>JAWWNH010000163.1:3820000-4420000 GCA_034641385.1 Darevskia mixta
TAGATGCTGCATGCTTTTAAATAGTTTTTGGTTTTCTTATATTGCATTATATTGTACTACAAATTGAATTCTATGGAATAGAAAACAATAAAATGCAATATAAGATTTTTTTAAAAAAAACTATTTAAAAGTGTTATTCACAGACATTGCATGGACCATGTGAATGAAGCTTGAGGAGCACCAGTGGTTTGTGGACCACAGTTTGGGAATCCATGCTCTAGATATTCTATCTAGGCTACAACTCCCATCATCTGTGACCGCAGGCCATGCAGGCTGTGGCTGATGTGGATTATGGTCCAATATATCTGGAGGATTTTCAAGAAGCCTTTCCAAATCTCAAAGATGCCAGGGATTGAACCTGGACCTTCGGGATGCAAAGCCCATGCTCTGCCGGCTGAGCTATGATACCTGCCTCCACTTTTAATTGAGAGAAAAATGTGGTTCCGCTATCAGACATTTGGGGAGCACGGCTCCCCTCTGCTCCACTGCACAGTGAAAGGAGTAGGAAGTGGCACGGACCCATGAATGTCACCTTTCCCATGGCCCAGAATTTCCCCCAATCATCTTTTGCTCAGTGGTTTATTGGTCTATTCTGCTGAGTTCTTCTTCAAGCACAGCCAGCTCTCATAAGCTCTTCCTTTGAAATGTGAGTCGGTTTTCATTCGAGGAAAATGAATCATCTGATACGCTGGGGGAATTTTTGTTAACTTTTTCTTTTTCATTCCTTTTTTTCCTTTTTTTAACGTTGTTACTGGGTTGCCTGAACCCTCTCCTGGCTCTTTGAAGCATCCTTGTGTAATCCACAGCGACACCCAGATCTGCTAACAACAAGGGGTTTACTTTGATTGATCAGCAGATGCCCTTGCTGTGAATCTCAGAAAATGCAAACACTGTGTACACACAAAGGTACAAAGGAGCATCCGACTGAAGTTGTTCTCATAGGTACGTGCAAGGTTCATTTCTCAGTTACCGCCGGAGTTCTCCTGAGCTTAGAGTTTCCAGATAACGATGGATTTGAGCCTCGATGGAAGTCTCTGGCCCACAGACTTTGGCAGCAAAGCAACAGGGGTCAGGAATGAAATGTCGGCATCAGGCACTGACATCTGCCAAGTCTAGCCTCTGCCCTGGCAATTGTATAACGAAGACAGTCACAGGCAAAAAAACAAGGTTCATTGATTCAGAAAACAATAGTTTCCAATGGAGTGGTTGTGGCATCTTAAAGACTAACAGATTTACTGCCGCATAAGCTTTCTTGGGCTACAATCCACTTCATCTGATGTAAAGGTAAGCTAGTTAATTCTCTGCTTTGTTTTGTTTTGTTTTGTTTTGTTTTGCCATTTCCCATTCCTGAATGTCTCCAACTTGATTCCTAAATGAGCAGACTTGACTTGAGTGTCTGGTGTTGGTTAAGCCTCTTGGCTAGCCTGGACTGACCTTACCTATGTGCCTCTGGCTACTTTGTACAGGCCAATGAGATTTCACAGCTTAAAAGGAAGCCCCGAAGAAACCCCGTCTGGTATTTCAAAACTGTTCAGAGACTCAGACCTGAGGGTTAGTAATTGTAGTTGGAGGATGTGCTACCTTTGAGTACATAGCGAAGGGCACCTTACAGTATCTCCTACCTTCCAGGAGGGTATGTGAGTGTGCTTGACTCAAATACAAATCCATGTATTTGTCCGCAAATGAGTTTGTCCCTTAACAACATTGTAAGGAGTCTTATGACTCATCTGTTTCAACCTTATCTCCAGACAGAGGGAGGGGATGCTGGGGGGGAAATATCCTAAATTTCGTTACTCCTTCTTGTTCTCCCTCCTTCCCAATGTCAGACCTTAAATCTACAGTATTTTGCTATTATTATTATTATTATTATCATTATTATTCCAGTAGCTTTCAAATTTTCATCTGTATGTAGTCCTGCTTGACTGCCAAGAACCCCACCCCACCCTCCATGTCTACCCTGGCACCTCTGCCTATTTTGAAGGATTCTCTGTAGTATTCTAGACTCACTTGTGGGCCGAAGATAGATCAGGTCCCATTGCTTTGCCCAGCCTCTGTGCAATGCACTGCAGCTGTGCCACAGGAACGGCTCCTTTGAAACAAAGGCTGCTGTTAGCTGATGATGACACAGCACACAAGAGGTTACTGGAGAGTCAGACACATGGGAGAGCACTGGGAATCCATTGCTGTGCAGGGAATGTGGAACAATAAGAGGAACACTGTGGGTTTAGAGCAGCTAAAAGGGCTTGTGAGATGCAGCTGTACTGTTCCATCCTGTTTGCCGGCGATGATAATTTTCTCTTCTGCAGCTAAAAGCATCTGCTTGCACCCCAACAGCTCAAGCTGCTCACCTCTGTTGCAGTCAAACACTAAGGGGTGGCCAAATAAAAAATGTATAGGTGCATGGCCTTTTTTCTTCTTTAACTCACACTCATCCCTGTGCTCAGTTGTTTGCAATTGTGGCAAAAGCAACAGGAGTGGTAAAGGTTAAGATGTGGTGACTGTTGCTACCTACTGGTAGGTCATGCCTAGTGGGTCAGCTGGAAAAAAGACACAAGACCAAGCAGCTTCTCCAAGGCATGGCAGGGGTCAGCTTTTTTACAGAAGGGGGCTGTGCGCAACAACCATCCAAAATCCTACCCCTGCTCCTTTATTTATTAAATCGTTGAGAGCCAGAGCCAGAGTTCAAGCTCAGCATTTCTTTCAGCAACTAATATTGCCCTTTTTGCTCTCACGAAGAGAACTGATATCTTGATCAATCGCCCAGAAATGTCCAGCTGTTGTCAACCAGGCTTTGTGAATGAACCCCGGGGTGCGGTGTATTTTTGCAAAACAGGATGCGTGGTGGGGGCAAGGGGGGGAAGAGGAAAATAAATCCATCAATGGAGGTTTCTAAATGAGCCCGAGACTGGTTTTCTATAGTGGCTTTCATACCTCTGAGCTCTGAACAAAGAGGCAAGTCACTGCTTGTTAGCAAAGCGGCAGAGGAACAGGGCAGGTATCCTGGGCTCAGAGGAAAACTTGCGTACAGCCTGCATCACCAGAACCTGTTTCACGGGTCAAGGCACCACCATGCATTCCCAGACTACTTCTGCTCAGTCAGAATTAACCATATCACACCCAACGTCCCTGTTAGAATTCACCTGTGTGGCTCAGCCGCCGCCAAGGAAGGTTCCCACTTCTTGGCATGACAGGTGCAACTCCTATGCCCTTGGCAAGGTGGGGTGTCTCTCAAGAGGCCTGTGCTGCATTTTTTTCCTGAGACTTGTCACTTATTCCAGAACAACCACATGACCCTGTAAAACAAAGTGGGTGCTCCTTTTGTTTATTTATTATCAATATTTTAATGCCGCTAATCTCCAATCACTTGCGCGCACACACATGCACAAACATATACACATGCTAAAAGGCACAAACCAGCATAAAACAGCAAGATTAGAACAGCACATAAAAAGCTTGGGAAAATTAAAAGGACTTTGCCAGGTGCTATAATATTTATTTGTTTATTTATTTATTTATACATACATACATACATACTCCGCCCACCTGGCTGGTTTTCTCCAGCCACTCTGGGCGGCTTCCAACGAAATATTAAAATACAATAATTCATCAAATATTAACAGCTTCCCTAAACAGGGCTGCCTTCAGATGTCTTCTAAAAGTCAGATAGTTGTTTATTTCTTTGACATCTGATGGGAGGGTGTTCCACAGGGTGGGCGCCACTACCAAGAAGGCCCTCGGTGCTGGACCTCAGTGTCCAGGCAGAACAATGGGGGTGGAGACGCCGCTTAGGGCTTTAAAGGTCAGCACCAACACTTTGAATTGTGCTCGGAAACGTACTGGGAGCCAATGTAGGTCTTTCAGGACCAATGTTATGTGGCCTCGGCGGCCACTCCCAGTCACCAGTCTAGCTGCCGCATTCTGAATTAGTTGCAGTTTCCGGGTCACCTTTAAAGGTAGCCCCACGTAGAGCGCATTGCAGTAGTCCAAGCGGGAGATAACTAGAGCATGCACCACTCTGGCGAGACAGTCTGCAGGCAGGTAGGGTCTCAGCCTGCGTACCAGATTGAGCTGGTAGACAGCTGCCTTGGACACAGAATTGACCTGCGCCTCCATGGACAGCTGTGAGTCCAAAATGACTCCTAGGCTGCACACCTGGTCCTTCAGAGGCACAGTTACCCCATTCAGGACCAGTGCCTCCTGTCACCCCAAAACAGTACTTCTGTCTTGTCAGGATTCAACCTCAATCTGACTATAAGGGTCATGGCTCAAAGGCTACTAGCCATGATGGCTATCCCAGTTGGAGGAAATATGCCTCTGAAGACCATTTACTAGAAACCCCACTAAGGGAGAGTCCTCTTGTGCTCAGGCCCTGTTAGCTGGTTTCCTACAGGAATCTGGTTGACCATTTTGAGAACAGGATGCTGAACTAATGGGCCTTTGGCCTGATCTTATGTTGGGACATTTGCTTTGCATGCTGAAGGTTGTGGGTTCAATCTCTGGCATCTCCTGGTAAGGTTGGGAGAGAACCATCTGAAACCCTGGAGAACGACCGCAGTCAGTGCAGAAAATGCTAAACTAGATTGACCAATGGTCAGACTTGGGGTAAGGCAGCTTCCTATGTTCCTTGGGCAGACTGGGTGCCAACACTTAGAAGACATTCCCTCTTTTAAACCAGTTCAACTGAGAAGCCGGGGGGGGCAAGCACCAGGAGGAGACCTTCCTTTTCATGTGCAGGTGGGTACATACATCTGGTCATGCAAGGGATAGCTCAGTTGGTAGAGCATGAGGTTCTTAATCTTGGGGTCATGGGTTTGAGCCCCACATTGGGAAAGATTCCTGCATTGCAGAGGGTTCCAACTCTATAATTCTAAGGTCTAAGATTCTAAATACTCTGTTCCTAAGCTGTGAAAGTTTAAAGATCAAAACCAAAACCTTTAATTGGACCCAGAAACAGACTGGGAGTCAGTGTGGCACAGGTGCAATATGACCACAGCACCCAATCCCAGTTAGCAATCGAGCAGCTGCATCCTGTGCTAACTGCAGTTTCCAGTCTTCAAAAGAGAGCTCCACATACAGTCTAACCTGCAGGCTACCAGATCATGGATAAAAAAGGCCAGAACCTCTCTGTTCAGAGAGGCTGGTATACCAGCTGCAACTGTGCCACAGAAGCCAATTGCACCTCTACCAAAAAAGATGGAGCAAGGAGCCCTTCCTGCAAGCTATGAGCCTTCACTTCCGAGGGATAGCAGCCCTGGCTAGCTAGCACAAAATAATTAAGAATCCTTTGGGCAGACGAACCACCTGCTCAAAAAAGCTCCCACCTTGCCCAGATTGAGCTTCAGTTGATTGGCCCCCATCCAGTTCATTACAGCAGCCAGGGTCTGATTAAGGATTTTCTAACGCTTCACCTGAATTTGAAGAAAAGGAGAAATAGACTTGGGTGTTATCCACATGTTGGTGACAGACACCTCGCCACAAGCCTCTGAATGAGCTCATTGAGTAGTTTTGTGCAAACGCTTAAAATAGCACGGGAGGCAAAAGAACCCCGAGGGGCCCTATGGTGTAAATGTCAAGGCGTTGAGCAGTACCCATCCAAAAGCACTTTCTAAAACTGGACATCCAGATGGGAGCAGTACTTCCCAGGTCATGATCTTAGGTGCATGGACAAATTCGCAGAGGGTACGGCTATCAATGACTTAAAGGTAAAGGTACTGGACCCCTGACCATTAGGTCCAGTTGCAGAGAACTCTGGGGTAGCGGTGCTCATCTCGCTTTTTTGGCCGAGGGAGCCGGCATACAGCTCATGACTAAGCCGCTTCTGGTGAACCAGAGCAGCGCACGGAAATGCCGTTTACCTTCCCGCTAGAGCAGTACCTATTTATCTACTTGCACTTTGATGTGCCTTCAAATTGCTAGGTTGGCAGGAGCTGGGACCAAACAACAGGAGCTCACCCCGTTTCAGGGATTCGAACCACTGACCTTCTGATCGGCAAGCCATAGGCTCTGTGGTTTAACCCACAGCGCCACTTACTTGCTGGAAACCACAGGAGGGGAGAGCTGCTCTTGTGCTTGGGCCCTGCTTGCAGGTTTCCCACAAACATCTGGTTGGCCACTGTGACAACAGGATGCTGGACTAAGATGGGCCATTGGCCTGATCCAGCAGGCATTTCTTATGCACTTATGCCCTGCGCTACAGCAGCTCTACTCTCCAATTAAATACATGCGGGTGTTATTTATTCTTCTTAAAACGATCTCAGCTTGCATACTTGTTACATCTGGAAATTTGGAAGGGCGGGGAGGCACCCAAAAGGCATAAAAGGGAAGGGTAAAAACAAAAGGAATGAAGCCACTGCTTAGATGTTTTTGAAGGGAGTGAACAGAAACCATTATCTGACAGCAGAGATTCTAAGGGACGCAAATACTGCACCAGAGACCAAAATCTCTGTGCAGGATGATCAAAGGCATGAAGCCCCAGTGACTCAGAATACAACTTATGTCTCCGATTTAAATGTGAACTGGCATGTCTTTGGGAAAAAAGAAACTATAACAGTCTTTTTTATAATAATAATAAAAATGCACTGCGGAAGAAGTATCCATGTTCATTTCAGTCCTGTGAATTGTTCAGGTCATGGCATAAAAGAGGGATGAGGGAAGCTGTGGCCCTTCAGACGTTGCCAGACTACCACTCCCAGCATCCCAGATCATTAAAGGTAAAAGTAAAGGGACCCCTGACCATTAGGTCCAGTCGTGTCTGACTCTGGGGTTGCGGCGGTCATCTTGCTTTATTGGCCGAGAGCCGGCGTACAGCTTCCGGGTCATGTGGCCAGCATGACAAAGCTGCTTCTGGTGAACCAGAGCAGCACACAGAAACACCGTTTACCTTCCCGCTGCAGCGGTTCCTATTTATCTACTTGCACCTTGACGTGCTTTCGAACTGCTAGGTGGGCAGGAGCCGGGACCAAGCAACGGGAGCTCACCCCGTCGCAGGGATTCGAACCGCCGACCTTCTGATCAGCAAGCCCTAGGCTCTGTGGTTTAACCCACAGCGCCACCTGGGTCCCCCTCAGATCATTAGCCATGCAATTTGGGCTGATGGGAGTTGGAACCCGTCAACATCTCCAGGGCCACAGATTCCCCAAACCCTGGGATAAAATAAACCTGGCATCCTTGACTGGGTTACGAAGCTTGCCAAATTCATGCTCTGTGGCTGTCTGAATACAGCGTTGAGTCATTCCACAGATCAGTATTTTTTCCTAGACTGCTGAATCCTGAAGGTCACTTCTTTTTTCTCGATTTCAAACTGTTTGTTTTATTTTATTGCGTTTCTATCCCACCGCTCTCTCCAAGCTCAAGGTGGCACACATGGCCCCCCTCCTCAATCGCCACAACGAACCTTGTGAGGTGGGTTAGGCTGAGAGGCAATGGCTGGCCCAAGGGCACCCAGTGAGCTTTATGGCTGGACTTGAACTCATGTCCCTCAGGTCGTCGTCCGACATTCTGACCATTACACCACACTGGCTCTCTATATTCTTTTATGAGAAAAGTTTGCTTTTATATTGGGTCAAGGAGGGCTAGGCAGAAATGTCTCCCTGTCTTCAGAAGGTGTGCCTCCTCTGAGAATAAGTTTGCCCCATGATTTCTAGGCATGCTTTTCTTTTGTTTCACTGCTTTCCCCAGGAAAACCCAAAGCTTACTGCTGAATCCGAACAAACATCAGTAGGGCTTTCTATGGATTGACATTTGGTCTGATTCAGCAGTAAACAGCAGAGAAAGTGTGGGTGAGCCCTAAGGAAACTTATTTGCCCCCCAGATGACTAGAGCAGTGACGCATACAGAGACAATGGGCGGCCTTCTCTGTCAATAAGTAACTGGGGATCACAGGGGCCTTTCGTTCATGTTATGAGCTATTTCGCCCGGCACATTAGCAGTTCTCTCTTCTGCCCTGGCATACAATTTGGGAATTACTACCCTAGAACGTGGTGTAACACAGGTCGCTGCCCCTGAGGTAACGGCAAAAAGTCACCTCAGGGCAGAACAGCAGGCATGAATTCACATCTCTCCCAGTATCCCCATATTCATCAAATTGACTGATGCAGGAACCTGCAAGCCAACTGGTATTAACACTATGGACCTCAGAAAGGGCAACTGGCAGAAAGAGGTCCCAATCTCGCCCCTTGGCTCTTGATTTAATGGACCACTCAGCTAGCTGGAAGGTGTCTGCACGAGAAGTGTGGTGACCAAACCCCGGACCCTGGCAATGCTGCTGCCGTGATTCTGCACACCTTTGTGACACTTAATTACACGCCATTACTTTTTAAAAGAACATTTATTGTTTTGAATCATTAATACAGCACTTCAAAAAATAATGCAAAGTGCTTTGAAATTCTAACGTTGTTCACCTTCTGCAAGAGGATAAGGTAATAATTCCCATTTTATAGATGGTGGAGGAAGAAAGATGCCCCAAGGCCACTTAACAAATTGTAAGTTATGCATTGACTATTTGTGCGCCTTTTATTTATTACATCGTTCTGCATCCTATTCTTCCTCCTTGCAGTTCCTAAGAGCAAAGGAAGAGCCTGTTGGATCAGTCCAGCATTTATATCTAGCCTGGGTATCCCAGCCAGAGATGGCGCCGGGGCACAGAAGGAGGGAGAGAGCGATAGAGACAGATCAAAGGGGAGAGATGGGCCCAAGGTCACCCAGTGAGCTTCACTGCTGAGTGGGGATTTGAACCCTGGTCTCCCAGGTTCAACACTCTAACCACTACACCACACTGGCTCTTATATTATTATTATTATTATTATTATTATTATTATTATTATTATTAATTATTATTATTATTATTATTATTATTATTATTATTATTTATTTGTACCCCGCCCATCTGACTGAGTTTCCCCAGCCACTCTGGGCGGCTCCCAATCGAATGTAAAAACAATACAGCATTAGATATTAAAAACTTCCCTAAACAGGGCTGCCTTCAGCTGTCTCTTAAATATAGGATAGCTGCTTATTTCCTTGACATGTGATGAAAGAGTGTTCCACAGGGCGGGCGCCACTACCGAGAAGGCCCTCTGTCTGGTTCCCTGTAACCTCACCTCTCGTAATGAGGGAACCGCCAGAAGGCCCTCGGTGCTGGATCTCAGTGTCTGGGCAGAACGATGGGGGTGGAGACGCTCCTTCAGGTATACAGGACCGAGGCCATTTAGGGCTTTAAAGGTCAGCACCAACACTTTGAATTGTGCTCGGAAACGTACTGAGAGCCAATGTAGATCTCTCAGGACCAGTGTCCAACTAGGGGTGGGGTAGGAGCTCATTTGATCCACTTTTTGCAGTGGACTGACCCAGTTCAATGGTCCCGATCGGAACACAACTCCCAACTGAATTATGCATTTTCTCCACATTTTGAAACGTGGTTTTGCTGAGCGGGAATTACGCCCCCCCCCCAAAAAAAACCCGTATTTGATGTTTTTAAATTGCATTTTAAGGGAAAACAAAATGAAAAGCATTGAAACCTTGCACCTGACTCGAGGCAGAGGTGGGAAATGGCACAGCTCCTTTCATGTGGAGGAGGAAAGAATTAGGCATGCAGAAGGTGGTTCCTGGAGCAGCCTGACAAAGCAGAAACATCGGCCATAAAAGCAGCAAAGAGGCGGAAACATGACAGGGGAAGCGGGAGCAGCACAGCCTCTGCCCCCTCGTAAGGCAACCTCGTCCCTTGTCGAAATTTGACTGTGACCATATTTAAATCCACCTCCTTCTCTCTTGCCAATAAAGTTTACAGGATGGAATTGTGCAAGGGAACCTTAAAGCAGAGAACACTCATAAAAAGGGACTCAGGTTGCAATCTGGAAAGCTTAATCAAACCAAAAATACACCTTTCCCTCCCCTGGGTCAGATGTGCCCCTGATGGAGGCAGAGCTGGCAGGATGGGGGGGGGGAGAGACCCCAAGGACATTATCCTCTGGGGATGAATTACGCTAAGGGCGTTTAAAGAGAAAGAAAAACCCATGCAAGGAGTTACTGGCATGCTGTAAAATAAATATGTTTTACACACCCAAGCTTGGAGCCACAGGAAAAATATTGCACAAGTATATGACAAATCTTCGGAAGTGTATCTATCTGCAGGGGGACTATTTATTTCGGAAGCTGATTTGGTTATGTGTGTGTTCCTTCAGCCGCTTTCCCCGCAGATCTTTCAGTAACCAAATGATTTCTTCCCTGTGACTGAATGAATGCCAAATCTGCCAATAATGGGATGTAAATACATAAACGGGGCAACGGGAAATGTTTCATAGATGTTTGCTGAAGGGTGTTGGGAAGGCTGCTCCTGTCTGGGGCTTCCACCTCCCTTCCCTCTCTGTTGAGATTGCTGTGCCCTCTGCTGATGCCAATCTGTGTTTGCTTTCTAGGGGGGGAGGTGGGGGGTGAATCAAGGGAAACACTTGGTGCTCACATTAGAATTTTATTTCTTGGGAAGGCTTCCACGAGGCACACCTGCCCTGCAAGTTATAGCATGGGAAAGATTTCTATCTGCGTTTACTCACGTCGCCAGCTGCAGCTCAGTGGTAGAGATCATGCTTTGCACAGAGAAGGTCCCAGGTTTTATTTATTTTTAATTATTATAATAATCGTCTTATTGCATTTATATCCCACCTGTTCGCCAAGGAGCTCAAAGTGGCATATGCCCCAGCCCGTCGGCAGGTTGTGGACTCTCTCCTTCATCGGAAGTTTTTAAGCAGAGGTTGGATGGCCATCTGTCATGGATGCTTGAATTGAGATTTCTGCATTGCAAGGGGTTGGGCTAGATGGCCCTTGGGGTCCCTTCCAACTCTATGATTCCATGATTTCATCCTCACAATGACACTGCAAGGTAGGTTAAGGCTGAGAGACAGCGGCTGGCCCAAGGTCACCCAGGGAGTTTTATGGCTGAGTGGGGATTTGAACCCTGATCTCCTAGGTCCCGGTCAAGCACTCTAACCACTACACCACACTGCCTGTGGTTTTCCATCCCTGGCATCTTCGGTTAAAAAGAGAAGGTAGCAGGTACCTGGAAAGAGTCTTGGGGATGGGAGGAAGGGGATTATAATGGATTTGGTTTGTATTGAAAGGCAAACTGAGGGCTTGTCCACACTTTCACTGGAAAGGAAGGGGCTGAGAGGTTCTCCGCTAGCCTCATGCTTTCTAGGCATGGCTCTGAGCGGTTTTGCAACAACGAAAAAATAAGCTACACATTGCAAACGTCCTATTATACAATTAACAAATCAATACATCATTTATAATCTCTAGAACAATGTTCACAAAATAGCAACCCAAAAATAAGCTAGACACTGTTAAGTTCATTTGTTAAGTTCCTGCACACACTCTCCGCACCCCCAGGACTCACAATCTTTCACTCTATTCAGCTCATTAAAATACACATGATGCCCATTGCAACAACTCCCTTCTGAAGATTCCTTCAGGGCAGCAGGTGAAACCAACCATAATCCCAATGGCAAACAGTCGCTCTCCCCTCACTGTTCTTCCTCTGGAAACAGCTCCCTTATGGATGCTCCAGGGCCAGCCCAATATATTTTGGAACCTGAGGCGGATCCCCCTGCCAGAGAGGAAAGGGGAGAGTGAAGATCTACATCGGGAACATGGGGAGGAATAAAGATCTACATGCCATGCATTCCTTGAAGGCTGGATCTCCTGTCCTTGTGGATCCTGCTACCCGAGGCGGTCGCCTCACCTTGCCTCATGGATGGGCTGGCCCTGGAGAGCACCTTCCTAAGGGATCTGTTTCTAGAGTAAGAACTGTCAGAAGAGACACACTCTGTGGTTGCCATTAGGGGATGGTCTGTTTCACTTGTTTTGCCCTAGTAAGGGAGCTGCTTAATGAATGCTTTGAACCTGACCTACTGCTGAACTATATGTGCACTTATAATAAAATAAATGTTCATGTAAGCTAAACAAATTGTTGATTATTCATTTTTAGTGTTATGTTGCAGTGATATTGTATGCCTTATTATGTATGGTCATTGTATTACTGTACTTTTATTTTTGTGTGAACCACTTTGAGATTCACAGATTCACTTGTGGAAAATAGGGTATATGAAGAACTTGACCTTTATTTTTGTGGTCCTCACAACAACTTTGTGGAGACAGATCACCGTAGGCTACGAAATGTCCAAGGCTACCTATAGCTGAGCAGAGATTTGAACGCAAGCCTCCTAAACCCAACCCTCAAAACATATAGGACCTCATCACTTGTGGTCCATTTTTTTGCTACCAAACCCTTGAAACCCATTTGTAGCATCATGAGAGCTAGAATCTTCACTTCACTATTTTAAGGAGTGGAAAAGCTGGATTCCTCGGGGTTCTAATAGGATCTTCAAAGTTCCATTAGAGTGGATAGATTGTCCATCCGACTGGCTTTGTGTCCCTTTAAAAGTCTGTCATAGCCTGAAGGGATATTCTACTAATACAGGCCTGAGTGGAATTAAAGCTAACAGATGTCTCCTCAAAAGCAGCAGGATTTGCAGCCACAGGCATCTAAACTGTGAACATGAATGATGCCTTGGAGTGTTAATCACCGTCTTCGGATATGGTAAGACTGAGGAAGTCAGCAGGATCTAAACTGAAGCTGCTGAGTTCAGAGTTGCAGGCGAGAGAGAAAAAAGTGGTCTATTAGGAACAGACAGGAAGGGAAAGAATCTCTTGGTAAAATGCCCACACACAGGTTCAGACACGCTGGGAGCCCAAGCAAGGAAGGAGGGACTATCTCTGCATACAAGAAATGCCCTCTTTGCCCTTGCAGGAAAACAGAGGCAGTGAAATCATCCTACACTTTCTTCCCCAAAGCAGCTCCGGCTTCACTCTAATAACTGGGGAATATCCCCAGTTGCAGAGGGCAATGCTCAAGTGCTGGCCCTATCTAAGGGTAGGGAGGGGAAGGATAATAAAATTATAGAGTTGGAAGGGACCCAAGGGTCATCTAGTCCAGGGATGGCCAACTCCCAAGAGACTGCAATCTACCTCATAGAGTTAAAACTGGCGGTGATCTACCCCCTTAAAACTGGCGGTGATCTACCCCCTTTTGGGGGGTTCAGGTCAAAGTTGTTGAGCTTTTTTTAAGGAAGGAAAGTCCTATTTTGGGGGGGTGCAGGCCCACACTGTTGAACTTTTTTTAGGGGAGCCAAAGTTGTTGAGCTTGTTCGGGGGGAGCCAGTGATCTACCACAGACTTCAAGTGATCTACCGGTAGATCACGGTCTAAGGTAAAGGACCCCTGACAGTTAAGTCCAGTCGCGAACAACTCAGGGGTTGCGGCGCTCATCTCGCTTTATTGGCCGAGGGAGCCACCGTTTGTCCGCAGACAGTTTTTCTGGGTCATGTGGCCAGCATGACTAAGCCGCTTCTGGCGAGCCAGAGCAGCGCACGGAAACCCCGTTTACCTTCCCGCCGGAGCAGTACCTATTTATCTACTTGCACTTTGACGTGCTTTCGAACTGCTAGGTTGGCAGGAACTGGGACCGAACAACAGGAGCTCACCCCGTTGCGGGAATTCGAACCGCCGACCTTCTGATCAGCAAGCCCAAGTCTCAGTGGCTTATACCACAGCGCCACCTGCATTAAGCTTATGGTCTACTAAAACTCCTAGATCACATGTACTACTGGCAAGGCAGGTGTCCCCTTCTTGTATTTGTGCAGCTGCCTATTCTTGCCAATGTGTAAAACCTTGCATTTGTCCCTACTGAAATTCATTTTGTTAGTTAGGGCCCAATTTGGGCCCAGAAAGAGGAAACGTAATTGTATTGGCCTCCTTTCCCCTTCCAAATGACCTCAAGTAGGAACAACGTAAACCACACAAACACAAATCATGGCTGCAGCAGCAGTTACTTATCTTTACAGCCCTAAAGAGATTGGGACGCTTGTGAGATTGGGACACTTTTGGTTTGATTCAGCAGGGTTCTGTCTGCCTGCTTGCCAAGATCATCAGCCAATGCCTCTCCAAATACCACCTCTATCAAGCCCGTGTTTAGCACACTGACAGAAAGAGGGGTTTTCTGCTAGTGGCACAGCAGCTATGGAATGCCCTCCTCAAATATCATTGAGCATTAACTCTTGTCCTTTAGGCACTGGGCAAAATGTTCTCTTATTTACCCATGCATTTAAAAACATTTTTACTGTATTTTAAGTATTTTAAACTCTCTGCCTTTCAGCTGCCGTATCACCTGCTGGCTGTTTCGCTAACGAATTTGTTGCCATTTCCGTTTTCGTAAAATGCCTTGTGATGATGGCGTGCCAACATTTTAAGATAAATGCATAAACATCACTGCATATTGGGTGGGAGTTTGCACTTCTAACCCGAGAGGTTGAGCAGGCTGAGGCACGTAATGGTCTCCCATCAGTAGCTGGCAGGACTGTCCCAAGGAGCACGGCAGGCAAGTTTATGAGGGGCGATACCATTTTCCAGAAGTCGGTTTACAAAGCAGCCCTGAGAAGGGGGCACAGTGCACAACACTCATCTCTACATTCCCAGAGGGCTCTTTTAACAAGAACGAGAAGACTTTCCTGCAACTCCAAAGAGGGAGGGGGCAGAGGGAAATGCAAAGTTAACAAGGCCACATCTCCATCAGCTGCAATCCCCAATGACTAAGCCAGGCACAAAACGCTTTTCCCTGCTAGGTAAATGCAGCCACCTCCCGTTGAGGGCATTTGTAGTTACGGGAACTTGTAGGCAAGGAAACACTCGCAGAACTCCATGACGCAAGTTGAAGCAAAAGCCCACAGATGAGGAAAGAAGTGAGTGGGGGCTTAGCCCCTTGCCTTTAGGCTGTGGTCCAAGTTCACACTTCATCCCTTTGCAGGGGGGGCTAGGGCAGGTGTATGCCTTGCCAGGTGTAATGGAAGTAGAAGAGAGCAGGGTATAAATTGGGGCAAATTCAGAACTTCAGGGTCCCTTCATGATAGTCATTCCCCTTCACAGCCACACCCTTTTCTAAGATTGTACAACAATTGCATAATTATGCACCAATAGTAGTTAGGGATGCATTGCAACTATCAATGCAGATCTCCTTGTGTTGCTTTTCGGGCAGATGTACTATTTTCTCTGCATGTGAATGGACAAATGATTTGGAATGCTCCCATATCTTCATTTCAGAGGTCATCTGCTCCAATCCCCTGCTCAGCGCAGGCATCTTGCAAACATAGCACCCCCCTGATGGATGACCATCCATATTCTGCTTCTCTCGCCACCAGCTCCTGAGGCAGTCGGCTTCACTCTCAGATAAGCTCTTGCCTTTAGGAAATGTCCCCCAAACCTGTCCCTTTGCCATTTCCAGCCATTAGTTATATTATTGTGCTGTTACAACCTGCTGTTCAAAAGCGATAGGTTGCCAAAATAGTTCACAATTAAAAAATCTGTACAAAAGGCACTAAATAAATTTAGGAAGGTTGCGGGGGGGGGGTCTCTTTCAGCTCCGCTGAACTCATTCTTAATGGAAAAAGTTCAACTTTGAGATGAGCTTCAGCCATCTCAAACACAAACTTTTAAGATCGCTAGCCAGCTGAAATGCAGCATTTTAAACTTTTCATTGGAAATGTAAACGATCTTGAAAGTAAGTCTTATTGAAATCACAAGTGAAAAAGAAAGTACCGGGTACGTCTTCACATATAGCACATAGAATGGACTCGGCGAAACTCCTTCCCATAGGAGGCAGAGATGGCTACCAACTTGGATGGTTTTAAAAGATGGTTGGAAAAATTATTGGGGAGGGGTAGGGGCTATCAGCGGCTGCTAGTCATGATAGCTGTGCTCTGCCCTCCATGGTCAAAGGCAATAATGCTTCTGAATACCGGTTGATGCAAACCACAGGATAGGAGACTGCTCTCGTGCTCAGGTCCTGTTTGCTGGTATACCAACAAGCATCTTGTAGGCCACTGTGAAAGCAAGATGCTGGACTAGATGGGCCATTGGCCTGATGCAGCAGGCTCTACTTATGTTCTTAGGAAAGGGACATGGGATGTAAACATGCCTCCAGAGGAAAAACAACAAAAACCTAACTCAGAGAAGTGGCGATGGAGAACTGTGTCCCTCCAGATGTTGCTAGACAGAATGGCCATAGCTCAATGGCAGGGGTCAGCAACCTTTTTCAGCTGTGGGCCAGTTCACCATCCTTCAGACCATGTGGTGGGCCGGATTTTTTTATTTTTTTTTTGGGGGGGGGGGAATGAACGAATTCCTATGCCCCATAAATAACCCAGAGATGTATTTTAAATAAAAGCACAGATTCTGCTCATGTAAAAACACCAGGCAGGCCCCACAAATAACCCAGAGATGCATTTTAAATAAAAGGACACTTTCTACTCATGTAAAAACACGCTGATTCCCGGACCGGATTGAGAAGGCGATTGGGCCGCATCCGGCCCATGGGCCTTAGGTTGCCTACCCCTGCTCAATGGTGTAGCACCCCTGGTTCTTTTCCCAGTATGTCCAGGAAAATCTTCTGTCTGAACCCCTGGAGGACCTCTGATACTCAGTGTTGGCATTGCTGATTTAGGCAGACCAATTGGCATAAGGCAGCTTCCTACGTCCCAACAGCCAGGGTTGATGGGAGTTGTAGTCCAACGAGATCTGGAGGCCCTCAGTTTCCCCTGCTTATAACGGTTTGGCTGCTGTTGTTTCCTCACTTCTCCAGGGTTAGGCATTGGAGGAAGATCAGAAGCTGGATCTCAGCTCTTCTCCTCACTCGCTTCCCACCAGGATCGCCTGCTTCCCGATGGCACCAGAGCAGAACTCCCACAGGCTTGCAACAGGTGCGTGGGGAGCAGTGTGGCTGCCTCGGAAGTGCTGTTTCAAAGGCAGAAAAATCCAGGCATGCAGATAATAAATACTAATGATCATCTCTGCAATCGCTCACTGTGTAATGGATTCACGCCGCCAGCATTGCTATCGGCCTCACTCCATTTATCTTGTTTGAGACTGCAAATGTGCCAGGTTTTTATCAACTTGACCGCCCAAACCCTCCGCCTCTCCTGCCACCAGGTAGGGGAGCATAGTTATAAAGGCGCCAAGCTGACAGCTTCCAGGACACCCACTGAGCTTCTCTCACCCGTGTTTAAAAGACAGTACTTAGCCTGGCTTAAAGTGCCATCCACCTCAAAGCTGGCGTAGGGGAAGGTAACAAAACAAAACAAATGTGTGTTTTTGGGACTCGCTGCTGTGGGAGCCACAGGATCTCAAGAGCACAAAAAAGGAAGAAAACCAAACAAGTTATCAAAGTATCTTAAGGTATGAGATGCTGGTCTGCTGAGTAACAATCCTCACATCATTCTACAAAGGTTCTGCAGCGCCTTGAAGACCAACAATTGCACTGTGGCACAGAAAGACAACATGCAGATGTGTTAGGACATCAGGATGCTGCCAAACTCCTTTAGCACAACAGACTAAACTGCTCAATCCATCAAATCCAAGAGGATGTGGTTTCTGTTGCTGGATTTAGGCAGCACTGGGAACATTACAACAGTGCCCCCATAATGTTAGGCCTCATATATGCACAACCATTTTGAGACAAGAGTAATCAAACTGGCAGCACCTTCCCACCAGAGTTGCTAATTCCCTTCTGGAACACACAGATAACGAAACACTTCAGCAGCCACTGACACTCATTATGACTGGCAGCCCTCCTGGCCGATGAAAATGAAATGCCATTGTTGCTTTCCCCTTACCATTGGTGGAAGGTGGCCGTCCAGGAGCCATCTTGAGCCGAGTCAGACCAGCGGCCCATCCATCTTCTGGCACAAAACCGAACGGCCACAGTTTCAAGGTCTGCAGCCTCTCTCAGCTCTGCTCCGGGAGATCCATTAAGTGGTAATATCCTTGGGTTGATTCAAGCCGTCACTTTTTTCCTCCTCCTCCTCTGTGCACCGACTTCTGCAGTCACTTCATCTTGGGATCAACATGGAACTTGACTTACTGCAGGCGTCCAATGTCAGATGGATTCTGCTGCCAGCATGACTTTGATGAGCTGCAAAAGCAGTCTGTCATGCAACAGTCCTCCTATGGATCCCCTACAACTGCAGCGAGGGGCGGGGTGACTGGAGAAGACCGGTGTCTTAGTGACACTCTTGTATCTTAGTATTCATGTCCCATGTTGATCTTTCAGTGAGGCTTCTCAGGACTAGGTACCGAGTTTCAAAGAAGGAACTCTCCCCGTCTGTTACAGAGAGCAACTCTAGGCTGCTGAACACATGAAGAATAGGCTGCAGTCCTGCAGGCTCTATGCTTGCCTCTGCCAACCCTGACTTCCTGCTGGCTTATGTCAGGCTTCAAGAGCATCCCCGGCTCTTGGACCTGGGCTGAGCAACAAGCTGTTTTGCATTCTTGCTGCCTGCAGGCTTTTTTTCCCCTTTTCGAATCCTGCTTCCTCGAAAGCAGTGATGGGGGAGCTGAGGCCCTCCCAAAGTGGTTGGGACTCCAACCCCCACCATCCCTGACCATTGGCCATGCTGGCTGGGGCTTATAGGAGTTGCAACAACACTGAGAGGGTCACACACTCCCCAACCCTGCTCCTTGCCTGTTGTATCAGCTTTCCCCAGTGTTCAAATTATGTGCAAAGAGCATATTCCACCCTGGCTCACCCAAATTTCACCAACACCACAACCCCCTTGTAGTCTTCTAGGAACAGGGATGTCACAATGAGCAAGGAGACTGGGGGGCCCTTTTGCTCACCCCCAATTCCACCAGTGTCATCCCCTCTTTCCTTCTTGCTCCTTCACACCAGCTCTAGCTTTTAAGGCACAGAATGTCCCATGCACCTGTTTGGTCTCTAGAATAGTTTGGCTAGAAACTGCACTACATTAAAACATCTTAAGAGACTTTCATCTTGTGGAACACTCTGCCAATAGAGACGTCAGCAGGCACCTTCTGTTTCAATTTTTTAAAGTCTGCTGAAAACTTTCCTATTCCGTCAGGCAATTAAGAACACATCTTTCCACAATAGCTAATTTCTGATTTTAAAAATTGTGTTCCTTCTCCGTCACTGCTCTTCTTGCCTAGCACTTTTTCCTTGAAGGCCATGGATGGGGGAGCCTGTGTTTCTCCACATATTGTTGAACCCAAATGCCCATCAGTGCTTCAAGATGATGGGAATTGTAGATCATAGCAGCTGCAATCCAGCAATATCCGGAAGGCCACATGTTATCTGCTCCTGCTGTAGACTCACCTGATCCACAGCATCTGCCACCTTCTTAAGTTCCAACTATCTGCTCATTTCCGGGGTCCTTAGATTTGCCCTGCGTCTCTCAGGGTCTGAGGTGCTCAGTCAGTGGCAGCCAGAAAACCTCTCCCTGTCCCGCCTTCCCTTGACCAAGAAGATAGCTTAGCCAATCATTGCCAGAGGCTTCGTCACCACCATATAATTGCAATTAATTATATTTGAAATGGCACAATAGAACTGTAATGTGGTATTAACGGTATTAAAGATCCTTTTAATATGCTTATAGCTGCTGGCTCTGCTATTTTGCCATGGCTTTCTTGCTGTTTTGATCGTTTGTATTTTATTTTATTCTATTTTGCTTCGCTTGTTGGAAGCCACCTTACGGGGAAGTTTGCATTGAAAGGCAGGATACAGTATTAGACAGGTGCCATCTCTATTGCTTTTATGGCATCCGTTGAAGACATTCCTCTTTCAATAAGCCTTCAAAGCTGGCGTTTGTTTTTTTATCCCAGTTAGTGTCTGTTTTTGGATTTGAAATCATTTTTATATGGAAAACCTGCACTCTGTTTTGCTAGCCTCTTTCCACCAGGCCTGGAAGGCTGGGCCCTGGCTGATTGATTGACTGAAAGCTAAGGTTGCTGAACAGACTCTTGGGCTGGGGTATTGTTTAGAGGGCTATGTTGCTGTTATTGATATTAATCATTTGTATATTTATTTTTAGATATAATGATTTACCTGGAAACTTTGGTTTCATTTTGCTTGTGTAGGTTTTTTTATGCTTTTGTTATGCGATGTCATGGACCAGTTGGACGCAGAGGAATGGTGGGGAGAACCAGCTGGGGAATCCCCAAGTGAAGAAAGTTCAGAGCCCGGAGACTGGAAGAGGGAGAAGACTGGGAAGTGGAGGTGTCAGAAGCTGAAGAGGTAACAGGCCTTAGTGAGCAAGCAGAAGAGGAGTTAGCTAGAATGCAGGCACAGTCTCTGATTGCTTGAGAAAAGCCTGCAGAGAAGGGGACTTAGGCAGCTGCGGGAAGCCTTCAGTCTCAGCAACTGCTTCATGTTGGGGCAAGACCTACCAAGGAAGAGTTGCTGTGCTCATTAGGTCTGATACTCCTGTGCAGGTCCTGAAAGAGTTAACTCCACTTGTTGGGTGTGATTTACTGCTGGATTGGCTCCTGTCATGTTTCTAATTATGGAAATCTTTTCATGTTGTTTGCTGCCTTGAACATGGTTTTAACTATGGAAAGGTGGCATACAAATAAGGTGAGTGACAAGTGCAAGGTCACCCAGTGAGCTTCATGGCTGAGTAGGGATTTGAACCCTGGTCTCCCTTCTTCTTCTTCTTCTTCTTCTTCTTCTTCTTCTTTGGTGATCACTCATAGCCAAGTAAGATTGTCTTCCATAAACACGGTTTTAATAATGAGTCCGTAAGTGACTGTGGAGACCAATTCTGGATCCACATGTCCTTCCACAGTGAGGACATAGGTTTTTGGATGGGAATTGATCATGGTGAAGGTTTGCCAAGCGTGCCTTCCTCTTAGCACGTTTTTCCCTTTCGTCCTGAGTTTGAGCGTCTTCAAAGCCCATGACACCTTTGGTAAAGGCTGTTCTCCAATTGGAGCACTCGCAGACTAGTGTTTCCCAGTTGTCAGCGTTTATACTACCCAAGCCCTTGTTGTTGTTCAGTCGTTCAGTCGTGTCCGACTCTTCGTGACCCCATGGACCAGAGCACGCCAGGCACGCCTATCCTTCACTGCCTCTCGCAGTTTGGCCAAACTCATGTTAGTAGCTTCGAGAACACTGTCCAACCATCTTGTCTTCTGTCGTCCCCTTCTCCTTGTGCCCTCAACCTTTCCCAACATCAGGGTCTTTTCTAGGGAGTCTTCTCTTCTCATGAGGTGGCCAAAGTACTGGAGCCTTAACCTCAGGATCTGTCCTTCTAGTGAGCACTCAGGGCTGATTTCTTTAAGAATGGATAGGTTTGATCTTCTTGCAGTCCATGGGACTCTCAAGAGCTTCCTCCAGCACCATAATTCAAAAGCATCAATTCTTCGGCGATCAGCCTTCTTTATGGTCCAGCTCTCACTTCCGTACATTACTACTGGGAAAACCATAGCTTTAACTATACGGACCTTTGTTGGCAAGGTGATGTCTTTGCTTTTTAAGATGCTGTCTAGGTTTGTCATTGCTTTTCTCCCAAGAAGCAGACGTCTTCTAATTTCGTGACTGCTGTCACCATCTGCAGTGATCATGGAACCCAAGAAAGTGAAATCTCTCACTGCCTCCATTTCTTCCCCTTCTATTTGCCAGGAGGTGATGGGACCAGTGGCCATGATCTTAGTTTTTTTGATGTTGAGCTTCAGACCATATTTTGCGCTCTCCTCTTTCACCCTCATTAAAAGGTTCTTTAATTCCTCCTCACTTTCTGCCATCAAGGTTGTATCATCAGCATATCTGAGGTTATTGATATTTCTTCCGGCAATCTTAATTCCGGTTTGGGATTCATCCAGTCCTGCCTTTCGCATGATGAATTCTGCATATAAGTTAAATAAGCAGGGAGACAATATACAGCCTTGTCGTACTCCTTTCCCAATTTTGAACCAATCAGTTATTCCATATCCAGTTCTAACTGTAGCTTCTTGTCCCACATAAAGATTTCTCAGGAGACGGATGAGGTGATCAGGCACTCCCATTTCTTTAAGAACTTGCCATAGTTTGCTGTGGTCGACACAGTCAAAAGCTTTTGCGTAGTCAATGAAGCAGAAGTAAATGTTTTTCTGGAACTCTCTAGCTTTCTCCATAATCCAGCGCATGTTTGCAATTTGGTCTCTGGTTCCTCTGCCCCTTCGAAAGCCAGCTTGCACTTCTGGGAGTTCTCGGTCCACATACTGCTTAAGCCTGCCTTGTAGAATTTTTAGCAAAACCTTGCTAGCGTGTGAAATGAGCGCAATTGTGCGGTAGTTGGAGCATTCTTTGGCACTGCCCTTCTTTGGGATTGGGATGTAGACTGATCTTCTCCAATCCTCTGGCCATTGCTGAGTTTTCCATACTTGCTGGCATATTGAGTGTAGCACCTTAACAGCATCATCTTTTAGAATTTTGAATAGTTCAGCTGGAATATCATCACTTCCACTGGCCTTGTTGTTAGCAAGGCTTTCTAAGGCCCATTTGACTTCACTCTCCAGGATGTCTGGCTCAAGGTCAGCAACCACACTACCTGAGGTGTACGAGACCTCCATATCTTTCTGGTATAATTCCTCTGTGTATTCCTGCCACCTCTTCTTGATGTCTTCTGCTTCTGTTAGGTCCTTTCCACTTTTGTCCTTAATTGTGGTAATCTTTGTACGAAATGTTCCTTTCATATCTCCAATTTTCTTGAACAGATCTCTGGTTTTTCCCATTCTGTTGTTTTCCTCTATTTCTTTGCATTGCTCGTTTAGAAAGGCCCTCTTGTCTCTCCTTGCTATTTTTTGGAAATCTGCATTCAATTTCCTGTATCTTTCACTATTTCCCTCGCATTTTGCTTGCCTTCTCTCCCCCGCTATTTGTAAGGCCTCATTTGACAGCCACTTTGCTTTCTTGCATTTCTTTTTCATTGGGATGGTTTTCGTTGCTGCCTCCTGTATAATGTTATGAGCCTCCATCCACAGTTCTTCAGGCACTCTATCTGTGCTGGTCCCAAGGGATAACCGATAGGCAAGGTCTAGTCCAGTCCAAGGTCAGTCCAAGCCAGAAGTCACGAAGCCGAAGTCACGAAGCCGAGGTCAGGAAGCCGAGGTCAGGAAGCCGAGGTCAGGAAGCCGAGGTCAGGAAGCCGAGGTCAGGAAGCCGAGGTCAGGAAGCCGAAGTAACAAAGCTGAGGTCAGGAAGCCGAGGTCAGGAAGCCGAGGTCAGGAAGCCGAAGTAACCAAGCTGAGGTCAGGAACGCAGGAACCAGGAACAGGAACTAGGCAGCACCGATGTTGCTCCTGCAACTTAGGTCTGGGACTGGCTGGCTTTTATCTGCCCCGAGGCAAAGGGCGGCTCCGATCCTCAGGTGCCTCGCCTCTCCTGGCTTGGAGGCGAGCACTCCTCCTGCGGGAACTTAGTTCCCTTCGCCTCTCTGCCCTTAGCCTTTGCAGCTCAGGAGAAGCTGGAGGGTTACCGGACCCAGAGGCAACCTCAGCTTCCCCTGACTGGGTGGGGAGTGGAGCACCTGCAGGCAATAAGTCCTCCATCCCATTAGAAGCCAGATCAACCTCAGCCGATGCCTGCACCTGAGGATCCAGCACAGGTGAGTCCCCTTGAGACTCAGGCCCCAGCCCTGGCTCTGCTGGTTCTGGAGGCAGTGAATCCTGTGCAGGCTGGGATCCCTCAGGTTCAGCGTCTGAGTCTGACTCCCAGGTCATCACACCATCCCCCCTCCCAGGCCCCCCCCTCAACTGAGGGGCCGGACCAGGCTTGCTGGGGTAAGTCGCATGGAAATCACGGAGGCAGACAGGCGCGTGGACGTTCTCCGCTGGTTCCCACGACCGATCCTCGGGCCCATACCCCTTCCAGTCGATGAGGTATTGGAGCTTCCCCCTGCGGTATCGGGAGTCAAGAATGTGCTCCACCTCATACTCGGGCTCCCCCTGAACCAAAACTGGCTGCGGTCGTGGATGGTCTGGGTGGAACTCGTCTGGCGGGGCGACCGGACTGAGTAGGGACCGGTGGAATACCGGGTGGACCTTCAGGGTCGCAGGTAACCGGAGACGGAATGCCACAGGTGAGACACGGTCCACGATCGGAAATGGGCCGGTGAAGCGGGCATCCAGCTTCCGCGAAGGCCGAGAGGGGTGCAGGTGGCGGGTGGAGAGCCATACCAGGTCTCCGACATGGAGTTCCGGCCCCTCCTGCCGGTGACGGTCGGCCTGGGCCTTATACGCGTCCTTGGCCTGGCTCAGTTGCTCCGTCAGAAGCTGCTGCTGTGACTGGAGCTCTTGTAGCCAGTCTGTCACTGCGGGAACTGCGGATGCCGGCAGTACGCTTGGAAACAACCGCGGGTGGTACCCATAGTTTGCCTGGAACGGGGTCTGTTGGGTGGAAGCGTGCACTGCGTTGTTATATGCGAACTCGGCCAACGCCAGGTGGTCGACCCAATCGTCCTGGTGGAAGCTGCAGTAGCACCGGAGGTACTGTTCCAACACCGCGTTTACCCGTTCGGTCTGTCCATCCGTCTGTGGATGGTAGGCCGAAGATAGGCAGACCTCCGTCCCGAGAGCCTGATGTAGAGCGCGCCAGAACCGGGAGGTGAACTGGGCACCACGATCGGAGATCAAACGTTCCGATAGGCCATGTAAGCGGAAGACATTTTGTAGGTACAGTTGCGCCGTCTCCTTGGCTGAGGGTACAGACGGGCACGGGGCGCAGTGCACCATTTTAGTGAAGTGGTCTGTGAATACCAGGAGGCAGGTACACTGACGGGATGGGGGTAGGTCTACCACGAAATCCAATGAGACCGTGTGCCATGGACGAGGGGGAACTGGCAGTGGCTGTAGCAGTCCCGCAGGTCTCCCGGTCGATCCCTTGGCTCGCCGGCAGACCTCGCACCCCCCAATGTACCGTGCCACGTCGGCCTTCAAGCGGGGCCACCAGAACTCCCGGCTGACCAGGTGGGTGGTCCGATACCTCCCGAAGTGGCCAGCTGCCGGGGCGTCGTGTGACATTTGGAGTACCTCGGCCCGCAAAGGCCCTGGTGGGATGTACAACCGACCACGGTGCATCAGCAAACCCTGGTGCACAACCAGTTCTGGGTATCGAGGACATGATCCACTGGCCAATTCCTGAATCCGTTCCTGAGCCCACGCGTCGACCCGTTGCTGCTTCCGCACTCGGTCCAGCAGCGACTCAGTCTCATGAACAGCCAGGAAAGCTGCTGGTGGGATGATCGTTGTTGGGGCCGCCTGCTGCACTGTCTCTGCAATGTCCTCCGGTTTCCGGGACAGTGCATCCGCCTTCTGGTTTTGGGAGCTGGGGATGTAGCGGATCCGGAACTGGAACCGGGAGAAGAACAGTGCCCACCGGATCTGCCGCTGGTTTAGCCTGCGAGTGGTCTGGAGGTACTCCAGATTCCGGTGGTCGGTTCTCACTTCCACTGGGTGTCGTGCCCCCTCAAGATGATGGCGCCAGACCTCAAAGGCCACCTTGATGGCCAGTAGTTCCCGCTCCCACACGGTATAGTTACGCTCCGCCGGAAGGAGCTGCCGGGAGTAGTAGGCGCAGGGTAACAGTGGCGCATCTGGTCCGTGTTGCTGGGACAAGACGGCACCGAGAGCCGTACTGGAGGCGTCAGTCTCCACCACGAAGGGACGAGAGGGATCAGGATGCTGCAAAATTGGCGCCTTCTGGAAACAGGCTTTCAATCCCTGGAATGCCACCTCAGCCTCCTCATCCCAGGCGAAGGGCGTCTTGGGGCGCAGCAGTCGGGTCAACGGGGTGGTGCGATGAGCATAGTCCGCAATGAATGTCCGGTAATAGTTGGCGAACCCCAAAAACCGCTGTAGGTCCTTGCGGTTCCGCGGCGCCGCCCACTCTCGAACCGCAGACACCTTCCCGGGGTCCATCTGTACACCATCAGGGGAGAGTCGGTGTCCGAGGAAGTCCACTGACCGCTGGTGGAACTCGCACTTGCTGAGCTTAGCGTACAGACGGTGCTCCCGCAAGCGCTGCAACACGGTCCGGACATGACTCTCGTGGCGAGCTGGGTCACGGGAATAAATCAGAATGTCATCGAGGTACACCACCACATACTTGTCGAGCAAGTCCTGGAACACGTGGTTGATGTACCGTTGGAACACGGCGGGCGCGTTGCATAGTCCGAACGGCATGACCAGGTACTCGAACTGCCCATAACGGGTCCCGAATGCGGTCTTCCACTCATCCCCGGCACGGATCCGAATCAAGTTGTAAGCCCCCCGGAGGTCCAGTTTGGTGAACATCTGCGCCCTTTGCACCCGCTCCAGCAACTCTGCAATTAGGGGCAAGGGATACCGGTCTGGGATGGTGATCTTATTCAGGGCTCGGTAATCATGGCAGAGGCGAAGCTCCCCACACTTCTTCTTAACGAAGAGTACTGGAGCGGCGGTGGGAGAGGTAGAGGGCCTAATGAACCCCCGCTCCAGGTTCTTGTGAAGGAAGTCCTGTAAGGCTTCACGCTCTGGCTCCGAAAGAGAGTATAGGCGACTCACAGGCAGAGGCGCCCCAGGCTGGAGGTCTATGCCGCAGTCAAAAGACCGATGAGGAGGCAGCCGGTCTGCCCCCTGTTCCTCGAACACGTCTACGTAGTCCCGGTACACGGCGGGGAGCGTTGACGCAGCCTCCCCCATGGAGGCGGCCGAAAGCATCTCGGACTGAGCAATCGAACCCGAGTCTGGGAAGCGTACAGTTCGATTGACCCAATCGATCTGAACATTGTGAGACTCCAGCCAGTCCATCCCCAGCACCAGGGGGAACCGGGGCATGGTGGCAATGTCCAGGGTACGCACCTCCCGGTGCTGCTGGTGGCACAGGACCAAGGGCTGGGTCTCCCGAGTAACGGCGCCTGACCGCAAGAGCCGTCCGTCGATTGCCTCCACCTGCACCGGTTCTGGCTTGTTCTGGAGCGGCACCCGATGCTGAGCGGCGAAGGCAGAGTCCATATAGGAGCGGGTTGCCCCTGAATCCACCAGAGCGTGGGTGAGAATCCAGGGCCCGCCTGGGGGGTATAGACGCACTGGGATCATGAGGTGTTGCAATTCCACTGGTGAGGGCCCATCATGCGATGCTTGGGACCCCAGATAGCCTGGGCCATTGGCTACTGGGGTTGGCGGTTTCCCTGCGGCTGGCGTTTCTCGGGGCAGGTTCGGGCGTAGTGTCCACTCCCCCCGCAGTAGAGACACAGGTTTCCCTCCCGACGTCGTGTCTTCTCCGAAGGGGAGAGGCGAGGCCGTGCTGCCCCGAGCTGCATCGGCTCCTCCAGTGACTCGGCTCTGGCCGTGGAACTGCTGGGGAGCACTGGAGTCGGGAGCCCAGAGTGCTGGCGGGCCCGGGCCTGGCGCCGGTCCTCCAACCGATCGTCTATCTGTAGACTCCGTTGGATGAGGGCCTCCAGCGTGGCGGGGCGATCCAAGGTGGCCAGCTGGTCCAGTATCTCGTCCGAAAGCCCCTCGAGATACTGGTCCCGAAGTGCGGAATCGTTCCAGGTCAAGTCCTGCGCCAACAGCCGAAATTCCGTGGCATAGGCAGCCACTGTGGACTTGCCCTGTTTCAACCGCCGAATTGCCCGATTGGCTTGACTCGCCTTCTGAGGGTTGGCGAACGCGGTTTCAAAATGGTTGCAAAACCCCGTATAGTCTGTCAGCAAGGGGGAGTCTTGCCGGAGCAGCGGCAACGCCCACTTGGCCGCCTGGTCCTTCAGCAAGCTGATCAGGAAGTGCACCTTGGTGCGGTCGTCGGGGAAATCCCGGGCTCGCCCCTGAATATACAGTTTGGCCTGGGCGAGAAACATGGGAAAGCTGCCCGGGGACCCATCGAACTTTTCTGGCAGGGCCACTGGGTACTTGCCTGGAGCTGGGGCGCCGGCACCAGGAGCCGGTAAGGCGTCCAAACGCTGCTGAAGCGCCGTAACCGCCTTGCTTAGCTGCTGCACTGTGTGGGTCAAGACCTGGTTCTCCTGGGCCAATGCCACCAGCGCAGCCGCCTGGTCAGTCATGACGACAGGTTCCTCCCGAACGCACCCCAACGAAGGGGGAGTGCGGGTGTGGCAGGAGCAAACTGTGCTGGTCCCAAGGGATAACCGATAGGCAAGGTCTAGTCCAGTCCAAGGTCAGTCCAAGCCAGAAGTCACGAAGCCGAAGTCACGAAGCCGAGGTCAGGAAGCCGAGGTCAGGAAGCCGAGGTCAGGAAGCCGAGGTCAGGAAGCCGAGGTCAGGAAGCCGAAGTAACAAAGCTGAGGTCAGGAAGCCGAGGTCAGGAAGCCGAGGTCAGGAAGCCGAAGTAACCAAGCTGAGGTCAGGAACGCAGGAACCAGGAACAGGAACTAGGCAGCACCGATGTTGCTCCTGCAACTTAGGTCTGGGACTGGCTGGCTTTTATCTGCCCCGAGGCAAAGGGCGGCTCCGATCCTCAGGTGCCTCGCCTCTCCTGGCTTGGAGGCGAGCACTCCTCCTGCGGGAACTTAGTTCCCTTCGCCTCTCTGCCCTTAGCCTTTGCAGCTCAGGAGAAGCTGGAGGGTTACCGGACCCAGAGGCAACCTCAGCTTCCCCTGACTGGGTGGGGAGTGGAGCACCTGCAGGCAATAAGTCCTCCATCCCATTAGAAGCCAGATCAACCTCAGCCGATGCCTGCACCTGAGGATCCAGCACAGGTGAGTCCCCTTGAGACTCAGGCCCCAGCCCTGGCTCTGCTGGTTCTGGAGGCAGTGAATCCTGTGCAGGCTGGGATCCCTCAGGTTCAGCGTCTGAGTCTGACTCCCAGGTCATCACACTATCCACCAAATCTAAATCCTTAAACCTGTTCTTCACTTCAACTGTGTATTCATAAGGAATTTGATTTAGATTGTATCTTACTGGCCCAGTGGCTTTTCCTACTTTCTTCAGTTTAAGCTGGAATTTTGCTATAAGAAGCTGATGATCTGAGCCACAGTCAGCTCCAGGTCTTGTTTTTGCTGACTGTATAGAGCTTCTCCATCTTTGGCTGCAGAGAATATAATCAATCTGATTTCGATGTTGCCCATCTGGTGATGTCCATGTGTAGAGTCGTCTCTTGTGTTGTTGGAAAAGAGTGTTTGTGATGACCAACTTGTTCTCTTGACAGAACTCTATTAGCCTTTGCCCTGCTTCATTTTGAACTCCAAGGCCAAACTTGCCAGTTGTTCCTTTTATCTCTTGTCTCCCTACTTTAGCATTCCAATCCCCTATAATGAGAAGAACATCCTTCCTTGGTGTCATTTCTATAAGGTGTTGTAAGTCTTCATAGAATTGGTCAATTTCAGTTTCTTCAGCACTGGTAGTTGGTGCATAAACTTGGATTACTGTGATGTTAAAAGGTCTGCCTTGGATTCGTATCGAGATCATTCTATCATTTTTGAGATTGCATCCCAGTACAGCTTTCGCCACTCTTTTGTTGACTATGAGGGCCACTCCATTTCTTTTACGGGATTCCTGCCCACAGTAGTAGATATGATAGTCATCCGAACTGAATTCACCCATTCCCGTCCATTTCAGTTCACTGATGCCCAGGATGTCAATGTTTATTCTTGCCATCTCGTTTTTTACCACATCCAGCTTACCAAGGTTCATGGTTCTTACATTCCAGGTTCCTATGCTATACTTTTCTTTACAGCATTGGACTTTCCTTTCGCTTCCAGGCATATCCGCAACTGAGCGTCCTTTCGGGTTTGGCCCAGCCGCTTCATCAGCTCTGAATCTACTTGTACTTGTCCTCCGCTCTTCCCCAGTAGCATGTTGGACGCCTTCCGACCTGAGGGGCTCATCTTCCAGCGTCATATCTTTTATATGCCTGTTGTCTTTGTCCATGGAGTTTTCTTGGCAGGGATACTGGAGTGGCTTGCCAGTTCCTTCTCCAGGTGGATCACGTTTGGTCCAAACTCTCCACTACGACCTGTCCATCTTGACCTGTCCATAGCTTCCCTGAGTAATTCAAGCCCCTTCGCCACGACAAGGCAGTGATCCATGAAGGGGATCAAGCCCTAGTCCAACACTATAACCGCTGCACCTCGCTCGCTCTTGTTCTCGCTTTTTAAATATATGCAGTTGCTGTGTGTGAACTGTATTTTGAAATTCCTCTAAGTTATTTCACAGGAAGCAATTCATAACTGGAACAAATAACATTCTAAAAAACCAAATGATAAATAAAAAATAACGCAGGCCGTTGCCTGGTCTGAACGGCCTCCTGACTCAGAAGCGCCACTTGCAAAGTGCTACGAGGGGATATGTCCTTGAAATTCCAATAAATCCTCCTTTGGGAATCCGCAGCTTTGCATGTGGCATGAGATGATCCAGACAAGGCAGTCTGGAGCTGGGTTGTCAAAAAGGGTCGGGCGCAAGGAGAGCCTGCCACCAAGAGGCAAACGGCAGGAAGATCTAATCTTTCCCTATCTACTGGAGGTAACTAAAGAGAAGTGGTAGCACTTTGCAAAAGTAATTGGTGCCTGCTGGCTCCTTCAATTCAGAGTTCCCTTTCCCCTTGTCTGGCTGCCTCTCTCCCGGCTCCCCTCTCTCCTTTCCCCTCCGCACTCAGTGTGCTGTCTTGCCTGTCAGGCCCAGTTATCTCTGAAATCAAATCCCTGGGCAGATCTAAAGCAGAGACACACAAGGCACATTAGTCACTGCAGTTGCGGGGGCCCCCTTAGAAATAAATCATCCGAGACGTCCTCAGCACCACCTCAGTGACGAGAGCAGAAATGTGAGTCTGGCCGGGGCTTCTGAAATCTGGCGACTTAGAAAAAAGCAAAAGCAAAAGCTTCCCCTTAGCCTTGACAGGGAGGCTTCCTGATGCTAAGCTGCTCGGAGATGTTGCTGTCTCTTTAAATCTCCATCCAGAGATCCGTGTCCTACAGATGTCAGAGGGGAAGGTTTTTTTTATTTAAAAAAAAAAAGGAAGGAAAAACTAACAACATAGACCCGCTGTAGAGAAAAGTCACCGTTGCCTACTCAGGGGGAAAAAGCAGCTTGCTGCGCAGCGAACCCTTCAAAGTGGATGTTCCTGTCGCAGCGGAGGGACCTCAAGTTACCTAACACGCCCTCTTCCTAGGCGCTGACCGCTGTGCTGACTTAATAAATGATGGTGGAACACAAATAAAGAGGTAAGCTAGGCAGGAGGCCTCATTTCTATAGGAAAGGCAGCAGGGGAGAGAAATCTATTATTACCCAACAGCAACAAACAAATGCAACTGGAAAGAGCAATGGGGGAGGAGCAGGGTACCAAAGAGGCTTATAAATGAGCTATTTTTTGTTTAGAAAAAACCCAAACAGCTGAATTTAAAATATTTTTCATCTCCTTAAAAGGAGGAAGCGCTTAAAAATTAGGAGCTTATTTTGGCCTGTGCAAAAAAAAAGAAAAGAAAAGAAACATTTGAACCCGAGGTGTTAAAAATAAATCCAGAGTATAATGCAAAGCCCAAATTAGAAAGCTGGCGGAGAGTGCCTTGTGTGAGGCATGCAGGATTTTCTAGCAGAATGAAAAAAGGCAAGGATGTTAAGAAGATTGCTTCAGAGAACAATGGATCATGTCGGGGTCTCGGGCATTGTGGAGGGAGGATGGTGAAGGGGGGAAAGTATTGTTACAGAACTGGGGGTCCCCCTAAACATTAAATGAATAAATGCTAGGATTTGGGGTTATTTGTGATATGAAGGGAGAAATATAAGATGCAAAGGAATTCCTGGGTAGCCTGGCCAAACGAGGGCCATTGTGGGTAATTAACAAGACAATGGAACTTCTGGTCCCAGGTGTGACCAGAGACTGGAGATTTGGAAGTTTGCCAGGGTAACTGCTCTGGAGGAGGGCAAGTGGCATCTGGGAAGAAAGGCTGAGATCCATCTTGGTGAGGGAGAAGGAAGGACTGCCTGCAATGCTTTGGGCCATGCTGTATGGCCCATGCAGAATGAAGGTGAAAATGTGTGAATAAAACCATATTTCTTAAAGCACGACAATCTCCGCTGTGTCTTCCATTCTCCAAAGGGAAACAGACCCTGTGTGGGCACCTGAGATCCCATGCGCTCTTGACGCGGGCTTCGCAGAGAGAGAAACAGGCGCCTTAGGCTTTTGAAAGAGTATCCACTGTCACAAAAGTGTAGCAGGACTGTCCTACACTTAAGGCAAACTCACACCACATTATTTGCCAGTTGCCAAGGCCGGATCTACACAAGCAGCAGAGCAAGGAGGCAGAATGAGTTTTACCATTTCAGGCTGGCAGGAGGTGGGGATCATATCTGCAAATGACTGCCTACATTAAAATACACACACAGCTCCCTGCAGGTAGAAAGCCAGCACAGCAGGGAGAAAAAAATCTCGCTTTTTGCTATGCTAGTTTTCTTTATTTGTTGGCAGCAGTGACTGGTGCCCATTGGGGCCCCCGGTGGGGCAGAAGACAAGGAGCCCAAACAGTAGGTGAAGCCAGAGCTAACAACAGGCGAAGCCAAATGATTCCAGTTTTGTCCCCATCCTCCTCCTCCTCTCTGCTGAGAAGGCAGGTAGGTGGGAGCTGGCTGAAGGCAGGATGAGGCCAGTAGGGTAGGTGCCCCATTCTCCCTTGCAGGCTGGTCTTCACTGCTTGTTAGGAACATTGTGTTTTGTTTCTATAAAGCAGAACAGTCTGAATGATGGGAGCCCACTCTTCCATCTCAGTCAGCTGCACATCCAGACCAGATTAACTGCCTCCACTGAAAAGCATTTGCTCTGGAGGCAATATGAATGTTCAGTCCTAGGTGCATGATTGACAACGGCTACATCATACACACAAGTCATCACTTAATGTTGCAGTCATCAAGTAACAAGCATGCCTATATGAAGATGGCCATAGGCCACTTTCAATTGCTTTGTTCAGTGTGTTATTATAAGATTGTTGCGCCCACTGACTGAGCATTCCCCTATTACCGGTAGGTGGATTGCTGGTCAATTGAGAGAACATCAATGTGAGCAGGCTAACTACGAACCCCCAAATTTGAGCTCCCCCTCCAAACCTGTGCCAAAGTCTTGCAGTCACTTTGCAGCGCCCCACAAACTGAGCAATTGATGCATCAAACGTGGAGTTCATAGTTAACAGCCACAAATCCAATAGTGGTTAGGCAATTGCTGCAAACTGATAAATGTGTGAATGGCATGCCCATCAGAGCTTGGGAAAGATGACTCAGCTGAAGGGGGTGGGGGATGTTAGGGGTGGGGGGGAGTAAGTGGGAAAGGAGAGAAGGAAAGAAAAATAGTTCTGTTGTTTGGAAGAGGGAGGGCAACAGCAGGAGCAGGAGAGTTGTGAGTTAATTGAAGGCACCTTGGAAATATAGGGCCTCTCCCTGGGGATCTCATGTGGAGGAGCAGATCCACTGCTTCCATTTCAGCTCTCTGTAAATAAAGGAAAGTACACCCTCCGTCTGCAGCGCTCTCTCATCCAGAGAAAAAACAAAGCTGGTGCAGCACTGTCCCCAGAACATCTCACTCAGCTCAGGAATGTGGAGAGCATGTAACACCAGGAAATCTGAAGCACTGCACATAAATAAATATTCATGACAAATGTGATGTTTATCTATGCGAAGTAGAAGAACTCGTGCTCACAATGCACATAGTTTGTGACCTGCCCTTCAACTGGGTGCATATCTTCTAGACACAGCAGGGAGGGTGGGGATTGGCACTGTTTAGATTTTTTTTCCAAATTATTATTACATGTCAATTTACGAGGTGCCTCAAAACTAATTATCCAGGCGCCGTGCAAATAAAGAGAGAAAGAAAACCAACAGGCTTAAAAGGCAATACCTCCCACAGATATCTGGTTGGCCACTGTGGGAAAAGGATGCTGGACTAGATGGGCCTTTGGGCTTCTCCAGCTGGGCTCTTCTAATGTTCTTGCGTTCTCATGGCAGCCAGGAAGACAAACCCAACTACAAACCCAGTATAATAAACACACACACACACACACACACACACACACACACACACACACACACACACTATACGTTTACATTATTTATAATATGCTACCCTACAGCCAAAAGTATTTCAAATCAGGAACAGTGTGCACCTTTGACTAGCATCCCAGTCTGAAATTTCATACAAGAGACTGCATCTCTCTCAGCAACTCCAGGTGCCGCACTTCTCCCGCCTGTTTGATCACCTTGGGAAGTTTTAAGCCGTAGCTTTGCTGTGGAGGTTTTCATTTGACCAAGTGCTATATGCATTTTGCTGTTAAACAGATAAAAGTCAAAGGGCAGTATTCAGCTACAGTGCCCTGTCAGCGCATGGATTTCTGCTGGCACATTGGAACTTCCTCCCCTCTCCTCCCCGTGTACCCCCTAAATCTGTTCTAGGGGTTCCCCCAAACCTCCAAACCAGATCTGAGGAAGGCCTAGGGTGCAAGCAGGAGGGGGAGCTCCATTGCACATTAATCTTTCCCCCCTCTTTATAAATATTTCGTTCACGCCTCGTAAACTGAAGTCCAATTTTCTCTAGCACACATGCAATGCTGCTCTGCTACTGTTACGTTTTTATTCTGCCCTCCCAGGAGATGACTGAGGCAGCATGTATGGTTTAGCCTGTTGTAATCCACTTAACAACCCTGCGAGGTGGGTTAGACGACGGGGGCGAAGCCTGCTAGATCAGGCCAACAGCCCATCAAGTCCAGCATCCTGTTCTCACAGGGGCCAACCAGATGCCTGTGGGGGACCAGCAAGCAGGACACCAGCCAGTGTGGTGTAGTGGTTCAGAGCGGTAGACTCGTAATCTGGGGAACCGGGTTCGTGTCTCCGCTCCGCTCCTCCACATGCAGCTGCTGGGTGACCTTGGGCTAGTCACACTTCTTTGAAGTCTCTCAGCCCCACAACCTCACAGAGTGTTTGTTGTGGGGGAGGAAGGGAAAGGAGAATGTTAGCCGCTTTGAGACTCCTTCAGGTAGTGATAAAGCGGGATATCAAATCCAAACTCTTCTTCTTCTTCTCCCCCTCCTGTGGTTTTCAGCAACCGGTATTCTGAAGCGTTGCTGCCTGCAACTGTGGAGGCAGAGCATAGCCATTGTGGCTAGTAGGCATCAACAGCCCTCTCTCCTCCACAGATTTGTCTGATCCTGTTTTAAAGCCATCCAAGACATTTTGGAGCCTGAGGTAAGGGGCAAGAGAATGAATCTCACTTCAGGTGAATCTTCAGCACTGGTGACGGGACAGCATTTGCCACTGCACCAACAGACTGCATGAGAAACATAGCTTTTGTCCTCCAACAGAGGGAAATGACCCTGGTCCCAGGGGAGGTTATGAGGAACAGCCAGGAGGCTGCTCTCACTGCCCACCCGCCTGGTATCTGCCACCTGAAGTGGTTGCCTCAGTTTGCCCAATGGTAGGGTCAGCTCTGTCAGGATAAGTTGCTAAAAGATAGTGACCGGCTTGAATGGACTCAGTCAGCTTTATAACTGATAAGGATTTGAAACTGACTCTCCCCAGTATAAGTCTATAACACTCTAATCATTATACCACACTGCCTTACAAAAATGTTTCCATCGTGCCCACCTCTTTTCAAGCATAACAATAGGCAAGCTTGTAATTAAAAATTTGCAAATGTGGTTAACAATTAAGGGAGTTTAATATACTCTTCCATGGATTATCTTTCAATGCATTTTTTATTATCTTCTTGCAAATTAATATATAGTATATAATACAGCCACCGACACACACACCCCAAAAAAGAATTTAAAAGATGGCTATTTAGAAGGGACAGCAAGATTTGGATTCACAACTGGAATCCACAAAGCTATTTGGGCATAAAATCAGACCTTGGCAGAAGTAACTACCGGTACATAAAGTGAGAGTCAAGTGATAAGAGTTGCTAGGAAATTTTGAAAATCCAGACACTGATGAAATTACAATAACAATCATCACTCTGCACAGCAAGGAGCAGAGTTCTACTCCTGATTTCTCATTTCAGAAACTCATAGGAGCCGAGGGATCCTAATCATCACCTCACCCTACCTGCTGCATTGAGACAAACTCATATTCCTCACAGATAAGCCCACTTAAGAGATCAGAAGTGGGCAGCACACATATGTATCTTGAACCACTTTAGTATGGCAGATCAGGTCTCCTTAGACTCCACAGAAGTTTGTCATTGTTTAGAATTACGTTTCTAGGCCTCATGGCGACCACTGTCTGCTTGAAAGAGAGATGACAAAACCGAGGATCAGAAAGAAAGTAAAGGGGGGGGAGAAGCATTGGTTGGTTAGATTATGTAACTCTCCAAACCTATAAATATTTATATTAAAAGGCTGGCAAGAGGTACCTCTTGTCGCTCCCCCCACTAGTTTTGGTGAGTGCTCCTCTTGCATGCTGTGTGAATTGCAGCTAGCAACAACCTACTTTTTCCTCTGCACTGATATTATTGTAGGCTAAATGTGAATTACTGCCTCTGGCCCACACCTGTCTCAGGTGACCTTAGAGACCAACTAAGTTTTTTCTTTTTTTCTTTTTTTTTTAATAAATCTTTATTAATGTATCCAACACAAACATAGACACTTTCCATAAACATTCTACTTGCCGTACAAATTCAAATGCATACATACAAATTCCCACACTCTCAAACCTCATTCTACCCTCATTCTACCTATCATACCCACATCTATTTCCCATACTTCTACATTCAATATACATACAATATACATTCATTATACATACTTCCTATCGTACATATACCTATCATTCCTATACCTATCATACATATTCCTGCATTCAACATACCTACATTCCTGTGTTCAATATATCTTGCATTACTAACATCACCTCTTATACTTACATACCTTTATACATACATACATTTCATATATATATACATGCATTCCCTCTTACAACCTTTTCCCACTCACTCCCTTTCCCCCCTCCCTCCCTCCCCTACATTCATTAAAAAAAAAAGAAAGAAAAAAGAAAAAAGAAATACCTCCTATCGTCCATCTTCATGTGATCCTTGTATTCCTTTCCTTACTTGCGATTTCTTATTACTTTAACTATCTCCTTGCTACTATCCTACCTATCTATACTAAATAAGTACTTCCTTCCTACATTTCTTATTATCCCTTATCCCTTATCCTAATCCAAGCAGATCGTTAGCTTCGTACTAATTCCCTCTTTTCCTAAATAGATTTCTAAGTATTTCCATTCCTCCCTGATTTTCTGTTTCGCTGTATCCCTTATCGCCGCCGTCATTTTAGCTAAATTCATATATTCCACTAACCTACCATGCCATTCTTGTATTGTCGGCACATTTTCTGACTTCCAGTACTGTCCTAATAATATCCTTGCCGCTGCACAGGCATATAAGAAAATGTTTTTCCTATCCCCTGGTATGGTGTTTGGGACTATACTTAGCAACATTGCCTCTGGCGTTTTAAGGAAAGTAACTCCTAATAATCTTTTCATTTTCTCATAAATCAAATTCCAATATTTCCTGGTTGTTTCGCAACTCCACCAGCAGTGGTAGTAGTTACCTACTTTTTTTTTTGCACTTCCAACATTCATTTTTCTCTGTTTTATATATTTTGGCTACTTTCTCGGGCGTTAAGTGCCATCTATAAAAGAGTTTGAGCATATTTTCTTTGATGTTTGTGCAGGCGGTGAATTTAATACTACTCTTCCATATGCTTTCCCATTGCTCCAGGTAGATCGTTCTCCCTATATCCTGCGACCATCGAATCATCGTATGTTTCACCTCCTCCTCTTTCATTTCCCATTCAAGTAAGTATTTATATAATCTACTTAATGGTTTCTTTTGGTTTTCTATTATCAGCTCTTGGAATTTGGATTTTCCCTCTAGGAAACCTATCTCCATATGTTTTGTGAACATACTATGAATTTGGATGTAACTAAGCCAACTTGTACATTTATCCTTAATTTGTTCATATGTTTTTAATTTCCACTTATCTGCATCTTTCATTATTATATGCTCATATGTTGACCATTTCTCTTTATCTTTTTTCCTAGATACTGCTATGATTTCAAAGGGAGAAAGCCACTTCGGAGTTTTCGGCTCCAGCCTGCTTTTATAATTTATCCATGTTTTTAATAAAGATCTTTTAATCACATGCTCAGTGAATTCCTTTTTGTTGTGTTTATTTTCTTGTGTCAAATATGCATGCCACCCCTCTGTGTTTCTAAATCCTTCCAGTTGTAATAGTTCTTCATCTTCCAGTGTTGCCCATTCCCTGATCCAGCATATCCCCGCCGCGGCGTAATATAATTTTAAGTCCGGGACCCCCCATCCCCCTCTTTCTTTGGCCTCGGTGAGTAATTTATATTGAATTCTTGGCTTCTTATTTCCCCAAATAAATTTACTAATTTCCCTCCTCCAGATTTCAAAATTCTCATTTTTTTCTATAATTGGCAGCGTTTGAAAAAGAAAAAGCAATCTCGGCAGCACGGACATCTTGATTGCAGACACCTTCCCCATCATTGATAATTTTAAAAGACTCCACCTCTCCAAATCTTTTTTAATTTCATTCCAAGTTGTTACATAATTGTCTTCATATAATCTTATATTTTTTTCCGAAATCACAACTCCCAAATATTTAATTTTCTTTACTATTTCCCAATTTGTCCCTCTCTTCAGATCTTCCAGTTCTCTATTTTTAATATTTTTAACCATCATTTTCGTTTTCCCACTATTAATTTTAAATCCCGAGATTTCACTATATTTTTGTAATACTTTTTCTAATTCTTCTATTCCTTTCTTTGGGTCTTCTATTATCAGGATAATATCATCCGCAAAGGCCTGTATCTTCCAAATCTTCTTTCCCACATTAATTCCTTTTATATCTTTATTAGCGTCAATATCTCTAATCAGGTACTCTATTGCCATTATAAATAGAAGAGGGGAGAGCGGACAACCTTGTCGCGTTCCCTTTGTGATGGGGAATTCGTCTGCAATCGTTCCATTTATTATTAGCCTTCCTACCTGCCTACTATATATGGCATTCACTCCCTTCATAAAGTTTCCCTCCAGGCCTCTCTCTTTCATTGACCTTTCCATGAATTTCCATTCCAGGTTATCGAAGGCCTTTTCGGCATCAAGGAAAATCAACGCTGTCTTTTTTCCGGGGTGCCAATCTAAATACTCAATCATGTTTAGAATTATTCTTATATTTTTGGCCATTTTTCTTCCTGGGAGAAAGCCTTGTTGGTTGTCTTCAATTAACTTATTTAATACCTTTTTTAGCCTTTCTGCCAGGATCATCGCATAAATTTTGTAGTCTGTATTCAATAATGATATCGGCCTAAACGCTCCAGCTTGGGGGTTGGGATCCGTCCCTTTTGGTATTAAGGCGATGTATGCCTCCTGCCACGTACGTGGTATGTCCCCTTTTTCCATTATCCCATTGACCAGGTTTTTATATATCACTTTTATTTCATCCCTAAAGATTTTATAATGAGATGCTGTCAATCCATCTGTGCCAGGCGACTTCCCCTTCTTCAGCCTACTTATGGTATTCTCAATTTCCTGGATTGTAATTGGCTCATTTAGCATTAATTTCTCCTCTGCACTGATTTTACCTAGTTTTTGGTTGGCAAAGTACTCTCTCATTTCCTTCTCATCTATCCTTTTCGCTTTATAGAGGTTTTTATAGAAATTATTTAAGCATCTTTTAATATCTTCTAAATCTGTTAAGTTTTTCCCCCCATCTTTAATACTAATTATTATTCTTTCCTTCTGCTTTTTTCTCAGCTGCCAAGCTAGCAACTTTCCCACTTTACCACCCATCTCGAATGACTTTTGCTTCATCCACTTAATTTTCTTTTCAATTTCTTCACCTATTACCACTGCCAATTCCTTCTGTAATATTTTAATTTGGTCTGCCAATTCTGTTTTATCTGTTTTATCTTTCAATTCCTTCTCTTTCCTCCCAATTTCTTCTTTTATCCTATTTAAATTTGCCTCTCTCTTTTTTTTAACTAGATATTTCTGTTGTATATACAGGCCTCTAATATATGCCTTACTTGCATCCCAAATTGTCGGTAGACTTGTTTCCTTTTCAGTATTGATTTTGAAGAATTCATTTAAATTTCCTTTACATTTTTTTACAAATTCATCATCATTTAATATGCTGTCATCCATTCTCCATCTCCATCTATCTTTCCCTTTCGTTCTTTCCTTTATTTCAATCATCACTGGGTTGTGATCTGATAATGACTTTTCTAATATTTTACATTTCCCGACCATGGAGAACAATCTTGTTGAGCACCAGATCAAATCTATTCTCGATAGAGACTTCCTCGCATCTGAATAAAAGGTATATTCTTTTTCATTTATGTGTTTATTTCTCCAACAGTCTATTAATTCGTAATTATCTACAATTCGTCTGAAAGTTTCTGGTAGCTTCCCGTTGTTCTTACGTTTCCCTGACCTATCCTGCTCAGGTTCTACCACCCCATTAAAGTCTCCTGTGATCAGTAGTTCTTCTTGACCTATTAGATTCCCCATTAGTTCCCCCAGCTCTTGAAAGAATTTTATTTTGCACCCATTTGGCGCGTATATGTTGAATAGTATCAGTTCTTCCTTCCCTACCGTTATTTTAATTACTATTATTCTGCCTTCTTCATCATGATACAACTCTTCCGCTCTTATTCCTTCTCTTACATATGTCACCACTCCTCTTTTTTTATTAACATTAGAAGCAATGAATTCTTTACCAAGTTTGTTATTGTGCAATAATCTCTCATGACTCTGCGACACATGGGTTTCCTGTAAACAGATAATATCCCATCTATCTTTTTTGAGGATTCGCTCTACTCTATTTCTCTTCCCTTTATCATTTAAGCCGTTTACGTTCCAGGAAATAATATTTAGGTTCATCTTTCAATCTTTAATTATACTACAGCTTTATAGGAAATTACTTAGAAAATCTTAGATAACAATTTTTAGGGTAGCTTTAGATTCAATAATACGATAATACAACAGTTTTAATAGAATTACAGAAGAAAAGAAAAAAAAGAGGGTGGAAGGTACAATCTTTATTCTTCCTCTTGGTTATCGTCTTCTTTAGGTCCTCCTTCCTCCAAGAACAGTTCCTTTCTGTATCTGCTACAAAACCTTTGGGTTTCTTCAACCGTTCTTAGCGTCTTCTTTCTTTCTTTAAAAATAAAAGAGATCCCCTCCGGAAACTCCCACGTAAACCAAATACCTCTCTTTCTCAGAGCCTCAGTTAGGGTCTTATAGTGTTGCCTCTTCGCCGTCAGCCGTTTAGGGATCTCCTTATATATAGCCACACTTCTCCCCTCTATTATCAGTTCCGCCTGTTTCTTCCTTTGCAGGACTTTGTCTCTGAGTAAAAGTGAGTTAAAGAAAATAAGACAGTCCGCCGGTCTTTTAACTCCCTTTGGTGCTTTTGATCTATCCATTCTCAGTCTAAAGACTTTATCTACATCCATCAGCATATCATTCTCACTCACTCCTAACCACGCAGCCATTTCCTTCAATATTCTCTCATTTACTGGTTCATTGCCTATTTCTGGCACCCCTTTCAGGCGCAAGATATGCGCCTTTTGCCGGGTGGGAGTGCTCTTGCTTTTTCCTGTAAGACTAATTAGTCATTAACAGTCGTCAACAGGTTTACCACAGCTATCAGTCTATCACCCATTCCCACCACCCTTCTGAGTAATACCCCTCCCACCCTCTCACTATATATAAGGGTCTGGTGACTTCTGTTTCAATGTATCTGAAGAAGTGTGAATGCACACGAAAGCTCATACCAAGAACTAACTTAGTTGGTCTCTAAGGTGGTACTGGAAGGAATCTCCAAACCTATAAATATTTATATTAAAAGGCTGGCAAGAGGTACCTCTTGCCACTCCCCCCACTAGTTTTGGTGAGTGCTCCTCTTGCATGCTGTGTGAATTGCAGCTAGCAACAACCTACTTTTTCCTCTGCACTGATAGGGGCCTCTCCATTTGCTAGTCTTTGGCACAGCCAGAGGGTGCCTAAGGAAAACTCCCTGCTGAGCTAAATTCAGGCTGAGCAGGCCAAAAGAGCCAGTTTTTAGTGGAGGGTAGAAATGGGGGCAGGTGGGCAGCTTCAATGAGATTTCATTAAATGCAAAAAGATCTCACGGTATGCAAAACTTTCACTGCATAACAAATTGCACCGAAAATCAGAAATCGCCCATCGTTTCCTGCTTTTATCTCACCCCAGCCAATTCCCCCTTACCGCCTTCCATAACCTGTGTGCTTATTTTCTCATAAATTGTACTCTGTAAACTTTCCTTGGTTTCAGGGCCGCTGAACCAAAGTGAACCAAGGGGAAGGGTCACAAGCTCAGTGGCAGAGCACATGCTTTGCATAAAATAAAGGTCTCAGGTTCAATCATTTTATGGAACATTAATTGTATAATCGTATAAATGGCTTTGCTGTTTTTAAGAGTCTGTTATCTTTTGCGTTTTACCCCATTTTGTCTTAGCGGCACCACTTCAATAGCTTCTGGCTGTGAAGCAGCGTATGACTCTAATATAAATCAATAAAGTACCTGTCATCTCTGGGTGGAGCTGGAAAAAGACTTGTCCATAAACCCTGGAGAACTGCTGCCAGTTAGTGTAGACAAGGACCTCTGGTCTCCCTTGGTATAAGGCACCTTTCTGCATTCCAGTTTGTCCTGGGTCCCTCAGTTAGGCCTAAATATCATTTGAGGGAGGGGGAAGAGAGACTCAAAGTGTGTTATTTGGTTGACTCAGAGTTTGCCTTCATACTTGGGTTCTTGAGAACAGCTGATTGACACACTGCTTTTCCACTCTCAGCTGGAAGCAGAATTGAACTAAGGGCTCCATTCAACAATGTCCCCCATAGCAGTCCCACAGTTAGAGAGCCAGTGTGGTGTAGTGGTTAAGAGCGGTAGACTCGGAATCTGGTGAACCGGGTTCGCGTCTCCGCTCCTCCACATGCAGCTGTTGGGTGACCTTGGGCTAGTCACACTTCTTTGAAGTCTCTCAGCCCCACTCACCTCACAGAGTGTTTGTTGTGGGGGAGGAAGGGAAAGGAGAATGTAAGCCGCTTTGAGACTCCTTCGGGTAGTGATAAAGCAGGATATCAAATACAAACTCTTATAGTCCCCAAAGCTGCCAGCCATCACAGTCCTACATTTCTTTACTATGTGTACATTGCCCTCCTTTTCCAACGGGGACTGCCCTGTTTATTAAAGCACCTGTTCTTCCCACCAAGATGATAAAGCAAAGCTGGTAGCTCATAACGATCCAGACTCAGAATCCTGCTAGGTAAGGTAAAGGTAAAGGACCCATAGACAGTTAAGTCCAGTCAAAGGCGACTATGGGGTTGCGGCATTCATCTCGCTTCAGTCCGAGGAAGCCGGTGTTTGTCCACAGGCAGTTTTCAGGGTCATGTGGCCAGCATGACTAAACCGCTTCTGGTGCAACGAGACACCATGACGAGTACCAGAGTGCACGGAAACTCCGTTTACGTTCCTGCCACAGCGGTACCTATTTATCTACTTGCGCTGGTGTACTTTCGAACTGCTAGGTTGGCAGAAGCCGGGACAGAGCAATGGGAGCTCACCACCACTGAGCGGATTCAAACCGCCGACCTTCTGACTGGCAAGCCCAAGAGGATCAGTGGTTTAGATCACAGCACCACCTGCGTCCCTGAAGAATCCTGCTATCTAGGACAGAGGCACAAACTAGAAGACTCTGCACCCAGTACACTCCCACCGCTGGTTTAGCTACACCACATTAGCTACAATCCACATCTATCCTGCTTCTATCCTGTAGTTGCTTATGAAATACTGCACTTTGATGTAAAGGTAAAGGTACCCCTGATCGTATGGTCAAGTCGCGGACGACTCTGGGGTTGTGGTGCTCATCTCGCTTTACAGGCCAAGGGAGCCGGCGTTTGTCCGCAGACAGCTTCCGGGTCATGTGGCCAGCATGTTTGATGCACTTTGATGTAGCTTCCCCCAAACCAGCTTTGATCCAAATTAAGAAAACGAATGACCTAGCAGCATTTTAAACCGCTAATGTATAAGAACATGAAAGAAGCCTGCTGAATCAGGCCAATGAACCCATCTAGTCCAGCATCCTGTTCTCATAGTAGTGACCCAGAGGTCCATGGAAAACCGGCAAGCAGGACCAGAGCACAAGAACGCTCTCGCCTCTTGTGGTTTCTAGCAGCTGGTATTCAGAAGCATTCCTGCCTCTGGCTGTGGAGGCAAAGCACAGTCCTCATGGCTGATAGCCATGGATAGATTTCATCCCTTATGAAGAAGTGTGCATGCACATGAAAGCTTGTACCCAGAACAAACTTGGTTGGTCTCTAAGGTGCTACTGGACAATTTTTTTATTTATTTCGACTGCGTCAGACCAATACGGCTACCTACCTGAATCGAGAATTTTTTCCCAATTCTCTCTAAAGCCATCCATGTTGGTGACCCCTTGGGAGCAAGTTCCACAGTTTAACTGCTTGCTGTGTGAAGAAGCACTTGCTTTTTAGGATATATGTTTTAGAGAAATATAACATAGAGGAATGATCTGAAGAGAAACATCATGGAAGTAAGGATGGGAGGTCAAAATCTTAAGGGAATGTTGTATGGAAATTGAGTTGAATTTGTTGAATTGTTTGAAAACTAATTAAAAAAAACAGGGGTGGGGGAGAAGTACTTGCTTCTATCTGTCCCAGCATTTAGGTTCTCAGGATGCCCATAAGTTCTAGTATTATGAGAGAGGAAGAGAAACTTGTATCTCTCCCCTTTCTCCATGAATAATTGCATAAACTTCTGTCATGCTACCTCTTACTTGCCTTTTCCCCAAACTAAAAAGTCCCGGATTCCGCAACCTTTCCTCACAGGGGAATCACTCCATCGGTATACACAACCAAATAGTCACCTGGGTGGAAACATTGGATGTGAATTCTGTTTTTGACCTCCTTAGGAACCGAATCATCAACTACTGCTTTGCTACTTACCATTCATATTCATTATTTAAACTCATTTTTAATATATCTTATATTATTGCCTCCTGTACATGGCCATCTGACGGATGGCAGATGCCACTGTTGCATATCCAAAAGATACTGAATATGAATCGCAACACTGAGATGCCTTTTTTTAAAGCTATTTTTAAAATGTCCTGAGCCACCCTGAACATTCTTTCTACATTGGAAGGGCGGAGTAAAACTACTCTCTGAAATAAGTGAAACGGTTTCTGGGTGATTTTGTCTCATCAGCCCGTCATCTAGTTCAGTACTGTCTACAATGGCTGCCAGAGGCTCTCCACGGTTTCAGATGCAGAGGGCTTTCCCGGCACTACCTGAGGGTACAAGGGATTGAACCCAGGGACCTTCTGCATGCAGTGCACGTATTGTGCCCCTGAGCTCTGGCACCTTGCGCAAAAGAAGAATGAATTGGTGCTTAAATGTTACTGCTCTGACCAATTGTTGCTATGCAGCCACGAATGCTTCTGAAGATTATGGTGTAAAATATGTCCCTTAACAGGATTAGACAAATAGGGAATAAGTCTATCACAGCTATTACCTATGACTCCAATGCAGAACCTCCAGCTTCAGAGACCGTATAACTCTGAAAACCAATTGCTGGGGAACAGCAGCAGTCGGATTCATGCCCTGTGGGAAACAGGGTGCTGGATGCAACTGGTAACACAACGCTGGAGGAATTCACAAGGTGTTGTGAATAAAATTCATGTTCATAAGTGCATACACTACATGTCTGAAATAGTACAGAGGGCAACACAGCAGTTGTGTTTAGCAGCCCCTAGTCAACATCAGAGACCCCGTCAAGTGGTAGCAGGAAATTCCTGATAGGTCCTCCCTCTGCAAACTGGTAGAACATCTTGTTGGGATAACTCAGTTGGTAGAGCATGAGACTCTTAATCTCAGGGTTGTGGGTTCAAGCCCCACATTGGATGAAAGATTCCTGCATTGCAGGGGGTTGAACTAGATCAGGCATAGGCAAACTCGACCCTCCAGATGTTTTGGGACTACAACTCCCATGATCCCTAGCTAACAGGACCAGTGGTCAGGGATGATGGGAGTTGTACTCCCAAAACATCTGGAGGGCCGAGTTTGCCTATGCCTGAACTAGATGACCCTTGTGGTCCCTTTCAACCACAGTACATCTTTACGATTCTATTATCATTATAAGTTTTTACAGCTCCACATACAGTAGTTGGTTAGAGCATGGTGATGATAATGCCAAGGTTGCAGGTTCAATCCCCGTATGGGGCAACTGCATATTCCTGCATTGCAGGAAGCTGGACTAGATGACCCTCAGGATCCCCTCCAACTCTATGATTCTAAGTATCTGTTGAATGGCCAAGCTGATCTGTCAAAAGAGCAGACATCTATGCATGAATGAAACAGGTCATTGACAATGGATCGGACAACGGCTATTCGCCATTTCAAAAGGATGTCTCAGAGAGGCCAGGAAGGGCAATTAACAGGTATTATCAGGCATCTTGATTGAATATGTTGGAGAAACATGAACTCTGAGCATGATCTGATTTACACGTACAACCCATTTTGTGATGTATCTGTGACATTTTGGGGTGGTCTTTCTGTTACGGGGCGGTCACTATCTGAGGGTTTAAAATTTGTATAAGATGCTTTTGTTCTGGGCTCCTCACCTCCTTGCAAGGTGGTGGGGAGGGGGACTCTGTGTTGCAACACACCAATAAAGATCAACAGCTTCATTTGCTTCCTTGGTAGCTTCCATTTTTAGACCCAAAGTCCCATGATAGGGAGCTTGGCTTTAAAAGCCAACCTCATTTTTCTAACAGCAGGAACCTGCCTAATTCAGAATACTGTCGACACTGACTGGCAGCAGCTCCCCATTGACTTAGAGACACAAATTGAATCTGGGACCTTCTGTATCCAAAGCATGTCCCCTGCCACTCAGCTGCAGTCTCTCCCCCCCCCCCCCCGTGCAATACATCCACATTTTGTAACTGGTCATTCACTCATCAGAATGGCATGTGCATTATTCAGAGTCTTATGCTTTCAATGGATGCAACTTTGAAATCAAATTGAATTTTTTTTTTACATAAAAGAAAACACCCTTTGACCTCCAATTAGGTTGCCATTGTACTGCCAGACTTAAACTGTGTCACATAAACCCCGATTTCTTGGGCTACATGGGCAAAACCCAGGCCACAATGGAGAAAAGCAGCCTCTTGATTTCTTGCAGAGGCAGGCCAGCATTCAGCAGGCAATCAGTTAATGCATTCCAAGCCATATAAAAAGAGATAAGCGTTTGCTGCTAATAAAAGAACAGTACTGAGAGCCACCCAGGAAGAGAGATCCGTCCAGGGGAAAGATGCAAGCTGTTGAGAGAGGGGGCGTTGGGAGGGAGGAAAAAACCCCATGATGCAGCTGAAGGATCCTCAGGCTTCCTTGCAGGGACATAGAAGGCTCAGGGGGGATGGCAAGCAGAAGGAAGCAGGGAAGTGGCAGTGTCACTTAATTATAGCAGTATTAACGAGGCATTTCTCTTTCGCTGAAATTATCTGAGACAATGGCACTGAATGGAACTCCACAGCCTGAAACAGGGGGGCGGGGGGGGGGGGAGGGAGAAGGCTTAGTGACGGTGAAAGAATATCCCGCAAGAGTTCATCTCTTGCCAACATCCTTCTCAGTCCCAGGCTCTCAAAATGAGGAGCTCTGGGACTCCAAAGGGCCATGGAATGTGACACTTTAAAATGCAGAGCACGAGCGGCGCATGTTTCAGGGCTAATCTCCGGCACTTTTGCGTCCTAGGCGGGGAGGATTACACCCACACTCACACGGCACAGTCGTTTCAGGGGTCCCTGGACCCTCTGGCTCATCCTCTTACTGCCTCTACTTTTGCCGAAAGGATGGGGCATCCTTCATTCAGGGCACAACCGTTTTTGCCAACTCCTTCCGGAACCTCTGGCTTAGCTTCTGCCCTCCCCTTCTGCATGCATATGCCACTGCCCCCTTGGACCTTTACAGTGACCCGTAGATTACAAATTGAACAAGCAGCCGTAGTAAATGCAATTTTTTTTGGGGGGGGGGGACAGAATTATTTAAGAATGAGCACATTATGCATGCCACTCAGCCCAAACCTTGCATGTTGAGGAAGACCGTATCTGTAGCTGCTTCTGCAGCTATATTTCGCTCTACACGGCATTACATACAAGAAGCAAGACATGCCAATAGAACCTGGGATGGAACAGTCCTCCTCCTTGCCCCACCTAGGACCACATTCCCAGGGGAGTGGGGAATCCTCTGCCCATGGTGCCCTAAGCTGGCAGTGGGCAGGGCTGGAACTAGTGGTGGTTGGGAAACCAAAGCCAAAACTGGGAGTCACAGTCAGAGCTGCTCCCCTCCTTTCCTCTCTCTTTAAGCAACCCTCTTTTCTCTGCTTTTGCCTTTCACCCCACCCACCTACCCACCCCATTCTTCCCCATCGTCTCCACCCGCATGAAATTAGGCTAAAGGCTACAGTGGCCCTCAGTCCACAGGATTTTCACCTTTTCTGCTGAGCAGGACCAGAGAACCACAGGCCCAGGGGCCAAATGTGGCCTTTCAAACCCCTCTATCTCTGGATTCTCTTCAGTCCACACCCCCTGCTGGTCGTGTGTCACCACCCTCAAGTGTTTTTTTTCCCTTGGCTGTCTATCCCTGAACTCGGACCATGCCTCCTGCTTCCCTGGTTGGAGGATAGGGATGGGGTGCATGAATGTGTGGGAAAACTCGTCTAGTGTACAAACGTGATGCTTAAGCTCATTGCTCTACCTGCTTTGCCTCTGAGGTGCCCTACCCACCATTGGCATGCTGCTTTCTGGAAGGAGGCCCCAAAGAGAACACAGTCGGTCTACCACAGACCCTCCCCCCCCCCGGCTGTAGAGAAAGAAGCAGTCAAGCGAAGTTCAGGGGTATCAGTGCATGCCCTCCATGAATCTGATTGTTATTCTGTGAAGTATTACTTGTTAACGTAAAGGAAGATCAAGAAGCAAGACACTGGCTTTTGAATAACCCCTGCAGAAGCACATAATACAGTCTGCCTTTGCTCAAATGAATGCATTCCTAAGGCGTGCATTCAATATAACTTCTTTAGTTTGCTTAAACTTGTTATACTAGTGTTATGAGAATTATAAGGTTTAAGATATAAAATAAATGTTCATAAATGTACCAGGCAAACACATACATAAATATATAAACCACATGTCTGGAACAGTATAGGAAAACAGTCCTAAAGCCATTTTGACTCTTTCAGTGACCTCAAATATTCCTCTGCAGTTTGGATGCAAATGGGAAAAAGCCTGTCTCTGTGCTCACAAATCCTGCCTTAAGGGCACATTTGGGTATGAATAGGGTGAGCCTGTGACCTGGACTCAGGAATTTCCGCCCTCCCTTCCCACAGGTGGGCGGGGTTTGCGGCACCGAGCTGGGGTCACCTGGGCGGGTACCACCCCCTTGCATAGCCTGGCCCTTTGACCCGCCCTTGGCCAGGTGGATAATGGATAGTCTGCGGGGGTTGGGGTCAAGGGCAAAATAAAAGAGGCGGAGGCCTCCAGCCAGGCCTCTTTGGTTCTTTTTCCTTTCAGGTTACCATCACAAAAGAATAGCCCGGCTCTCCAGGTAAACCCATCAACAGGTTTCCTGCCAGACATAATTCTGCTGTAGACCGCTCCTTCTGCTGATGTATGTATGATTTATCAGGGGGATGGTCTTGGGTAACTATGTTACAAAAAAAAAAACCACCTAAGGAGAGGAGGAAGGATTGGTATTCATATTGCTGATTTATTATTCTGTGTGGTTGTGGGCTTTTGAGATTGATATATATCAATCCCATTTTTTTTAAAAAAGCATCAGAAGCAGAAACCTGCCTTCATGTCCATTTCCCTGGTACTAGAAAGACTCACAATTGCAAACCCAACCACTAGTGCACTGGGCAGGAGCTTAGCAGCGAGCCCCAAGGGAGTGATTACTTCAGCAATGGCTTGGCTCAGAAAGGGAGCTTATGTAGGACTTAGGGGCTCCATCCTTCCTGACCATCAGCCAGGCCTTGATCCAGGCAGGCACCTATGCGGGATCCTCCTGAGTAATCTCACATGAAGGATAGATTTGTGCGGCTAGCCAGACACTCGGCTGGCAGCTTTGAAGCTCTTTCCTGGCTGGCTGGCTCCTCTGCTTCCTGGGGTGACAAATTGGTGGTGGGAATTCGAGAGCTGGCTGGAAGCCCCAGGCAACTGCAGACCCTCCAAGTGTCCCTATTTTCCAGGGACGTCACAGATTTACAGAAGCCGTGCTGGTTTCTGATTTGATCCTACAATGTTCCGCTTTTCCTTAGGACGTCCCTATTTTCATCGGAGAAATGTTGGAACGTATGGTATTATCTGACCCCTGAGTCATCTGAAGGCAGCCCTGAATAGGTTAGTTTTTAAAAAAATAATGTTTAATGTTTTATTATGTTTTTATATATGTTGGAAGCCACGCAGAGTGGCAACTCAGTCAGATGGGTGAGGTATAAAGAGTATTATTATTATTATTATTATTATTATTATTATTATTATTATTAAATAGGACGTCCCTATTTTCCATCAGAGAAATGTTGGAGGGTATGCAACTGGTCAGGTGATCTCTGCTCCTGTGACTGTGTCTGTGACTGCAGTGTTGAGGTAGGAAAACAGTTTGCTGGGACACGGGATTCCCTCAGCGTCACTGGTGGGTGCCGTGGGGCACAGTTTATTTTGCTCCTCCTCTATGGGGACCTCAGATTCAAGATCTCTAGCCAAAGTTGAGCCGTGATACCTGAGCATGTGGAACCAGTTGCGCCATTCTTTAGATGCTTTCCACAATGGAGTTCTCTTCCCCATTTTTTTCAGTGCCGCTTATAGATAAAATGGGAAGAGATACTCAAACACAGGCACATAGAAAACCACATTATATCAAGTCAGACCACTGCTCGTCCCTCCTTAAGAGTCCTGCTGAGCACCAGGCTCCCCTGGACTACCCTCTTTAAGGCTGCCAACACGAGTGATTTTTCCTTCTCCTTGGATAAATTCCCTCCACCCTGCCTTTGCCTTTTGAATATGAAACAAAAAGCAGGGTGAGTCCCCCCCCCCAACTTCATAAAAAGAAAAAAAAATCCTACAGGCACTCACATCTCCCTCTTTATCAGCTCAGAGCTTGTAAAGTAGGCAAACCAACACCGCGAGGAACAGCCAGCCATGTAATAGCAGATGCCGACTGGTAACGTGTGTCTTCGCAGGCTGCCATTTCATATCAAATTAAGTGAATGCGCAGGAGGGAATCCCTCATAAAACTTCACTTAAATATTTTCTTCGCTACTCGACTGCTCATCTCCCGCAGAGTAAGAGAGCAGACAATGATCCAAAGGCAGGCAGTTTGTCAGCCTAAGGTAAATCTTCCCCACTCAAAGGCTTCCATCATTTGCAGGCATATAATGATTTTGCCCTTCCTGATAAAGAGGCCGGGAAAGAAAACAAAAGGAAAAGTTTAAAAAGAAAAAGAAGATAGTTTGGTCTCTTCTGGGATTAAAACTGCTAGCTAGCATCAGAGGCGAGATGAAATCCATTTAGATGTATTTTCATCAAGCTGCATCCCAAGAGTCTTCATCAAACATCAACAAATTCTGGATGGAAGATAAACTGGGCAGAATGCCTGGAATCTCACCTTTTGCTTAGGCTTCAAAACCGACATACAGTGGTACCTCGACTTACGAGTAACTCGAGTTACGTTTTTTTCGAGTTACGAATGACTTCCGGTAAAACAAAATGGCCGCCGCATCCGAATTTTTTCGACTTGCGAAAAGATGTCGCGGCCGCTTTTAATAGGATTTCTTCGACTTACGAATTTTTGACCCGGATTTTCCGACTTATGAATTTTTCCCCCCCCAATGCATTCCTATGGGGATTCGACTTACGAATTTTTTCGACTTACGAAAATGGCGTCGGAACGCATTATCGTCGTAATTCGAGGTACCACTGTACCGGTATATGTTTGACTGTTAGCAGATAATGCATTAGTATCGGCTCCAGGACACACTGGTTCAAAGCCTCCCCAATTCATTGAAACGTGAGCTTGAAGTGCGTCACATCCTTCACAGCTTCAGTTTCCACATCTGTTGTTTAGTCGTTTAGTCGTGTCCGAATCTTCGTGACCCCATGGACCAGAGCACGCCAGGCACTCCTGTCTTCCACTGCCTCCCACAGTTTGGTCAGACTCATGTTGGTAGCTTCGAGAACACTGTCCAACCATCTCATCTTCTGTCGTCCCCTTCTCCTTGTGCCCTCAATCCTTCCCAACATCAGGGTCTTTTCTAGGGAGTCTTCTCTTCTCATGAGGTGGCCAAAGTACTGGAGCCTCAGCTTCAGGATCTGTCCTTCTAATGAGCACTCAGGGTTGATTTCTTTAAGAATGGATAGGTTTGATCTTCTTGCAGTCCATGGGACTCTCAAGAGTCTCCTCCAGCACCATAATTCAAAAGCATCAATTCTTCAGCGATCAGCCTTCTTTATGGTCTTTATGTACACATCTGTACAATGGAACAATAATTGCTTGCCTCGATAGGTTCTCAGTGTTATGCTGGGTCCGTTGGATATAACCTGCCAGCCTCAATCTTTGCTCTCCTGAGCTTTCTCTGACCACTTCCAGTATGCAGCCACTTTGTGAATGGGATTCAAGCAAGTCCAAGTGTTTTGCCCACACTCCCATCTTGAGTTCAGCACTGCAGGCTGGATATACAACACAGATTCAAAGCCCAGGTCTCAGCACTTCTGCCTGGAGGGGTCAAACACATACAGATCTGATCCACAGTCACCCTTCAGTCTTTGAAGCCATTTGTGTTGCTTGCCCAAAATATATCTAGCCCCAAAGTCCTTTTATCCATAGCAATGTCACAAAAAGCCTCAGAATGGAAATCCAGTTACCTCAGTAGCATCTCCCTCTAGCTGAGCTAGCAGCCATTGATAGATCTATTGTCCATGGAAGACAGGTAGACAAATTCATGGAAGAGAGGTCTATTGATGTCTATTAGCTGTGATAGCTAAATGAACCATCCACATTGAGAGGCAGCATGCATCTGAATACCAGATGAACAAGCAACCAGTTTGTTGCCACCATGCCCTGTGTGTTGCATGCTTCTTAATCATCTGAGTAGCCACAGCTGGAATCAGACTGGCCACGATGGAGCATCTATCTCATGAGTGGTCAGGAGTAGACAGGGGTCTTCTTTCTGCTAGATCTCTAGATCATTTGCAGTAGATCAGCAGGTATTTCTTGCTTCCAATTGCTGAAACACCTTGTTGCCTTCAATTGTGTGGGTGTTTTTTTTTATTGCTGCACACCACCCTGATACTGTAAAAATAAAAATAAAAAAGAACAAAAAAAATCTATCCTCTTCCACTCCTCTTGAATTATGTTACTCTCATGGAGAAAGCTTGAGGGGGCACCAGGAGTGGACATATGTGTGGAATGATTGACAGTTCTACTCTGGCACTGAAAACAAACTCCTAGGCTGTGCATGTGCTCATAAGCGTCCTATTTCTTCACTAATTCTAAGGTTATTTCCTTAGCTGCAGTTGTGTAGCTGGCTCTAGTTGGTAGACTGTGTTTCTAGTTAAAAACAACCACAGCAGATTCTGGAAACTCGAAGTCTCTCCGCCTCTGATCCAACATGCCCCTTCCCGAGACAGAAGAAGGTTAAAACCAGAACCCAGGATACAGCCCCAGGCAGCATGGCTAGAGACTGTGGGTGCTGGCAGGCAGCTGTAGTCCAAAACACCTGGAGGGCACAACAAGCTCAGGCAGCGTACTGGGAAATCAGCAAAACACTTGCTGCTGTCTCCGGCTGCCCACCTGACACTCTGCTCTGGACTACACCTTTCCAGAGGAGCCCAGGGTGGTGAGCAACAAGCAATAAAGCAATAAAAAAACATATCCAATAAAGACGCAGGCTGGGAAACAGTTCACCTTGAAAGGCTTCTTGAAAGATGAAGGTCTTCAGTAAGCTCCAACAAAGACAAGAGATGACAGTGACTGTGTAATATTCAAGGGGAGGACATTCCAGAGGGTAGGTGCCACAACACTAAAGGCCCGATTCCTACATTCTGCAGAACGGGCCTCTTGATAACAGGGTACCTGCAGAAGGCCCTTACCTGCAGAGCACAGTGATCAATTGGGCATATAAAGGGCGAGCCAAAATTTCAGGTATCCTAGCACTTAATTCACCAGAGCCAGTGCTTGGTGGCAGGAAACCACCATTTTTAAATCTCGCAAATATAATGCCCCAATGTTACATCAACATCACACAAAGCATTGCATTTTGAGGGTTACAGGTGGCAGCAATGCTGGGCTGGGGCTGGGAGCAACTAACCAACGGGGGGACATATTTTGGTTATCCACCCCAGGGATAATCTTGGGCTGTCTTGGACTGGTCCTGCTAGGAAGGGGATGGGGGTCGGGTACAGAACAGCCTCAGTGGCAGCAGGGAAAAGGCAGTTAGAAGACCCCTGAAGACGAGTCAGGGTGAGGGGTGGGGGAAAGCTAGAGGCGATTTGTTATAAGCCTTTCGCTGTCATATAGCTGTCCTGCCCTTTAAACGACCTTAGAGATAGTGTAGCTCGAACGGTAGTTAAGCATGTTTCTGTTGGTTTGAGTATCTCTCCTGTATATTTATCGCTCATTTTCCTCCCATAAATCTTGTTCCTTTGGCTTATGAATAAAGCAACCCCATTGGGTATTTAGTAAACTCCCTGCTGTCTCTCTTTATTGGAGTTTGCTTTCTCCACCATTCTCCGCCAATATGCCTTATCCTCGACCTTACTAACAGGATACAGATTTTTTTTAGAGATTAAAGGTGCCTCTGGCCCAGCCAGGATCATGTGGCAAATCAGAGAGTGGTGGCCCTGGAACTGGCAGAAATTAGCCATATATCGCTGTAGGCCTGGACACCCTCTTGAGTCACTGGAGGCCGTGTGTGTGTCAAGCTGCCCTTCAGCCTAATCTACCTCACAGGGCTGTTGTGAAGTTTGAGCACCCATTTGAGTTCCTTGGAGGAAAGGCAAGGATACCAATGTAACCGATAAATTAAAAGATTGCAGGAAAAGCTGCCGAGAATTAGCCTGCCTGAACAAAAAGATAATTAAAGCGGGTTAACATATCAGAATTACACCATCTTGTTAATGTCGCCTGTGTAATATATTACAGCGCTGGAGAGAGATAAACAGGATCTAGCCCACTGGGATTTTTAGGTCACAGCTCTCTGCTTTCTCTCCTATTTTTCAATAGATCTGGGACCACAAACTGGCTCAGCAAAACTCAAATCTATCTTCCGCCAGCCTGCCGCATTACCACAGTGTCAACCCTGCAAACGCTCTTCAATAAGACCAGTAACAAGAATTCAATAAGATTCACTCGGCTGAAGTTCCAGATATTAATTTTTCTTCCCTCTGTTCACTCCTTCAGCTATGTGCAGTGGCCTGAAAGCTTTTATTACTATGGGCAGGGAGGAGGGAAACATGGAGAGAATGAGCTCCCAAATGTAAGAACATGGAAACTACTGAAAGTACAAGTGTCAAAAGAGGTTGCCAGCAGCTTCTTTGGGGATAACAATCTCACATTTACATCAAGGCAATATTCCATCCTGGAAAGTCTTAGGTGACTACGTTTTAACTTTGCCTGCAAATTATTCAACACAACACAGCCAAGTCTGGCTGCCCACCTGCCCACCAGCCTGCTAAGCCTCCACCACCACTTCCCACTCACTCCTTTGAGGACCCCTTTCCCCAAATGATCCACACACTCACCTCTTTCCTGAAGCCGGCTTTTCCAACAAGAGGCTTAAGAAAAGCAGACCAGATTGAGTGGGTAGATTAAGAGGCACTTGGGTAGCAGATGCACATTTGTTTATTACATTTTAAAACGCTCACTGTATTTTTTTAAAAAAATCTGCTTTCTGCATGGAAAGCAGTTCATATGCTGATTGAATCTTCCTCCCTGGCTTATTGTTGGCTGTTTGGGCTTTTGATTTAAGTTTCTGCTACAATAACTTCTTCCTCGCTTGGGAAGAGCTTCTAGGAAGTTAATACCACTGCAAAGAGCAAACGAGACACCACAACAGGATCACAGCACACACCAGGGGCCAGGTCTGCAGCTCCCAATAAAAGTGTGAGAAAATGAGCCTTGTTAGATTCGACTGAAGGACCATCTAGGCCAGCATCCCATTATATACATGGGACAACCAGATGCCCATGGGAAGCCCAGAAGCATCACACCAGAGCAGAAGCCCTCTGCAGCTCTTCCCCAGTGACTAATATTCACGGGCATTGTGCCTCTGACCCTGGAGGTAACATACAGACACCATGACTAGTAGCCATTTATAGTCTAAGAATCATAGAATCGTAGAGTTAGAAGGGACCCAAGGGTCATCTAGTCCAGGCATAGGCAAACTCCGGCTCTCCAGATGTTTGGGACTACAATTCCCATCATCCCTAGCTAACAGGACCAGTGGTCAAGGCTGATGGGAATTGTAGTCCCAAACATATGGAGGGCCGGAGTTTGCCTATGCCTGATCTAGTCCAACCCCCTGCAATTCAGGAATCTCAGCTAAAGCATCCATAACAGAGGACCACCTTGCCCTCCATGAATGTGTAATCCCCTTTCAGAGCCATCTAAGTTGGTGGCAGTCATAGCTTGTGGTGTCAAATTATTATTATTACTTATTCATTTTATTAGTCACTTGTTACCAAGGTCTCCAAGCGACTTACATTTCAGAACATAAACATAAATACATTACCAATATGAACGCCTACAATCCACATGCACACACAGAGGAATAACACCCATAACAGCCACAGGAAGCTCTGGCAGAACAAAACCAGCTCAGTCCATTAAAGACCGGGGTGGGGAGGGAGATTAAGTCTTCACCTGGCACCGAAAAGATTTCAAAGAAGGCACCAGGTAGACCTCACTGGGGAGAGTATTCCACAGATGAGGAGACACAACAGAAAATATCCTTTCCCTTGTCATCACCTTCTGAGCCCGCCCTCGGTGGAGGACCCAGAGAAGGGCCTCAGAAGATAATCCAAGGGTCCAAGTAGGTTTCAGAAGATATAGGGGTCCTGGACCATAAGGGCTTTCCAGGTTAAAACTGAAATGGGCACTATGCGAAGAAGTATTTCCTTTTGTCTGGCATGAACCTCTCCCATTCAGCTTCACTGGGTCACTCTTGGAAAAATCTAGGGAATGTGAATGGCATACTGTCCAGTTTCCCCTGGAATAAAGCTTGGGGAGAGCAGCCTCTCCTTGACACCCCACCTCTTTATCTTTCTTAATAGCTGGCGAAACAAGCAGGAATAGAATGCCATATTTATACTAGATGAAGAGGCTGTAGTCCACCAGAGGTTGTTGGACTCCAGCTCCCATTAGCCTCAGCCAGAGCAGCCAATGATCAGGGATGACAGGAGAAGTAGTCCAGCAACAGCTGGAGGGCCACAGGTTCCCTATTCTGGCTACAGAAGATGAAAATCAATCTGAACATTGCTTTCTTAGGGGAAAATCCTCAACGACGAATCTAAGAAAGTACACACACATTTTATAATGCATTGGGGAATTTGGAAATCAGCTTGATAATGAATCTTTTTGTTACCTGTTGGCTTTGCCTTTTTTGTAACCCTCACTCTTTCTTATTTATTCTGTTTCCAGATTGATCTGCTGCCCTTCAGGGCAAAGCACTACCAAGGCAGCTGACATAAACAATTAAACCCATAAAATACAACCAAGGCAATACAATTAGTTACAAAACTAAAAAAACAGCATTCTACAAACCATCTACAGCACAGCAATTCAGATAACGCATACATCCGATTGGGGAGGGGAGAAGGCGGGAGGGAGGGAGGGACACAAAGGGAACACCGTTGGCCCATAAGAAACCCAGCAAAAATCACGGTAGGACCGTTCCTTCATTAGGACCGAGCAAAAGTCACAAAACAGAGATGAAGATTTTTGAGTTTTCCAGGACCCTTCATCATGCTGGATGTTAAACAAGGAGCGGGAGAGGAAAGAGAGAAGGAACTGGCTTCACGCTAAAGCCACAACGCATACATTGTTCTCAGCCTCAGAGTGTAGGAAATGGTAGCAGGACTTAATTGGATTATGCTCTCCAAGATGCTGTGCATGTTTCAAGTCACAGCTAGGGATGCTGGAATGAAGGCAACACACCACGGCAGATTCCCCCATTTTTGAAAATATAAAGCTCCACAGACAGCTACCCAGATCAGCCTCTTCTCCAGCCATAAGCAAAAGCATACAGGTTGCTCATGGTAGGTAAAGGGTAGCAGTAAAGAGGAACATGGCCGTTTTAATATTAGCAAAGCTGGAGATTCAGTGTGCAATGAGGACAAAGGCAGGTGAGGGCTCTTGGGTAATAGCCACTGGTGCAGGGGGTGTTTGCAAGTGTGTCCCAGTTTTTGTAAGGGAAGCAGCTCTTTCAGCAAAGCCTGGCCATGCACTGAAAAATAGCAGCCAGACCACCAGGCTCCCTCTCCCTGTCCCTTTAATCTTTGTAAAACTCAATTTTTTACCTTCCTGCTTGTGGCAGTTTCTCTCCCCACCCCACAATACAAGAAAGCCGCTTTCCAATTTATTCAGCTAACTTTGATTTTATGGCTTTTGAGGCGTGCCACTGCTCCACCCATCCTGATCTCAGCCACCTACAGAAAGTGCCTGATTTTCTTTTTTTCCATTAGTGCAGCAGAACGTCCAAAATCTGCGAGATGATATATGACCTATTAGATTAATGAAGATTATTACTAAAAGGCTCTCAGCAAAAATGAGACAAGTAAACTGATTAGTACAATGATATGTTAGCCTTCCCTTTCATTTTCAAGGAAGGAGAGACGTTAACAGGCCACCTCTGTTCCTAGGCAAGGATTGTGGATGTTTGTTTCCCACACGAAAATATAAATAAATAAAGTAAGTGAGACGTGTGTCTGCATGTGCATGTAGAGGCACATAGTCACTAACAGCTGTGGTACCTAATGTATTGATGCCTGCCTCTTGCCTGAACCATCACAGCTGTATGCAGAGCACATCAGGGACCACGTTTCCTGGTGCATAAGCGGCGGTTTCTCAATATGAAAGCCTATTTAAAAAATCATTATAATAGCAAAGCAAGTTCATTCCCTGCATTGAGCGTATGTCCAAGGCATATAATTGCAAATGGGAGTCTTAAATCTCACCTAAGGCAGCACAGGAGCTGGTAACACCATGCACTCAAGATGTGCAGAAGGTCAAAGTGAGATCTTGGCTGCCAAGGTCCAGAGGCAGGGGAAACCTCAGATACGTCACCAGGGGGACTTCCACCTGTGAAAGAACCTCACCAACTGTTCTACAGGCTGTCATTGGCAGCTGTGGCAGAGGTCATGCTTTGCTTTCCTGGAGGTCCATTGATGGATGAGCTGCCGCAGAGACATAAAATGAGCAGCCCCGCTTCATCACTGTGTGTTGGATGGTGCTACCAAGAGCAAAAGGTATCACAATATAGCAATGTGGGTCAAATTTTCAGCGTTAGGAATGCTGTATCTTTAACAGCTCTGAACACGACAGTATTTTGACAAATGCAACTTTTCAACTCCCTGCGGCCCATTGGCATGATAAACAGAAATTTATTTTTGACATATCTATTAAAGAGATATAGTTGTCCCAATGCTGAAAGCTTGGCAGTGTTTTGACCTTTACAGGGCCTAGGGAATCATAGCAATGAGAGGAGTTATAATACAGGTGAAATGCTGGCTATTGTTAATACCAGACCATCCTCCTTTTGGCTACTACTTCAGGAAAAGGTGACCGTCTCCAAGTCTCCCATTACTTCCTCCTGAACATGCAGTTTTTCAGGAGCCACTTACATATGCTCAGACTCTGGCGCCAAGTGATTTTGACTAGAATAGTTCCATGCTCAAAAGCATTAATGAAGACTAGTAGTCAAGCATAAATTTAAGGGGTGTGTAGGAGGGCTTGGCAATTATTTTACCACTGTTTAACCACCCTAGTTGTGCGAACAAAACGAGCAGTTTAAACGTGCTTTGTGATTATTTGCATGAAGTCATTTTGAGCATGTGGCTACCAAAACAATTTAGAAAAGATGTGAGCCAAAAGTGTGGGGGGAAATTAATTAGTTATACGTGTTTGTGTCAGAGAGAGAAAACACAAGCCATATTTTCTCATATACACACCCTGCCATGTATGTAAGCCTCCCTCCTCCGCCAATCAGCACACCGCAGGGGCTGCGGCAACCAATCAGACCCCACAACAGGGGGCGAATGTAAAAACAGCCAATCAGCCAGCCGCAACGGGAGATGCAAAACAGCCAATCAAACTGAATGGAAGGGAGAATTCAAGCACCCAATCAGCAAGCCCACCCAGATACCAAGGCTGAAAGCACAAGTTGTGGTATACAGTGGTCACACGAGCAAATGGGAAGGAGAAATGCAGTCTGTTGTTTCAGATACAGTACCTTGCAATGCTGGTGGCAAATCTTTCAGAAACTTCCATACCGGCAATTGCCTTCTTTGAGCAGCATGTTAAACAGCTCCAAAGCCTAGTAAACTCGGGGGGCAGGGGGGCCCTCAGAACTGCATTACTCACCATTTACGTGTCTAAGTGGGGCCTGCAAGAAAATGTTGCAGACGGTGCGTCCTCTCTCCTGAAATGAGTGCTCCTGTTCAGGGTTCCAGGCAACCATTCTCATAAAGAAGGGCATTCCACATCCCTTTCTCCAACTGTCCCTCTCCACTGTCTGAGAGTACTGAGCATACTTTAGTCCTCTTTGGGCTGTTTTCTGTTAAGAGTTGCCTTCATAGGTTATGTTATGTATTCAGTGGTCTATCTTTGCCTGAGCTTGAGTCTGGACTAAGGATTCTGAGCTCCTGTGTTCTGATTCGCTACATGATATCCAAGCACAAAACATTTCAGGATTTGGGGTTCTGCCATTGGCTCTTAAACTCTGAGTTGTGATTCGCAGCTTGGAAGTTTAGACACTATAAGGGTTTTTTTTATTGAAAAAAAAATCCTTGACAATTTGTACTAATACCCCTTAATGCCCATCCTTCCCACTTTAAGCTGTATCCACTCTCTTGTTCACTTTGCATCCAGAGTGCTCCAACTGCTGGTTCGGGAAGCTGTTGTAAACACAATGGTAGCCATATTTATCCTTTCTCTATCCTGCCATTTCTTATGAAATACTGCATTTTAATGTGTTTTCCTCTAAATCAGCTTTGGTCTAAATTGAAAACAAAAATGACCTAGCTGTATTTTAAGGCGGGAATATTTACAGTCGTAGTTTCCTTCAATAGTCCTTTCACTTGAAGATATTCAAACCACAGAAGATGTTTTTCTATTTCTACATACCGGTGCCTTGTGGTTCCAAGAATGCTGATGCTTCCTTGTCTCCCAGTGGCACATTTTGGCTACAATCCTGGTGGCACTCAGCACCCAAATTTGCTATTAGGAGGAATAATAAAGTACACCAACGTACATGGTGCTTTGCAGAGTAACAAACAAAGTCTCCTGTTCTAAAAAGCTTACAACCTAACTTTGATCAGTAAGTGGATAAACAAAGGAGTGGTACCAACTTAGGCTGCATCTACACCAGGGATTTAACAGTCATTCCCCCCACCCCACCCCAAAATCCTGGGAATTGTAGTTTGTCAGTCACAGAGCTATAACTTCTAGAATGTTTAACAAAGTATTGCTTCCAAGATTCTTTGAGGGAAATCATGACTGTGCAAGTGGTATCAGAGTGTTCTAAATGGTGTGGGTGTAACTTCAAAGCAATTTCCACTTAATAGCATACATACTCTCCTTACTTCTCCAACAACAGCAACAGTTTCCCTGCTTTCCAGCATTTCAGATCAAAATACTCGCCTAGCATCAGTGTCATTTAAGCACCAATTCACACAATCATAAGGCACAAGATTAAAATGCTGCACATGCTGGCTCCCATCCCAGGGCCAACCAAATGCATTCAGCTGCCCTGATGGAATGTTTTGTGAGCATTTGTGGCAGTGTGTATAGATTATAGAACTGAGCCCTGCACCATGGGGCAGGAAGCCAGCAATGGCACCCAGGGGCCATGTGGCTCTCTCCAACTGATAGATTTGCAATCATGGCAAATGTACACATACCAACCAGAAGCCTTCAGAACAGTACCGTTAATCGTATCCCAATACTGTAAAACTAACTCAGCAGCAAACACACATAAATGCCTCTAGATTTAACCCACTGGTTTAATGCCACAAGATGCTGTGAGGATCATTAGTTTAGATAATTTGGAACAGGGAATAATTATTGTTGTTGTTGCTGTTGTTATTTATTTATTTATACCCCACCCATCTGGCTGGGTTTTCCCAGCCACTCTGGGCAGCTTCCAACAAAATATTAAAATACAATTGTCTGTTAAACATTAAAAGCTTCCCTAAACAGGGCTGCCTTCAGATGTCTTCTAAAAGTCTGGTAGATGTTTTTCTCTTTGCCATCTGGTGGGAGGGCGTTCCACAGGGTGGGTGCCACTACCGAGAAGGCCCTCTGCCTAGTTCCCTGTAACTTGGCTTCTCGCAGCAAGGGAACCGCCAGAAGACCCTCGGCACTGGACCTCAGTGTCCGGGCAGAACGATGGGGGTGGAGACGCTCCTTCAGGTATACTGGACCGAGGCCGTTTAGGGCTTTAAAGGTCAGCACCAACACTTTGAATTGTGCTCAGAAACGTACTAGGAGCTACAGGCTAACAAGAATAGGTAAATGGAACATCCATGAACTGCACATATAGGCAAACTGTGGCCCTCAGCTCCATTTCATGCAGCCCTTGACCTAATTTTATGCAGTCAGCAAGGAGGGAATAAACAGGAGGAATGGTTAGCAGAAAGAAAAGGGGATAGCCACATACATCTTGTGCTCTGACCCCACCCAAGACCATAGCAAGTACATGTCCCCTGACAGATTATCCCCAAGAGAATGTTGCCTTCAACAGGGAAAAAACAGTTTGCCCATCAATGGAGGCTAGTCCTGAGAGCAGATGGACCACCACCCCAGCAACTCCAATCTGTCCTCAACCAGCTTCCACCAGCTAACCTCCTTATTTACAACCTGTCCAGGGGGTGGCACTGGCTGTCAATTTCCTCCTGATGAGTTTCAATGTTGCCTTAGCAAAGCTCAGAAAGGAGGAAGAGCAAATTGGCTTTAGCTCCACCTACTGTTGGCCTCCTGCATTACACCCCACTCTAGTCCCAATGGACACCAGACACAACTCCTGCCCACCCATCATGGACAGTGCACAGCTGAACACTGGATGATAGAAATGAACAGCATTTTTGTTTGCCTCACTTGTGGATTTCCTGGGGGCTTCTGTGTGGTCACTGTGGAGAACAGGAAACTTGATTAAATAGAGGCTTGATATGATTCAGCAGGGCTCTTATTCTTGTCTGGATCAACTGACAAGAGACCAATGTAAGTGCTAAGCCTTGCATCGTCATCCTCTCACTAAAAGCAACTGGCTGGAAATGTTTCTAAGTGTTTATAAGTACACATTTGTAGCCCTCAAAATAAATGATATGCATATTTTTTTTAATTATGTGCAGCTGTTAACAGAAAGAAAGCTTTCCTTGTGGATTTCCGCTTAAAGAAGACAAGAAACTGTTCATGCACCCCAATCTGTTCCAATGCTGTGTGTGCCAATTTGTTAACACCATATTAGAAATCTCATATTTTGAGATTAGAGCTCAGTAAAAATGTCCAGGCTTTTAAAGGTATAAAAAAGCAGCCAATGGATTGCTCCCATCCCCAACTATGAATACTAGAGCTTACTAGAATGTTAACTTCAGTCTTTAAAATTTGTGCAAGTGCTTAAGGAGGACGGTTTCAAATGGCGGGGGAAGATTTTTGTGTGTAAAATTTAGCTTGGAGAGAAAGTGTCTGGGAGGCTGGCATGTGTGTGTTTTTGCACATAAAAGCACACAAGTGTGGGCATCCTAGTTACTGAGACTTCTAAGGTAAGCTGTATTTGGGGTTTCAAGCCTTTATGCCTGGCCAGCAGAACTGGAAAAAAAATACTTTTAAAACCTGACCTGACATTTTCCTCAGACCCCAGGGAATGTTTAAGGCAGCAGTGTGGGAGGGGTTGAAAGGAAGAAAAATCACATATATTGACAAATCTTACTACAGTACTTTCAATGAGAATCATTAAACAAACAGGAAAGGAAAGAGCACACACTAACAATTTAAAAGTGACTACTTCCTGTAGGGAATAATGGGACTGTGGTCACGGTTCATATGCAATTCCCCCAAACTGCAAGGCGGTGCAAATAGACATAGATAGATAGATGATAGCTAGCTAGCTAGCTAGCTAGATAGATAGATAGATAGATAGATAAAGGGAACTTAAGCTCTACTTTGAGGAACGCTATCTGGTCCTGAACAACCATTTCAGCAGTAAATTAGTAACAATTGCACCAGGACACCCCCCAAAAGCCCCTGAAATGTCTAACCCAACATCAGCTTTGGATCAATAGAATAATTGCTCTGGCAACGTATACAGCTAAATCAAACAACTATCCTCTTCTGGAGTCATGGAAATTTCTGCCATTGTCTGGCCTCACATCTGAATGGTGTAGGGTTGTCAAAGGATTAGGAAAAAACCCAACCGGGTCTGCTCTTCTGCCTTTAACAGCCACTTTAAGAAGTGTGGCATACAACTCCTCTAAATACATCAAATCCAAATATTGCTCTGCAGAAATCAACAGTTGGCCCCTTTTTATGGTGCGAGGGCGAATGCATCCTGTTAATTTCTGCGGACCAAACCACTGTTAAAGACACAGGAGGAGGGGCTGGCTCGAAAATTGGCCACCCTACCAGGTCCAGACCACCACCACAAATGTCGGACCTTTTTGTTGTGACCATGACACTCCCAGACATGCAATATTGGTTACATATTATGCGTGGCCCATTTCAGTTAATATTGACCTGGTCCAAAAATGCAGAGCTGAACACATCGCATCTGGTTATAAACCATTGTGCACAATTTGGCCAAGGCAAATTAACCTCTGGTCGATTTAAATATAATTATTGTACAGCTTTCCCTCTCCCAGCAGTGGACCTTGGCGCCTAGACATTTCTCTCACTCAGCCACTTCAGTGTCCCCCTCAGGCCTTTCCCCATAGCTAGGCCTAATGGCGCTTAAAATGTCAAAATTTCACCGTCCTTTTACCTGAATGTGGCTTCAGGCGGCAGGTGGTGTCTTAGACTGGGAGCAGAAAGGCCTCCAGCTACAACATCTCGCACCTTTTCCCTCAGCAGAACCTCCAGCAATGCTCTGCGGAGACTTTTTTGCCTCAGCTAAACCTCAAGCTCCTGAATGACACACTTTCCTCTGTTTGGGTGGAGGCTACCAAACACCCCTCAGTGAGGCTTCCCTCCTTAAATCTATTGCCCTTTAAAAGAGAAAAGAAAAGGCCCTATCACAACATCTCCCTTGCCTAGGAAATTAGCCTGAATGCATTCACTTGAGTGCCACCTCGTGGATAATGCCAGGCCCCACACCAGCACACGGAAAAAGTCTTCTCCAAGATCCATTATCCCTTCCAGAGCTCAGCTTGTGCCAACCCTACATGTCACACTCACTCTTAATTAAATGTCAGCGACATCTGAAATCTGAAATGTTTAAGTTAGAGAATTGCTAATTTTGGCTTTGAACACACGAGAAAAAAATCAAATTCGAAAAACAAGAGTTGCAGCTGAGGTAAGGGATATTCAATTTTGAAAGCCGTACTTCAGTTGAGGAGGACGTGCCGTTCACCCGTGCCGTTCACCCTTGTCGGTAGCGGCATCCCAAATTTCGACAAAGGCAAACATTAGAATCTCTTCAAGATGCAAATTCCAAGGAACTGCTTTGGATTTTGAATGGGTGCCTGTCGGCATGAATATCCACTCATTTGAAATGCGCCCCCATCCTCAGTACACTGATATTTAAACCAAACTAATCCCAATGAAATTGTAATGATGCTGGAAACATCATCAGAGTTGTTTACTCAATCACGCCGGGCCGTGTGCTGATGTTGGCTCCAACTCTAGAATGAATCATAACCCTGCCTTGTTGATGAAGATATATTCCCTCCTCTCCCTTATCTCCAGCTTTAATAATGATTTCAGTTGGGGTGGGGAGCAAGAGCTCTCTGCTCTGGCAAACGAGGGCCCAACCCAGAGCTATAGGGTGCCATTAAAATGAAACATCCAAAAATGACTGACTGAAGGCATCAGGCCCCCTCCAAACTATTTTGCTTCCCCAAGTGATAAATCTCAGCCCCCTCCACTCAAGCTGAGCAGCTGTAAACAACAGCTGCTGCGTCCCTTTCAAATCCCGCTTCCAGATCAGCGCCACTATCAGAAACGCATTACTTCGTTGCCTGTCGCTTGTCGAAGGCGCCATTTAAAAATTTGCAACGCTCCTCTCCGCTGAAGGCTGTAAATCTCCCCCATTTTCATGCCTCTTTATGGGTGGCAAAGGAGCGACAGGTGGGGTGGGGGGAGGCCCATCAGGCCCCCGCTGTTACGTATATTGAATTAACAATTCTTAGCAGCTCTAATTATTTCCAGAAGGGCCTCTCAAAAGACGGCTGGAGAGAGACTGCAGCATATTAAAAACCCGTTCCACACGATTTCCGCTCAGTCCCCTGCACAAACATCGCCACACTTTCCCGCTCAGCGTTTAACAGGCAAGTCTTGTCCTGGCCACTGAGAGCCAATTTTTCATGGATCCCAACCTGCATTGACGAGAGACGCCTTTAAACCAGGGGGTGCCTAAACTCTGGCTCCCCAGGAGCTCAACTCATTAGCTTATGTCAGGGATCAACATCTACCTTTGGCAGTCCTTGACAGCAACAAATGACAAACTCCTCCTAACACCCCCCAGAACGCCTCCTTCCTCCTCCTCTGACAGGATTTCCAAGACGCTTTCTACTGCAAGAGCTACACTGGTGCCAAAGGGAGAACAGGCTGTTCTGCCCCTTTGACATAGTGTGCCCTTTTTTTGCCAAGGGGGAACGAAGCAGCCGTTTCCCAACACTGCCCTCCGCCCATATGAAAACCTCAGTGCCCTGGCTTGGAAGAGAAATTAGATGAAAAATCAGCAGCGGACTGAATTACGTGCAGAAAGGAGAAAAGTATAGCAGGAAAACAGCCTGACGGGAATAGAGGCCTATGCCACCAACATCTAACGTCAGCCCTGTGGCATATGGTTCTTGCACTCTAGAGGCTATTAAGGTAGCCTAGATATCTATTATTTAATTTGCATTTATGCAGAATTATAGCTTACGCTGCCACTTTCTTATTCCACTCATGCTACCTCTAGGCACATATTAATCGGTAAGCACCCCATGGGCCTGATCAGGCGTGTCTAAGCCCCTGCCTCTTCTGTGGAGCTTTTCGCCCCAGTAAAGACTGGATAGGTTTCACCCGTTTCATTCCTGCATTACAGGATTTTGAAAAGCAGAGAAGCAAGGACAGTGGAAGAGTTGGCAATCCCGGCACGTGTCCCCTATTCAAAACGACACACAGCCCTTTAAAACTAAGACTGCAATTCTATAAACTTACCCATGACTGTAATTCTATAAACAGGGCTCGTTTCTCAACATGTAGCATTGCCCTGTAACACATGAGCTTTTGTGGGCTAGCACTCGTTTTGTCTGATGCTTGAATTATTTCGAATAGACAGGCAGAAATGTAGAGGGGAGGAGAATTAAACCGGACCAAGAGACCATGAAATTCAAGAACTTGCCTTTGACAATCTTTTGTCCCCACACTTCACAACGGTTTCTACCCACACCTGTGTTTTACACACACTCACACACCTGTCAACCTGCAACATTCAATGAAGTAGGCTCTGAGAGTTTATGTCACAATAAATTTAAGAAGAACCTCGTAAGGCTAGATCAGGCCAACGGCCCATCTAGCAGAGTATCCCGTTTTCACAGGGGCCGACCAGATGCCTATAGAAAGGTCAAAAGCAGGACCTGAGCCCAAGAGCACTCTCCCCGCTTGAGTTTCCCAGAAACTAGTATTCAGATGTTTTATTTCTTCCAACACTGGAGGTAATTTCAGCAATGGATTTCAGCCCACACACACACAATCCAGTAGAATTTGTGTCAACAGGCTAACGGCAGAGCCAAAGTCTGCTCTCCTTTGGTACAGCAATCTCAAAGTAGAATCACAGAATTCTAGAGCTAGAAGGAACCACGAGGATCATCTAATCCAACCTCCTGAAACAAAGGAATCTTTCACCAACTCGGAGTGGGGCACAAACTCACAACCCTGGGATCGAGTCTCGTGCTGTACCAACTGAGCTAGTCGTTTTCTCTATCTGCTCTCATGGAAAATGTCTTGAAGACGAGGTTTAAATGTTAGGAAGAAACCTACACTGGATGCCAAGATTTGTGTATATCATGCAAAAAAATATAAATTCCAGAACTAGGAGTGGCTATGATTTCTCCATACAGCGCCCAGGATGCCAACCTTTGATGTAACACATCATCTGAACACCATCAGTGAGGCAGGTGGTGCAAATACAGCCGTAATTCAGAGGTGGGAGTTGGCAGCGCAATAAAAACAGATTTAAAGTTTGTGTTTTCCTAGTGTGTTGATTCACCGAGATACAATGGCTTACACAGGCAAGTTTTGTGTACACTATCAGATTATGCCAAATGTCCTCATCTCTACTGCACAGCAGCTTTGAGATACCCCCCATTTTCCCAGGAGTGGCGCAAATTCTTAATTGAGTTCGTAAAGTGCTGAGCTCCTGAGAGGCATTCCAGAAGTGTACATTAGCATCAAGCTGCAGAGAAACACTCTTGGGCTTCAGCGCCACCGTCAAAGTCACAGTTAAGGCTGAGGTGGCAGTTTTATTCCAAATTCCCATGTTTTAAATCATTCATAAACTTCAGGGAGGAAAAAGCCCCTGGGGCTAACCCACAACTCATGCAGTCTCAAAGTGTTGTTTTATTTTTTTAAAAGGAAGAGATCTGAGGGTTGCATAAAAAAATAAAGATGGGAATGTTGAAACAGGTAGAAGTACTTTATTTACGCAACAGTTAAATGATGGAACTTGCTCCCACAGGTGGCAGTGATGGTCAGCAAATTGGATGGCTTTGAGAGAGGGCTGGACCAATTCATGGAGGCTATCAATGGGTACTAACTATGATGGTTATTATGCTGTCTCTAGGTGGAGAAAGTAACGCTTCTGAACAAGTTACTGGAAACTGCAGGCCTGATCCAGCAGGCTCTTATGTTCTTAGTAATTTTATCCACCTCAGAATTACAGCGGGGATATAAAGACCAGGAAGAAGAGGTGAAGAGAGAAATACACCACTCTCCCAGTTAACTTTTTATTTCAAATCAAGTTCATATCCAACCTCCATATTCTCCAAATTAACACCAGACCACGGAATATTTGTGTTGCCTATAGCGCTCATTGAATAAATTTCTCACATTTAAGCAGCTTGCCATTAGGGAAGTCTGGGGCAAGGGCATCACAAGCTAAAATTAACATCTCAGTTCCAATACCTACCAGATGCTCAAACGGTCAGTCAAGACCTAAAAGCGAGTTGCCAGCAGCGAGTGCAAGAACAGTGGCAAAAGAGAATTCATTTTCTGATGAGGGGTTTAAACCAATAAAAAAATGAATCAAAAATTGCACTGGAAAGGCAGGGCAAAGGTACCTACTTTAATAAAATTTGGCAACTGTTTTCATCAAACAAGCATAAGTTTTCCATATGGAATACACAGACGCAAATCAAAGGGTTGTGAACTGATTACAGAATCTTCTGCTTTCTAACCAATTAAATTTTTATTTTCAAATCACCAAAACCTCACTATTGAAGGATATGTATAAGAACTTTCAGAAAGGCCATCTTTTAATATTTTTTCCACCTTGGAACCAAAATAGCTAAAAAATAAAAGTGTGCCCTTACTAGCAGCTCTAACGAATTAAAGTTTGCTCTCTCCAATTAAAATTGACCTACAACAGCAAGAGCTTTAGTTTATTAATCTAGCAATTAAAGACTGCATCCCTAATCTGAATGAACTGTGCTTGAGCACAGAGTATTTCTCAGGGAGGCAGTGCTTTTTTAAAGGCAGTAATTATATCCACACTTGCATATAAATTTTTTACATACAGCTGCAGCTGCCCATGTAAGCGGGGATATTTGCAGCTGGCATGACGTTTTCGTCCTGAAGATTTTAGTTCTCATTGTTTCGAAGAAAGGTTTGAAGTGGTGTTGTAGGCAGTTTATGTGGTTAAGACTCAGATATTACAAAAAAGACTGGAGGGTGCGCAGGGAGTAAGGTGGGAGAAGTGAAGCCTTCAAAAAAACACACGCAAGGTCAGTAAATAAAGGACTTTATTTCTGAACTGCAATTCACTTTAATGTTTCTTGTTTGCAGCTGCCACCTAGAAAAGAAGAGAGGAAAAGGTCTGCATATGGGGAGGAAAACCATGCAGGACTTACATTTAGTCCAACTTTGTTTTGGACTGCAACTCCCATCAGCCACAGCCAGCATGATCAATGGCAGGGATGAGGGAGTTATACTCCAAAACACCTGGAAAACACCAGGGTGGGAAAGCTGCTGATCTTTGGCAAGGGAAAAGGCACAACCCAATGTTACATAGCACCATGACATGCTTCCTGTCATGTCTGTGCATTGCAGGGTTGTTGGGCTAAATTACCCCTGGGGCCCCTTCCAACTCTACAATTCTATGAATAAAGGCATAATCCATTGGCCTGAACACTGACAGTTTATATAGATGGCACATAAAACAGCCTAGGAGCTGGGTTCTACATACGCATTTTGGTCTACGTCACCCACAGCCTCTGGATGAGAAATCCATGCCTCCTTACAGATCGCAAGGCCTGCCCCTTCAGAATTATGTAACGATAAATTCAGTCACCAACTGAACTCGGCTAACTAGCAGCTGAAATGGAGTTTCTTCAATGTGCTCTTTTTTATATGGAGTGGAGTGCTGTAATTTTGAAAGTACCGATAAGGGAAAATTTCAAGATACTCAGATTCACAGTCTAGCTCAACTGCTAGAAATGAGAGACATCTATCAACTCTGTGCGATTTTTCATTCTGGTACTTGCTTGGGCATGCTGCACTTAATAACTTCTATATATTTGTAAAGGCAACCGTTTGCGAGGAATAATTCATCCACAGTACATTGTAAATGTCAACAGAGAGCTAGTTAATGCAACATCATTCAGGCACTTTATCTGATGGCACTGGGGCTGTTAAAAAGAGTTTTATTGGGGAGAGATTATCAAGTAAATTTTAAAAGAACAAATCTAAAGCTGCAGAGATCTACACAACACAGCTCTTTCTAATGAGTTTTGAAGAGAGGCAGGCTGCTAGGGATTCACTTCATGCCACAGCAGAACTTTTGCTGAAATGATCTTGCAAGTTGTTGATCCTGACTCACTCTCTCTCTATTCAATTTTCCTTTCGTTGTGAAGCATTTCAAGTAAGATGGTGCAATTCTTTAGGGAATAAGAACACTTTCAAGCCAAAGCAACTGGGGGAAATTATGATTCATTTCTAGCATTCCTTCTCCTACCCTGCAACTGAGAACAAGTTTTTTGTGGCAGAAACAGAAGATGCTTGTAGTATCTTAAAGTCTCTTGCGTTTATTTCAGAATGAGATTTCCTAAACAGCAGAATTTAAAAATTTGTATTGTTGTTGTCCTTTTCCTTTGTTGTTTGACTGTAAAACCACATTGGAAAGGCATATGCCGAAAAAAGCAACCTTAAAATATTTTAAATAAAAGTACTCTACAAAATTAAGTGATCTGCAAATTTTTACACAATCTAGCCTGCCCATGTTGAATAGGTTCATTTTTCTGTGCCTTGAGAAGGGGGGTGGGACTTTAAAAAAAAAGTCCAGATTGGTTCCCTGAATGGAATTCTCACAGCTTGCAGGCAGGGAGCTATTTACAAGAATGCTTTATGATGTCACAAGGCTTTTCCTTGGTGTTGCTGCAACAGACTAACACTGCTACTCTTGTAGAAATTATTCATGTGAAAAAAGGTTACCTGTCCTGCAATCCTGTCCAGATCTCGTTGCCCCTGAGGAGTAAGTTTGCGACCTCTGAAAGAAAGCAGTGACCAATATCAGCATTTTTAAAAAGGCAATTCTGTCGCTACTGTGGGCCATTCTCTGCCCTAATTACCATCACCCAGCAGATTTATGATCTTTTTCAAGGAACATGTACAACCTCACCCCATAGCCCTAAATGCCCCACATTCAGCTCCTTCCAATAAGTATGACAACACATTTTGCTCAGAGCGTCACAACTAGGCAATGCAGCACATAACTGAAAGTATGCATGTATGGATGGAACCTTTAGTGAACATAAGGCTTCTGCTTGATGAAACCAAGGGTGCACCTAGTCCAGCAATTCTGATCCATGGTTAGTCAGAGGCTTCCTAGTGGCCAAATCATAGGGCACCGAAGGTCATGGCCACCTTCTGCTGTTCTCCCAAGCAACTAATACTGAGTGATAACACTGCCTCTGAACATGAAGGCTCTATGCAGCCACCATGAGTAATATAAGCAAGTTCTGATGAATGGATCTCTGTATGTTGTCAGCTGTGGCCCGATATGGGTTGTAGGCAATTCTACTCCTACTCAAAGTAGACCCACTGAAGTCAATGGACATAACGTGGTTAGGCTTGTTGATTTCAGAGATCCTACTCCAAGTAAAACTGTGTTGACTACAACCTGAAATTTTTGCAAGTGGGGCAGCAGTTTTCTCCCTTACAAGTGTAATTCTTGGGCTACCGAGTTACACAAGTTCTCTGCGTCCTTTTGGTACCGAGACTCACCCATCTTGGTCTTTCTCCACCATTTTGAGCCCTTCTAAAGCCTGCAGCACTCTCCTAGCAACGCTCTTGGAGCCTCTGCTGAAGTGGCTGGGCATTACACCGTTGCGCTGGCGGCCCCCGTAGATCTTGGTCATGGAGCCGACTCCGGCGCCACCACGGAGATACAGATGGCGAGCTGTGGATGCTGCAAACAAACCGAAACACAAGCAACAAATCACTTCCTGACTCTTCTTCCTGTTTATTTCAATCAAAACATTTTGGCTTTGTCTTCCTACACCAGATACAGCTGCAAAGGAAGTTTTCTCTACACAGACTGACCCGTTATCAAAACCCTCCTGGTTCAAAAGGTTGCCTTGCACATCACTCATGTCAATTTTTACTAACAGGAATAGGGTACTCCACGCTTCTCAAATCTGGTGCCCTTCAGATGTCTTGGAGAACGTCTTCCACCATTCCTGACCATCAGATGTTCTGGCTGTAGCTGAAACAGGTTTGTAGCTCCAAGTATCTGGAGGGCACTGATCTGAAGAAGGCTGGTCTACTCATATGAGCAGTGTGATATACGAGCTGAGAACTCCCAATTCCAGCCGGGCAACATCTCCAGAATGAGAAGCCAAAGTCTCCGAGCTCACACTAAGTTAGCTGCATGCTTGAATGCATTACTCCTGCTAAAGAAGGAACCACACAAAAGTAGCCAACAGTAGCATGCAAACTGTTAATGATGAGCACAATTGTTGTCAGCCTAAGATCACCTAGCTGGAGGAACTTTAGCCAAACACACAGTGTGGCAACTCCAGAGAAACAACAGAGCATCATACTGTTAATATCACTTAAGAACAAGAAATGGTGTAAAACCCCCAATTTACACCTAGAACAGGACTACAGGGTAGTGCAGAAAGTAGCACGGAGGGCAGAGCACTTTTCACCGCCGTGGCTGCTTTTGTACAGAGCCACCTGCTTTGTCCTTTGAGGCCACCGTTCAAGCAGACAAAAACAGACACAGCCTAAGGCCATATTGCCGCAAGGCAACCTCCCAAGCCTTCATTTCGCTAAAACAGTTACAGCAGCAAGACAACATCTGGGAATACGGCACTTAATAGACATCACTGCGATAGTGCTGCGAGAGAAAAGCACATTGGACTTTAGAGCTTCCCTGTAAATCATCGCCACAGTGGAGGGGCATTTAGAAAGCGAGACATGAAAAGACAGATAATTGGTCTGCGTTATTTACCATGAATACAAACAGATGTGTGCATTTGAGAAGGAATTCTAGCGACATGCAAACGAACAGAGCAAGATCTCCACAAAGAGCAACTCTAAAGCTCTCCAACTGTTGCTAGGAGCTGTCTAAAGTCAGGAACAAAACTATCTTGGGCCTTGGGGGGCAGCGGGAAGAAAACCAAGACAGATTGCTTGGCCAGCTACCAACACTTGTTTGTGTCTTCCTCCTTCTACAGGCAAGCAAATCAAAAGGCACATGACTTGAGCCTGTGAAAAATTGCACCGTCTCAGCACCCAGCACTGACACAGATTGGGTGTGGTGAGGTGGCAAGACCTCTAGTAACAGTCCTGAGAAGATCAGAAGAGCTGGAAAAAGAAGTAAAAGCAAGCAATTGATTCATATCTTTAGAACACCAGTAACTTGCTCTTAATAAGACATGTGAATGCTGTATAATGTCTATCCAATGTGTCATCTATCTAAGTAGGCGTGGCTGGCACAGGGAAGCTAATAATGCACCTTCACAAGCACACAGTTAACTAATTCATAGTCTACATCAGGAAGACACACTCGCCCTATCAATGAAAATAGTAAATGGTTTTCTTTTATGCTGCCAAGAGGGCTCACTTCCCAGAGCAGAACACTAGCTATCCCCCAAGGAGTTGTCATCTCCAACCTCCCCCTAACTGCACACCAAACTCAAGCATTTTCAACTATGCTGGATAAAGAGGCATGAGGAATTTTAAGGATTATTGGGATAATGACACTAAGCTACACATGTTAACTGTATCTGCTCATATCCACTCTTTGTCCTGCATGTCTCACTCCCCAACTCTCCATGTTATCCCTCTTATTGTAAGCTCCTTGGAGGCAGGGACCCATTTTCACTTATAAAATGCCTATAAAGTACCGTGTGCATTGATGGTGCTGCTAATAATGTACGTGAACTGCTTCAAGCACTTACATTTTGCTGTATAAATGGCAAGCATTACCATTAGCTGTATATAATCAACGTAATTTGCATCTCATTTTCATGAAGTTGTCAGGTGCCAAACCAGCGAGTTAATGCACTGCACTTATCCTACAACATTCTCATTCCAAAAGTGGTGCCCTTAATAGAGCTGAGTGGCAGGATCTATCTTGGTCCCTCTGATGCAATATGCAACGCAACACTTATGCAGACAATCATGGATTGTTAAAAACAATTATGAACTGTGTTCTTAAAAAGTAAGACATTGCACCATATTTGCATGTTACTGTATTCGCCCAGTTCCTTACCAGCTCTGGTGTAGAACCAGTTCTCATCATATGGAGCTAGTTCCTTGTGCTTGGCTAGTTTGACTGTGTCCACCCATTCAGGTACTTTCAGTTTACCTGACCTGCAAGAACAATTCAAACACCAGTTATCACCATACAAATAAGCAGCAGTAATTTTATTTCAGCCAAGCTATCACATTTGCCCAAAGGCAGCACACACCTCAATGGTATTTTCACATAATAAAAGGTAAGTCTCTCTCCTACTCGTCACCAGAAGACAAGTGCTCAAACCCATGCCTCACTGAACTATCATTCGCTAGATCCTCACATGTTCTGCATGAACAGCTTCCAGCCTTAAGACCTCACTTGACTGCACTTGTCTGGGGCAATTCCATCAAGCTGCAGCAAATGGGAGGCAAAAAGAGATGAGGGGTTTCCAGTCCCTCCTCCCTCGTCACCTGCCACCTGTGGCAGAGAAGGAAGACAGAGACACTCCAACGATGCAAGCAAGCAGCCCAGTTTTGGCTTCTTTTGGTTTCAATCCCAGCTGCTTATTAGTAGAACTTGTAACAAATAACTGGTACCTAAGTTTGCATATTTCCCACTCCCTCCCAATTAACTTTCCTTTTGTGTCATGACTTTTTTCGTAAGCCTAAGGGCAGGGTCCTGTCTTGTTTTTACTGATGTGAAAACCACTTTAAGGGTCTTCTTTGGCTGAAGAGTGGGGCAACTTAAAAAAAAACATACCCCTGAAAGAAAGAGAACTGTTCTAAACCGGGGACCTTCTGTATGCAAGACAGATGCTCTACCACTGAGCTATGGATGTTCCCCACACCTGAATCAAAGGAACTCTCTCCCGTTGTGAAAAAAGGAGAAAGGCCTCTTCTAAGGCAGCGTCAGTAGCTTTTGTATTTGAAACCACCACTTATGAAACCAGCCAAGTCACTATTCCTTAGTCAAATCCTCAAAGGACTGTTATGACCCTAAAACGTCATCCTACAAATGTAACCATATAAAAATACAGTAAAAGCTAATTAATCGATGTTCCATTACATGCTGCCAGGTCGGTGAATGGGATAAAATAGCTACCCACCGGGATTCTCTGTACAGCAGCAAGCAAGGTGGGGGGAGGGGGGCAGAATTGCAGTAGTCTATCATGACTGCTGACCAGGTGCCCTCTCCTGCAGTCTGCTGGGTTTGAGTGTATTTGAAGATGTGTGGCCGATATTGGCAGAAAACTTTGAATAAGCCCGACCAAACACAGGCTAGAATCTCTTCTTTGAAGACCTATTCATGTGTCAGCGAAGAGCCATCCAGTGGAGCTGTTTTGAGTGGTCAGGGGTCTCTCACACTTAGGCCCACATGAAAAATTGGACCACTCATGGCCCACTGTGAACTATTTGCTCAAGCACTTCGCTGTCAAAATTGCTCAGATCTGTCCTGACTTGGATGCTATAACTGATACAAGTCCTTTGGCTTTCTGCTTGTCCAGTGTTAATGGATACTTTTCAAGATGTAAAGCCTGGAAATGTGAGAGCTACCACATGTGTGCTAGATCTTTGCCCTATCTGGTTCATCAAAAGGGCCAACAGCAGACTGGCTGAAGGCAGTGGTTATAGTGACCCTATTGAAAAAGTCCTCCCTGAATCCCACTTTACCATATAATTACAGTCATACCTCGGGTTACGACTGCTTCAGGTTGCATTTTTTTGGGTTAAGAACGTGGCAAAACCGCCGCTCTGGTTGTGGACTTTTCGGGGTGCAAATGGCATCCCAGAACGGATCGTGTTCGCAACCAGAGGTACCACTGTATTGCCAGTCTCCAATATCCTATTTTGGACAAGCTACTAGAGTGTGTGGTGGAATCTCAGCTCCAATGAATTTCTGGAGAAAACTATCTACATCCCTATCAATCTGGTTTCAAGGTTTACAGTAATCTGGATTACTGTAACGCACTCTACGTAACACACTCTACGTGGGGCTGCCTTTGAAAAGTGCTCAGAAACGTCCATTGGCTCAAAGAGCTGAAGCTAGATTGTTGACCGGGGCTGGTTATGAGACTGGCTATACTAGGAACAACTCCACTGGCTATTGTTCTGTTTCTGGGCACAATTCAGAGTGCTGGTTATCACCTATAAATCCCCACATAGCTTTTTAACTAACAAGTGCAGTTAATCCCCATATCAAATCCATGGGCCTAGCTCTTAACTGCTTGTTCATTTTTCAGGCAACTTACTTTTTGAGGAAGGCTGCAAGGGCCCTCACAAATTCCTGCTGGTTCACGTCCTTTACAGTTACTCCAGGCATCTACAGAAGAGAGGGGTGGGGGAAGTAGCAAAGACCAGTATGCATTAATGCCAGTTCAGAAAAAAAACCTCCCAATACACCCAGTTGGGCAATATAAAAACCAAGCAAAGTCATGGCAAGCTTTTTAGTTAGGTTTTTTTTTTGGGGGGGGGGGGGGAGAACCGTACCTGAAGTGCTCACCTTTAGGAAGTTTAACCAGAGCTGAAGGGAGGCATATTTTGACCTCTGCAACCATCCCAAGGACCAATGGAAGGTTGCCTCCCAGGAAGAACATTATGCCAAAAATCACAACAAACCTGGCCCCATCCACCAGCCAGAAAAGGAACAGCTGCAAGTAGCTTACATTCCTCCTCTGCCAAAAACACACCTGGCCCCAGGGTGGATTTGATTTAAATCAAACTGATTTAAATCACTAGTCAGTAAGGCTCAGGGTGGATAAAAATCAACGATTTTTTATCTGATTTTTTAAATATATTTTTTTAAAAATCATTGATTTTTATCCACCCTGAGCCTTACTGACTAGTGATTTAAATCAGTTTGATTTAAATCAAATCCACCCTGTCTGGCCCTAACTGTTAGTTGCATTAGGGACTGCAAGGTAAGTATTTTCTGCTACAGGTCAGGAATCCAAGAGCTATAGGGCATCACGGCAATATCCATCAAGCCCCATCAATCTGCATTTGCTCCTTCACATTCTTTTCCATTTGTACCATGTCTATCTTAGCTGCATCTTAGAATATGGTTGGTGGTTCATACTTACTGAAGTATTTATACATATTTAGGCCAAGGTGCTTTGTGCATTTTACTCTGCAGCACACCATATAACCCAATGACAACTTTTTTATCAACAATAATGCATATTTTATTTTACTTTTGTTTAACATTTCTATTCCTAGATTTGAAATGCCTACAGGTTTCCTGCCCAATGTATATTCTAGTTTAAGGCTCGTTTGCCATTTACGAAGCATTTTTACAAATCATAGTAATAACAATTATATTCTCCCCTTTTAAATCTTCTCCAACCCAGGCCCATTTTTATTTTTGGTATCTCTTCCATAGGTGTGGATCAATGGGGAACAAAAACCTTATAACTAATTTTATAACAGCAGGCTTTACTTCCAAGTAAACATACACAGAATTAAACAAGGCAGCTGCAGTCCTGTGCAAAACTTTACTTAGGAGTAGGCTCCACTGAAACAGAGGGAAAGAATTCTAAGAAACCATAAACACTATTTCACCATGCATTTCTTTTAGCCTGTCCTAAGCTTTGGAAATGTAATTTTTAAAAAAACGTATATGACAGAAAGAAGTTTCTTTTCCTTGTGCCCAAGGGCATAACGCAAAGCACATTTTAAACTTGACGCGCAATTTGGAAAACTGAACATTGTTATCGCAAGTAATAATACAGAAAAAAAGTTTCTTCTCCTTGGGCCCAAGGTATAAGGCAAAACACATTTTAAAGTTGACGTGGCGATTTTGGGGGGAAATATATACTTTATTATGGCTTTGGTAACGAGAACATGGAGCTTTTAGCGCAAGCCAGGCCCCCGTCTGTCCTCTTCCGTCTCATGAGACATGGAAGCCGGCTCCCCGCCACTCCGCGCGCCTCCTGGAAGAGCATCCCTGGCCCAGTGGGACGGGGGAAGCCGGGGGACGCCAGGCCACGCGGACCAGGAGCGGCGGGAGACTGGGCCGCCAGCCTTCGGGCGCGCCGAAATACCTTCCCCGAGAGGACCCAGGCCTACCCACCACGCTCCCCAAGACCGCTCACCGTGCTCCTGCCACTGCGCTCCAGGAAAAAAGAGAGAACGAGAGGGGTTACCCACCCGCTACTCACAAGGGCTCCGGGCGTCGCGAGGTTCTGTAAGCCAATAGTGGGCCGCGAGACTTGGGGCGCCCAATCACCGCGGCGCGCGGGAGGAGCATAGCGCCGCCTTTGCGTTCTAACTCCCCCCCCCGCACACACCTCAGTGGCGGAAACGGAAGCTGCGGAAGCGTTTTGTATTTTGCCCACAAAAGGGCGGAAGTTGGTCTAGCCCGGTTTCAATCGTTCGCCTCGTGAGTAATTTGTTGGGTGGGTGATAGAATCTCACTTTTTCTTTTGACTTGAGCGCTGATTGGTGTTTTATAGAGAAACAGGTTTGTAGGTTATACAGGTTATTGCTTTTATTATTAATAATAATATTTATATAAATTTGTTGAGTTTTTTGGGGGAGGATAAAGATTATATCTATTCATTTTAGCTTATAATATATACAAGCAATTATGGCAACAGACGAAATAAGGCGAATTTTTTAATAATGGTATTTCCACAACAAGCAAAACGTGTTTTGAAATCTTATGTACACAATATTAATATATTAGCCGAAGTTTTTAAGGTGCTCACAAGCCTCTTTGTTAACCTGGTTGCTAGGGAAGTAATAAACCTACCGTTACAACTGCCAAAACAATCTTGGAACCCCATTCAAAACGTGTGCCAGGTGACTTACATACTCTTAAAGAATTCTTGCATCGCCTTCCCGTTGCAGAAAATATACAGATTTTTATTCAGCTATACTTCTTAGAACTATTAAAGCCAGAAATATTAAATATATAGGCAATCTACCAATTTGCTTAGGCAGGTTAGGCTTAACGGGTTTCTCTGCTTCATTTCTCTTGGGATGCTTTTTAAAAATTGGTGTTGCCAAAGGACTGAAAGGAATTTGCATAGTTTTGTTGGAAATTTGACACTTTTCTTGGATTCTTGGCTATGCGTCATCCAAACCCAGCAAGTTGCAAATTTTTACTCTCTCCATTAACCATGCTGCTTCATACCTTTGTTACCTGTATTTGACTTCTTCAGACATTCTTCCAGAAAAAAGTATGTGTGCAACCTTTGCAGTGAAGACTGATGCAAAGAATTAATTTGGTTTTCCTGTGTTCTGGCTGTACTCCATCACCATTTACAACTTTTTTGAGTGACAATACATTTATTACTCTGGCGTCTTCTTGGACTTGTAGACTACAAATTACGAAAGGCACAAAAGCTTTTGGAATGTCTGTTGCACACATTTCAAATAACCTCCAAATGTTCTGAAGAGATTTGGTTCTCCTGACCTTTCTTTTTCTATTAATGCATTATTTTTAAAGAAGATTCTTGAAACTGCAGGCCTTAGAGGCTAGAGGAAATTTGACCATCTGCATAGGCTTTTACCTAGTCTAGTCTGACTAGCTTTTACCTAGTCAGTCTTCTATTCAGTTGATGAACAACTTCAAGGCCACTGCTTTCCCTTATTGTTCTTTAAACTGGACAGACATTTAAATAGAGAATTTATGCCACCCCCCCTTAATCTGGTCTAGCCCTATCATACAGCAGGGAGAAGCAACATGCTTCAGCCTGGATAGCTCTGTTTGTTAGGGCTTGGTGCTGATAACACCAAGATTGCAAGTTTGATCCCTGTATGGGCAGCTGTGTATTCCTGCACTGCAGGGGATTGAACTAAATCAGCCTTTCTCAACCTTGAGTTCCATGATGGTGTTGGACTACAAGTCTCATCATTCCTAGCCAGCATGGCCAGTGGCCAGGGATCACGGGCGTTGTAGTTCATGAATGTCTGGGGACCCAAGGTTGAGAAAGACTGAAGTAGATGATCCTCAGGGTCCCTTCCAACTCTACAGTTCTATGATTTGTGTAGCAAAAGGCTCCCCCCCCCCCAGTCGGAACTCGCCAGAATTTAGTTCCAACAACTCTCAGGTGTGCACCATTGCCATTCCAAGAGAACGAGGGAAGTGTTCATTGTGAGTTCTGGTACCTCTTTTTCCAGAGGGAAAGGGCACTTGGGCTATATTACAGGTAGCAAAATGTTTTGGATCGGCACGGGTCCCCTCAAAATACAGGCAAGACCACAAGGAAATAAGACTGGCCAGTTCCATTTGTGTGTTTTTTACACCCTATTACAACTCCAGTCTAGTTAAATTGCTTAAAAGGCACATTAAATTATCCCCTGGCAGAGGAATTGCACATTGCTCAATCTGGGCTGAGCTAGAAGAAGAAGAGGAGGAGTTTGGATTTGATATCCCGCTTTATCACTACCCGAAGGAGTCTCAAAGCGGCTCACATTCTCCTTTCCCTTCCTCCCCCACAACAAACACTCTGTGAGGTGAGTGGGGCTGAGAGACTTCAGAGAAGTGTGACTAGCCCAAGATCACCCAGCAGCTGCATGTGGAGGAGCGGAGACGCGAACCCGGTTCACCAGATTACGAGTCTACCACTCTTAACCACTACACCACACTGGCTACAGCTTCCCTATCAACGGCCTTCATTTCCATGAGGAAAAGGGGCACCTTTTTATATTTGACAGCAGCAACAGGTGGCAATTAACTTTTGAAGCTTGCCACACAAATGTGATTTATGCCTGTGTCATAGCTCCAAGAGACACATAGCCTTGCTGATTAATAATAATAATAAAGGTGGCAATTCTCATGAGGAGAACTTTATCACACACGGATAACCCTGGACTGAAATTATTCGTGGACTGGAGACCGCAGAAGCACCCTGAGCATGACAAGAACCAACAATCAATAACTGAAGCCAGCTTTCTCTCATACCTGCTCCTTCCAAATTTTCCATGGTTCTTTTCCTTCTTGACTATTTTACCTCCATAGATAAAAAGTGAGGTTTATTGCTCTGAGTTTTAAACAGAATCAATTTCATTAGCTTAATTTAAGGTTCTAAAAATACCGAGGGCCGAGCCACAGTCTTTGTTTAAATAATGGGTTTATCGACAGTTCCTGATGTCCATTATGTGCTTTAATGCCGCAATATTCAATAGCTCTCTGCAGTTCAGCTCCCTCATTTTCAATAATTGCTTTGTGGGTGGAAGCGATTTCCCTGTTGCTGTCTTAAGTGGGCCTCTCTCAGTTGCACTTAGCTGATGGTGCCCAAAGGTAGAGGAGACACACAAAGGAAGGGAGGCGAGGGACAAAGGAGAACCGGGCTCCTCTTGTGCCTTTAATTGTTCACATCACACAGTGAAGACAAAATTTCACCAGGTACCAGCTTTTTCCACTCTGGTTTGACAAGCTGCACCTGACAAAAATTCTTTCAGCTTCACCATTATTAAAGGCTCAGGAGTCTTGTCTTCATTGGCTTATTCAGAGGCAGCATCGCCGCTGGGCATTGTCAGGTCCGTCGCACAGGAAGGACCTCACGGCCGGTTCCCAGTGCCCTCTGGCCCTGCTCCTGTTTTCCTGCTCTCTGAGGGAACAGAGGAGGAGGAAGAGCCTCAGCCTTGCCTTGCCCTCTCCTCCTGGGCAGTCGTGTAGATTGGACCAAGGGGACAGGGCAAGGGCATAGTTATGGATGGTGGGTAGAGCTGGCCCTACCGGGGGGCAGAGTGTAGCAGCTGGTTCAGGGGGCAAATGCTGAAGGGTGGTCAGTGGTTAGAGCTGTGTGGACTGCCCCACATGCCCCCAGGCTGCATACTGGCTGCATACACACTACACAGTTAAAGAATATCCCGCAAAGAATCCCGGGACCTAGGGCATTGCATGCACACATGCACATGGTGGTTTTACATTTTTCTTTCCAACTGGCATTCAACAAGTGACTGGTGAATCCAGCAATTTCGGTTTCTCACTTTTCCACTCTTTAAGGTCAGTTCTCCACATTTCCACATCAGTCTGCCCTCTATATTTATGTCTTCATGAAAATCGACAGCAATTTAATGTGAATTTCTCCTAATACAGTACACACATCTCTGGATGCAATTTTGCCCAGCAAAGACATTTTTCAAAAGCAATTCCCTTACATAATACATTTTTGCAATATACATTTTTATGCACACTTTACCCTGGCACATGCATTTTTGTACACATCGCTGGGCTGGAGAACTGCAAACTCCGAGAAGTGCAGATTTCAAAGGACAGCTGCTTCAGTGCACAGATTGTTTCAGAAAATGCAAATTAGGTAGGTTTGCCTATAAATGCAAACTGAACCGAATCTCTCCCATTCCCGGCATTCCCGGTATTGTGGCTACTGATTAAGTCTAGTCCACATTGGGCTGGTTTTGAAGTTTTTTGCCCAGATTGTTGGTGGTGGTTTGCTTGTTTGCTTTTAGCAAAAAAAAAATCATTCTGTAAAACTTCAAAAGAGTTCCCCTGAGCATGTTAATAGCTCGCCTCCTGTTCTCAGGCTGCCTGCATACAAACAATTACTGTGCACTCACTGCAGTTCGTGCTGGGTTTTTAATCTTGTCTTGGCAGAACCTGCATCCAAAATTCATATGTATCCTGTTGATTGGCATCTATCAGTCTCGGGGAAACTATGGAGGAGTTCGCCTTTGGGAGTGAGGTCAAACTCTTTGATGTTTGCAGTGTCTACTGTGGCTGTAGAGGCCAATGCAGGAGAGACATGTTTTGTTGCAGCTGGGGCAGATGAAGGTATCCAGTTGTGCTGCTGCAGATGCACCATGGCGTTTTGCAGTCAGATCGTGTACCCATAGCAGTGACCAGAGGAGAAATGACCACTGGGACTGTACTTTGTTATAAAAGGCTGCTGTTGGCTGCGTTGTTTCTCAAACCAGCTTCACACCAACTGGAGTCATAGAATCATAGAACTGTACAGTTGGAAAGGACCCTGTGAATCATCTAGTCCAACCCCCTGCAATGTAGGAATAGGCACTTGTCTATACTTGTCTATCCCATACGGGGATCAAACCTGCAACCTTGGCATTATCAGCACCACACTCTAACCCAGGCATCCCCAAATTGCGGCCCTCCAGATGTTTTGGCCTACAACTCCCATGATCCCTAGCTAACAGGACCAGTGGTCAGGGATGATGGGAATTGTAGTCCAAAACATCTGGAGGGCCGAAGTTTGGGGATGCCTGCTCTAACCTACTTAGCTATCCAGGCATGCTATAAGTCCTTGAAGTCATTCCCAATTTGTCTCTAGCCAAGGTGGGAACATCTTTGCAAAGGGTAACATGAACACGGCCTCAGTGGACCTGTTTTTGGCTCTGTTGTTGTTGGCACTCACCACCTTAGTCTGCTATTAGGAGGAGTGGCGCTCTGTCCTCCTTCAGGCCTGGGGATGGACTTTGGGGTTGGGACAAAAGCAGGCCTTCAGCCTGGGCCAGTGCAGAACACGGTAGAGGAATACAGATCGGAGGGCTAGCCCAAAGTCTTTCTTCCTCAGGGCATAAACTAGTGGGTTGGCCAAGGAATTCAGGTGGGAGAGCAACACAGCCAGGCGGTCCAGTGACTGATAGCGCTGGCAGTCGGGGCACAACAGCTGGACACAGTAAATGACATGCAGCGGCATCCAGCAAAGGCAAAAGACGCCCACCAAGAGGAAGAGGGTGCGGGCCATCTGCAACTCCCTTTTCTTGCCTGGCCAAGGAGCCTGCGACTGGAAGTGGCCACGGACTACCCGGAAGAGGTCAGCATAGATGCCCAACATGGCGGCCAAGGGCAGCAGGGTGCAGATCAGGAAGTTAAAATAGACTACGTACTCGGGGCTGAAAATGGAGGTGAAGGAACAGAGGCCCAGGTGTCCGCTGTGGATCTCGGAGTAGCTGAGGTTCTCTTGGCGTGGATAGACCTTGGAGAGGAAGCCTCCGTAAGGCAGGTCACGGGCGATGATGACGAAGGCCGTCCTCTCGGAGGGGAAGCTGAAAGGCAGCGTCTTGTTGCTGATCTCCGCATAGTGCTGGAAGCGGTTCCAGCCCATCATTGGCGAGAGACCTATCAGCAGAGACAGCAGCCAGCAGAAGATCACAATGATCACCATCCCTCCCTTCTTCACGTGCACGGTGTAGCTGTCCAGAAAATAATCCTTGTGAGTGTCATGTGACTATAGAGTCAGGTGTCATTTGTCTATGGTCAACAAACAGGTGTTGCCTCCATTAGTAGCTCTTCCATTGCTACTCTAATCACATCGTCTAAAAACATTCTTTAGACAAGGCTACCTAGATGCTTAGAAGGTTAAGGTAATTTTAACCTGTTTTAGTATTTTAACTTTTGTATGTTTTAAAGTACGGCTGTAACTTTTTCTTGATTTTACTGTTTTTATCTTTTTGTAAACTGCTTTGAGGGTTTTTTTACAGTCAAGTTCTGTATAAATTTTATGAAACAAAATAATTATATATTCATATCAATGTTGAACTGTATTTTTACTGCTTCTTCTATTTCTTGGGTTTTATTCTGTTACAAGCGGAATTCTATGCAATGCAGATTGTAATGCAGTAAAATACAAAATGAGAAATAAAAGAAGCAATAAAAATGCAATTACAAAGCAGATAGCATCGAGCGCAACACAGAAAAATCATTTGAGTGGTCCACCAGAACCATCAGCGATTTTCAAATGGCCCATGGAAGAAAAAAGGTTGGGAACTACTAGCATAAATGATGCATCAGCATTTGCAGAACCCCTAAGAAGTTGGTCATGTGCATAGATGTTGTTGGCTCACATGCACTCACTCAGTTTCACAGGCTGGATGCTGAAGAAAGAGCCTTTGGCTTACCTGTTGGGCAGCTTGATCTTCAGGTGGGCGTTGATGGCAATGACCAGCAGTAGGAGGATGGAGAATTGGGTGGTGACCAGTGGGAAGCAAGTGAGGAAGAGGCACGTGTAGAAACAGAGGACATACTCCATGCTGAGTACCATTGAGAAGGGGATGGCCAGGGCTCCCACACCAAGGTCGGCCACTGCCAGGCACACAATCAGGTAGTTGGTGATGCATCTCAGCTCCTTGTGCAGGTAGACGGTGGCACAAACCAGCAAGTTGATGGAGATAATGGCCACCGCCAGGACCCCCTCAAGAACCATGAAACCAAAATACATGTCCATGAAGGTTGTTGTTAATTGTAAACGGCCTTTCACCGGACAACACAGTAATTCTGTTGTCCCTGCAGAGGAAGGTCCTCCTTCACAGAATGGTTCCCACCAGGAACCAGGCATGGGACAGTTTCTTCTCTTTGATCTACATGGAACATCAAGGATCCACGTTCAGACATCGTTCTCTGTGTGTCTTATGACACATCCTTCACTTACGTGGCAGTCCCAGCTCTGCCCTGCTATCGATAATCTGAACCTGTCTCTGTTTGCTGAGCGTTCTGCTAGCAAACAGATCATGATCAGCCCGGGCACAAGATGGCTTTTTATGTGGATCATTTAATGCTCGTGGATTAGGGAAGCAGGACTCTGAGGTAAGGCAATCAATGCGAGAGCTTAAATGAAATGGGATGAGTGGAAGCAGGGGCAATACAAACCACACACACACACACACAAATGTATTACAGATGGGAATTATCAGGGCTGCTCATAGCATCATAGCATGGTAGAGTTGGAAGGGACCACAAGGGTCATCGAGTTCAACCCCCTGCAATGCAGGAATCCTTTTGACCTATGTGGGGCTCAAACCCACAACCCTGAGATTAAGAGGCTCATGCTCTACCGACTGAGCTATATCTTTTAGAATTTAGAATACCCACAAATCCAAAGCTCTAGGCATCCACACTTCAAATGTGTCCTATGGGAAATCTAGAGTGGAGTCTCCTGTCCTCGCAGATGGCTCTTAGCTTTTGGATTTCACGTGTTCATTCATTCATATATATATATATGTATGTATATGTTCCCCAACCAGCAGTGTGTGTGTGTGTAAGTAACACATCTTGGGAACTGCTTTTACAGTTACCCTGTAAACGGGGTCGGAAGGAGCTAGTTTATTATTTATTTTGTACATCACACCGTAACTGCAAGGAGCTTGAAGGCGGTGTACATGCTTCTCCCCTTTCTCATGTTTCATCCTCACAACAACCCTGTGAGGTAGGTTAGGTAGAGATTACGATGATTGGCCCAAGGTCGCCTGGCGAGCTTCGTGGCCAAATGGGGATTCAAATACTGATCTCTCAGGCCCCAGGTTAAGTACTGCACTACACTGTCTCAGTTGTGGGAATTGATCCCGATTAGGAATTAGGAAGCTGCCTTCTATAGAGTTAGACCTTTGGTCTGGCTAACTCAGTATGCCCTGCATTGACTTGCTGTGGCTCTCCAGGTTTCAGGTGAGGAAATTCCCAGCCCTACCTGGAGATGCTGAGGATTGAACCAGGGGTCTTCTGCATGCAAGTCAGAAGCTCTGCCAGTGAGCTCCTTCCCATTAACTTTTCCTGGCTTTTCTCACCCTCCCCACCAATTGCATTTCCGCAAAGATCACACAATCCTGGTTGTTGGGTGTAATCTTTGACGCCTCCCTTTCTATGGAGGCGCAGGTTACAGCTACAACAAAGGCGGCTTTTTTTCATCTCCATGGAGCTAAGCAGTTGGTCCCTTACCTCTCTCGCTCTGACCTCACCACTGTGATCCATGCGACTGTCACCTCCAGGCTTGATTATTGTAACTCACTCTCCGTGGAGCTGCCCTTGAAACTAACCCATAAACTCCAGCAGGTGCAGAATGCCGTGGTGAGACTCCTTACGGGGTCCCCGCTGCGGGATCACATTAACCCAGTGCTATACCAGCTGCACTGGCTCCCAGTGGAGTACAGGATCAGGTTTAAGGTGCTGGTTTTAACCTTTAAAGCCCTATACGGCCTAGGACCCTCGTACCTATGGAACCGCCTCTTCTGGTATGCCCCACGGAGGACCTTACGGTCTGCTAACAACAACACCTTGAAGACCCCGGGCCCCAAGGAAATTAGACTGGCCTTGACTAGAGCCAGGGCCTTTTCGGCCATGGCCCCGGCCTGGTGGAACTCTCCCACAAGAGACCAGGGCCCTGCGAGATTTGACATCTTTCTGCAGGGCCTGCAAGACAGAGCTGTTCCGCCAGGCCTTGTGGGGGGGGGGAATGCAGTTTGACTTACTTTCCTTTGTATAAAACAAGCCCAAAGGAGGCCCCCAACCCGCTCACAGGTCCTTGTATGATCAGTGGAAACAGTTGGTCCAGGCAATTATTAACCACTCTCAATTCCACCCTGATAATTAGAAATAGAAAATAGAAATACTTTATTGTCACTGTACCACATGTTTACAGTGAGATTAAACAAGCCCCCCTTCGCCCCCACAATCTCTCAGTCCTTCGTACAACCACCGACCCCGAACATCAGCTGCAATGTTGCTGTCTTCCATTCAGCAGCCTCACGGCCCATGGGTAGAAACTGTTCTTTAACCTGTTGGTTCGGCTTATCATGCTACTATATCTCCTGCCCGAGGGCAGGAAATTAAAAAGGTGCTGGCCAGGGTGTGAGTCATCCCTGAGAATGTTCCTCGCTCCTCTGAGGCAACGGTCTTATGCGATAACATTTAGCGGACTCAGGGGACAGCCCATGATGTCTTGCGCTGTCTTCACCACCCTCTGTAGGGACTTTCTGTCCGTGGCTGTCAAGCCAGCGTACCACACTGCTGGTGCCATAATTGCCACCTGCCCAGATTTTAACTTGTCTGAATTAATTTTAAGATGTATTTTAAGTAATTGATGTCTGTTTTTATGCTTATTGTGTTGTTTTTACGATGTTAGCCACTCTGAGCCTGGCCTCGGCCAGAGTACAAATAAAAAATTATTATTAAATTTATTATTATTGTTCGCACCAGCTCTCCTCACTCACTCACTGCTGCTCCCTTGCCCAATTCCATCCAGCTTTCCCCCTTCCCCAGGTATGACTGCCACCTTCCTTCTCTTTACTTCTCTACCTCATTGCTTCTTCTCTTGCCCATGGTCTTACCCTGCCTGTCTGTCATTGTTGCTGCTCCTTCTCTTTCCTTCCCTCCATCATCAACCCCATTGTTGTCCTTGGGGTGACATTAAATGGCCAGCGAGTTCCTACTTCCCCACTTTGCAGTGCACAGAAATCTGGTTCTTAGCACTTGCCACGGACTTGGAGGCCTGGATAGCAATGGAGCACCCTCCTCCTTCATGAGCAAATTCAATCTGTCCCCGATGGCTATTCACTAAAATCAGGTGCACATCTAAATTGGAACCTCATCCATTCTGGCCATTTCCCAGAATGAAATACGGCACATCAGAGGGGGAAGTATAGGACATCAGGGAAAGGAAATGCATCAGTACGTCAAGCAAGCTTGTTAGGAGATTGTCAATGTTCTCTGGTCTGCACAGATTGCTAACTGCCCTTCTTGGAAACAGGAGACCCATTAGAAGAAACAGGATAATCCCGCTGCCCAAATTGAAAGGGGTGGATATTTATTTATTTTTGTAAGCAAAGCAATCTAATTTCTCACCAATTCCCCATTTCTTAGTTCTTAATTTTATATTAATGTTGCGAGCTTTTCTTGTGCTCATTAAAAATCACAGGAGCAGCCCGCTGGAGAGTTTGCAAGGCACATTGAAATAAACGGAATGTGACATAGCCAAAAATGCCTTTCCATTTACTAACTCACTGCACTCAATAAGTTCTCAGTGAACAAGGCCTGTTGTTCCAGTTTGCCTCGTCCCTTGGAACCAGGAGCACAGGGAATTCAAGAACAATGGGTTTCCTTCCCCAAAACATGTCTCTTTCCATTTTGTCACAAAGTGCTGGTGCACTGCTATTAGCTGTGCAGGGTGCACGACAGCAACACCTAGTGACAGATAGGGAGTATGACAAATACTACAGCGCTGTATTTAAAACGGGGGTGAGCTCCCGTTGCTTGGTCCCTCCACCTGCCAACCAGCAGTTCGAAAGCACGTCAAAGTGCAAGTAGATAAATAGGTACCGCTCCGGCGGGAAGGTAAACACCGTTTCCGTGCGCTGCTCTGGTTCGCCAGAAGCAGCTTAGTCATGCTGACCACATGACCTGGAAGCTGTACGCCGGCTCCCTGAGCCAATAAAGCGAGATGAGCGCCACAACCCCAGAGTCGTCCGTGACTGGACCTAATGGTCAGGGGTCTTACCTAGGCAACCTAAGGCCCGGGGGCCGGATGCGGCCCAATCGCCTTCTCAATTCGGCCTGCAGACGGTCCGGGAATCAGCGTGTTTTTACATTAGTAGAATGTGTCCTTTTATTTAAAATGCATCTCTGGGTTATTTATGGGGCATAGGAATTCGTTCATCCCCCCCCCCAAAAAAACCCGAATATAGTCCGGCCCACCACATGGTCTGAGGGACGGTGGACCGGCCCACAGCTGAAAAAGGTTGATGACCCCTGATTTAAAACATTGGCCAAAGAAGGAGAAGGAGTGAAGGATGTAAATATTTTAAAAGCCAGAAGGAAACACCCAAATATCCCAGAGAGGATATATGTTTAAACAAAAATTTGTAGCCATTAAAGACACCCACGCAGTTTTGATTGTTTAAACTCTCCCCATCAGTACTAGAATGATGTACTGCCGTCATGATGTTTGGGGTATGAGCACCCAGTTTGATGCAATCCAGACCTATACAAACTTACCAAGGAGTAAGTTCCATTGAACACAACAGGGCAATTCACAGACTAGTACAATTGCACTGTTATTTATTTAAGGTTATTTATCGGTATATATGCCTGTTCACAAAATACACCACAGTTGTTTACATATTCAAAATATGACCATTCTTCATTCAAACCAAGCAGAAACAACATCCCAAAATAGCCATAAAACATGAGATACAGCAATTTTCAAAGACCAACTACAATCATACGTTTTTATCTAGTCAGCCAACAGGGAGGCAGTGGTGATACTGGCGTGGAATGAAGTTCCAGAGCATTGGTGCTACAACAGAGAAGGCCCTGTTCTTGGTAGAGGCCAATCTAGTCTCCCCATAAGGTAGAATCTGAAGCAACCCAGGCCCCATCAAAATATATTAAATGCTAGGGAGGATCACATGGGAGGTGGCATTTCTAAAGAAAATCAGAGCCCCTAAAGCCATTGATGGCTTTAAAAAGCAAGAACCGGGTCCAGAAGCAAATTCTCAGTCCTAGAGAAGTTTCCAAATGCTCTTGAGGAATGAATTCTACTCACATGGAATGCGTTGTGTGTTGCGGACAACCTGGTAATAATGGTAGAAAAACCCCTGGAAAGTATACCAAGGGTGTTGGATAAGATTAACCCATTTGGCCAAGTCGCAGGTTTCAAACTGAATAAAAATAAAACTAAGTTGTTGGTAAAAAAAAATATGACAGAACAGGAGAAAAACGAACTGAGACAGATAACAGAGCTGGGGATAGAAAAGAAGGTGAAATATTTAGGGGTATGGCTGACAACAAATAATATAAACATTTTTTAAAAGAACTAAATAAAAGTTTGGAATGATATTAAGAGAAATGTGGAAATATGGAGAAGAATGAAATTATCATTATGGGGAAGAATCTCAGTAATAAAAATTAATGTATTGCCAAGAATGTTGTACCAATAGTCAACGGAACAGGACACTTCAAACAATGGCAAAGTTTATTTGGCAGGGGAAGAAACCTACGATTAAGTATAAGTTACTACAGATGTTAAAGAAAGAGATGGATTCACCCTACCGGATTTAAAATTATATTATGAGGTGTCCTGTCTTTGCTGGCTATAAGAATGGATGACACTGAGGAACCCAGATATCGTAGATCTGGAAGGCCATGACAATAGATTTGGATGGCATGCATTATCTTTGATATGGATCTGGAAGGCCATGACACAGATGCTCCCCCTCTTTTGAGAAAGAGGGCCTGTCCACCCCAGGGCAAAATGTGGACCTTATCCCAGTGTTGTCCCAAACCTTCTCCGTTTTAAATGTGGAGGTTTTCAATCCTAGCCTTTTTGGACTTTCCAAGGATTTAAAAACACACACCCATATTTAAAAGGGGAAAGATCCAGGACAACACTGGGATGGGGAAGATATCGTGTGGGCAGTCCTATGTTATTGGGGAGAAAGGCCGGTGCAAATCTGCATTTTACTCTCGTGCGGACAAACCCAGCTTGTCAGCACTGGAGGCTGCAATTCCAGCACATCCACCCACCACAGGGGCAAAGACTGAACCCCGGATACATGCAGCAGGTAGTTGCTACTCAGCACAGAGGGAAAGTGGCTCTGAGCATGTTCTGCTACTGCATATATTTCAATGCTGATTTCAGAAGGGAATCGATTTAAGTTGTGCCTGGCTGTAGAAGATGGGAGAAATAAGGTATAAAATTTAACAACAATGCACTAGGTCAAGGTGGTAATCATTGTAGATGCACCTAAACCAACCTTCCCTGAGCTGGTGCCCTCTAGATGTTGTGAGCCACAACTCCCACCAGCTGGTATAGCCAATAGTCAGGGTTGATGGGAGTTGTAGTGCCACAACACCAGGAGGGGATCAGGTTGGTTGAAGGCTGCTTGAGTCAAATACAGCAAGACCGCAACTTATGCACGTTTAAATTGTGTGCATTCAGCTTTACGTGTGTGGATTTTTATTTTTTAAGGGGGTGGGGCTCGGAGGGAAATGAATTTGGCAACCCCACCCGCCATTGAACCCAAGGAGTTTTGACTATACACAATTTTGGCTTTAGGTGTGATCCTCGATATTTAAGTAGACACACTTTATGTAGACAATCACCATCTGGTCTCTGCCCACTAGAGGGCAATGCAAGGCCGGCTTGTTTTCTTTGTAGAAATATGGTAGCCTATCTTTTTAGTTCTGCACAAAGGAACTCCAGAGCAGGGGATCCAAGTTGTGTATAGTGAAGCTCAGACTTAATATGTTAAAATGTAACATTGCTTCACATTTTGACATTCACAACCATGTTCCAAACACACACACACAAGCTAATAGCTGGCTTTCTCTTAGAAGACCCACCCAGAATACATTTCCCTGCATAATCTTTATCCTAAGTAAATGTCAGTAGACAAAAGACTAACACGGCACACACACTATGCTTTTAAAGCCCATTGGAAGCACATTTATCCCCTCAAAGAATTCTGGGGACTGTAGTTTGTTTAGAATTGTTGGGAATTTTAACTCTGTGACTACAGTGCCCAGAATTCTTTGAGGGAAAGAACATGCTTTGAATGTGCTTTAAAGGTGTATAGATACAGCTCTCATGCTTCCTGATTTGTGCAGATGCATCTAATAATACATTCAAATGCAACCTTGCAACCTGCATTAATCCCACCCCACCCCCATGCTGGAACTATTTCTTCGATCTCTTTGGTGTGCTCCCAGTTCCAGATAATTTTGCAAGATGCACACTGCGCGTCACCAAAGATAAAACAGCTGTGGTCAAATCTCCCACTATAGACACCACCTGTTCCCAGGGAAATATTTTCTTTTCTTCCTTGAGACGTTGGATTTCACTCTACATCTTCCTTGCCTTCCTCTGAAATCTTTCTATCAGCAGCAACTTGTATTCCTGGAAAGGTAAGGAGCACAAAGAGACTCATTCAACTAAGAATCGAAGAGTGAGGGCAGAAAATTACAGACGCGGGATAGAATAAGACCAAGACTGGAGCAGAATGTCCACTACACTAGCTGGATATGAAAATGTTTATTTTTCCAGCATGCTGCCAAATGAGAGGCACCCTTCGAGGCTGCATACACACTTAGCTGTTCATAGCACAAAAATGTAGTTTTGCTCAATCTAGAATTGTTTATGCTCATCCTCAACATGCTGCTTTCAATCCAGTTTGATTCTAGATCCTACCATGCACAAGGGTTAGTGTGGCTACTTGATATGCCTCTTCCTCCCTTCACATCCCCCAGCAGAAGGAAGGACGAAAGTACTGACTGCGATCTTGAAACACGCTCACCCACAATGTCATTGGGCAGCTATGGATACACACGCAAACATACACCCCATGGCTGGGACCATGTACGTCTGTTTTTGGGTGGACACACTGTGGGGTAACACATAATCTGCAATGAGCTTTTGTTTTTGGAATTACAGCAGTTTCTCAAGAAGCACTTATCAGGGATAAAAATGTGCAGATTGTTTGTGTATTATGTAGAAAAAACAAGGACTTGATCTCCATCAATTCTAGACTAAGATGTTGTGTGTACACAACCAGAAAACAGACCGTCTCCAAGCTAGAACTGGTTTTCTATAATAATAATAAAAATAAAGAGCACACAGGGATTTGTGAAGAAGCACTACATGAGTTGGATCCAAGCTTTACCTAAACGACATGTGAGGATATCTTAGGCAGGGGTACGCAACCTAAGGCCTGGGGGCCGGATGTGGCCCAATTGCCTTCTAAATCCGGCCCACAGACGCTCCGGGAATCAGCATGTTTTTAAATGAGTGGAATGTGTCCTTTTATTTAAAATGCATCTCTGGGTTATTTGTGGGGCATAGGAATTTGTTCATTTCCCCTCCCAAAATATAGTTCGGCCGTCCCACATGGTCTGAGGGATGGTGGACCGGCTCACGGCTGAAAAAGGCTGCTGACCCCTGTCTTAGGGTATATAAATGGCAGGTGGGGAGTCATTTAGAAGGGATGGGGTGACTAGATTTGGCCTTGAGTGGAGGGAAGAGTTCCGCTTCCAAGCACCATCTTAATAAGATGCTCCAAAGCAGGAACTGGGAAAATATGACCCTCCAGACCTTGTTGGCCGCTGAGCACTGGCCATGCTGGCTTCTGCTGATGAGAGTTTAATCCAGCCACAAGCTCCCCACCCCTGACCTAAAGATTACATACTGCAGTAGGCGAGAGTGTGTATCTGGCTCAGCTCTCTTTACCTTGAGTTCATGCTGTATCATCCATTCTGTTTCCTCTTCCAACATGTTCTTTTTCTCCATCTTCTCCCTCAACAGCTGGAGCTGTTCATTGTGGCTTCGCTTCTCCAACAGCTTCTGCAGCAGCTGGGCTGCTTCGGCCTGAGCACGCTGGGCTGGGGGCCAGCAAAGAAAAAGAGACAACATGAATATTGAAGGGGCTGCCATCCCCCACCGCCATCTCCCCTTCACCCTGTGTTCTGTTCAATGTTCAATGGATTCAAACTACAAGAAAGAAGATTCCACCTAAACATTAGGAAGAATTTCTTGACAGTAAGAGCTGTTCGACAGTGGAATTTGCTGCCAAGGAGTGTGGTGGAGTCTCCTTCTTTGGAGGTCTTTAAGCAGAGGCTTGACAGCCACCTGTCAGGAATGCTTTGAATGCTTTGATGGTGTTTCCTGCTTGGCAGGGGGTTGGACTGGATGGCCCTTGTGGTCTCTTCCAACTCTATGATTCTATGATTCTATGATTCTCTCCTTGCCTGAACATAACTTGGTATTGACTGAACATGAGAAGACTATATGCCATTCTGCCAAAAGGCACCACAACTGTAACCCTTCCCTGGGAACTCAGAGCCCAGCCAGAGCAGGCCAGGACATTTACTTTCTAATACGGTACATATCATTTATAATATTTATAATATCTTTGTCTTAGATATGCACCTTCAATTTCCTTCTCTTTGTCGGTCAGGGCACGGTCCATCTGAAGGAGAGAGTTTTCCACCTTCTGCTTCCATTCCCGGAATTCTTCAAGAGCTTTGTCTGCCTGAAAATAATTATTTTTTATTTGTGCCCCGCCCATCTGGCTGCGTCTCCCTAGCCACTCTTGAGGAGAAGCTCAAGCCTCGTCTTCGGGGGTAAGAGCAAGAACTCGGGAATTGCAAGACGCTTCTGTGGCTCGAAAGCTCTCGCGGCGCCCCAGCCGCCCTTCCTGCAAACTGGGAAGTCGTCGCAACCAACCAGCCTCCTTTATAGCCCTGGCGACGCTGCAGAATATGCGAGGACCGAAAGCGAAAGTGCCCGGGCTGCGCACCACTTTCTTTGAAAAGCGCTCGATTCTGGGAAACTGTAGTCTACTTTGTCAACAACAAATTGTCGCTGTTTTTTGTGTTGAATATATGCTATATGGTAATTTATGGACCTAATAGGTATCTAAAGCCATTTGCACATAACAAAAGTTCCTTTAGAAACACAATTTTACGAAGACTCATAATCTAGTCTCTAGAAACTTGCTATAACATGAAATAATAGGTGTAAATATATATAATAATAGGTGTAAATATATATATAATAATAATAGGTGTAAATAATAGGTGTAAATATATGATGCAAACTACTAATAATTATAAATAGCTTTATTAATATGGAATTAAGTGTTATAACCTGTACAATGCAATTGTAGTTGATACAATGCATTTTTATATAATATCAGTATCACCATTGTAGTCCACACTGTTCATTGGGACAGCAGACCTTTGTACCCTGTTACACTTAGTGAGTGTAAAAGACGGTATTTCTATCGGTATATCGTGCCCCACGATATTCTTGTAAAGAAGCTGGTAAAATGCGGGCTAGACAATGCTACCATTCAGTGGATTTGTAACTGGCTGACTGACCGAACCCAAAGGGTGCTCATCAATGGCTCCTCTTCATCCTGGAGAGAAGTGACTAGTGGGGTGCCACAGGGTTCTGTCTTGGGCCCAGTCTTATTCAACATCTTTATCAATGACTTGGATGATGGGCTTGAGGGCATCCTGATCAAGTTTGCAGATGACACCAAATTGGGAGGGGTGGCTAATACCCCAGAGGACAGGAACACACTTCAAAATGACCTTAACAGATTAGAGAACTGGGCCAAGGCAAACAGGATAAATTTTAACAGGGAGAAATGTAAAGTACTACACTTGGGCAAAAAAAATGAAAGGCACAAATACAGGATGGGTGACACCTGGCTTGAGAGCAGTACAAGTGAAAAGGATCTAGGAGTCTTGGTAGACCACAAACTCGACATGAGTCAACAGTGTGATGCAGCAGCTAAAAAGCCAATGCAATTCTGGGCTGCATCAATAGGAGTATAGCATCTAGATCAAGGGAAGTAATAGTACCACTGTATTCCGCTCTGGTCAGACCTCACCTGGAATACTGTGTCCAGTTCTGGGCACCACAGTTCAAGAAAGATACTGACAAGCTGGAACGTGTCCAGAGGAGGGCAACCAAAATGGTCAAAGGCCTGGAAACGATGCCTTATGAGGAACGGCTTAGGGAGCTGGGTATGTTTAGCCTGGAGAAGAGAAGGTTAAGGGGTGATATGATAGCCGTGTTCAAATATATAAAAGGATATCATATAGAGGAGGGAGAGAGGTTGTTTTCTGCTGCTCCAGAGAAGCGGACACGGAGCAATGGATTCAAACTACAAGAAAGAAGATTCCACCTAAACATTAGGAAGAATTTCTTGACAGTAAGAGCTGTTCGACAGTGGAATTTGCTGCCAAGGAGTGTGGTGGAGTCTCCTTCTTTGGAGGTCTTTAAGCAGAGGCTTGACAGCCACCTGTCAGGAATGCTTTGAATGCTTTGATGGTGTTTCCTGCTTGGCAGGGGGTTGGACTGGATGGCCCTTGTGGTCTCTTCCAACTCTATGATTCTATGATTCTATGATTCTAGTAATACGTCACATAAATAACACCAATACTATACACGCCTGTACATCAAAAAATTATTTAACAGGACTAATTATAACAAAATAAAAAAATTCCTTCCAGTAGCACCTTAGAGACCAGCTAAGTTTGTTCTTGGTATGAGCTTTCGTGTGCCTGCATGGTATCTGAAGAAGTGTGCATGCACACGAAAGCTCATACCAAGAACAAACTTAGTTGGTCTCTAAGGTGCTACTGGAAGGAATTTTTTTATTTTTTATTTTTTATTTTGTTTTGACTATGGCAGACCAACATGGCTACCCACCTGTAACTAGGACTAATTATATTAATTATATTATATTATATTATATTAATTCATCTACCAAATATCCATTCAACTGTATAATTTTATCATGATTCATTGGATACTGTGTATACAAACAATACACAATGATCTAAATTACAATACTTTCCTTGCCTTTGCCAAAGCAAAGTCACTGATGATATCATCAAATGATAAACTGCGTAGCTTGTCACCTTCTATGCATGTGAGGCTGAGGTAACATAATTTATCTTGAGACATTGTTCTAAATTCATTTTTTATCATCTTCAGCTGAGAAAAGGATCTTTCTCCATGGCAATTTGCAATAATCATACAAAAGAACTTTCTCAGAATTGCTTCTACATTAGGGAATGCTGATTGGACATGGTTATTAAATATTATTTGGTACAGATCCTGGTGTGTCAGATTATCATGTTCATGGCATTGACTATGTCTAACATATTGCTTCAGTTCTCCTTTTTTAATAATATATTATTAATTTTCCAAAAATAACAAGGGGTTATTTTTTTTTCTAGGGGTTGAACTAGACGACCCTCAGGGTCCCCTCCAACTCTACCATTCGATTATTCTTAGGCCTACACACGCTCAAAGCCAATCCGCCCAAATGTTGCTGCCTGAAGTGGGACTGCAAATGGTGCCTTTCCACCACTCAGACCAAAGGCCAATCAAGTTTATTTGGCTCCTGAGGCAGAAAAATCTCACAAGTGCCCTTCCCCCACCTTGGCGGGGGAAAAAGAAAATGGAATTAAAACGAACTAACCACTCGATGCCCACCCCCACTCCCTGGGCAACGCACACAAACGAGTTATTTTGTGCAGGAATTTATTCGGTTTGGGATCAAAGTGCTGCAAGGGGAATTCAGGAAAAAGTCCCTATTTTTGTCTGGAGACTGGGGAGGATTCTTCCTCGTCTTCATGGTTGCCAAGGAAATATTTATCGAGCCGGGCGGGCCCGAGAAGCGCCGATTTCCTGGAACCGCTCGCATTTGAGGCAGCCGGGTGCCTACCGGTACTTTCACTTTCGATCCTCCGCTATCTCGACAGCCAGACACAGGCGAATCTCATGTTCTTCCCCAACCAGCCCCCTTGGCCAGGAAGGGGGGCATTGGCGGCGCCTCCCATGAGGCTGGATGCAACATCCTGTTCTCAGGAAATGGAACAGTTCTAGGCAGCTGGGATTCAGAAGCATTTGGCCACTTTTAGCCCACTTCCACGTGGTTTTGTCTCGTAGGATGTAAATATTTTTAAAGCCAGAAGGAAACACCCAAATATTCCAGAGAGGATATATGTTTAAACAAAAATATGTAGCCATTAAAGACACCCACGTAGTTATGATTATTTAAACTCTCCCCATCAGTACTAGAATGATGTACTGCCATCATGATGTTTGGGGTATGAGCACCCAGTTTGATGCAATCCAGACCTATACAAACTTACCAAGGAGTAAGTTCCATTGAACACAACAGGACAATTCATGGACTAGTACTATTGCACTGTTATTTATTTAAGGTTATTTATCGGTATATATGCCTGTTCACAAAATACACCACAGTTGTTTACATATTCAAAATACGACCATTCTTCATTCAAACCAAACAGAAACTACATCACAAAATAGCCATAAAACAAATAAAGATAAAGCATTTTTCAAAGACCAGCTGCAATCAATACGTTTTTATCTAGTCAGCCAACAGGGAGGAAGTGGTGATACTGGCGTGGAATGAAGTTCCAGAGCATTGGTGCTACAACAGAGAAGGCCCTGTTCTTGGTAGAGGCCAATCTAGTCTCCCCATAAGGTAGAATCTGAAGCAACCCAGGCCCCATCAACATATATTAAATGCTGGGGAGGCTCACATGGGAGGTGGCATTTCTAAAGAAAATCAGAGTCCCTAAAGCCATTGATGGCTTTAAAAAGCAAGAACCAGGTCCAGAAGCAAATTCTCAGTCCAGGCAGATGTTTCAAAGCAGGTAAGATAGGTAACAGTTTGTTCCTGCTAACAAGCAAGCTACCATACTCTTGTGCTACTTTCAAGTTTCCAAATGCTCTTGAGGAATGAATTCTACTGACATGGAATGCGTTGTGTGTTGCGGACAACCTGGTAATAATGGTAGAAAAACCGCTGGAAAGTATACCAAGGGTGTTGGATAAGATTAACCAATTTGGCCAAGTCGCAGGTTTCAAACTGAACAAAAATAAAACTAAGTTGTTGGTAAAAAAAATATGACAGAACAGGAGAAAAACGAACTGAGACAGATAACAGAGCTGGGGATAGAAAAGAAGATGAAATATTTAGGGGTATGGCTGACAACAAATAATATAAACATTTTTAAAGAGAACTAAATAAAAGTTTGGAATGATATTAAGAGAAATGTGGAAATATGGGGAAGAATGAAATTATCATTATGGGGAAGAATCTATATATATAAAAATGTTCCCATTGCGTTTGTCCGAAACACCCTTGCTGCGTAATCGCTGTACCAAATCGCATCACATTTGGACACAGCGTTCCACTACCATCTCAAAATAATCTGGCATAATAAAAATTCAAAAAAACCACACCTGACATACCTAAAATAAAGAAAAAACGCAAAATAATTGGCTCGCACATATGACATCACCAGCAAAACAACGCCCTCTAGCGACGGCTATACTGGTACTACAGCTACAAAAGCAAAAATCTGGCGCAGCTGTTACACATCACAGCAAAACCTTGCCCTCTAGCAACGGCAGGCCTGTCTCCATTTTCACTCCCAAACTGACAAACTGTTTCTCTGCAAGGAAGGAGGGGGTGATTGTCTCAGTGGCTTCCTGATACCTGAGTGCCAGACAAAAGGGTGTGATTAACTTGGCTGGGAAACAGGGAAATGTAAATCTCTCTTTTGTCAAAAGCACGCTGGGAAATGGAGGCTGCCGCCTCTCGCAGTTAACTAGGCCGGACCTGCAAGGCACGCTGGGAAATGGAGTCAAGGCGCCCTGTGGGTGAACTAAGCTCTTTTGCCCAAACTGCAAGGCATGCTGGGAAACGTTGGGCTTATTATCCCAACCAACCGCACGCTCAAGGCACTCTTGGAAATGGAATCAAATCCTCTCTGTAGAGGGTTACTAGCACTTTCCCCCTTGAAAAGGCCACAGGCAAGGCACGCCGGGAAATGGCCACCGTGATCGTCCCTCAGTGATCTCCCGATGTGTGTTTTTTATCTGTGCGTTTCCATAGTGCTTTTCCCTCAGACGGCATCAGAGGCCTCCTTCCTCGGCTTTTATTGCCACAGGCCGTGAGAGGGCACTTGAGAGCGTGCAGAGTGCAGGTGGGGGTTTATTTTGGCTGCAGCTGCTACTGATGGTAATAAGCATAAAATCAGCCACAGCAAGGCGTGGCTGGGTAAGCTGGTCTCAGTAATAAAAATTAATGTATTGCCAAGAATGTTGTACCAATAGTCAATGGAATAGGACACTTTAAACAATGGCAAAGAGATATATATAAAGTTTATTTGGCAGGAGAAGGAACCTAGGATTAAGTTTAAGTTACTACAGATGTTAAAGAAAGAGGTGGATTCACCCTACCGGATTTAAAATTATATTATGAGGTGTCCTGTCTATGCTGGCTACAAGAATGGATGACACTGAGGAACCCAGATATCTTAGATCTGGAAGGCCATGACAATAGATTTGGATGGCATGCATATCTTTGCTATGGATCTGAAAGGTCATGACAATAGATTTGGATGGCATGCATATCTTTGCTAAGAAAAATCAAAAGTTCATAGGGGATTTCTAAACCATATTATTAGAAAATTAATTTATGCTGGTTGGGAAAAATATAAGAATTTATTAGAGAATTAAATCCCATGGTGGCTATCACCATTAGAAGCGTTGTCAGTTAAAAAAATAAGTATGGAAAAAGAATGGGCAAAGTATAGAGAGTTGCTAACTGAGGAGAAAATCTATTGAAAGTAAAAAAGTTTCAAGACATAAGACATCTGTTAACTGATTGGCTCCAATATAATCAATTAAACGACATTTTCAGGTTGGATAAAGGAGTCAGTTTTGGTAAAGAATTTCTGAGATTGCAGAAAGAATTGTTGGAAAATAAGCAAAGAGTTCTGTCAAAAATGTATAAATTGTTGCTGGAATGGGAAACAAAAGATGAGGAAGTAAAATCTATAATGATACACTGGGCAAAAGATGTGGGATATAATATACAATTTGCTTCATTGGAGAAGTTATGGAATGAGAATTAAAAATTTATAGCCTGCTGTACGTTAAAAGAGAATTATATAAAAATGATGTATAGATGGTATTTGACACCTACAAGACTAGCGAAAATGTATAAGAACTCGACCAACATATGTTGGTACATTTCATCGTATGTGGTGGACCTGTAAAATAGCTAAGGCCTTCTGGGAAATGATTTATAATGAACTGAAAAAAATGTTTTAAATAACTTTTGTTAAAAAACCAGAGGCCTTTTTACTAGGTATAATATGAGAAGAGAAGACTCCCTAGAAAAGACCCTGATGTTGGGAAGGATTGAGGGCACAAGGAGAAGGGGACGACAGAAGATGAGATGGTTGGACAGTGTTCTCGAAGCTACTAACATGAGTTTGGCCAAACTGCGAGAGGCAGTGAAGGATAGGCGTGCCTGGCGTGCTCTGGTCCATGGGGTCACGAAGAGTCGGACACGACTGAACGACTGAACAACAATATGAGAAGAATTACCGAAGGATAAGAAAGTACTGTCTATGTATGCGACGACAGCAGCAAGAATGCTATTTGCCCATGGATGGAAAGAAGAAAGAGCCCCATCGAAAGAAGAATGGATAATGAAGATGATGGACAATGCGGAGATAGCAGGGCTGATCAGGCACCAAGAGGATAACAAATTTAATAGAGAATGGCTATAGAGAACTTTATAGACTATATTAAAGAACACTGTAAAAATCTAAAAAAGTTAGTAGGATTGACATAGCACATGTAATTTAAAACAACAAAGGATAAAAATGAAGTATAATAATTTGGATAAATGCAATTAGATGCAGTTAAAAAAGGAAGATAAATTTTGGAAGCCAAGGGAGAGGTACAGGGAAGTCTGGGGGTTCAGGGAACCCCATAAAGGTACTGACATAATGGTTTAATGTAAACGTGTGTGTGTGTGTGTGTGTGTGTGTGTGTGTGTGTCTGTGTGTGAAATTTGTTTTTTTCTTTTTGAAAATTTGAAAGTATTATTATTTTTTAAATAAAAAAAGAAAGCGTTATGTAATCTGGGCATGTACCTGTATGGTGATTAATATGCATATAGAGTACAAGTTCCAGCTGCCACTGCTGCACTAGGTAGGAACAGCCTCACTGCAATATTAAAAGAGGCTTGTAGCAGCCAAGCACAAGCTGCCTCTCCCTGCCCCACTCACACCCTGCAAACCCCATGCTGGAACTATTTCTTCGATCTCTTTGGTGTGCTCCCAGTTCCAGATAATTTTGCAAGATGCAGACTGTGCGTCACCAAAGATAACACAGTTGTGGTCAAATCTCCCACTATAGACACCACCTGTTCCCAGGGAAATCTTTTCTTCTCTTCCTTGAGACGTTGGATTTCACTCTCCATCTCCCTTGCCTTCCTCTGAAATCCTTCTTTCAGCAGCAACTCGTGTTCCTGGAAAGGTAAGGAGCACACAGAGACTCGTTCAACTAAGAATCCAACTAAGAATCGAATCTAAGAATCGAAGAGTGAGGGCAGAAAATTACAGACGCGGGATAGAATAAGACCAGGACTGGAGCAGAATGTCCACTACACTAGTTGGATATGAAAATGCACATTTTCCCAGCATGCTGTCAAATGAGAGGCACCCTTCGAGGCTGCGTACACACTCAGCTGTTCATAGCACAAAAATGTAGTTTTGCTCAATCTAGAATTGTTTATGCTCATCCTCAACATGCTGCTTTCAATCCAGATTGATTCTAGATCCTACCATGCACAAGGGTCAGTGTGGCTACTTGATATGCCTCTTCCTCCCTTCACATGCCCCAGCAGAACGAAGGACGAAAGTACTGACTGTGATCTTGAAACACGCTCACCCACAATGTCGTTGGGCAGCTATGGATACACACACAAACATACACCCCATGGCTGGGACCATTTACATCGGTTTTTGGGTGGACACACTGTGGGGTAACACATAATCAATCTGCAATGAGCTTTTGTTTTTGGAATTACAGCGTTCTCAATAAGCACTTATCAGGGATAAAAATGGCACTGCATGAGTTGGATCCAAGCTTTACATAAAGGACATGTGAGGATATCTTAGGCAGGGGTATGCAACCAAGGTCTGGGGGCTGGATGTGGCCCAATCGCCTTTTAAATCCGGCCCACGGACGCTCCGGGAATCAGCATGTTTTTAAATGAGTAGAATGTGTCCTTTTATTTAAAATGCATCTCTGGATTATTTGTGGGGCATAGGAATTCGTTCATTTCCCTCCAAAAAATATACTCCGGCCCACCACATGGTCTGAGGGACGGTGGACCGGCTCACGGCTGAAAAAGGCTGCTGACCCCTGTCTAAGGGTATATAAATGGCAGGTGGGTGACTAGATTTGGCCTTGAGTGGAGGGAAGGGTTCCGCTTCCAAGCACCATCTTAATAAGATGCCCCAAAGCAGGAACTGGGAAAATATGACCCTCCAGACCTTGTTGGCCCCTGAGCACTGGCCATGCTGGCTTGTGCTGATGAGAGTTTGATCCAGCCACAAGCTCCCCACCCCTGACCTAAAGATTACATACTGCAGTGGGCGAGAGTGTGTATCCGGCTCAGCTCTCTTTACCTTGAGTTTATGCTGTATCATCCTTTCTGTTTCCTCTTCCAACATCTTCTTCTCTTTCTCCATCTTCTCCCTCAACAGCTGGAGCTGTTCATCATGGCTTCGCTTCTCATCCTCCATCATTTGCTTCAACTGCGCTTGCTTTTGCTCCAACAGATTTTGCTGCAGCTGGGCTGCTTCGGCCTCAGCACGCTGGGCTGGAAGCCAGAGAAGAAAGAGAAACAACCTGAACTGCTGGCAGACAGGAAAGCATTGAAAGAGCAAAATCTGGAGGACCACCCCCTGCTACCCTATGAACTTGGCTGGTTTTACAGTCTTCACTCTTTGAGTGTCTCCAACTTCCAAGCTGAGGTGGGGACAGAGCCTTCTTTGTGGTGGCATCCAGACTTTAGAAGACATTCCTTGGACACCTTCATCAGGCTGCCTCCATTGTTATCTTTTAGGCATCTCTTATGTACCCAAGATTTTACATGTCTTATATTTAATACTCTTTAAAACTTGAGGGCAATCTGGATAAAGCATCTCCATTTCCTTTACCTTGGTTCTCAAACGTCTTGGTTCTCAAATGCCCAAAACCCAGAAATACGTGTTCTGGTTTTCGAACGTTTTTCGGAAGCTGAATGTCGGATGTGGCTGTCGGTTATTGTTTCTGGGGCGCCTGCGCCAATCAGAAGCCACACCTTGGTTTTCGAATATTTTGGAAGTCAAACGAACTTCCAGAACAGATTAAGTTCAAGAAGCAAGGTACCTTGGAGCTTTTGTTTTTGCTATTTATTTTGCGTTGTTGTTTTTGAGGCTTTTTTGGTTAATTTGTTTTGTGGCTGTATGGAACCCAGTTCAGCTACTGATAGATAGATAGATAGATAGATAGATAGATAGATAGATAGATAGATAGACAGACAGACAGACAGACTGCGGAAATGGATAAAAGCCCCCCATCCAAACAATGACTGTAATCAGTGCAGGTAAGAAAAAAATTATTTTAATTTTTATCATCTACAATACTGTCTTGTTTATGGTACAGTAGATTGATTATTACTTTCATTTTATGGATCAATGGTCTTGTTAGATAGTAAAATTCATGTTAAATTGCTGTTTTAGGGGTTGTTTTTAAAAGTCTGGAACGGATTAATCCATTTTGCATTACTTTCTATGGGAAAGTTCACCTTGGTTTTGGAACACTTTGGTTTTGGAACAGACTTCCGGATCGGATTAAGTTTGAGAACCAAGGTACCACTGTATCAGGTCCTTCCAGACCAAAATATACGCCTTTCCCAGAGACACTTCAGAATTAAAATACTCTCTCTCAGGGCATCCCTTGATCACTCCTCCTTACCCCAAGCTATAAGAGCCTATGGCTACACAACAAGGCAAGGGCCCTGTAAGATCACAGACTTTCACCCAGTGCTTTTGGGGTTTTATCCTGCTCCATGTGACAACACCACACCTGTTACAATATCATACAGCTAAGAGGTACCACAACTATAACCTGCTTTGCTAGGAGCTCAGAGCCCCACCAGAGCAGGCCAGAACAATGACATATAATTTATGATGTGTAAAGTCCCCTCCTCCAGATCTGCACCTTCAAGTTGCTTCTCTTGGGCAGTCAAGGTGCGGTCCATTTGCAGGAGAGATTTTGCCACGGTCTCCTTGGATTTCAGGAATCCTTCAAGAGCACAGTCTGCCTGATAATGGATCAGAAGCAAAAGTTATTAACTGAATGCAAAGTCAAAGCAGATTACACGCAGGGATTAAAGACAACAACAACAACAACAAAACTTGGTGTATTAATGTAGCAAATAACTGAATAATAGTAGTTGGGATGAGATGCTGAGAAATGGATGTTAGTGATCTGTAATCCCTATCACATAGCTTGCAAAGAAGGAATGCCTCTTAAACTGATTTAAAAGTGCAATCCTAGGCATATTTACTCTGAATCAAATCGTAATTAATTCAGTGGGGCTTGCTCCCAAGTAAATGTGCATTGGATTGCAGTTTACATCTACAGTAAGGACGGCAATCCCCCTCCCCAGACTGATGCCCCCTTCCCTACTGGTAAACCTCTGGGAGGTGCTTGCTAGTGGTAGGTGGAGCCACAGGTAAAAGTGGGAGGAGCAACATGTGTGATATGCTAGTTTGTGCAATATGCTAGTTTTACGCACAAACACACCCACCCTTCTGTCCTCCATCCAGGTAAGCAAGACACATTATGAAAGTTCAGGGGCACATTCCAGCAAGGCAGAAACCCTCAAGTAAGGCTAGTGAGGGCTGTGACCTGGGCATAGGGGGTATGGCTAAGGAGCTGTAGCCTGGGGAGAGTCCAGAGGACCAGGAGGAGAAGCCTGGATGGTCACAGTTGGCTTGAGGCTCCTCACCTCTGGTCTACAGTCTGGTTCTACCCTCCGTCAGCACCAGAATGCTGCATCTTTGGATGCTGAGGAAATGTTGGCTCAGGTACTTCCAAGTAGTGGACCTACCTGAATTCCTTTCGAGGGTACTGAATGGTATTCCTCCACCATTTCGTTCCAGTTCTCCAGATAACGCTGGTAGCCACCAGGAGCAGAATAAATTCCCATGTGGACTCCATCTTCCAGCTTCTGGTAAAGCTCCACCAGCACATCGTTGCAGCGGTCAAAGGACACCTGTTTGTTTCTCTCACATAATTCTTCTTTTTTCTGCTTCAGCTGAAGCTGCCGGAACAAAGCGAAAACAAAACCACCGGAAAGATGGTATTTTAACAACAAAACTTGCCCCGTTCTGTACCCTGTTGCAATGGGAAAGGCATACTAAGGCCACATACAATCAACAGCACAGATTTCAGTCCGTCCCCACCTGCCCACTCTCAGTCGAATGGGAACTGGTTGTACTGGACATCAGTTGTGCTTGCCATTTACAGCCACCTGTCTATTGAGAGATGCACATATCTGGAAAATATGCCACTTGCTGCTAGCTCAATGTGGCATTCTCTAGGCCAGTGTTCCCCAACCTTGGGCCTCCAGCTGTTTTCGGACTACAATTCCCATCATCCCTGACCACTGGTCTTGCTAGCGAGGGATGATGGGAGTTGTAGTCCAAAAACAGCTGGAGACCCAAGATTGGGGAACACTGCTCTAGGCTACGTAAGTAAATGAGCTGAGCTCAACTTGGCCTACATTTCGATGTCTGTAGCTGCCTAGGGACAACATGCAACAGTCTCCATTTTGGACAAAGAGACTCTGAGAAAAACCATGCAAGTTTCAGGCAGAGAGGACTCGTCAGTCTTCTTTTAATATAATGTGGGTGGCGCTGTGGTCTAAACCACTGAGCCTCTTGGGCTTGCTGATCAGAAGGTCGGCGGTTTGAATCCCCGCGACAGGGTGAGCTCCCATTGCTCAGTCCCAGCTCCTGCCAACCTAGCAGTTCAAAAGCACGTCAAAGTGCAAGTAGATAAATAGGTACCGCTACCGGCAGGAAGGTAAACAGCATTTCCGTGCGCTGCTCTGGTTTCGGTGTTCCGTTGCGCCAGAAGTGGCTTAGTCATGCTGGCCATATGACCTGGAAAAACTGTCTGCGAACCAACGCCAGCTCACTCAGCCTGTAAAGCGAGACGAGTGCCGCAACCCCAGAGTTGTCTGCGACTGGACTTGAACTGTCAGGGGTCCTTTACATTTACCTTTTTTTATTTGCTTTAATGTTTTAAACCACCTTGGAAGAAAAGGCAGCATATAAACCCAATAAATAAGTAAGCTATGGAAGACCCTGCTAGCCATGACATCTATAGCTGTGCAACAGGATTTTGTCTAAATAAGCTTTACTAAGTGTGATCTTTTTTCATATCACAAATGCCTGGAGATGCGGGGGAACGAACCTGGGACCTTTTGCATACAAAGCAGGTGCTCTATTCCGGTGCTCCAGCCCTTCTCCAAAGTTCAGTTTTTAATTGCATTCTCTGCCTTATGGGTTTCCTCTCTGACCACAGAGAATGTTTCTGGTTCCATGACCCCATCTGCACTGCACATTTAAAGTGCTATAGGACTCCCATGAATTTGGGGAGCTGCAGTTGGCTTGGAGAACTGTTAGGAGAGGTCCGGCCGGCCAGCCAGCCTGTGAGGCAAGGTGAGGCGACCACCTCAGATAGCAAAATCCACAGGGGCTGCAGAGCCTGATGTAGATCTTTATTCTCCCCACCCCCCCTTGTTCCTGATGTAGATCTTCAGGAGGTGGGGGCGCCATTTTGTGGTTTGCCTCAAGTGCCAAAATGTCTCGGCCAGCCCTGGTTAGGATATCGCTATTCCGCATCAGAGAGCTACAGTTTGCAGAGTGGTTGAAAAAACTACAGCACCCAGAATTCTTAGGGGGAAGCCATGACTGTTTAAAGTGATATGAAACTGCTTCAAATGTAAGATGCAGATGGGGTGCGTCTGTGGGGGCAGAGGACCTACATTTGTCTACATTTCGGCATTCTTGAGGTCTTTTTTCGGGCCCGTGAAACAGACAGAGGAACAGGGAAGGAACGTTTAAAAAATGACCCTAAGTTCTGTTTCCAGCCACACTGGCAGAGACAACTGACGAGGCACAAATGAAACCACATATACCTCAAGGTCCTCCTGGAATTTTTTAAGCTGCACGATGCCAAAGGCACGGGCCATGAAGACAGCATTGGCTTCCTTCTCGCACTCGGCATGCAAAGCCAGCAGCTCATCCACAGTGTCTGTGGGCAATGCCAACTGCTTCCCCATCAGCTCTTCGTAACAGGAAATGGCGTTGTGCACAGCAGCTGCATTCTCAATCTCAGACAGGGCCAGCACTGCGTTCTCCAAGCACGGCACATCCCCACTGTTGATAGCATCGACGTAGATCTTCAATAACTTCTCCAGCACTGAAGAGGGAAGGATCAGTGAAGCCACACAACTAACCTCCTTGCACTGAAAGAGTAATTTCAGGCCCCAAACACTCTTGAGTTATTTGTCTGCACCAAGTATTCTGCTGTAGCTGCAGATTCACCAAGCGAGAGCAGAAAACAGTTATCTTGCACGTAATAAAAAAGGCATAGTAGCCACCCGTTTTCTATTTACGGAAGAAGAGATTCTGTGCCTCGTGGCTGCAGGAAAGAACTTGAATACCTGTAGATAGCACTTGGCTGAAAAAGCAGGGAGGGATCTTGATAGAAATCCAACACATACATCCTCCTTGTTTGCCTTCCTCCCTTGCTCTCTCCCACAACTCAGCAATCAGGTGAGCTGTTTACATGCAACTGAGGGCTTGGCCACACCAGAGCAAAATGTGGATTTGCATTTACCTGTCTCCCCATTAATGTAGGGGCACTTGTTGTCCTGGACATTTCCCCCTTTTAAATGTTGATCCTTGGAAATTATGAAATGGCCAGGTTCAAAAAAACTTTAAAGAAGGGAAAAGGGGAGACAAGGGAAGCACTGAGACGAGAATATGTCATGTGAACACTCCTAGATTAATAGGGAGACAGCATGTGCAAATCCATATTTTGCTCTGCATTGGGCAAGTCCTTAGTCTGCACCTGCTCCAACTGAGGAGTCAGGGCAGAACCAACCATTTTCTACAGCCAAGTGGGACCCTATTGGTTTCTGATGTCACCTGATCCCTAATGGGCTGGTTTGAGTAACACCCTTCGCCCTAAGCCATCTAGAATGGTGGCGCTGCTATGCAGCAGACATCACAACATCCACAAGCTGCTCTGCTGACAGAGGGGGAAAGGCTCCACCAATGAAGTTCCCAGTTTGAGACTTGTTATCACAGTCATACCTTGGTTCTCAAATGGAATCCATTCCGGAAGTCCATTTGACTTCTGGAAATGTTCGAAAACCAAGGCGCAGCTTCCAATTGGCTGCAGGAGCTTCCTGCACTCAATCAGAAGCCGTGGAAGCCGCGTCGGATGTTCAGCTTACAAAAATTTTGCAAACTGGAACACTCACTTCTGGGTTTGCGGTGTTCAGCAGCCAAAACTTTCGAGTCACAAGGCGTTTGAAAACCAAGGTACAACTGTAGTATCATCAGAACTACACCGGGCAAAAGTATCTACAGTGGTACCTCGGGTTACAGACGCTTCAGGTTACAGACGCTTCCGGTTACAGACTCCGCTAACCCAGAAATAGTACCTCGGGTTAAGAACTTTGCTTCAGGATGAGAACAGAAATCGGGCAGTGGCGGCGCAGCGGCAGCGGGAGGCCCTGTTAGCTAAAGTGGTATCTCAGGTTAAGAATGGTTTCAGATTAAGAACGGACCTCCAGAACGAATTAAGTTCTTAACCCGAGGTACCACTGTACACCTCAAGTCCAAAGTGCAACAGAGGTCTCTGACCAGCACTAAGGTGTGTTAGGTGTACTTTCAACACCTGGAGAGCTCTGAGGTGTTATGTACAATGGCCAATCGTTGGTTTTTATTGGTTGGCATCCACCTGTCTCGAGAGACAACGGAAGAGTGAAATGGTTTCCAAGCGCCACCTGTCCCAACCTACCAACTTGCAAAAGCGTTCCTTACTTCTCCCTGTCACAGCTTGGCCTCCTGGAACTGTCTTGAGCCGTGATGTCTCCCAGATATGTTGGCAGAAGCGACCCACCGGCTCCAAGAAACCCTCCTCCAAATCATCTTCTTCCAGATGCTCTAGCTGAAGCAAATTCTTCCTGTTAGCTGGACGGTCAAACGTGAAACATTTCCGAGACGGAAAGAATTTGCGGATACATGACTTGGGCATGTTGAACTTCTGGATTTGCTCAGTGTCACCTAGGGAAGAAGTGTGAACACACAAGACGATTTGTTAACATTGTCAAATTACGGTAAACAGAAAACGTGCCATTCATCTCCCCAGTAGGGAAAACTTATTTTGTTACATGTACACATTCAAGTTCCCATGCTGACTCAACATCTGAGGACCCAGGAATTACGGTAAGCTGAGTTAGGATATTGCTCTCTGTCTCAGCACTGCAAATGTGATGGTATAAATGATGCTTTTGACCATGTACATACAGCTCACACATGTATATGTGAGATTATTGGGCAAGGCGTCTAGGTCAGAGGGGTTTCAGGAGGCCCAGTCCAAATGCACAAGCAACCTGGTACACTTGGTAGTATGCAGTTTTGATGTATTGTTGTGATGTACCCATATGTGTGGGACCCAGGTGGCGCTGTGGGTTAAACCACAGAGCCTAGGGCTTGCTGATCAGAAGGTCGGCGGTTCGAATCCCTGCAACGGGGTGAGCTCCCGTTTCTCGGTCCCAGCTCCTGCCAACCTAGCAGTTCGAAAGCACGTCAAAGTGCAAGTAGATAAATAGGAACCGCTCTGGCGGGAAGGTAAACGACGTTTCCATGCGCTGCTCTGTTTCATCAGAAGTGGCTTAGTCATGCTGGCCACATGACCTGGAAGCTGTTCGCCGGCTCCCTCGGCCAATAAAGCGAGATGAGCGCCGCAACCCCAGAGTCGGACACGACTGGACCTAATGGTCAGGGGTCCCTTTACCTTTACCTTTACCCATATGTGTGCTCCATCAGGCAAGTAGCATGGGGACACTTGTTAAACCCATTTGGCCCTCAATGGGTACATGACTGGCCATATGCACTCACTTGAATTTTAGGCCCTTATTCTTTACATCAGTTGTATGCCTCCAAATTAACAGTGTCCTCTAGGCTGTTAACAAGCCCCAGCTTTCCCTCCCCATCTCAGACGCTGCCTTATCTTTTTGCAGTTACTGTACCTTTCTGCAGTCTCAAGGCATTCTCCAGGTACTCGTCCTCAGTGATGGCGTGTCCATCTATCTCCAGCTGTAGTGTGAAATCCCGCACCGCCCAGATGAAGTCTGGGAAGAAACGGATAAATTCGGCAGAGTTCTCCTCCTCTTTGTCTTCCCCAGAGGAAGCTTTTGCTTTAATCTTTTTTGTCAGCTCAGTGACATAACTAGGGAGTGCTAAGGAAAACAATTCCAGGGCTGGTCTGGGGCTTTGCAATATGAACTTCAGCCAAATCATGCACTGGCTGGACCTGTCTGTAGATGCAGTAGTGGCTGGAAAATGAGATGACCTCCGAGCAGGGGCAGCGAGATTTTCTACGCTACAGACTGACCACCTCTTGCAGTTGTGATTTGGGGAGAGCTTTGTGGCAAGGGACTTATTTTAACATCGTGGCCTTATGCCCTGCTGACAGCTCTTATTATACACCTTTAGGTCGATTCCTGAATCCACCCCTTCAAGGATTCCTAGCTCCCCTACTCCTTCCACCTATCTCTCAGTAAGACATGCCCCCGGGGGTTCCCAACTCTCACACTGTGTCTCAATGAGCTCCTCACCCAGCACCTGATCCTTGGGAATTGCCTATCCTGCCCATCAGCTTTGTCTCCCTCTGTTTCTTTGCCCTTCATCCAGTTCCTGAGCAGCTCAGTTGGTCAGTGCGTGGTGCTGATAACGCCAAGGTTGCAGGTTCGATCCCTGTATGTGACAGCTATATGTGACAGAGGGGGGATCATATGGGCCACTTGGCCCGGGCCTCCGATTCCAAAGGGGGCCTCGGTCAGCATATTCACAATCGCTTACCTGAGGTGAAAGTAAAAAAAGTAAAAAAGTAAAAAACCAGAAAACGTGAAGGGCGGGAGGGTGGTGCGTTTCAACCTGCTAATAGCGCCCTCTGGTTGTGTTGGAGAGGTGAGGGGAAATTATTTACCGTATTTTTCGCTCCATAAGACGCACTTTTTTCCTCCTAAAAAGTAAGGGGAAATGTCTGTGTGTCTTATGGAGCGAATGTGTGGTCCCTGGAGCTGAACTGCCCAGGGGCAAAAGCAGATCGTGCTTTTTTTAAAAAAGAGAGAGAGAGAAGGGGGTGTTGAAAGGAAGCCTGCTGAGCAGCTGCTCAGCAAACGATCGGGGAGAGAGATAAGGGAGAGAGATTCCAGCCCCGCCCTCTTGCAGAGGGAGGCTGTTTCCCCAGCGACATGTGACTGGCTGATTAGATTATCTGTCTGGAAACTGTAGAAATGGCTTCCTGAAGCTGCAGAACTATGAGTTAAAACAGGGTTTTTTCACTTTGTAAAGTAAGCTCAACAACTTTGAGCTGATCCTCAAAAAATGGGGCTTTTCTCCTTTGCAAAAGAAGCTACAGAAATTTGAGCTGATCCTCAAAAAATTGGGGCTTTTCCCCTCTAAAAACTAAGTGCGTCCTATGGTCAGGTGCGCCTTATAGAGCGAAAAATACGGTATATACTTATCAGAGATCCCCAGGGTGAAAAAAAAAAGGCGGACCACATTATCTACCTGGCTCTGGCCTCTGCCTGGCTCTGCAAGGGCCTGTTTATACTACAAACAGAACACATATCGCAACCGTAGTTTGGGCAGGGTTTTGTGGGTTCCTGCCTGCCCCGCCCTGTAAAACATGTCTCTGGAGGTTCTCAATTTGTGGCTGTGATCACTGATCCACCCCCCTCACAATGAGTCCCAATGAGCTCCTCACCCACCTTCTGATCCTGGGAGATTGCCTGCCTCTTCTATCGGCTACATCTCCTCTGTGTCTCCTCCTGCACCACCCCGTAGTTCCTCAGCATCATGCGGACCACTCTAAGCATCATGGAGTCTCAGACCAGGAGAGTTCATTCCACCTGCTTCTGCATCAAGAGATCTGTCTCCCATGGAGTGAAACCCCCAGGGGGACAACCTACAACTGCCTCCTCCTAGATCCTCCAGGCCAAGCGTGCAAGCCCAGCTGGGATTTCTGATGCCCCCAAAGGATACTGCAGCTTCTCCAGGGCATTTTGGTCAATGGTGCCCATGCTGTTGTACACCAGGGTGCTGCTGAGCAGAATGGCCAGGGCAAAGATCCACAAGTCGTTCTGTGTGTTTCCCTGAAACAGAAACAGGCCTTTCTAGGACATCCCAAGACTCCATCACCCCAGATCCCAATGCCCCATTGCCAGCTGCAGCTCTTTCCTCTTGTGCAAAGATAGCTGCTTCAAGGTTTGTGTTGCTGCTTTTCTGCTGCTCCTGTTGCACCAGGTTAAGGAATTCTTGGAAATGAATGCAGATCATAACTTGCTTGCAGCATCTTAAGACTGCACTTGGAAGCCTTGCAGAGGCATATTGCCTAACTGTTGGCAACTACCCCACAAGCACCAAACAGATGTGTTTATTGTATGTTTAGGTTTTTTTTACATCCATGACACTCAACCTCTCACACAGCCTCCGAAGCGGCTTGTACCAGAATTTGGTGATGGGCACAGGAACTCAATATCCTGAGAATTTAAACTTTCAGTTAAAATAAAGAGTAAATTCTAGCACAGGGGTAGGCAACCTAAGGCCCGTGGGCCAGATCTGGCCCAATCGCCTTCTCAATCCGGCCCGCGGACGGTCTGGGAATCAGCGTCTTTTTACATTAGTAGAATGTGTCCTTTTATTTAAAATGCACCTCTGGGTTATTTGTGGGGCCTGCCTGGTGTTTTTACATGAGTAGAATGTGTCCTTTCATTTAAAATGCATCTCTGGGTTATTTGTGGGGCATAGGAATTCGTTCATTTTTTTCCCCAAAATATAGTCCGGCCCACCACAAGGTCTGAGGGATGGTGGACCGGCCCATGGCTGAAAAAGGTTGCTGACCCCTGTTCTAGCACAAAAGGTAAGAGTGGTTAAACCTGCTGAACTACAGGGAAAGCTAGCCAGGGTGCATGCAGCCAGTGGTGAGCAGAGCCAGAAATAATGATCGGTAGAATTTCCAGCACTGCACCACTCTTGTTCTTCTTAGCTCTCAATCTCACACACACACCGTGGAAGAAGCAGCATTTGCCATTTAGCTGGTGCAGAGAACAAAAAACCTGCGTGCAGCTTGCAAAATGAGCAAATAAATGCAAGACTGCTTACCATAAAGGCCACGAATTTCAGGGGGAATTTTTTTTATCATTTCAAGACAAAGCAAACACAACCCACACAGTTGAATGCAGAATCACTGTTTGTGTTTGCGATGACTAATTACCTTGTGTGGCACAACTCTGGCAAGTGGAAAATGTGCCCTGGCACACCCAGAGCAATTATTGCTGGAAACAAGCCTGAAACTGAAACCTTTGTTGATACAAAACATTAAATGTTTCAATTTCATTTTTGCTGTCTAATGTGTCCCAGGAAAACTATAAATATAAAGCACCTATAGGGCATTCTTAGACATGACCCCATTGGCATATTAAAATATCATGCCTTCATCGAGAACTCTCATTCTTCAGTGAAGCATTATACTTCGTTGTAAACTTCCTTGAGTGGCAGCATTTTCTGCGTTCTTAAAATGTTTTTCAGAGCTGCGCCTTGTGTCAATGAATTGTCACTTGGGTAAACGTGATAGATGCCCCATTTGCAAACCACAAATACCTGCACCAAGAACCCTTTAGTTTGGTAATAAATGTTGGCCCCTCCAGCAGAAGAGGCTAACTTTCTTCACTTTCCCCCAAGGGCCGCCACACTGGCATATGGCCAACCTTCTTGAAGTCACATGTCAAAGTAGGTGTGGCCAAATTATAAAAGTGGGTGACGCCATCTTTTAAAATGGCATGTTTGGGGCAGGGACAACTTGGGGGGCCAGAAACAGCCAGCTATACCCACCCTTGCTTTTATCCTACTAACAAATTCTGGGTTACAGGAACATTCCAAAATGTGTAACACAGGGATATAACTGGCAGAAGTATCAGTCATCCCTGCTTGACATCGCCCCCAGCTCACCTTCTTCACATCACCCAACCCTTCTGTGTCCAGTAACACCAGTGAGAGGTCTGACCTGTAGGGATGCGGGACACACCACATCCAGATGCCCTTGGTAAGCGCCTGCACGGTGCTACCCAGACAGAAACCTGTGGGAGGAGCAGCAGATTATTATTATTATTATTATTATTATTATTATTATTATTATTATTATGCCGCCCATCTGACTGGGTTGCCCCAACCACTCGAGAAAACAAGGGGTGCCAAGGTTGAAGGCTTTGATCCTGCACACAGTTTCTCAACTCTGTGGAACTTACTTCTGAGTAAATATACCTAGGATCAGATTACAAACTCTCTTTGGCTCAAGGCCCAGCTGCCACAGGGTTCCAGATATCAGAGGACAAACAAGACACCTCACAGGACTTTGAGGAGTAACCAGGACCTATTGAGTCCATTGCTCACATTGATTCTCCTTCTTATTGAACTGCACTCTCTTGTTGAAATATATATTACAATATATTCACAGGAGGGGCCTATCGTTTTGGTGCCATGTAGTCTGCAAAGTACCACTTGTGCTGATGTTTCTTCAGTGGGGCAGTTAGGTAATAGTCCTAGGATACCCCTTAAGATGGCAACATGTGTTACCTGCCATATTAAGGTAGCTTCCTGCTCAGTGGGGACCTCTGCCCCAAAGTCCTTCCCATCCGCTCTGGTTCTATATGAATATTAATTTACTCCTCGTCCTCCATGCTTCTCCCCAGCCTAGGCAGAAAACCCAGGGGCTTGCTCCTCATGCTAAGCTACTAGACTCCAGCCCTTCCCTTGAGTAACAGGGAGTATTCATGAAGCCAGCCACCTTTTCTCTTGCCGGCAATCCTGTTCATGAGGTAGGACTTGCCAGTGCGGTACAACCCCACAATGGCCACCACCACCACTGGTTGGCGGATCCCGGCAAGCAGCTCTGCAGCCTCCCGGTTCACCACAAGCTTCCCGTCCAGCATGTTCTCAATTAGGCAAACAGGAGCCGCCATGTGGACCTGCCCTGGGGCCATCGCGCAAGAGAAGATGGGTCTGTAAAGGAAAACAGAGGAGCTCATTATGCCACAGCCTGCTGCCGCCGCCACTGACCCTAGGTTGGCACCTGATGCAGGAGGAGGCCTCCAAAGGACCTTTTGCCTTGGTACCTCTGAGGCCAGGAGCTGGCCAAGTCTCGGCTGACGCCCGGCTGCCATTGTTGTTTGTCTCAGGCCTGGCCTATCCAGAGGGTTCATGCCAGCCTGTCCGTTGGCTAAGGGTGTGTGCCATTAGTTCTCTTCCTGAAGAATACAAAGCCAGTGGCAGAAGGTTGCTACCGTAGGTTGGCCGCAGCCAACAAAGGCGTTCCTGGTTCAAGCCCCAGAAGCTGACAGAAATATCTCAATAGGAAGCACAAGGATTGTCACAGTAGCCAACACTGAAGTTGAATAGAATGGCATCAAACCGCCAGCTTCCACACTCAGTACTTTTATTTACAATCATGTGAATTCGGACGATCCATAACAGTCTGGCTGGTTTTCACTCCAGCCGTTTTTCCAGATTGCTGTAGTTGTTGTTGTTGTTGCAGTATTAGTAGTAGTAATAATAATTTATTACTTATCCCTAGCCACTCTGGGTGGCTTCCAACAATAGATTAAAAATACATTAAAACATCAGTCATTAAAAACTAACCTAAACAGGGCTTCCCTAACATGTTTGAGGGCAGCAAATGCTTTAAAATTACTTTTTAGGGCCTTTTCAGCAGCTGCTCCCAGACTTTGCAACTCCTTTCCTAGAGACTTTGCAATTTTTGGCCTTCTGCCGGCAGTGAAAAAAATGTTTTTCTCTGACACAGTTTTGGGAACTGATCATTTTTAAGGAAAGGGCTTTTAATAGTTCTTATTAACTGTATTTTTGTACTAGATGTTACATATTTGTTTTTACATTGCTTTAATTCCATTATAGCTTAATTACCTTTTAACTGTTTTTATGTGTTTTTGGCTTTCTGTGTTTTAATTTTTGTGAGCTGCCTCGAGTCCTCGTTTTGGGGAAAAGGTGGGATATCAATATAATAATTCATAAAAGAATTATAGACACTGAGAGACAACAGGACTGCTTAAGGTGCCCCAACTACAAAATTGTAGAAATCGAGAGATATATAGCTGCACTGGCAGCAAATCTCTTCGTTCTTGTATCCAAAAACGCAAGGAGGGCTTTTACACTTGCCAGAAGCAAGTCTTACACTCGCCGGTCTTGGAAGGATCCTTTTAAAAAGTCCCATATGACCAGAGAATTTACACCTGTCCATTGGGGGATATAGGAAGCCCCGAACACACCTGGTCACCAGATTCTGCGCACAGAATCACGTTTCAATCTAGTTTGTTAAGAAAATTCCCAAACTCGGATCCAAGGGCGACTCTAGTTAATTTCTCTATGGTAGTCTATCTTTTATGTGTATATATGCCTACCACATTTTAAAACTTAAAATCCATTGCTGTATACTGTTTTAAATGTTTGTTTTGCTTTTGGGATTGTAGTTCCATTTGTGTTTCACAAGCTGGTCTCTAACTGTAATAAATTTCATGTTCATGTTCATAAAATCATAGAAGTGAAAGGGACCCCAAGGGTCATCTAGTCCAACCCCCTGCAATGTAGGAATCTCAACATGCAGTACCCCATCCAATTTGAAACCATACCAGACCCTGCTTAGCTTTGCAGAAGTGTTTGCAGTTTTATGGCTGCACCACTACTATTATGATTTTTCTATTTTCATGTTTTTGTACCTGGTGGTTTTTTATATTTTGTCAATTGCTTTAGAAGCCTATTTTTGCATTAGGTAAAGGGACCCCTGACCATTAGGTCCAGTCGTAACCGACTCTGGGGAGCTCACCTCGTCGCGGGGATTCGAACTGCCGACCTTCTGATCGGCAAGCCCTAGGCTCTGTGGCTTAACCCACAGCGCCACCCGCGTCCCCCCTTTTTTGCATTAGGCAATATATAATATAATCCTTTTCAATATTTGGATAATAAAGCACGCTACAGCATTCTTTCAATCCGATCATTGTTACAAAATCACACCCGGAAACGGCGAAGGAGCTTCGCAATCTTTACAGAGCTGGGGATACCTCTGTAAATAACAACACAAAACTTTCTTTAAAAGGAAAGTTTATCTATAACTAGTATATTAAGCCCGTAGAAATACGGGCGCTAGCGGAGCTGCCTGTCCGTGCTGCAGCCGACGCTCCCTCGTCCGGTCGCTCAGTGACCGCGGGAGCAGCAGCGCCGGGCGGGATGCATCCCGCTCGGCGCTGCAGCTCCCGGCGAGGGAGTGGCGGCTCCTGGAGCTGCCTGTCCGTGCTGCAGCAGCACGGACGGGCAGCCTAAGGAGCTGACGCTCCCTCGGCCGGTCGCTCAGTGACCGCGGGAGCAGCAGCGCCGGGCAGGATGCATCCCGCTCGGCGCTGCAGCTCCCGGCGAGGGAGTGGCGGCTCCTGGAGTTGCCTGTCCGTGCTGCAGCAGCACGGACGGGCAGCCTAAGGAGCCGATGCTCCCTCGGCCGGTCGCTCAGTGACCGTGGGAGCAGCAGCGCCGGGCGGGATGCGGGCGGTAGCTCGGTCCCGGCTGTTGGCGCTGCTGGCGCTGGGATCGCTCAGCCTGTGCCTGCCGCCCCCGCTGCTCCTCTTTCGCCGGCCGCTGGCAGGCGAGCGGGAGCCCCGCGCCGGGCGGAGCTCCTGGCCGGGTAGGCTCCTCCGTCCGCCAGCAGGCTGGCCGGCAGCAGCAGCGACCCCGCCGAGGAGCCCGGCGGCGGCGGCGAGATCAGCTCCTGGGTCGCGGGCGGGTTTTTTTTGCTTTTCCGCTCGTCGTGGCGGCGGTTTCCCTCCCGTTCGCCATGGCTGGAAGTGGGCGGCTCTGCAATCGCTTTTTCTCTGTTCCCCCCCCCCCGTTTTTGCCGCTTTTCGGGCGGTTTTTTTTTTTGCCTTTTCCGTTCGCGGTGGCAGCGGTTTCCCTCCCGCTTGCCATGGCTGGAAGCGGACGGGCGCGCGAGCGGGCTGGTGGCGGCGGAACAGCCGCCGCCGCTACGACGACCGAGGAGAAAAAGAGCCCCCTCCGTCCGTCCCGGGTGGGTAGCGCAGCTGGCAGCAGACCTCGTCCGCGCCTCCTCACCTCCGCGCCGCCCCTTTCCCACAGAGCCTACAGCCAGCCCGGCCACCGTGGAACGGCGGCCAGCGGCCGCCTTCTCCCCGCCAGCGGCTGGCAAGGAAGCAGCCCAGCGGCCGCCTTCTCCAGCAGCCGCCTTCTCCCCGCCAGCGCGATAAGATGGCCGACAGGAGGAGGCTGCGGGCAGCGGCGCTTCGCGCCTCTGCCCCCGCTCCTATTGGTCTGCGTCCTCCAATCCGTGTGTGACTGGAACGCACGCGCAGTTGCGAATTCCTGTGACACACGGAAAGTGGTACGTACGGACAGAGGCTCTTTATTATATAGGATAGTGGGAGCCCAGATTCCTTCCACCCCACAATCAGTTCGGTTTGTGAATCATACCGGCAAATCAACAGTGCAACACCACTTAAAAAGATATTTTTAATAGAAGTTTATCAGCTTATAACTACTTTCTAGTGAATGAAACGTGAAACATAAACTCGATTACAGTTTATTCAGAGCTCGGAAAGTGAACCCCATACTTACCTGAAGGTAAGCCCCGCAGGACACGGGGGAGTTACTGCCGAGGAGACATGGGGTGCGTCGCAAGAGATACGTGTAATACAGTTATTAGCAAAAGGGAGCAAAGTACAGTATTTTGCTAATAGGGAGCAAAGTCGTTGCAGGCGCCGCGAGCGCGTTCAGCCCCCTCCCGCAGGCTCCATTGCAAAGGGCTGGGGCGATTTGCACCGGAGGAAATGCTTAACCCTTCCCTTGCCAACCACTTCCCCGCTGGGATTCCCAGCCTCGCCAGCTTTGGCTACGGCCCACATGCCAGCGCCGCGTTTACCTCGCAAAAGGAGAGGAGCGACGAGGAATCCGAAGCTACGATGTTTCGCTATTTCCCCCCCTTCCAGCTCGAAGTTCTCCTGGGTGGTTTGCAAAGCGCTGCCCGCTTGCCTTGGGTCTTCAGAGAGGGAGCGATCCCCCAAGCCCGCCTCCTGTTTGTCTCGGTTGCGGGGCAGATAAATTGCACGCACCCCACCCAACAGATCACCCTTCCCCGAAAAAACTAGCGTGTGACTGCAAACAAAAAACAAAAAACCAGCTTCTACGTGGCTTGGCTGCAGATTGAAATATTGGGGGGGGGGGGAATGAAAGCGAAAGCGAAAGCTCCCGGGCTGCCTTTTTCTCGGAAAGACAAGCGATCCCGTGAATTCACCTTTTCCGCAGCTGAATGCTTTTATTGGGATCACAGAATTGCAGAGGTGGAAGGGATCCCGCGGGTGATCTATTTTAGCCCAACCCCCTGCAATGCCGTAGTCTCAACTAAAGCAGCCCTGACAGGGGGCCATCCAACCACTTAAGGAGGTTCAGGAGGTTGCTGCCTTGTACCGAGTCAGACCGATCTAGTGCCGTAGTGCCTACACTGGCTGGCAGCGGCAACTTCTGGGATTTCGGGGGGGGTGTCCTCTCCCAGCTAGACCTTCCCTCCCCCTATTTGCATTATACAGGCTGCGTACACACGATACCTTCGAAGCACTTTCAAAGCAGGTTTTTCTCCCCCAAGGAATCCTGGGAACTGTAGTTTCTTCAAGGTGCTGGGGATTGTGGCTCTGTGAGGGGTGCACTACAGCCCCCAGGAATCTTTGGAGCGGGAGGAATGTGCATTTTTGAAGGGTCCACACCACACTGAAAAAACAGTATGGTTGAGAGTGGGGAAAATGACTTCCGACACAGGGGAAAGCAAAAGAAAAATAGTGCCCACATCCTTCTGGGGCACTAATGTTCACATTAGCACTTAAAACTCCAAATTGAGGAACAAATGGTGGTTAAAAGCTGTAGAAATCTGCCTTTCGACTAGTCACAGACACAGCATCGTCTTTATGATTTATTGTCAGCTGATTTGGGGGTGTCACAAAACTCCCCCCCAAATGCTGGGAACTGTAGTTTGTTAAAGGTGTTGGAAATTGCAGCTCTGTGGAGGTATACTAGTGTTCCCAAAATTCTTTGGGGTGCTTTTGAGGAGCTCACACCACAGTGAGGAAATACTGGTAGTACAGTTGAGAGGAAAAGTAACTTTTTGTGGGAGATGAGAGGGAATGTGGATGAGGGAATATTGATTAATATTTCCTATCCCAGCTTGTGCTAACAAGCTCCAAACTAGCAGTTTCTCATCCCCAATAAAGCGCAGCAAAGCGTGGCGTTTAAGTTCCTATGAACTTCTAGAACAAGGCAGATCCTGGCACATATTTCCCCTGGTTCCCTCTTAAAAGAAAATACACGACACATAAGCTTATAAAAGTATAAAGCTTTTACTTACAGACATTCCAAGCTCATACAGGCAGTCTCAGAAAGGCAGGCTAGCTTAGATTAAATGTATGTACATGTGGACACTCTCCTTAAGGGAGAAGGGTCCACTTGGGCCCTCTCGGCTGGAAGCCAAGAGTGCATCTCTTGAGATGTTGCATCTTCGGAGTCCTGGAGGGAAGAGAGGGAGAGTAGCAGCTCACCTGTATCTTTGAATAGCTACAGGTAAGGCCACTCCCACTTCTGGTCACACAAAGGAAGTGATTTCAGTCTTGGCACAGGAAACTCTACCTGGAGGACCAAGTCCCCTTTGTGTACACTCTAGGAATGTTGTGATTGACTGCACCAGTGTTATACATCCCACAAACCCCTTCTCAGTCTGAACAACATTTAACAAACATAAAACAACTTTATTCAACCACCCAGAGTCCCAGCTTGACACGCAGGTTCTGGAAACTCTCTCGTGGCAAGGGTTTCGTGAGAATGTCCGCAGTCATCTCCTGAGTATTACAGTAGGACATTTCTACTAGTCCATCTTGGATCATCTGGCGAATGAAGTGATACCTGACCCCAATGTGTTTTGAACGTGCAAGGAACTTTTCGGTTTGCGCTAGCTGCAGGCAGCCTTGATTGTCCTCCATCAAGCTGACAGGTCCTTTTCTCGGCAAACCAAAGTCTGTCAGGAGTTGATCCAGCCAGATGATCTCTCTGCATGCTTCCGAAGCTGAAATATATTCACTCTCTGTGGACGATAAGGCTACACATTTCTGTTTATAACTGCCCCAAATGATAGGTGCATTTCCAAACATAAAAACATAACCACTTGTGGATTTGTAATCCGCCTTATCCCCAGCCCAATCTGCATCACTGTACCCAACCAACTTAGGGTCCCTTACAGCTGGCAATCTTAATTTACAATTCATTGTACCCTTGAGGTAACGCACCACCCTCTTGACCCCACCCAAGTCATGTTCAGTGGGAGAACTCACTTTTCTGCTTAGGATCCCCACTGCACTTGCTATGTCAGGTCTGCTGGTAGTAACCAAATACAAAAGTTTACCAATCGCTGACCTGTATTCGCTGTTGTCTGGCAGCAGCTTCGAATCTTGCTGATTCTTTAGAAAATCTGTGGCCATGGGTGTCGCGACAGGGTGTGCACCTTGCATCTGCATGCTTTCTATCAGTTCTATTATCTTCTGCTTCTGGCTGAGAAGAAATGAGCCGTCTTCTTCTCTCTCAATTTGAATTCCCAAGTAATACTGGACAAGTCCCAATTCCTTTACTTCCACCTCTTTGTTGAGATGTCTGACTATGTCTTTATAGTCTCTGTCATTGGACGTTGATATTAATAAATCATCGACAAAAGCCAGAATGTAAGAGAATTGTCCATTTCTGTTCTTAGTGTACAGGCACTTGTCAGCTGTTGACTGCTTGTACCCAAGCTGAACCAGCATTTCATGTAATTTCTGGTTCCATGCTCTTGCAGCTTGTTTCAAACCGTAAATTCCTTTCTGAAGTTTACATACAAGATGTGCCTCATTTTGCTTGATAAAGCCTTTGGGCTGCTTCATATAAATCTGTTCAGAAATCGTCCCATGAAGAAAAGCTGTTGCTATGTCGACATGACGGACTTTCATCCCTTTAGAGGCTGCAATACTTAGGAGTAATCTAACACTGCTATATCGCACTGTAGGCGCAAATACTTGATCATAATCTTCGCCATACTGTTGTGAAAATCCTTGTGCTACAAGCCTAGCTTTGTAGCGTTGCACCTCCCCTTCTGACCCCTTCTTAAGCTTGAACACCCACTTGGACCCAATTGCCTTCTTACCAGGAGGTAGCTCTGTCAGGGTCCAGGTCTTGTTGCGATGCAGTGCATCCATCTCTTCCTGCGCGGCTTGCTTCCAGAGACTGGCCTCAGCAGCTGGCAACCGTTGAACCTGTTCCCACGTGGAGGGTTCCTGTGGTGGCGCCGACCCTGCAAAGTAGGACAGTCGTAGTGGTGGAACGCCTTTGTTGGACCTGGAGGAACGTCTGACCTCTGGCTCTTGTTGAACCGCATCAGCTTCCTCATCTCCTTCCAATGGCGGCATCCCTGCATACGGGTCCTCTTCGTCTCTGGAGCCTTCTGACATCTGGTCCTCCGCGTCTTCTGGGGTGTCATCTGTAGGGGGTGCTACAACACTAGGAGGTACAATACTAGGAGGTGGATTAGTTTCTGGTATGGCTTCAAAAGGAAAACTTACAAACTCCTCTGTTGCTGGCTCATTGGAACAGTCAATTGCTGTGTTCCTTGTGTCAGCCTTTTCATACTCCTCAAAATGAATCACGTGATGTGAACTTGTTTTCCCTGTTTGTAAGTCCACAACTCTGTAGCCTTTTCCTCCAGAAGCATATCCAACTAGGATACCAGGCTTTGCTCTGGAGTCAAGTTTGTGTCTGTGCTCCTTGGGCACGTGGTAATAGCACAAACTTCCAAATACACGTATGTGTGACAAATTTGGGGCTCTTCCATGCCAAAGTTCAAATGGCGTGCGCTCTGTGCCTTTTGTTGGCAGTCTATTCTGTATATAAATCGCAGTATTTGCTGCCTCGCCCCAAAGTTTCTTCGACAAGTTAGATCCTTTTAGCATACACCTTGTCATCTCTAGGATGGACCTAAATTTCCTCTCAGCAATAGAGTTTTGTTGAGGTGTGTAGCTTACTGTGGTCACATGTGCTATGCCTTCCTGAGCCATGAAGGCTTCCATTTCACGTGAGCAAAACTCCCCACCATTATCGGACATTAGGGTGGTGGGTGCTCGATGGAATTTGTTCTTGACCATGCTTACGTATTGCTTGAACAATTCCACTGTTTCACTCTTCTCTTTGAGAAGGTATCCCACACAAAACCTTGAATAATCATCCAAAAATATCAAAATATACTTATTTCCTCCTAAGGAAGGTATATTCATAGGTCCAGCTAAATCAGTGTACACAATGTCCAGAACTTTTGTGCTTCTCTTTTCTGCACAACGTGGGAAAGAAGGTTTGACTCCTTTTTCACTTACACAAGTTATACACTTTGGTGTGGGTGTGTTACTTTTGTTTACCTGTAGACCTCTCACAAGATCTCCATTCTGCAGTTCCTGGATGACTCTGATATCCCGGTGACCCAGTCTTCGATGCCAGAGCTCCAGATCTGCTTCATGCTTCTGCTTGGATTGGGCGACTTGTGCTGATTGGTTTTCTGAAACGTTAATCTCATAAACACCATTGATTAGTTTCCCTTGAGCATAAACCTCATCATTTTTCGTTACATTGCATTCTCCATTGGCAAATGTAACCTTGAAACCTTTCTTGTCTAAAGCAGACACACTAAGCAAGTTACAATTCAATTCTGGGACATATTGAACATTAGGCACAGTTGTTTCAAGAGATTCATTGTTCACCTTGAATTTCAAACGCATTGAACCTGCACCTTGTGATTTTAGAACATTTCCATCAGCAATCTGGATTTTAGTCCATTCACTATCATTAATTTCTCTGAAATATTCTCTTTTATGCGCAAAATGGCTTGTAGCTCCCGAATCTAAAATAAATTGGTCACTTTTCCTTTCATTTCTTTGCACATTTAAACTCTTTTCTTGCAGTAGAAATGTACGCTCGTGACCCCCCTTCTTTTCACCTTTTGGTTGAAAGGGGCGGGACTTATTCTTGGGCTTCTGGCAACTCCTTGCAATGTGCCCTTTTAAATTGCAGTTATGGCATATTATATCTTTGGACACTTCCTTAGACTTGGGAAATTGTTTAGAAACATAACTTGTGTCCATTTTCCTTGGATTCCTTTGTGGAGAATCAAGGTAATCTCTGCATTCCTCTCTTAAGTGATTTACTAGTTCATTAAAAGTCAAATCTCTGGTGTGATCCATTATACTCTTAAATGAAGTAAATTCTTTTCCTAATGATGCCAGCATAAAAGTCACTTTGGTTGCATCATCAAAAGCTCTGGGAGTTAGGGCAATCCTTTGAACAATTTCATTAAAGTCCTTAAAATGCCCTGTAAATTGTTCTCTGGAATTCATCTTTAACTTCAGCAGTTTATCCAATAAATGTCTATAAGAGTTCTCTGATGATTGTGCATAAACCCTCTCAATATCCTTTAGAATCTGAGATGCATCACTTTCATAGTCAATCAGAGATAAATGCTCATCTTTCAAACTGCTCAAAATTATGTGTTTAGCTTCTGCATCTTGCCTTTCCCAATCTGCTTTCTTGGTTAAATCAGCAAAATCAGGTTTGGGATCTTTCACCGCTTTAAGCACTTGTTTTGCACCAAGATGCACTAAAAGGCGCTGCTTCCATTGCACAAAGTTACGATCATTCAGCAGCATAAAGCTTGATCTTGCTTCACTATCAAATCCTGAGCTTGCCATCTTAATCCTCAAAAATTGAAAAAATTTTCAAAATTCCCAAAAATGGCTAAAATTCAAAAATCAAAACTTAAAAATCTCAAAATGCAAACTAATCTTCATTGCCTCTGAGGTCTGTGAGCTCTGAGGGAGGGGAGGGGTCGCTAATCCCCCTTTCACAGCACAATGGAGAACAAAAGACCATGTGCTTACCAGGAAGTACAAACAGAAAAATTCTACTCTGCCAAAAATCACAATCCAAAGCAATCCTTTAAAAATACACAAAATACGCAGTTCTGGGCCCATAACCCTTTGTGGGAGATGAGAGGGAATGTGGATGAGGGAATATTGATTAATATTTCCTATCCCAGCTTGTGCTAACAAGCTCCAAACTAGCAGAGTTTCTCATCCCCAATAAAGCGCAGCAAAGCGTGGCGTTTAAGTTCCTATGAACTTCTAGAACAAGGCAGATCCTGGCATATAATTCCCCTGCTTCCCTCTTAAAAGAAAATACGCGACACATAAGCTTATAAAAGTATAAAGCTTTTACTTACAGACATTCCAAGCTCATACAGGCAGTCTCAGAAAGGCAGGCTAGCTTAGATTAAATGTATGTACATGTGGACACTCTCCTTAAGGGAGAAGGGTCCACTTGGGCCCTCTCGGCTGGAAGCCAAGAGTGCATCTCTTGAGATGTTGCATCTTCGGAGTCCTGGAGGGAAGAGAGGGAGAGTAGCAGCTCACCTGTATCTTTGAATAGCTACAGGTAAGGCCACTCCCACTTCTGGTCACACAAAGGAAGTGATTTCAGTCTTGGCACAGGAAACTCTACCTGGAGGACCAAGTCCCCTTTGTGTACACTCTAGGAATGTTGTGATTGACTGCACCAGTGTTATACATCCCACACTTTTGACACAGGATAAAGCAAAATTGAAGGCTAGAAGTCTAATGATCCAGCCGCTCCCAGGGCTGGCCCAAGACATTTCGGCGCCTGAGGCACAGTCCCTGCACAGTCCACATACAGTAGCTGACTGGACTGGCAGCTGACTATTATTTCAACGCTGGTAACAGGGCAGCATCCTCCACCACACAGGAAGGCAGCAAGGAAGCTTGCAGGTCTCAGGGCAGATGGAGGGACACATTCATTTCTGTCGTCCTAAAGGAGGTGGCGCCAGGGGAACCTCAATCGGAATGGTTGGGGAGGCTGCTGCCAGAGACACATTTGGGAGATACAAGTTCAGTCGCACTGGGTGCAGAGCTTTGGAAGCACCACAACTATTATTTAGAATGGATTCTAAGAGGCAGCAGGAACCAATTTTTGGCTTCGCACAGGGCTCTGCTGGAATTTGAGAGCCCAAGGTCCACCACTGCTGCTGTTTTCCCCTCCTCCTCAGCACCCGCCCACTGAGGCACCTGTGTCACTCTGCCTATTGACAGGGCTGGGCCAGTCATCTACTTGTGCAGTTTCAAATGCCTGATTATCAGCGATCAAGTTTCACATTTTATACAGTGAAAAAACTTCCCATTAATCCCTGAACAGCAAACAGCTGTTAAAAGTGTGAGTGACAGTCAGGCTTTTGTTAGTACCCTGCAGTTTTGCCTAATTCCCTGGTTTTGCCCAGTTTTCATGCCCATCCTCTGGTATTTCCCCTGCACGTGCCATTTGTTGGCATCTGTCTGTCTTAAGAGACAATGGAGTGCACCTCCGGGGGTGAAGTCAACCCGCTGGAGAATCACAGCACCGGTTGTGGCTGCAGAGACCGGTAACTTTTCACTGCTGCCTCCCGTGATGTTTTGCTGCATTAGCAGCACTGAAGTGACCTCTCCACGATGCAACCCTGGGCAGTGTGCATGGAGGTCCAGGGCCGCCCAGACGACAAGACCCTGCTTCTCGGCCTCACTGATGTGGTCCAAAGGAAAGCAGAGCAATACATTTGGCATCAGCTTGGCTGCAGGAGTTGCTGGAAGGAGGCATAAAATCATAAGGCTGCAGGCAGAGACTAGGAACATGCCTTTATTTGTTTGTTGATTTATTTTCTATACTGCTTTGTATGCCTGAAAAGAAACAGCATATAAGAAAACAAGTCGGACGCAACAATTCACTTAGTTCTCTAGCCAGTTAGAAACTCAGATATACAAGCTAGGCGCCAAATGGCTCCTTAAATCAGGCATCCCCAAACTCGGCCCTCCAGATGTTTTGGGACTACAATTCCCATCATCCCTGACAACTGGTCCTATTAACTAGGGATGATGGGGGTTGTAGTCCCAAAACATCTGGAAGGCCGAGTTTGGGGATGCCTGCCTTAAACAGTACATACAGTGGAAGAGAAGACCGTCTTCTGTTCCCACACTCTTCCCAGACAGGCATGTGATTTACACCAATCTCATCTGCAGCATCAGAGGCGTGAAATACTAACAGGTTACAGTTGCCAAAAACAGAATGTCTAGTTGGCGTATTGGGTCCAGGCAGCTCAAAAGTCGTATTTTTCAATACGACTTTTTGGTTCCTGAAATTTGTTCTGATTGTGCAGATAAAATATTAGATAGAATTCTACAGGATGTTTAAAACAGGCATGAGCCAAGGATCCCCAGGCATCCACCTTCACCTAGTCTCAAAGTGGCCAGTAGCCGGGTGCAAAATGAGGTTGGCGAATTTCAAACACTGATCTATACATAACGCTGCAATGAAGGTGTGGATGTGGTGATAAGATAAGGAAGCCAGCAGCAAACTAACAACAACTAGCCCCATTTATTCCCATGGTGGAACTATTTCTTTGGATTCTTTGGTGGGCTCCTTACATTCTTGGGTGGGTTTTTACTCCTTGGTGTGCTTTTTACACTCTTTGGTGGACTTTCACTCTTTTGTTGATTTAGAGCACTGGAAAGCATGTTACTCTGCATCCTGTACTGCAAAAGCTGTGTTGCTATAGATGATGCAGCTGACAGCCCTTTTTCTATAGCAGACAGCACAAGTTCCACCTTGGAGTTTTGACTTTCTTCTTTGAGACGTTGGATTTCACTTTCCATCTCATTGGCCCTCTGCTGAAATCCTTCCTTCAGCAGTTCCTCTTGTTCCTGGGAAGTTGAGAAGCACACAGAGACAGTTTAGTTGACGGATGGATAAGAGATGGGTCAGCATCTATGAACAGGGGTGGAATCAGGCCAGGCCTGGACCACTTTGTGTGGCAGTTGTGTTTTCGTAGACAACCAATGCATGTCTCACCGTGTTGCCAAATGGCCTCCCATAAAACCAACTGTCTCCAAACTAGACCTGCTTTTTTATTTTGAGCATATAGGGATTGGTGCAAAATCTGATGTGCCATTGTGGCTAAGAGCAGCAGGAGCTTGGCTATGCGCAACACACTTTGATTCAAAATTCAGCTCAATCTCGATGTTGCTCTGTGTCCTCAGGCAAGCCAATATCTCTCAAACCCAACTGGATCCATACCTTCATCGATAACAACCACAGCCAATGTGGCATGCTACAAATATTAATGGACTCCCATTATCCATGACCACTGGCTGAAGCCGATGGGAGCTGGAGGCCAATAACATTTGGAGGGTACCATGCTGACTGTCCCATCCTATACTGTATGTTCAAAATTAGATCCTGACCTGCCTCAAGGAGTTCTTGTAAGGAGAACAAAGGAATTGTATAATAAGTTGTTTGAACACTCAGGAAAAGTACTGTAGAAACACCAGTTAACGTCTATCGAATATATGGAACCTAGGTTTTACCAAGCCACAGTGAGTCACTGAAAAGTTCCCAGACAGTGCAGCTTTCTTGCCTCATTCTGCACCAACCGTCAGTGGCTGCTTGCCTGCAAGAGCATATTATGCCCATTTTAAAGCAGGTTCTCTAGCCATGGATTTGTTTCCAGGCACAAATCAAGGTGATGGCAATCACCTTTAAAGCATTAAATAATTTGTTCTTGATTTTACTTGAAAGACATAGGGTTATGTGGCCTATATAAAGGGGGTGATTATATATCAGGGAATATATTATTTACGTTGAGACATTTAGAAGGGTAAAGGAGGCTATCTGTGAACTAGATTTGGCCTTGAATGGAGGGAGAGTTCTGCTTCTAAGCATCATCCTAAGAAGAAAGCAGGAGCAGGGGAAATGGGACCCTCCAGATTTTTCTGGTCCATGAGCACTGGCCACACTGGCTGGAAAAGATGAGAGGTAGATCCAACCACATCTGGAGGATCACAGACTCCCCACCCCTGGCCTAAATACTGAATCTTCCAGTGGGTCAGTCTGCATCTGACTCAGCTCTCTTTACCTTGAGTTTATGCTGTATCATCTTTTTTGTTTCCTCTTCCATCAACTTCTTCTCCTGCTCCATCTTCTCCTTCAACAGCTGGAGCTGTTCATGGTGGCTTCGCTTCTCATCCTCCACCATTTGCTTTAGTCTGGCCTGCTCCTGTTCCAACAGCTTCTGCTGCAGCTGGGCTGCTTCGGCCTGAGCATGCTGGGCTGGGAGCCAGCGAAGGAAAAGAGACGACATGAATATTGAGGGGGCTGCCATCCCCCGCCGCCATCTCCCCTTCACCATGTGTTCTGTTCAATGTTCTCTCCTTGCCTGAACATGACAATACTACTTCTGTCACTATGCCATTCTGCAAAAAGGTACCACAACTGTAACCCTTCCCTGGGAACTCAGAGCCCAGCCAGAGCAGGCCAGGACATTTACTTTCTAATACATATAATTTGTAATATATAGTTATTGCCTTAGATATGCACCTTCAATTTCCTTCTCTTTGTCAGTTAGGGCGTGGTCCATCTGAAGGAGAGAGTTTGCCACCGTCTGCTTGGATTTCAGGAATTCTTCAAGAGCTTTGTCTGCCTGATAACACATTGAGAACAAAAGTTATTCATTTTACACTATAATGGGGGGACACAAGATTATATATTGGGATTAACGACAAAAATTGGTGTATAGTAAATTAATAATTGTATCTTAATGAGGCGCTGAGAAATTTGATAGTAGTGGTCCCTAATCCCTCTCAAAAAATCTACAAGGCAAAGATCTCTTTTAAACTATTTTATGCAAACCACTTAAATATATTTTTGATTGAACAGAGTTTATTCATTTTGCTAAGTAGATGGACAAACTAATTCACTTTGAATCAAGCCCTATTGAATTCAGTGGGGCTTACTCCCAAGAAAATAGTCACAGGATTGCATCCCAGGTCTAAAGTTTGAATCCGTCCTCTTTCAGTATAAGAATGCTCCCTCTTTGGATATCACCAAAAGGCTGGCTTACTGTCCTACCTGAATGCCTTTCTCAGGTACCAAGTGGTATTTCTTCTCTATTTCATCCCGTTTCTCCAGATAACGCTGGTAGCCACCAGGCACAGAATAAATTCCCATCCGGAGCTCATCTTCTTGCTCCTGGGAAAGATCAGTCAGCACGGCAAGGCAGCGGTCAAAAGACGCCTGCTCATTCTTCCTGCAGAACTCTTCCTTTTTCTGCTTCAGCTCATGCTACAAGAGACAGAAAATTGGCAGAAAGATGATCTGTTAATAATGATGAAAAGCTTTTCCTCTTCAGTAGAAAGACATACCGGTAGTAACAAGGTCACATCAAAACTACAGCACAAATTTCAATTGACTTAACTGGCATGGTATTCCCCACTCCCCCCAAAAATCGTGGAAACTGGCTACGACATCAATGATCTAGAACGGCTGCATTTCTAAAATGTAGGCCAGTTTAAGTTGTCTGGCTCCACCTTTCCTAAAGTTTAAAACTAAGTGCGTACCCAATCAAATTGCAATCCTATCCGTCTTCTGGGATATGTGTTTGTCTTCCATTTCATCTGGAGAATGTGTCTTTCACAGGTAGCTAAGCAAGCAATCCTACAGCAAGATGCTCCACAATGAATGGGATAGGATCCAGTGGATCTCTGGCTGAGCCAGGAAGTTCCCTGCACAAGCAAGCTATGCTGGCTTAGCTCCCTTGGTTCAGTCAGGGATACACCAGAGTTTCTCCCCAAATCCCGGTTCAGCCATGACTCACATCTTGAGCTGGCCTAAAGCCTGAAAAGGGGGCATTTAAGGGGCATGGTGGGGGCAGGACCGGGGGGGGGGTCCTAAGCCTATTCTGCTCAGTCATATGACCTGGAAACCCAATGAAAACTCAGATGACCAAAGGGATGGTGCAGTTCAAACACTATTTTAAAGGTTTGCTCTCCCTCTGCCAGGCTAAGCAACCAGTAGCTCAATGACTGAATGGAGTTTGGATCTCGTATAACTTTACACCTGCTTAACTTATACTGGCCTGCTTTATGCCACCTTTCTATGTTCCTTTTTGTCTTTGGATAACAAGTTTTAGAGTTTTAGAGGACCCTCCTAGCTGTGATGCTCAGAGCTATGCTAGGTAAGCGTTTATTCTGCTAAGTTTTATTTATTTTTTCCTGATCTTATTTTCTTCTAAATGTTTCCTTAAGCCAATTAACATTTATGTAGGAAGACAGGAAGTTCCCTCGTACAGAGTCAGACCAGTATTGTCTATCCTTGGGACAGCTCAGCCAGTAGAGCATCAGACTCTTAATCCTGTCTCATGTTGAGCAACCACATTGAGCCCCATGCTGGGTAAAAATATTCCTGCATTGCAGAGGTTGGACTAAAGGACCCTTGTGGTTTCTTCCAACTGTACAATTCTATGACTCATTCTGCACTGACTGGCAGCAGTTCGACACAGCTTCAGGCAGAGGAGACTCCCTGCCCTACCTGGAGATGCCACGCTGGCAGAGGTTTTTTTTCTTTAAAAAAAGAGAAAAGATCTACCTCAAGCTTCTCTTGTGATTTTTTAACCAACTCATCCCCGAAGGCACGGGCCATGAAGATACCAGTGGCTTCCCTCTCACACTCGGCATGTACCGCCAGCAGCTCATTGACGGTGCCTGTGGGCAGGTTCAACCGCCGCCCCATCTGCTCTTCGTAACAGGAGATGGCATCACACACAGCTGCTGCGTTCTCAATCTCTGCCAGGGCCAGCACAGCATTCTCCAAGCAGGGCAAATCCCCACTGTTGATAGCATTGACGTAGGTCTTCACCAGGTTCTGAAGCACTGAAGAGGGAAGAATTGGGGTGAAGTCACCAAATCAGAAACGGCAGAACAGGGATGCCCATCCCACTGAACTTTTGTACGCCAAGGAAATGTATCCGGAGTCAAACAACCTTTCAAACGTTTGTACCGTACGGAAGTGAGAGCTGGACCATAAAGAAGACTGATCGCCGAAGAATTGATGCTTTTGAATTATGGTGCTGGAGGAGACTCTTGAGAGTCCCATGGACTGCAAGAAGATCAAACCTATCCATTCTTAAAGAAATCAGCCCTGAATGCTCACTAGAAGGACAGATTCTGAAGTTGAGACTCCAGTACTTTGGCCACCTCATGAGAAGAGAAGACTCTCTGGAAAAAACCCTGATGTTGGGAAAGATTGAGGGCACAAGGAGAAGGGGACGACAGAGGATGAGATGGTTGGACAGCGTTCTCGAAGCTACTAACATGAGTTTGGCCAAACTGCGAGAGGCAGTGAAGGATAGGCGTGCCTGGCGTGCTCTGGTCCATGGGGTCACGAAGAGTCGGACACGACTGAACGACTGAACAACAACAACAACCATAACTGGGGACACGTCATCCACTGTACCTGCAGATTTCTCGTAAAAGAAAAGAAATAGATATTCTGCACAAAACAAGAGGCAGAGAAGACGTGTTTTTCAAAGTAATGTTCTAGCCCTCATGCCTGTAGAAAATAACCTGAAACACTTGGGAATGCTTAAAAAGCAGAGATTACTATTCTCTGCCCTGCACCCACACCTCACTCCTAATTATTACCTCTCTATGCTACATACGAATTATTGCCTTCCGTACTTCTAGTTCTTGCCAAAACTGAAAGCAGCCCAATCCATAACTCTCTGCCAGCACAGTGTGTATCCTGCAGTCCTGGGGCCGCACTGTGATAAGTATGAAACAGCACAACTGAGCTCAGAACCCAGCAGTCTGCAAATATTGAATATTTTATTGAATATAAGAAATAAAAGATCAACAAAGCAAATAACAAAACCCCTATATTAGCAGCACCACGGGGAATTAACTCTGCAGAAATAGGCATGGAAGTCTTTGGTCAATTAACTCTCAATAAATAAAAGGGGGAGGGGTGAACAAGCTTTTTAGTAGCCAAATGTCATGGGTTCAAGTCCTTGCTTGCTGCAGAAGCAACATAAATGATGTAAGCATTTAAAACAATGCATACAATGTTGCTTTCTACACAAATGACACAACCAAATTTCTCTGAATTTGGGTTTCATCACAGAATTGTTACAGCATTTTATTCTGTGTATATAGTCTTCGAAATAAATTCTAGATAAATGATGTTCAGCAGGCTATCAAGTGAGCAGCTTACATGCAATTCAGCTTGCACCTGAGCAAAGAAATTATCAGATTGCAGAGCAAGGACAAACTAAAGCATCTTATACAGTCAGGTGGGTCACTATTGGTTTCTGATGTCACCTGATCCCTTCTTGGCTGGTAACTGAGTAACACCATTCACCTCAAGCTGACAGCTTCCCACACCCCCAAACTGCTCTGGAGACAGAGGAAAAAGCACCCCATCCATGGGGTTCCCAGACTGCGACAAGTTATTAGTATTATTAGAACGGCACTGGGTAAAACTAATGATTCCAATCAAAATGGTGCCCTACCCACCAACCCAGACTACAATCTTTCAAAAATGTTTCCTACTTATTCCTGTCACAACTTGGCCTCCCGGGACTGTCTTGGGTCGAGATGTCTCCCAGATGTGTTGGCAGAAACGAGCCACCGGCTCCAAGAAATCTTCCTCCAAATCATCTTCTTCCAGGTCCTCCAACCGAGACAACTTTTTCCTGCTAGCTGGGCGGTCAAACGTGAAACATTTCCGCGAAGGAAAGAATCTGCGAATACACGACCTGGGCATGTTGCACCTCTGGATTTGCTCAGCATTACCTGGGGGAGAAAAAGTGTGAGTATCTGTTAATATCGCCAAATTCCACAGAAAATGTGCCAACCATCTCCCTGGTAGAGCAAACTCACCTTGTTACCTGTAAACATTCAAGTCTCCATGCCGACTCAACTGACACCTGAGGTCCCAAGGGCTTGCTGTAAACTGAGTTAGGATATTGCTGTTTCAGCACTGCAATGTTATGGCCTTGCTCTGAGTATATATTTCCCTCTTCAAAGCGCACTTACAGCTCATGTGTATATTTGAGATTAACAGGCAAGACTTCTATGTCATAGGGGTTTCAGGGAGCCCAGTCCCACTGTACAACTTAGCTTGGCGGTATGAGGTTTTTCACAATTTTGTGGCTTTTAGCTTTTACAGTTTTGGTATTTACATTGTAATTGTTGTAGGGTGTTTGTAAACCTCTCTGGGAATACAACTGAGAATTGGAATGAAGAGTTATTACTAATGCAGTCTGCAGCCAGAGACATGTGCCTCAGGACCCGGTGTGATATATCTCTGTGTCTTGCTCCATGTAGCACAGGGGGAAACCCACTTGAATATTAGGCATGTATGACTTAGATCAGTTGTGCGCCTCTAAACCAACAGTGTCCTCTCCCCATCTCAGACACTGCATTTTCTTTCTTGCAGTTACTGTACCTTTCTGCAGTCTCAAGGCATTCTCCAGGTACCCGTCCTCAGTGACGGGGTGTCCATCTATCTCCAGCTGTAGTGTGAAATCCCGCACCGCCCAGATGAAGTCTGGGAAGAAACGGACAAATTCGGCAGAGTTCTCCTCCTCTGTGTCTTCCCCGGAGGAAGCTTTTGCTCTAATCTTTTTTGTTAGCTCAGTGACATAACTAGGGAGCGCTAAGGAAAATAATTCCAGGGCTGGTTTGGGGCGTTGGACCTGAATTCAACCAAACAATGGGCCTGTTTGAACCTGCAGTTGTGGGCTAGCTGGCAATAATGATAGGGCTTTTGAGCAGAGATTTACACTACAGACAGAGCACATATCGCAATTGTAATTTGGACAGGGTTTTGTGGCAAGAGGCTGACATCTCTCGTTTTTACACCTTAAGGCCTATTCCTGATTTTATGCCTTCTGAAGTTCCTGCCTGCCCCCCACCCATATCTGTAAAACATGTCTCTGGAGGTTCCCAGTTTGTGGCTGTGATCACTGATCCACCCCCCCCTCACAATGTGTCCCAATGAGCTCCTCACCCACCTTCCAATCTTGTGAGATTGCCTGCCTCTTCTATCAGCTACATCCCCTCTGCGTCTCCTCCTGCACCACCCCGTAGTTCCTCAGCATCATGTGGACCACTCTAAGCATCATGGAGTCTCAGACCAGGAGAGTTCATTCCACCTGCTTCTGCATCAAGAGATCTGTCTCCCATGGAGTGAAACACCCAGGGGACAACCTACAACTGCCTCCTCCTAGATCCTCCAGGCCAAGCGTGCAAGCCCAGCTGGGATTTCTGATGCCCCCAAAGGATACTGCAGGTTCTCCAGGGCATTTTGGTCAATGGTGCCTATGCTGTTGTACACCAGGGTGCTGCTGAGCAGAATGGCCAGGGCAAAGATCCACGAGTCGTTTTGTGTGTTTCCCTGAAACAGAAATATAAATATCAGTTACCACCCTGAAACAAAAATATAATGATGTGTTACCACCAGGAATTTTTCCCCCAGCCGTTCTGGCACCTCTCTGGTAGACGCCATTGCCATTAACACCAGGTGAGCATATTTTGTCACAGGGCTCTTTTGAAAGTGCTAGTCTTCCGCAGTCATCCCAGCTGCCATCTCCCCAGCTCACCTTATCCACATCACCCAACCCTTCTGTGTCCAGCAACAGCAGCGTGAGGTCAGGCCTGTGGGGGTGAGGGAGGCACCACATCCAGATGCCCTTCGTGAGCCCCTGCACCGTGGCACCCAAACAGAAACCTGAGGAAAGAGCGGACAATGATTCAGAGACAGAAAACAACAGGTGCCAAGGCTTAAGGCACAGCTCACTGGGGAACCCCACTGAACTCAATGAAACATTTGTCACATCCCCATCATAGCTTTAAAGCTCATGGGTTCCCTCCACCCAAAGAATCATGGGAACTGTAGTTTGCTTGGGTGCTGGGAATAGTAGCTCAGCAAGTAGTAGACTACAGTTCCCAGGCTTTAGGTTTATGGTGCAGATGTGACCTGACTTCTGCATAAAGAGGGGTCAGATGATGAACTCTTTCTGGTTTAAACCCCTAGCACCTGTCCCCTTAGTGAAAGAAAACTGATGTGGACATAACAAAGAAGAACCTATGTAAGCTGTAAAGTGTCGTGCACATTGAACTAGGGGACTAGGATGTGGAAGACCAGAGTTTGAATCCACACGGGGAGACCTTGGGCTAGTTGCTGTCTCTCAACTGAACCTACCTCACAGGGTTGCTGTGAGCATAAAATGTACCGGTATATAGGGAAAACTGAATACCGCCTGGAGCTCCTTGGAGGAAACGTGGGATATATATATAATAAAAAAATAACCTGCCGTATTTGCGGACCCTCCTGTGAATTCTACTGAGTGGGGACCCCAAGCCTCTGCCTCAGAGTCCTATCTCCTCTCTGGTTCTATATAAATATTAATGTACTCCTCTTCTTCCATGCTTCTCCCCAGGCTAGGCAGAAAACCCAGGGGCTCTGATACCCTGTTCCAGATACACCAGACACCACTGCCTTGCTCCTCAGGCAAAGCTATCAATCAATCAATCAAATTTTATTACGGTCATAGACCAGCATTTAAAATCTGAAAAGTGCTTTACAGAGCTAAAAGAAATTAAAACGCAGAATGAATATAGCAGTCTAAAAATTTAAAAGGGGCTAAAAATATCCAAGAGGAGGGTCCAGCTTGCATTTTCCCAGCTTCTGCTCAAGGTCTTCATTCCATCCTGAACAGAAGAGCTGCTACCCACAGCCCAGCACCAAGTTCAATACTCAGGCGAAGCTACTAGACTCCAGCCCTTCCCTTGAGTTAACGGGGAATATTCATGAAGCCACTCACCTTTTCTCTTGCCGGCAAGCCTGTTCATGAGGTAGGACTTGCCAGTGCGGTACAACCCCGCAATGGCCACCACCACCACTGGCTGGCGGATCCTGGCAAGCACCTCTGCAGCCTCCCGGTTCACCACAAGCTTCCCGTCCGGCATGTTCTCAATTAGGCAAACAGGAGCCGCCATGTGGACCTGCCCTGGGGCCATCGTGCAAGAGAAGATGGGTCTGTAAAGGAAAACAGAGGAGCTCATTATGCCACAGAAACTCAAGTGTGTCTCTGCCTATTAGTGAGTCAGTGTTTCCCAAACTTGGGATGATGGGAGTTGTAGTCCAATTAAATTCAAGTTTCTCTCTGCCTGTGAGCGAGTGAATGAGTGTAACCTGACTGGAAAGGGAAAGAGTTCAGGAAGGGCACAGATCACGTTTCAGCTTCGCCTCACTGGGATCCCAGATATTTTCTGGCACCTGAAAGTTACCCAGTTGGACATTCTCAGGATAGTTGTGACAAGTCTACATCTGTCCTAGACTCTCTGTGTCACAGTTTGAGGTTCATGGCATCAGATGCAAATGGCGCTGGAGGGGAGGCAGCAAAGTGGCAAATACGCCCCCTCCAAAAGAAACCAAGCTTACCCACCCATTTCTGAACACCAGTAATTAAGATATGCTGTCATTTTTCTTTCATGAGCACCTGGAAATATACTTTGTCCCTGCTGTCACCATTCCCCCAGCACCACACCTATGGCTTTCATTTTTTGTAACTGATGTGAAGCCGCCAGAACTTTCCCCCCTCCTAATTTAAGAATACATTCTGGCGTTCAGACATCATTTTAATCCCCACCCCCCGTGCCTCTGTTGCAAGAGCCACGTATTATCTCTACTATTGGCGTCTTTCGAAGCAAAAGTTGCAGCTGAGAAAGCAAACGTCTCCACTGCAAAAGTCAGGGCGGGGTGGGGGACTTGCATCGCTGGAAGGAGGAAATCCTTGATTAACCCTTTCCTTGCCAGCCCCCACCCCGCTGCTAGGATTCCCTTCCTCGCAGGTGTGCCAAAACTTGAATAAAATATTGGGGAGGCCAGGTAAAGCCCCGCCCCGCATAATCGATCACCTGACACGGTGCGCACACCCTATTTGAATGGCAATGCCCATCAACTGGGGGGGGGGCAAATATTTTATGGGGGAGGCAAAGACCCCTCGGCCCCTAGGAATTGGTTCCTACACACCCTCCGCTGCATTCCCGTGCCTTGTTTACCTTGCAAAAAGGAAGGAGCGCTAGGGTTTAACAACAACAGCGACATCGCGAAGCTGCCTTTTCTTACTTTTTGGTGTTTGTTTGTTTTTTTGCAGGGACCGGCCTCGGGAGGATGGGTCTTGACTGGACTCGGTTATTGCGGGTTCTTTCTTGCAGAAGAGCTGGCAGGCCGGCAGGAAGAGGGAGAGCGCCTTGCTCGGAGTTCCCAGCGGAGACGGCAGGAGGGGACGGCAGGAGAAGCTCAAGCCTCGTCTTCAGGGGTAAGAGCAAGAACTCGGGAATTGCAAGACGCTTCTGTGGCTCGAAAGCTCTCGCGGCGCCCCAGCCGCCCTTCCGGGAAACTGGGAAGTCGTCGCGACCAGCCAGCCTCCTTTATAGCCCCCTGGCGACGCTGCAGAATATGCGAGGACCGAAAGCGAAAGTGCCCGGGCTGCGCACCATTTTCTTTGAAAGGCGCGCGATTCCGGGAAGCCAGCAAGCAGGAAGGTAGGCGGGATTAAGCAATGGGCGGAGAGGCGGCCCAGTTTCCCGATAACACTAAATAGCTCAGAGTCCTTAACAGACAGAGCGCACGAAGAGCTGCGAAAGGACCTTTCCAAAGTCCACGGAAGCAAAGTCCACGGAAGCGATACACGTCGGGCAGCTGCTCTCAGCACAGAGGGAATCACACTTGAGTGTCCATATAACCCCAATCTGCCACAGCATATGGCCCACTTTGTAGTTACTACCCTACAGGGGTGCCAACTTGAATAAAATATTGGAGGCCCAGGTAAGCCCCGCTCCACATAATCGATCACATGGCATGGTGCTCACACACCATTTGAACTTTTGTTGGGGTGGAGCTGGACCCCTCAAATATTTTAAAGGTGAAGGGACCTCTGACCATTAGGTCCAGTCGTGACCGACTCTGGGGTTGCGGCGCTCATCTCACATTATTGGCCGGCGTACAGCTTCCAAGTCATGTGGCCAGCATGACTAAGGCACTTATGGCGAACCAGAGCAGCGCATGGAAACACCATTTACCTTCCCGCTGCAGTGGTACCTATTTATCTACTTGCACTTTGGAAGTAGTTGGAAAGCACTGCTAGGTTGGCAGGAGCAGGGACCGAGCAACGGAATCTCACCCCGTTGCGGGGATTCGAACCGCCGACCTTCTGGTCGGCAAGCCCTAGGCTCTGTGGTTTAACCCACAGCACCACCCGCGTCCCTCCTCAAATAATTTAGGGGGGGCAAATGGACCTCAGCCCCTAGGAGTGTGCTCCTATGCTAAACTCCACAGATCCACAGCTTGACCTAAACCCCTGGCATTTGGGGGCTGGGAAACGAAGAAGGAGATAGTTTGCTACCTGCCGTGGGTCCTGATTTCACCCAGACAGTTCCAAATACGTACAGTAGAAGATAAGGGGAAAACTAGAAAATGAGGGGAAACACACAAACTCAAAATAAAGGTAGTTTTCACCAGAGAAAAGATCTGAACAAACAGAGCCATAGTCGGGGACCCTCTCTATCTAGTCCAGAGGGAGGCATCATCCTGTCAACAGAAGGTCCTCCAACCTAAATCTGGTAAAGGATTCCTTGAAAGACCAGAACAAACATTATGTGAGGCGCTCATAAAAGTGCTAACTCCACAGCTGAGAGCTCAGTGGACATGAAGGAGATGACTTTAAATGGCTGGTGGTTTTCTATGTTTCCACTTTGCTGGGCATGGGATCTGGTTGGATCTTTGCTTGGTTGTAATATTTGCCACAGCCTTAAGGGAAGGATACAGTCAAACCTCGGTTCCCAAGTGCCTCTGTTTTGGAACATTTTGGCTCCCGAACACTGAAAACCTGGAAGTAACTGCTCCGGTTTTCTAATCTTTTCCGGAAGCCGAACATGCTACTCGGCTTCCGTTTTGAGTTTCAGTTTTCGGTTGTCAAACGTTTCAGAAGTCAAATAGTCTTCCAGAACAGATTATGTTTGACGACCGAGGTTTGACTGTAGCACCAAGCACCCTCCCTCACTTTCCATGAACCCATTCAAACTTTCCCCAATGGTTAAAGGTAAAGGGACCCCATACCATTTGGTCCAGTCGTGTCCAACTCTAGGGTTGCGGCGCTCATCTTGCTTTATTGGCCGAGAGCCGGCGTATAGCTTCCAGGTCATGTGGCCAGCATGACTAAGCCACTTCTGGCGAACCAGAGCAGCGCACGGAAACGCCGTTTACCTTCCCGCCGGAGCGGTTCCTATTTATCTACTTGCACTTTGACGTGCTTTCGAACTGCTAGGTGGGCAGGAGCTGGGACCGGAGCAACGGGAGCTCACCCCGTCGCAGGGATTCGAACTGCCGACCTTCTGATCGGCAAGCCCTAAGCTCTGTGGTTTAACCCACAGCGCCACTTCGGTCCCCAATGGTTATTATTCCCTAAATCAGGTGCACATCTACAATGGGACCCCATCCACTCTATCAGTTTCCTTAATTGTTTAAAAGGGGAAAATATGGTACACCAGAGAAAGGAAAATAATCCATACATCAAGCAAGCTTGTTAGGAGACTGTAAATGTTCACCGGTTTGCACAGACTGCTAACTGCCTTCCTAGGAAACAGGAGGCCCATTAGAACCAACAGGATAATCCTACTGCCCAAATTGGAAGATGTGGGAAAATTTAAAACAAACCTAAAGCAACCCAGTCTCTCTAATTTTCTGTTTCTTAGCTCTTAATTTTGTCATGTTTAAGGTTGTGAAGCTTAGGCTCCAATACTTTGGCCACCTCATGAGAAGAGAAGACTCCCTGGAAAAGACCCTGATGTTGGGAAAGATTGAGGGCACAAGGAGAAGGGGACGACAGAGGACGAGATGGTTGGACGAGATGGTTCTCGAAGCTACCAACATGAGTCTGACCAAACTGCAGGAAGCAGTGGAAGACAGGAGTGCCTGGCGTGCTCTGGTCCATGGGGTCACGAAGAGTCGGACACGACTAAATGACTAAACAACAACAACAAAGGTTGTGAGATTTATTGTGCACATTAGAAATCAAAGCAGCCACGAATGCTTCTCCATTTGCTAGCCCGCTGCACTCAAGAAGTTATCGGTGAACTAAATCCAACAGAACAAAATAAAAAAATTCCTTCCAGTAGCACCTTAGAGACCAACTAAATTTGTTCTTGGTATGAGCTTTCGTGTGCATGCACACTTCTTCAGATAGTGAAGAAGTGTGCATGCACACGAAAGCTCATACCAAGAACAAACTTTGCTGGTCTCTAAGGTGCTACTGGAAGGAATTTTTTTATTTTGTTTTGACTATGACAGACCAACACGGCTATCTACCTGTAACTAAATCCAACAGAGATAGAGTTTTTAATAGATAACAAATTGGATGATTAAAAAGATGTGGATTACGCGGAGTAGTAGAAAAGCAAAGGAACCAGGAAAAGGGTGAAAGGGAAGCCATTTGGTATTAGTACCGGTATACCTGCTGTGTTTGGTACGAAGTTGTAAGTGGAACAGAGGGAGGGGGTTAAATATGCTCTCTGTTCCTGTTTTTGAAAATGCAAATAATAAAAAACAGAGAAGTTCTCAGTAAACTGGGCCTGTTGTTCCAGTTTGTCTGGTCCCATCAAACTGGAACCACAGGGTTTTAAAGAACGATGGGTTTCCTTCCCCAAAAGATGTCTCCTTCCCCTTCCTCACAAATTGCTGCTGCAGTCGCTATTAGCTGTGCAGGGAGTACTATAGTGACAACTAGTGGCAGTATGACAAGTACTACAGCAATGTATTTAAAACATCTGCCAATGCATGAAAAGAGGGGACATAAACATGATAAAAACTAAAAGGAAATACCCAGGTGTTCCTGTCAAGAGAAAAGCTATGTTTAAACAGAAATCTGCATATTCAACAAGGTAAAATGCATTTTCATTAAGGTAAACTTAATGATATATGTATTGTGTGAACGCTCCCTTAGCCAACCATGGTATGAATTCAGTGTTATGAGATATGGTGTAAGAATGCAGTCTGTCCTATGCACACTTACTTGAGAGTAACTCCTAAAATTAATACGACTTCAGAATAGACACACTCTGGATTGCACATTTATTTTTATTTATTTGGAATTTACATATATCTGTTCATAAACTATATCACAGTGGTTTACATATTTAAAATCAACACCACCACCACCATGCCCCATTGAAGCGGGACAATAAAAGAAAGAAACACAAAACAGCACAGGCCAGCTGAAATCAACAGTGTTATTGCTTTCCTTATTTAGCCAAAAACAAAAGGGCCTACGGCCCTGCCATGACACTCCCTGAAACGAGATACGGATATTTGAAAGTAATAAACTAGCACTAAACGTTACTCAACAATATATAAGAAAACCATTCTTCTACAAACTTGATAAGAACAAAACCAAAACGAGAACCTCTGAACTGAAATTCCTGATGAGACGCCGGCTAATTAAACACTCGTTTCACTGGATACTGCCTGTTTCCTCAAAGGAAAATGATTCACCCACACTTAATGAGGGCTCTTCTCAAGTTTGTAGAAGAATGGTTTTCTTATATATCTTTGAGTAACGTTTAGTGCTAGTTTATTACTTTCAAATATCCGTATCTCGTTTCAGGGAGTGTCACGGCAGGGCCGTAGGCCCTCTTGTTTTTGTCCTAGATTTCCCGTGACTGTCTTTCTTTTTCTGCTTTTCTTATTTAGCCAGCAGGAAGGCAGTTACAGTAGAACCATTTCTTGGAAAGTAGTTCCTCTTATGACTTCCTCATTAGACGGAAGCTGGACCAAGCCATCGTCGTAAGTTCTTCCTATGAGGGAGGCTGATATGGGAGGAGACATCCCTTGAGGAAACCAGGCTTATCACATTTTAAAAGTAATAATCAGCACTTCGAAGTGATTGCAGAAATGATACTTCAACCAGTGCAGATGGTTCAAAACAGGCAATGTAGTATTCAACAGCTCGTGCCAGTCAACAAGCAGGCTGCCGTAATCTGCGCTAGTTTGAAGTTTCCAATTGTCCAGCCTTGTGGTTATGTCCTGACTTCCATGCCTCTTTATTTGATCCTCAAAACTCCACTGTGGACAGCTTCTGTAGTAAGCGTAAGCCCTGAGGTATTGTTCCTTTATCCCCTGAGACTTAGGAGCTCCACTTCTGTTTCCATGGCCATCAGCAAAAACCTCTGTCTTAGCAGCCCCTAGAGAGACAAGGAGCACACAGTCATTGTTCGACTGAGAAAACAGATACAAACTGAGGGCAACAGATACAAACTCACGGTGGAATCAGGCCTGTCTTGGGTCACAAGGCCCACGTTGCCTTTGGTTACACAATAAACATGCATTTTCCAGCATGCTGGAGAGGGGCTCTCTGAAAACACTTTCTCCTAGCTAGAGATGATGATGATGATTATAAATTTTATATCCCACGCATCTTGCTGGGTTTCCTCAGCCACTCTGGGTGGCTTACAACATATATAAAAACACAACAAAGCATCAAACATTAAAAAACAAAATATCCTATACGAGCAACCAACAAACCAATAAATCAATAATAATAACAATAGCAGTAATAAACAGTTTACAGTTATACCCAAATTAAAATAACCGCCAACCCCAACTAAACATTTAACCAACATCTTACCCGACAAAAACAAAACAGAGAAACCAAAATTGGAACCATTTAAAACATTTTACCCAATTGCCCCAACCCAAGAGTTGTTCCAGCAATGTCCCTCCGGCCTCCCAGGAGCCTCTTTTGGGAAGGACACAAAGTGGCTTCAAATCAGTGTGAAGGTAAGTACAAATATGCATCCATGAATACAAGGGAATAATACAAAAATGAAATTAAAACAACAGCAACAATGTAGATGGGGGGGAATTGTACTGTGTATTTTGGGTCTATGGATCACAATAAAGGGTGTGTGTGGGTGTGTGGGTGTAAATAAAAAAACAATACAGTGCCATGCATTCCTCTCATTACCTTGCGGATTTGCCTCATTCTCCTTTCAGCCTCCTCTTTCATCTTCTTCATCTCTTCCTCCCACTTCTCCTTCAGCAGCTGGATGCTTTCCTCATTTTGTCGCTTATTATCCTCCATCATTTGTTCCAGGTTGGCCAGCTCCTGCTCCAAAAGCTTCTGTTGCAGCTGTGTTGCTTCAACCTGAGCACGCTGGGCTGTGGTCCAGGGAAGGAAAAGAGGCAGTGATTTGCTGGCAGTCAGATCAAGCATCCAAGGTGAATAATCTGGAGGAACCCTCTATGCTCTATGAACCTGGCTATCTGTGTGCGCTATAATCCTCTGCTCAGGCCTCCCTCTGGGCTTGCCATTGCATTGGTGGATCTAGGCCAAGATTTCCCCAAGTGGCAGATGTTAATCCCCTGGGATCGACAGGAATGTGCAGCAGCTAAATAAAGACCAAGGGGCAGAAAGGTGGTAGAAAAGGGCCTAGGAAAACACAAGAGGTTTACAAGGTATAGAAAAAATAAATAGGAACTATTATCCCTAGAAATTAAGGGCATGGGTACAGGATCCACCTTCCTTGCCAGTGAGGAACCCCTGAATTTAATAAGATGGTTCCACAATACAATAGTATTCTCAGAGCATGCTGCTTTATTGCTAAAAAGTGATGCATAGGTGCAGTGTTTCACTTTTTAAATAATTGTTTTTGCAGCCCAAACTCCTCTTTCCCTTCATTTACATTCCTAAGAAGCAGTCAATTACAACTTTATAAACTCATCAAGGTGTCAATGAACTCAGGGTTTCGGGAAACCCTGATCTGGACTTTAGAACAGGGTCCCAAACTTGGGTTTCCAGCTGGTTTTGGACTACAATTCCCATAATTGTGACCACTGGTCCTGCTAACTAGGGATGATGGGAGTTGTAGTCCAAAAACAGCTGGAGACCCAAGTTTGGGAAACCCTGCTTTAGAACATCACCATGCTGTTACCTTCTGAGCACCAATTAAAACCTTTGGTGTCCCCACACTTACAGTGGCATTGAATCTGTGGCATTCATAAATTATAATATAGATCGTCTGTTTGCCCAAATCTGTACCTTCAATTTCTTTCTCTTTGCCACTCAAGGCATTGTCCATGTGAAGGATAGATTTTGCCACCGTCTCCTTGGATTTCAGAAATTCTTCAAGAGCTTTGTCTGCCTGATAACACATTGGGAGCAAAAGTTATTAATTTTGCCAAAAGATGATGAAACTGAATATGCTGCCCTGTTGGGATTAAAGACCCAAAGGTAGTATATAAAGTAAGTGAGTAGTTTATTGACACGCTGAGGAAATCAATGTTATTTACTCATTGAAAGATATATATCCAGCCTTTTAGAACAGAAGTCCTCACAAGGTAACGGAGAGAAATCATCACAACTTAAAAGAAAAACTATATCCCTTAAAATGAGCCAGAAAAGAACAGTAAAAAAAAAAACAATCCACCGGTGATACAACAATGGATAAAAGTTAATAAAATGTGGATGGGCATTAGAAATGTTTGAAAGTAGTTGTAAAACTCACTAAGGAGGGGACAATTTTCAGACACGTTTGTGATCTCTAGCAATCCTGCAATGAGAGGATTCCTCTTTAACCAGTTTAGCACCTTTGCATCTTGACCCCCAACTGGTGAATTCAGTGGGACATACTCCCAAGTAATCATGCATTAGATTGCACTGTAAGTCTGCCCTCAGCAACAGGATCCCCACCTCTCCGAGTGTCACAGAAGTGCTTCTCCTCCTGTCCTACCTGAACCCCTTTCCCAGGAAATGCATAGTATTCCTCCTTTATTTCGTTCATCTTGGCAAGGAAGCGCTTATAGCCTCCAGGCACTGCGTAAATCCCCTTCTGGATCTCAGACACCAGGTCCCGGGAAAGAAAGTTCAGCAGACCACGGCAGCGGCCAAAAGACATCTTCTCATTTCTTTCGCAGAATGCCTTCTTTTTCTGATTCAACTTATTCTACAGGACGAAAACGGAACAAAGCACCAGAAAGATGACACGTTAGCAATGATGAAAAGTTTCCTCCCCAGTGTACTATACAATGGGAAGACATACTAAGGCCACATACTAAAATGTTTTTATATTTGTTAGACGCTGCCCAGAGTGGTTGGGGCAACCTGGTCAGATGGGAGGGGTACCGTTGTTGTTGTTGTTGTTGTTGTTGTTGTTGTTGTTGTTGTTGTTTACTACAAAATTCAATCAGTGTGAGATTGACTTAACTGAAATAGGTACGTCAAGACACACACACACCAAAATGTGGGAACTGTCTGCAACGGCAATAAATAATAATTTATTACGTATATGTTCACCCATCAACAGTAACCACTTCTGGGCAGCTTCCAACAATTATGAAGCCACAGTAAAACATTAAACATTTGCTTTATAGCACCGATTTTTGTGGTTTTACTGTTTGTGTCACTGATCTTCTGTTGTGATTTTTAATCTGTGTTTTTAATGATAACGCTTCGTTTTTATGGAAACTGTTTCGAGGTAGCGTGCGACCAAAAGTGATATATAAGCATATTAAATAAATAAATGGACATGGGCTAAAGTGCAGGCAGATGATAAGGCACTAAAGAGAACACACCTCAAGCTCCTCTTGAAATTGTTTAACGTTGTCCCCAAAGGCACGGGCCATGAAGACGTCAATGGCCTCCCTCTCACACTTGGCATGTGCCCTCAGCAGCTGTTCAAGAGTGTCGGTCGGCAGCAGCTGCTGCATCCGTTCTTCATAACAGGAAATGGCGTCATGCACAGCAGCCAAATTCTCGATCTTGGACAAGGCCAGCACTGCATTTTGCAAGCAGGGCACGTCCCCACTGTTGATAGCATTGACATAGGTCTTTGCCAGGCTTGCGAGCACTGAAAAGGGAAAGATTGTTGAAGCCAAAGAATCAGAGATAATAGAAGTGGAATGCACGGCTTGATTAACCTCCTTACGTTGAGAAAGAATTTGCAGACCCAAACTGCCTTGAAGTGTCCGCCCACATCAGCAAGAGAGTGAGGACCAGGTATTCTGTATCTCTTGTGTCATGCAAGAACAGGATCAGGATCTTGCACCTGAAGTGATCCCATTTGTTTTCAGAAGAAGGGTTCTAGCCTTCGTAGCTACAAATAAGAGCTTTAAGATGTGAAGAGCTAAAGGTAAAGGGACTCCTGACTGTTAGGTCCAGTCGCGGACGACTCTGAGGTTGCAGCGCTCATCTTGCTTTATTGGCCGAGGGAGCCGGCGTACATAGCCAGCATGACTAAGCCGCTTCTGGCAAACCAGAGCAGCGCACGGAAACGCCTTTTACCTTCCCGCTGCAGTGGTACCTATTTATCTACTTGTACTTTGACGTGCTTTCGAACTGCTAGGTTGGCAGGAGCAGGGACCGAGCAACGGGAGCTCACTCCGTCGTGAGGATTCGAACCGCCGACCTTCTGATCGGCAAGCCCTAGGCTCTGTGGTTTAGACCACAGCACCACCTGCGTCCCTATGGAGGATGAGGACCACCATCCAATCACCCTCTCTCATAGTTACTTTGCTCTGCTCTACTCCCCGCCCTCTATAAATCTCAGTCCTAATTCGATCCCTCTGTTCTTGACTCTGGTTCTTGCCCTTTGTGCTTGCCCTAAAATTGAAATTCATTATTATTATTATTATTATTATTATTATTATTATTATTATTTATAAAAAACTACACTGAAAGCAGAATAATGAAAAACAAACCAATTCATTTGATTTGCATAATTTATTCTGGAAACAGAATTTGCGTGTTCTTGTTGCAGAATAATAGAGATGGGGAACCTGTGACCCTCCAGGTGTTGCTGGACTGAAACTCCATCACGCTTGGCCATTGGCCAGGCTGACTGGGGATTTGGAAGGGCCACAGATTCCTCATCCCTGCCCTAGGAACAAAGAGCAGGTTGGAGGGCGCTGCAGCAGGCTGACAGGGCAACAGTATAACAAAACAACTCTTCATTTGGGATTAGCGAATCTGTCCATTTCAATTTTCCTTCGTTTCTCATCTCTCCCCTCTTTTTCACCTGCTGGCAAAGGTGCTTTCAGCAGGCAATCAAGTGGGCCAGGGCAGAATCAGCGACTTTATATGGTTGGAAGGGGGGGGGAACCCTATTGGTTTTTGATGTCACCTGATCCCTGCAGGACTGCTACCTTCAGCCATCTACAATGGTCAGGCCAACAGTTCCTTACACCAGTGTTTCCCAACCAGTGTGCCTCCAGATGTTTTGGGACTACAACTCCCATCATCCCTCGCTAGCAATACCAGTGGTCCGGGATGATGGGAATTGTAGTCCCAAAACATCTGGAGGCACACTGGTTGGGAAACACTGCCTTACACCTTCATGTTGCTCTGGTGACAAAGGGTCCCTCCCCCACCAGTTTGACAGCTGTTATTGGTACCATAACGGAGCTGGGCAAAGCTATATTGGACTTGATTCAAAGTGCAACACAGGTAATTGACCAACACAAAAGGGTTGAAGAGCACAAATGAAGACCTCTGTGACGTTCTGCAGCACAGTCAATACACTGCTCCTTATGGCTTCAGTGAAAGAAAGCTTCCTACATCCCCCAAGCCTACAGTTTTGCTGGAGCTTCCTTACTCGTTCCAGTCACAACCCGGTCTCCTGGGATCATCTTGGGTCGCGATGTCTTCCAGATGTGTTGGCAGAAATGAGCCATTGGTTCCAAGAAATCTTCCTCCAAATCCTCTTCTTTCAGTTCCTCCAGCCGATGCAGCTTCCTCCCGCTAGCTGGACGGTCAAATACGAAACATTTCCGTGAAGGAAAGAAACTGCGGATGCACGATCTGGCCATGTTGTGCTTCTGGATGTGCTCAGCATCACCTAGGAGAAAAGACGAAGAAAGGGTGTGGGTATGGGGGGGCGGCGCAGTTCTTTGTTAGTATTGTGCCGACCTAAAGTTCCAGAATGCACTTGAATCCCTCTTGCAAAACAGTGACAGCCTGCAGGTGTCATTTGGTTTCTCTAATCCAGGTGCAGGGAATCTGTGGCCTTCCAGATGTTGCAGAATTACAACTCCCAGCAACCCCAGCAAGCATACTCTGTCATCAGCGGGAAGCGATGCCCAGAACACCTTTCAAAATAAAACACAATCTCGCTGCTGAAGAGAAAACTCAATCGATTAGAAGCAGGTAAGTGGAGACAAGAAGGATCAATGAAGGATCTGCCCTGATGTTGCATTTGGTTTCAGCTACCGCACCTTGCAGAGAACTCAAGGCATTCTCCAGGTACTTGTCTGCACTGATAGGGTGTCCGTCTAGCCGCAGCTGCAGTGTGAAATCCCGCAAGACCCAGATGAAGTCTGGGAAGAATCGGCCAAATTTGGTGAAATTCTCCTCTTCTTGGCCACCCCCGGAGGGATATTTTGCTCTGATTTTTTTTGTCAGCTCAGTGACATAGCTGGGGCTTGCTAAGGAAAAGGACTGCAAGGTTATTGTTGGGCTTTACAGTCTGAACTTCTCCCAAGTCATGCATTGGCCGGAACGGTTGGTGTCTCTACCTGTGATTTCCTCACTGGGGGCACACAGTAGTGGTCTGGGCAAGGCTTTGCGGCTGAACCTGGCCCTAACCCCTCCTGGCATATCTTGCTTTACACATCAGGGCCCATTCCCATTCCTGCTTGCTTCCGGGGTTCCTAGTTGCTCTTCTTTAACTGCCTGCCAGTGAAGCACACACTTCAGGGAGTTCCCAACAGGAACTGCAGCTGAAGGTGAAACTACATGACAACTGTGTAGCCCTGCCATTTAACGCAAGGTGTCCCACTCACACACAAATTGTCAGTGCAGTGTGAGAGATACAGATCAGGATCCTAGAACAGGAGACATTTAACCCTTTGCTCTCCCTGCAATCCCAGTCTTGACCATACCTGCAATAAGCACTGCAAAATAAAGTGGGGCAAAGATCCAAGTCATTTCAATGCCATTTTGCCATGCAAATTGTGATATGTCATAAAACCATAGAATTGTTGAGCTGGGAGGGACCCCCTGCAATGCAGGAAACTCGGCTAAAGCATCCATGACAGATGCTTAAAAACATCCAAGGAAGCAGAGTCCACAACCTCCCGAGGGAGACCATTCCACTGTCAAACAGCTCTGACTGACAGGAAGTACAGTCGTACCTCTTGTTACGAATGCTTCAGGTTGCGTACCGCACGGGATACGAACGCGCCGCACCTGGAAATAATGGAACGTGTTACTTCCAGGTTCGGCGGTTCGCGCATGGGCGTCAAATGATGTCGCACGCATGTGCAGAAGCGCCAAATTTCTGCTGCCCCCAAAGGATACTGCAGGTTCTCCAGGGCATTTTGGTCAATGGTGCCTATGCTGTTGTACAGCAGGGTGCTGCTGAGCAGAATGGCCAGAGCAAAGATCCACGAGTCATTCTGTGTGTTTCCCTGAAACAAAAATATAATTATCAGTTACCACCAGGGTTTTTTTTTAGCCGGAACTCAGTTCTGGCACCTCTCTGGTAGACGCCATTGCCATTAACACCGGGTGAGCATATTTTGTCACAAGGCTCTTTTGAAAGTGCTAGTCTTCCGCAGTCATTCCAGCTGCCATCTCCCCCAGCTCACCTTCTGCACATCACCCAACCCTTCTGTGTCCAGCAACAGCAGCGTGAGGTCAGGCCTGTGGGGGTGAGGGAGGCACCACATCCAGATGCCCTTGGTCTGCGCCTGCACTGTGGTACCCAGACAGAAACCTGAGGAAGGAGCAGACAATGATTCACATCAAGAAAATGAGAGCTCCCAAGGCTTTGATCCTTTGCACAGTTCCTCTGGAGTTAGCCTCAATGAACCCAACGAGGCTCACTTCTGAGGATCAGGCTGCAAGATCACTTTAATTCCTAGGCTATTTTGGCTTAAACCCAGAATACCTACCCCACAAGAAACGAAGTAGATATGCTGGGAAAGAAGCCAAGTGTGTGTAGCGCCATTTACTTATATTGATGCTCCTTATTACTCTTGCCTGTTGAAATTTAGATTGGAATCTCCCCAGGGAAGGGACCTATAGGCGATTTTATCTGAAATGTACCATGCATGTTGATAAGTCAATATAAATATTCCACGACAGCCATTACTCCTTTGTCTCCATGCTAGGCTAGGCAGAAAACCCAGTTCCAGCTGTAACAGGTGTAATCACCTTGCTCCAAACAGTGCTGGATTAAGGTTGCCCTGCACAGGGCACCCAACCAAAGGGGTGCAAAATCGTGAAGATCCATAATTGAGAAGATCTGTTTTGGGGGGCCAAATTTTGGCCTCGCTAAGGGAGGCCAAAATATTACCAAAGTCTGCCCCTGCTCCGAAGAGGCCTCATGCGAAGCTACCAGACTCCAGCCCTTCCCTTGAGTAACGGGGAATATTCATGAAACCAGCCACCTTTTCTCTTGCGGGCAAGCCTGTTCATGAGGTAGGACTTGCCGGTGCGGTACAACCCCACAATGGCCACCACCACCACTGGCTGGTGGATCCTGGCAAGCACCTCTGCAGCCTCTCGGTTCACCACAAGCTTCCCGTCCGGCATGTTCTCAATTAGGCAAACAGGAGCCGCCATGTGGACTTGCCCTGGGGCCATCGTGCAAGAGAAGATGAGTCTGCAAAAGGAAAACAGAGGAGCTCATTATGCCGCAGAAACTCAAGTGTGTCTCTGCCTATTTGTGAGTCAGTGTTTCCCAAACTTGGGTCTCCAGCTGTTTTGGGACTACAGTTCCTATCATCCCTGACCACTGGTCCTCCTAGCTAGGGATGATGGGAATTGTAGTCCAACAACAGCTGGAAACCCTGGAGTGAGTGAATGACTGAAACCTGACTTGGCAGGGCAAGACTTTAGGAACAGCACAGATCACGTTGCCCAGATCACCATTCTCAGGATAGCTGTGACAAGTCTACACCTGTTCTAGAGGCTTGAGGTCCTTGGCATCAGATGCTGACACTGAAAGCCACAGGTGGTGCTCGGGGGGGGGGGGTGTTTTTACTTGCTATGCACCATGCCGAGTAGTGTAAATACATTGGGTTGGCTGAAAGTTTCTTTTTATCATAGCAGAAGAGACAGAAGAGCAAATGCCTATTTCTTGAAGGTGAATGACTGCCACCTTTTATTTTATGTACTGACACTAAAAATAATTAACACTTTTCCCCCACATTGCTGATCTATCAGTGGGAGGGCTGTGTATAGAATTACAAGCTTTTAAACTGATTTTGGGAGGAAATTGATCCAATACGCAGGCCATTATTATTTTTTTAAGTACATGAGTCAAACATATCATTTTATTATTAGTTTCCATATTAATACAATAAAATACACTCTTCCAATCTGATATATGTTACAAAATCAAACTAGAAAAAGGGAAGGAGTTTTAAGCTCTGTATCAGAGGTATGTGCTGTCATAACACAGAAACATTCATTAAAAAAAAAAAAAAATGGAGTCCAGGTTTCCCTTCCAATACAATTCTACCAGTGAATCAGATTTGCAGATTGACAGCAGGAACCTTGCAAAGCTTACTCAGAAGTAAGGCCCACTGCTTTCAACCAGAGTGTACAAAGTGTGTTCAGCCTTGCAGCCTTCCAGTGCAATCCTATATATATATATCTGTAATATATATCTGTATTCAGAAGGACTGTCTAGAATGCTTACACATTACTCCCATGTCCCATATACATTTACAAGGGAGTAAGTCCCGCTGAATACAGTGGAGCCCATTTCAGGGTAGACACACGTAGTGCTATGATAGATTTACTGTATTAGCATGGGAGAGCAAAGTTCACCTTAAACCCTTTTCTAAAGAACGCGCACTTCCGATTTCGCCCTTGCAAAGGTGGGGAGGGCCCCCGGAAAGGCTGACTTAACCCTTCCCCTGCCTGCCAGTTGCTTTCCCACAAAATCACCCCCGTCCACTTTCCCACCCTCCACGGCCAAAATCCAGCGCTTTGACAGCAATGAACCGACCGATTTCCTACCTTCTTCCCGGAAGGCTCGGGTTACTTGTTCTTGGGTCTCTTTCTTGGAAAGCGCCCCTCTCTCTTCCCGAACTTTATTCTCTGCCTGACGTCGATTTCACCTCTGCAAAAATCCAGCGCTAGCCGCCGCAGCAGCAGCAAGACAAGTGCAAGCAAAACCTCGAAGAAGACGGCGAGGAAATCGGGCTCGTTTCGCGAGGACGGCGCAGCTGCTCAGCCTCGGACGGTTACGAGCTCCAGCCCGAGCCCAATGGAAGGTGGCACCGGGCGGGCGGAGCAGAGGGCGAGGCTCCAAAGTCTAGGCAGAGAAGCCCAGGGATTTCCTCGAGCAGAATTGAGGTACCACCCCCCCCCCCTTTTTTTTGCTAGAAGCCCCAAGTTCTGCCAATCCGAACCTGGTGCAAAGAAACATTAAAAAGGACAAGGCACCATTAAAAAGGATGCCGAGCCCTTATATTTCGGAGTCTTTACACCCCGCTCACCAGCGGAAGGTCTCCAGGCGTCTTCTTGCAAATATATTAAAAACACGTTAAAGCTGGCCATCGGTGCAATAGCTGTTACTTGGGACTGGGACCAAGCAACGGGAGCTCACCCCGTCGCGGGGATTCGAACCGACCTTCCGATCGGCAAGCCCTAGGCTCTGTGGTTTAACCCACAGCGCCACCCCGCTAAAGGCAGCAAAATGCTTCTGAATCCCAGCTGCCTGGAACTGTTCCATCTCCTGTGAACAGGATGCTGCATCCAGCCTCATGGGCGCCGCCGCCAATGCCCCGTTTCCTAGCCAAGAGGGCGGGTTGGGCGAGAACATGAGATTCGTCTTTGTCTGACTGTCGAGATAGCGGAGGATCGAAAGTGAAAGCAGGAATCCAGCTGCCTATTTTCTTCAAAGGCGAGCGGTTCCAGGAAATCAGCGCTTCTCAGGCCCGGCTCGATAAATATCTCCCTGGCAACCATGAAGACGAGGAAGAATCCTCCCCAGTCTCCAGGCAAAAATAGGGACTTTTTCTCAATTCCCCTTGCAGCACTTTGATCCCAAACCGAATAAATTCCTGCACAAAAACTGTCAGGCACCTGCCTAGTTTGACAAATTATCATGCTTGAGACATGAAATGTATTTGGCTCAGCCACAAGAACTGCCTACGACTTGAACCCTCCATGAACCTTGCTCTGTGCCAACAGGAGAGATAAGGCCCACACTTGCACCCACGCCCAGGCCCCATTAGAGGAGGACAGCTGCTGATCTTCGCAGCACTTACAGCCTAGAAGAGTATAAGGCGACTGCGTTTGGTGCTGACCAACAGGATCTCATATTGGGAGAAAATGCCAGTACTGTGCTCTGGACCTGATTAGGAAACCATCTCACCGGGTTACCAGCTTGCTGCTTTAGAGATCCCCAGGAGCAGTGGGATGTGTTGTGCCTTATCAGGGAGCTGCCTGCGTTGGCCAGCTGTTCATTAAAAGCCGAAGGAGCAAACTACTGAGCTTTCATTCTGTAAATTTTAACTACAGTGATACCTTGGTTCTCAAACACTTTGGTACTCAAACAACTTGGAACCCAAACACTGCAAACCCGGAAGTAAGTGTTCCAGTTTGTGAACTTTTTTCGGAAGCCAAACGTGCTCCGTTTTGAGTGCCATGCTTCCATTGAGTGTTACGCTGAGGTCTGTCTGTTTTTGCTATTTATTTTGTGTTTTTGTTTGTTTTTGTGGCTGTGTGGAACCCAGTTCAACTACTGCTTGATTGTGTGACTGCAGTACATTGTTTACTGCTTTCATTTTATGGATCAATGGTCTCATTAGATAGTAAAATTCATGTTAAATTGCTGTTTTAGGGGTTGTTTTTAAAAGTCTGGAATAGATTACCGGTAATCCATTTTGCATTAATTTCTATGGGAAAGCACACCTTGGTTTTGGAACGCTTTGGTTTTGGAACAGACTTTTGGAACGGATTACGTTTGAGAATCAAGGTACCACTGTATCTTGCTTATCTTAACACTCATTCTGCTGATTACGTTACTTAAGTGTTAAGTCTTTGCCTATATATTATCAAATCTTTACTTATTGAAAATCTTTATATCGTAGAGCTATATATTATATTAATATTCCTCAATTAATGTTATGTATTGAGTTGAATAGGATCCAAAATGCAGCAGTCTGATTGGTCCTAGAACAATAGGATCCAGAATGCAGCAGTCTGCATGCAGGAGCCACCCAATCCAGCTCCAGGTGGAAGTGAATCTGCAACCTGATTGGCCTACAGGAGTATCCTGGAATTAGCCAATCACATGGGGCCCATTGTGTAAATAATGTATATAAAGCAGACGTTCTGGGGGAACATTCATTCCTCGCTACTATGAGCTGAATAAAGAGCATGAAATCCACACTCGACTCCGAGTATATTCAATTAATAAACTGTTTCCCTCTTTACCTGCTGGCCTGTTGGTTCTCCATCTGCCGTGATCCAAAAGAACCCATTGCCTGCTCCTTGCTCTAACTACTAGGACAGACAGCTGGCAATACACGACATGGGATTTCAGCAGGCAGCTACGCAATGTGCACTGATTGGAAATGAAGCAGTGTGACCACCCTAAAACTTTTGCAGGCACAAACAGTATTGAAAGCGGGGGAAAGGATGTCTGTGGAGGGGCCCACAGTTTTTATTGTCACTGAAACCCTGGTGCCATTTCCCCATCTAAGCAGGTCTTAAAGGTTCAAAAGTCTGCTGTGACTCAAAAGGGTTTTTGTTTGTTTGTTTTTTAAAGTGTCCAAGATTTGAAAAAACACACACTTAAAGGGGGGAGAGGTATGGGATGAGACTGAGATGGCAAAGAAATCATTGGGAGGCCTCTACTTTAATGAGAAGAGGGCGTGCAAACCCACATTTTGCTCTAACTTCTCTCTCTTACATCATGGATGTTGGCAAACTGAATTTTAAAAAGGCGAAATGATATCAGAATTTGAGCTGTCAGAGATGCATAAGGGAACCTGTGCTTTAATGCTCATGAACTTGGCAGTCGTTTTTCATATTATGAATTTTTGTATTATGGACATATGTTCTGTATTATTTTATTGATATTAATACAAGTTAGTCGGGGCCTTTGGCTAGAACAAGAAACCTACGAGCTAAAGAACATTTTGCTCTGCTGTGCACAAGCCCTATGTCTTATCCTCCCACTTTGCTGTTCCTGATATAACTCAACTTCGCCTCGGTGCAGAAACTCCTCCTCACCTTTTGCAGATTGGGAGTCAGCCCTGGTTTCAAACTCTGGCCCCACTGCATGTGAAATTTGAGACTTTCTACCAGGCCAGGGTTTCTCCAGCAGACTCTGTGCTTCTGACTGACTGGGAAACAAGTGCTGGGGCCTATAAGTAGGATTTGTTGGATTTCTGTTTCTCTCACTGTGCAGTTGTTGGAGTCATGAGACTCTGTTTACACATTCCAGCACTGATTGTTGGGAATTGCGAGACGGGAGACGGATGTTACTGGTTTCCTGTTGTTCTTCCTTCTTTGAGCTGTTCTCACAGAGACAGAGGCGTAGCAAGCCCAGGTGGTACCCGGGGCGGAATTTTTTTTGTCACCCCCCACCACTTTAATTTTAAAAAAATAAAAAAAAATAAAAAAGTGTCACCCCCCTCTGATGGTGCCACTTTGCGAGGTGTGGGGGTTTTGTGTGTGTGTGTCTATTATCTCTTTTTAAAAATAAAGTTAAAATAATAAAAAATAAAAAATATTAAATAAAATAAAAATAAAAAGTGTCACCCCCCTCTGATGGTGCCACTTTGTGAGGTGGGGGGGTTGTGTGTGTGTGTGTGTGTGTCTATTATCTCTTTTTTTCAATGAAGTTAAATTTTTTTTAAAAAATTTAAAAATTTTAAAAATATATTAAAAAAAAAAAAGTGTCACCCCCCTCTGGGGTGGAACCCAGGGCGGCCCGCCCCCCGCCCCCCTTGCTACACCCCTGCACAGAGAGCAGACATGTATTTCCCCCTGACTTTCTTAGCTAGTTAATAAACTTAGCCGTAGTACATATCTCAGCCTTATTCCGCTTATTTGGAACTCGTGCCTGGTGCCTCACCAAAGGCACAGGTTACTGTTGTCGGGGTTTCTGCTTCGGAACTGCCGGCACAGAGGCTGGCTGGAAGTGTTCCTGATTTATGGCTGGGGGCTCATCTTCTACCCCCGACCTCATAGCTGTCAACTTTCGGATTTGAAAATAAGGGATTTTAAAAAACTTTCGGATTTGAAAATAAGGGATGCCGTGAGGGCGGTGCAATGGCACCAAGTAGCCTCGCCACCCTGCGCTCCAGAGGCTGCGTGCGAACGGGTGAGCGAAAGAGCGAGCGTGTAGACGGCAGGTAGGCTGTCTGTCTGGTTGGGCGTGAGGGTCTGGTTGCACAAGGCATGCAAGCTCCGCCCCCAGTCGGTCTCAGACTCCTAATTGGCAGCCGAGCAACACAGCTGAGGAGCCTCCCTGTCGGCAGGGAGGGAGAGGAGCTGCTTCCTTTGAAATCCGGGAAATTTAAGGGATATCAACAATTCGGGATAGCAGCAGGAAACGGCATTGGTATAAGGGAGTTTCCCGCAAAAAAAGGGAGGGTTGACAGCTATGCCCAACCTACCAACAGGATTTGGGGTGCACGGCTGCTACAAAAAGCAAATTCAGATAGCATGACATTTTCGTGGATATTGTACATCTTTGTCCAGGGTGGTATAGTGGTTAAGAGTGTTGGACAAGGACCGGGGAGACCAGGGTTCGAATCCCCACATGACCATGACACTTGGGTGATGACCATGGGGCGTTCAAAGCCTCCCACAGCCTAACCAACCTCACAGGGCTGTTTATGGGGATTCAGTGAGGAGTATGCCTCCTTGAATTCCTTGGGAGAAAAAAGTTAAATAAATACGCCACCTCTGCTCCCACGCCACAAGAAAATTTAATGAAACACACAATTAAAAACACAATGTTGTGAACTCCAGAATTATTTTATTATTTGGCCAGACATTTATTCACGTAAAAAAAAAAACAAAAAACAAGTGTACAGTACAAGATCAAAGCAAACAGGCATATTTCAAATCCAGCAATTAAACCTACCCTCAAATGTGACGGTCAAATTTGTAAGCTTCCATGCGCTTACAATCTGCACCCAACCACATTATCAGGTCAAGTCTGTGGTAAGCATCACTCTGCTAATACTGCAATATGGCACTCAGGCTGCATCAACACAGCAGCTTTCTTCATGATAGTGGCTTTGGTGTCACCTGAGGCACTGCACGGCAAAAAGTTCTTCATAGGCAACAGGCATGCAAGTAGCTAACTGGCTTCGTAATGAGGTTGCCTTTGACAATATACAATATACAGATGGTACCTAACACCACGGAAACTGGTGCCGATACGCCCAGGAACCTCACCAAAATGCTGGAGAGACTGCACCTCCACAGGCACATACCTCCACATGTGGTGGGAATGCCCCAAAGCCCAACTCTTCTGGACAACAGTCATACAAGAAAGAAGCAAAATAACTAAACAGGTACTAGAAGTCGCCCCAGAACTGGCCCTACTAAACATCTCCCAAGATAGCAATGCCCACTCACACTATAAAGAGCTCATAAACCACCTACTTTCAGCAGCCAGAAACATCATAGTAGGCAGTTACAGGTAGGTAGCCGTGTTGGTCTGTCATAGTCAAAATAAAATAAAAATAAAATAAAATAAAAAAATTCCTTCCAGTAGCACCTTAGTTGGTCTCTAAGGTGCTACTGGAAAGAATTTTTTTTGTTTTTTATTTTATTTTGGTCATAGTAGGCAGACACTGGAGGGACCTGTCAGGAATAAACATGGAACACTGGTATCAAGTAGTATGGGAAACAGCCTTACTAGAAAAGTTAATCAATAGACTGAGACTGAAACTGACACAGGGAGAAATAGAAGAGGATGCCTTCACTCCAGGATGGCTCCCCTTTATCACATACACAGCCAGGGCCGGAGCGTCCATTTAGGCAAACTAGGCAACTGCCTAGAGCGCCAAAATGGAGGGGGCGCTGGAAAGCCTGCCCCCTGCCCCCCGCCGCCCCAACCAGAGGCGAAAATCGCGGCAGCGCGGAGCGCCCGGCAGCGCCCGGCAGTTTCCTGCGCACGCAGTGCAGGGGCGGGGCACGTGACGTCATTGCGCATGACGTACGGTGCCCCGCCCCCTGCGTACCGGGCGCCCCGCGATTTTCGCCTAGGGCGTGAAAAACCCTAGCACCGGTCCTGTACACAGCCCAACGAGACAACAACACAAATCCACCGACAGCATACGATTCAATATGGCTAACTTAACCCAACAACCCCTCCCCCCAACAAATCCTACTGCCAGCTAACCAAAGACAATCAACCACACCCTAGGCCACCCCAGCCTCTCTCACCACCAAGGAAACAAAACAAGCGAATAGAAAGAGAACCTACCCAAGTGACGCTGACACAAAAACCCCACGCATTGACTAAGTAAAAGAACATAAGCTTTCCCACCCATCGCTACCATCCCGCCTACTTTTCTTCTCAAACCTTTACTGCATAGAAGACCAGTGTCTCACGACAAATGTAACTGATCTGTAGTAAACACAACCTGATAATGCATGTGGCTTTTGTAAACGAGGAAAATCTGTAAGAGAGAGAGAGAGAGAAATACCAAGCAAGAATGCATGCATTGTGTCCACAGCCAGAACAGGACAGGAAAGGTTCCAAACAAGGCCTTTTCCTGCTTGATCACAAGCGCTTTATAAAGTTAGAAACCAGTGATGCAGCAATTTTGGGGACAATACCAGGCAAAAAACAAGTGGCAGCATCTGCAAGACCACCCACCACCCTGGCAATCCAAGATGGCTTCTTGATATTTTCAGACTGTTGTCTCAGCTGATTTATCTCCCCATTTAGTCGATTCGCTTCTTTCTGGAATCCATCCTTCAGCAAAGCCTCTTGCTCCTGCAAGAAGAGAGGGCATTAACATCAAAAGCAAAGGGGTGTGATTCGGCTTCCGGTGTGCTTAAGAATATTTCCAGCCAAAAGCTTTCTTCTGGTGTTCTAAAGGCGCCATCTAACTGAATGGAATTTAAGTTTTTAACGTCATTGTCTGCCACTTGACACTCAGTCAAGGAGATGGCTCAGATCACGATGAACTTCCTTCCAACCCCAGAAGCTTCCCTCCAAAGCTGAGTGTGTCTCAGAGGGATGCCTGACCAGGAAAAACATTGCTAACTAACAACAACAACATCAAACATACCATCTCAGGACTATTTAATTGCTCATCGTCTAACATTGTGTATGCCATCAAATGCCAAAAGTGCCCTTCAGCTCTCTATATTGGACAAACAGGCCAAACCCTACACCAAAGGATTGTTGTTGTTCAGTCGTTCAGTCGTGTCCGACTCTTCGTGACCCCATGGACCAGAGCACGCCAGACACGCCTATCCTTCACTGCCTCTCGCAGTTTGGCCAAACTCATGTTAGTAGCTTCGAGAACACTGTCCAACCATCTCATCTTCTGTCGTCCCCTTCTCCTTGTGCCCTCAATCTTTCCCAACATCAGGGTCTTTTCTAGGGAGTCTTCTCTTCTCATGAGGTGGCCAAAGTACTGGAGCCTCAACTTCAGGATCTGTCCTTCTAGTGAGCACTCAGGGCTGATTTCTTTAAGAATGGATAGGTTTGATCTTCTTGCAGTCCATGGGACTCTCAAGAGTCTCCTCCAGCACCATAATTCAAAAGCATCAATTCTTCGGCGATCAGCCTTCTTTATGGTCCAGCTCTCACTTCCGTACATTACTACTGGGAAAACCATAGCTTTAACTATACGGACCTTTGTTGGCAAGGTGATGTCTTTGCTTTTTAAGATGCTGTCTAGGTTTGTCATTGCTTTTCTCCCAAGAAGCAGGCGTCTTCTAATTTCGTGAGTGCTGTCACCGTCTGCAGTGATCATGGAACCCAAGAAAGTGAAATCTCTCACTGCCTCCATTTCTTCCCCTTCTATTTGCCAGGAGGTGATGGGACCAGTGGCCATGATCTTAGTTTTTTTGATGTTGAGCTTCAGACCATATTTTGCGCTCTCCTCTTTCACCCTCATTAAAAGGTTCTTTAATTCCTCCTCACTTTCTGCCATCAAGGTTGTATCATCAGCATATCTGAGGTTGTTGATATTTCTTCCGGCAATCTTAATTCCGGTTTGGGCTTCATCCAGTCCAGCCTTTCGCATGATGAATTCTGCATATAAGTTAAATAAGCAGGGAGACAATATACAGCCTTGTCGTACTCCTTTCCCAATTTTGAACCAATCAGTTACTCCATATCCAGTTCTAACTGTAGCTTCTTGTCCCACATAGAGATTTCTCAGGAGACGGATGAGGTGATCAGGCACTCCCATTTCTTTAAGAACTTGCCATAGTTTGCTGTGGTCGACACAGTCAAAAGCTTTTGCGTAGTCAATGAAGCAGAAGTAAATGTTTTTCTGGAACTCTCTAGCTTTCTCCATAATCCAGCGCATGTTTGCAATTTGGTCTCTGGTTCCTCTGCCCCTTCGAAAGCCAGCTTGCACTTCTGGGAGTTCTCGGTCCACATACTGCTTAAGCCTGCCTTGTAGAATTTTTAGCAAAACCTTGCTAGCGTGTGAAATGAGCGCAATTGTGCGGTAGTTGGAGCATTCTTTGGCACTGCCCTTCTTTGGGATTGGGATGTAGACTGATCTTCTCCAATCCTCTGGCCACTGCTGAGTTTTCCAAACTTGCTGGCATATTGAGTGTAGCACCTTAACAGCATCATCTTTTAAAATTTTAAATAGTTCAGCTGGAATATCATCACTTCCACTGGCCTTGTTGTTAGCAAGGCTTTCTAAGGCCCATTTGACTTCACTCTCCAGGATGTCTGGCTCAAGGTCAGCAACCACACTACCTGGGGTGTATGAGACCTCCATATCTTTCTGGTATAATTCCTCTGTGTATTCTTGCCACCTCTTCTTGATGTCTTCTGCTTCTGTTAGGTCCTTTCCACTTTTGTCCTTAATTGTGGTAATCTTTGTACGAAATGTTCCTTTCATTTCTCCAATTTTCTTGAACAGATCTCTGGTTTTCCCCATTCTGTTGTTTTCCTCTATTTCTTTGCATTGCTCGTTTAAAAAGGCCCTCTTGTCTCTCCTTGCTATTTTTTGGAAATCTGCATTCAATTTCCGGTATCTTTCACTATTTCCCTCGCATTTTGCTTGCCTTCTCTCCCCCGCTATTTGTAAGGCCTCATTTGACAGCCACTTTGCTTTCTTGCATTTCTTTTTCATTGGGATGGTTTTCGTTGCTGCCTCCTGTATAATGTTACGAGCCTCCATCCACAGTTCTTCAGGCACTCTATCCACCAAATCTAAATCCTTAAACCTGTTCTTCACTTCAACTGTGTATTCATAAGGAATTTGATTTAGATTGTATCTTACTGGCCCAGTGGTTTTTCCTACTTTCTTCAGTTTAAGCTGGAATTTTGCTATAAGAAGCTGATGATCTGAGCCACAGTCAGCTCCAGGTCTTGTTTTTGCTGAGTGTATAGAGCTTCTCCATCTTTGGCTGCAGAGAATATAATCAATCTGATTTCGGTGTTGCCCATCTGGTGATGTCCATGTGTAGAGTCGTCTCTTGTGTTGTTGGAAAAGAGTGTTTGTGATGACCAGTTTGTTCTCTTGACAGAACTCTATTAGCCTTTGCCCTGCTTCATTTTGAACTCCAAGGCCAAACTTGCCAGTTGTTCCTTTTATCTCTTGACTCCCTACTTTAGCATTCCAATCCCCTATAATGAGAAGAACATCCTTCCTTGGTGTCATTTCTATAAGGTGTTGTAAGTCTTCATAGAATTGGTCAACTTCAGTTTCTTCAGCACTGGTAGTTGGTGCATAAACTTGGATTACTGTGATGTTAAAAGGTCTGCCTTGGATTCGTATCGAGATCATTCTATCATTTTTGAGATTGCATCCCAGTACAGCTTTCGCCACTCTTTTGTTGACTATGAGGGCCACTCCATTTCTTTTACGGGATTCCTGCCCACAGTAGTAGATATGATAGTCATCCGAACTGAATTCGCCCATTCCCGTCCATTTTAGTTCACTGATGCCCAGGATGTCAATGTTTATTCTTGCCATCTCATTTTTTACCACATCCAGCTTACCAAGGTTCATGGTTCTTACATTCCAGGTTCCTATGCAATACTTTTCTTTACAGCATTGGACTTTCCTTTCGCTTCCAGGCATATCCGCAACTGAGCGTCCTTTCGGGTTTGGCCCAGCCGCTTCATCAGCTCTGAATCTACTTGTACTTGTCCTCCGCTCTTCCCCAGTAGCATGTTGGACGCCTTCCGACCTGAGGGGCTCATCTTCCAGCGTCATATCTTTTATATGCCTGTTGTCTTTGTCCATGGAGTTTTCTTGGCAGGGATACTGGAGTGGCTTGCCAGTTCCTTCTCCAGGTGGATCACGTTTGGTCCAAACTCTCCACTATGACCTGTCCATCTTGACCTGTCCATAGCTTCCCTGAGTAATTCAAGCCCCTTCGCCACGACAAGGCAGTGATCCATGAAGGGGACACCAAAGGATAAATGGACATAAATCTGACATCAGGAATCACAAGACAGAGACACCAGTAGGAGAGCACTTCAATCTCCCAGGACACTCTATACAATATCTCAAAGTACCGGTAGCTGTCTTATTGCAAAGGAATTTCAGAAATAGACTGGAAAGAGAAGTTGCTGAATTGCAACTCATTACCAAGCTTAAAACCATGGAGAGACCTGGTCTGAACAAAGACATTGGATTCTTATCTCATTATACATGACAAAGCTTTTTTAACCTTCTCACCCCTTGCTTTTTCCTGTAAGACTAATTGCAGTCGTTAACAGTCGTCAACAGGTTTACCACAGCTATCAGCCTTTCACCCATTCCCACCACCCCTCTGAGTAATACCCCTCCCCACCCTCTCCCTATATATAAGGGTCTGGTGACTTCTGTTTCAGTGTATCTGAAGAAGTGTGCATGCACACGAAAGCTCATACCAAGAACAAACTTAGTTGGTCTCTAAGGTGCTACTGGAAGGAATTTTTTTATTTTGTTATTGCTAACTAAATTAGATAGTGGCCCTGGGATTGTGAGGAAGAGGGCTAACACTCCCCTGGGCCTGACTTGATCCATTTTGTAAGGAAGCACAACTCCAGAACCACCCAAACTAGCGTTCTTGTGTTTGCTTGTTGCAAATTGAGAAGAGGCCCATGATGGGCCTGTGACAGTTACCCTGAGTTTACTCTCCATCATCATATTCTGCTCTTTCAGTAGATTGTCCCTTTCTTTCACCATCTTCTCCTCCAGCTGCTGGATGTTCAGCTCGTAGCTCCGTTTCTGATCCTCCATCTTCTGCTCCAGCTCAGCTTGCTTCTGCTTCTGGATCTCCTGCTCTCGCTCCGCAGCTTCAGCCTTTGCCTTCGCCTCTGTCCCGGGAATGAAAAAAAGGAAGAACGGATAACTGCAGGTGTTTGTGCAGAGTCACAAGATATTGTTCTATGGTTACTGACTGCTATGGAGTTTGGGTTTGGCTAAAATAGGGTTAAAGGGGCCAGAATTACTGCTTGAAGTTTGTTAATGCTCAGTGGCCCTGCATACCATTCATATCTGTATTTGGAGAAAGTATGAAGCCAGGTGTATGGGACCCAGGTGGCGCTGTGGGTTAAACCACAGAGCCTAGGGCTTGCTGATCAGAAGGTCAGCGGTTTGAATCCCTGCGACAGGGTGAGCTCCCGTTGCTCGGTCCCTGCTCCTGCCCACCTAGCAGTTCAAAAGCATGTCAAAGTGCAAGTAGATAAATAGGAACCACTCTGGTGGGAAGGTAAACGGCGTTTCCGTGCGCTGCTCTGGTTCGCCAGAAGCGGCTTTGTCATGCTGGCCACATAACCTGGAAGCTGTACGCCGCCTCTCGGCCAATAAAGCGAGATGAGCGCCGCAACCCCAGAGTCGGACACAACTGGACCTAATGGTCAGGGGTCCCTTTACCTTTTTATGAAGCCCCAAAGCAACTAGAAAATAGAAAAGTAGTAGCAGAAGTAAATACTCCAGAGCAGTAGTTTGTGGGATGGATTCAAGTGAATACTAGGAAATTTTGGTTTGCATATTCAAGTCAATTAATGAATTCTGTTGCCCTAGTGCAAGAATTCCACTTAAAAAAGAAACTTTTTTCTGCTGTTAGGAAAGTGACAGGCAATTGAACTGAAAATTGTGGGATGTGAATGACAAAAAGGGGAAATGTGTAAGCATCCTGCAAGCAAGTCAGGATGAATGTTCATTGTCATGCAACATCCCCGTAAACAAATCATAATGAATGCTCAACAAACGTTGGATCGAATCAAACCTCTGCAAAAGCTTTCTGCAAGCAGATCATTATTATCATTTATTAAATTTAAATACCGCCCTAGACCATCAGGTCTCAGGATGGATGCTTAATAGATAGGCTGTCTGCCGGAGTCTTAGGAAACAGCTGGAGACTTCCCTGGAACGTGACATCTGCTTTAGTGACAGCTGTTCTGCTGAAAGGGGGAGGTGACTAGGTGGGTGTGTCAGGGAACAACCAAAGCTTTGGAAGGGGGCAAAAATAGGATGACAGAGACAGGGAAGAGAGAGATGAGCTGCTGACTGAAAAGCACTTTCAGTAGTCTTCTTTCAAATCAGCCCTCTTCCTCAGAGAGGCAGAATGAGAGAATGTACATGAAAAAAAGTGTCATTTTCCGGAGGGATCTGGTAAAAAGTTTGATCCAGCAGAGTTCTGAGCCTTGAAAAGCACATAGAGCTGAAAGAGGAAGGAGGAGAAAATGTCTCTTTTCCAACGTACTTCTATGTCATTTTCAAGGACTAAAAATATAACCACACCCACAACCTCATGACCAAGTGGGCAGCTTGTGGGGGAGGCCCAGAGTCTTCATGGGCACCAGGGGAAGACCTCCAGGGAGCCGCATTGTTGACCACTGCCACATGCATGCTACTTTACCTGCCATTTCCTTCTCTTTCTCTGACAGAGCTTGATCACTTAGCAGTATGGCTCTGCCGACATTCTCCTTCTCCTTGAGGAACTGCTGTAGGACTGGCTCTGCCTGCGACAGAAGAGTCAGAAGAGTGAATGAAGGGAGGCCGGCTAAAACAGATTTGGTCCCCGCCTGCTTCACGTTCCCCATTTTCGCTTAATAAGGTGAGAAAGGAGACATACAAATGCACGAACGTTTCTGCAGTGATGTTAAAAATAAAGAGGAAGGGAGCCTGTCTGAAGCATGGACTGTGAGAAGATAGATGGCCCAGATGGCATTTGACTCCCTGGCAGGCACCCCTTTCATTTCAGGCACAAAGTAGATCTCATCCTGCAGCTGGGGGCTGTGGACTTCCTTCTTCTATTACCTCTGTATTAAAAAGGACCCCTGGACAGTTAAGTCCATCCAGTCAAAGGCAACTATGGGGCTGCAGAACGCCTCTTGCTTTCAGGCTGAGGGAGCCAGCGTTTGTCCACAGACAGCTTTCTGGGTCATGTGGCCAGCATGACTAAACCACTTCTGGCGCAATGGAACACCGTGATGGAAACCAGAGCGCACAGAAATGCCGTTTACCTTCCCGCCGCAGCGGTACCTATTTATCTACTTACACTGGTGTGTTTTCAAACTGCTAGGTTGGCAGGAGCTGGAAAAGAGCAATGGGAGCTCAACCCATCACAGGGATTTGAACCGCTGACCTTCTGATCAGCAAGCCCTAGAGGCTCAGTGGTTTAGACCACAGCGCCACCCGCGCCCTCTGTATTATTCACCCCTAGGATTGTGGCCCTCTAAGAGCCTAAGCAGATATGTTGAGGGATGCCTGTGACTGGATCTGCTAGCATTCTGGATGTTACTTAACACATCTGGGGACTGCACATCACATCAGAGCAGCCAGGATGGAAGAAAAGGTCATCTGCTTTCCTCATCTAAACAGCACCCTGAATATCCGATAATGCAAGGATCTCCCAGTGCCACTGTATTCTAGTCCAATCCGCAATCTCTAGCAAATGATTTTAAGTAAAATTCAAAACACTGCGGACTTCCTGTGTCACATCTGTATAGGTCCTAAATTGGGAAGCTCAGGCACATAGCTAGGGGAAGCAGAACAACCTCCCACAATCTCTCTCCCAGTCTACTTTTTATATGTCTCTCGACTGGACCAGGAATCTGAGCTTGTTTCAGCTGTATGCCTTTCTGTTTGCCACCGGGTTGAACAATGAGCTATTAGACTGCAGTCAGACACGCCTTTATTTTTCATGGATTCAGAATTTTAAAAATGGTGCAATTGTGCAACAAGAGTAATTAATTAATAATAATTATTATTATTAATACCCTGCCCACCTGGCTGGGTTTGCCCAGTCACAATTTCAGTACCCAATCACCAGCTCTGGTACTCAGATATGAACTTTGCACCTATTTCAACCACACCTATAAAATGTGTTTCAGGTTTTGGCAATTTGAATTCTGAGAAAACCTTGATTTGGAGTGCACCCCCACCATCCAATCAGCCAAGCTTCCCAGAAACATTACAATGTCCCTTTAAGATCTTCATTCAGCAACCCTCGCCCTTCCTCACCATCACTCCCTTTTTCTGTTCTTGGTGGTATCTCCGTTCCATTTCCTTCAGGTCATCCGAAAACAGCTTGTGACCCCCAGGACGGGAGTAAACCCCCTGTTTGATGTTTTCCTCCAGCTCCCCAGACAAGGACATCAACACAGCCCAACAGAGTTTTGAAGATTCCTGCTCATTCTTTTGGCAGAAACCCTCCTTCATCTGGTCCATGGTTTTCTGGCAACACAAAGAAAATAAAGCTGAGACATAGCTAAGCACTTCGAAACATTTCTAGTCTGGGAGAACAGACTTTGTGCGCCACAGATTTATTTTTAGAATAAAATTGTTCAAGGCATTTCTTAACCACCCTCCACCCAAAGAATCCAGTGTGGCGGACAAAAATCTGAATATTTGGGTATAATATACAGTTTGCAGCATGGGAAAAACTATGGAAAGAGAATTTGAAATTCACAGCGTGCTATACATTGAAATAAAATTATATGGAAATGATGTACCGCTGGTACTTAACTCCTAGTAAATTAGCGAAAATGTATAGGACAAGTTCAAATATTTGTTGGAAATGTAAGGAGAAGGAGGGCACCTTTTATCATAGGTGGTGGAAGTGCAAAGTGATAAAGGAATTCTGGGAAATGATGTACTGTATAATGAATTGGGGGGGGGGGAATGTTTAAAATAACCTTTGTTTAAAAAAAAAACCAGAAGCCTTTTTGTTAGGAATTGTAGGTGCAGAAATACCGAAGGAACTGAAAAGACTGTTTTTGTATGCTACAACAGCTGCAGGGATGTTGCTTGCCCAGAGCTGGAAAGATGATAAGATACCTACGAGGGCGGACTGGCAGATGAAATTATTGGACTATGCAGAGATGGCAAGATTAACTGGGAAAATCAGAAATCAAGAGGATCAAAACTTCAACAGAGAATGGGACAAATATAGATTGTACTTGAAAGACCACTGTAAACACTTGAACTCTTGAATAACTCTTGCGATGATATATAGACTTTAGACATAATGGAGGACTGTAAATTGGATGGACTTATAATATGCAGCTGGAAAAGTTTTTCAATGAACCCACGGAGGGGAGGAAGGAAGTCCTAGGATTCGAAAGAATCTTGTGTTAAATTTTAATATTTGCAAGAATAGTTTTCTGTTAATGAACTTGTAAAACCAAATTTAAAAATTCATTAAAAAAAACAAGTCTGAATAAAATCAATGCACACTACATATAAATATCATTTCAAACCAACAAGTAAGCCAAGACAAGCCTTTGCAGTCTGAGCCATCCAAGTGAAATCCCAACTGTCCAGGCTTAACATGCTTGCTCCTTGTTCGTTTTGCAACCAGACCGACACTCTCAACGTACCACCTCTTAACACGAAGATATCAAGGGACAGCCTACCATGAGTTCCACCTGGAACCGTTGTTGGTCATCCTTGAAGGCACGAGCCAGGAACACCTGCAGGGCCTCCTTCTCACACTCGGCGTGGATCCCCAGCAGCTCCTGGACTGTCTCCGTAGGAAGCTTCAGCTTTTGATCCATCAGCTCCCTGTAGCGCACAGTAGCATCATGGAGAGCAGCCGAGTTCTCAATCTCAGCCAAGGCCAGCACTGCGCTCTCCATGCAAGGCACCTGCCCACTGCGAATGGTGTCTACATAGGTTGTCACTAGGTTCGCCAGCACTACCAGGGGGAAAAAGCAAAGGCACTGGTTGTGGCAGCACTTATGGGAGAGCACACTGTGCTCAGAGTGGCCCACTGCAATACAAAATCAAGTAGCTAGGATCCCAAGCTCCTCCCTGGGGCAATTATGGCAGGTGCACAGGGCCACCCAGCTGCCAACCAGCTGGTCTGAGGAGGACTACAGAGTTACCAGGACTCACAGCGGCCATTGACAAGGTGTCCTCCTGGGATGGTCTTTTCCTTGGATGTTCTATAGACGTAACGGCAGAACTGGCCGGCTTGTTCCACAAAGTCGGGCTCCAGCTGGCTCTCCTGCATCGACTCCAGCCGGGGCAGGTTCTTCCTAGTAGTGGGGCGGTCGAAAATGAAACACTTGCGAGTGGGGAAGAACATCCGGATGCATTTGCGAGGCAGGTTGTACAGGTGAACATCAGAGGCATCACCTGGAAGGAAGAAGATGGAGATGTTAGCTGTTTTCCTGAGTCATGCAGGGGTTTCACCCTCAAAGCCTTCATGATGAAGTAGGCTCCAGACACAGGACTCTGAAGATCACTCTTTACTTGCAGGATGGCAACTGTTAACAAGCAGTATTGTTTGTGCATATCAAGTCCAATGCAATGAATTTGAGCCCAAGAGAGGATCTTCTTGCTTCTTGCTTCAAAAACTCTTTCATACCAGTGTGTAAGATATCAGTGCCTGGTTTGTCTGTCCTCACAAACTCCTCCAGACACAGCATCTGCTTGAAGTTTCCACACTCCCATGTTGTTGTTGTTGTTGTTGTTGTTGGTCAATGACAACAAGACAACCTCCAACTCCCTCCCCTCCTATATAAGAAACACACTCCCTTTTAAAGGGCGTTAACAAATTAACAAGACAATGAGTCAGCATTTCTGTGACCTTAATCAGAGCCACAAGATTCTGCAGCTGTTATATTACATTACATTACAGAGGTTTTCTTTCCCCCCAGTACAATTCATTCTTTGTGAAATGCAGTTTCTAACAAATACAGTACCAGTACAAATATCAACAGGAGATGGGGAGCTTGTGGGTAAATCTGAAAGGGCACATGGAAATGCAAAGATACCAGTGGGTTAGAACATGGAAGAGGAAAAGTAGGATTTGAGCAAGGTGGATATTTCATACAACAGAAGGGAAGGCATACTATACTTCATGGTTATCTTTATTAAGTACATACCGGTAGATACACAACCCTTTCTGCTCTTCCTTGCTCCCCCCCCCCCTTCTGACTCTTAGATCTAACTGTAGATGGCAAGCCTATAGACAGGGGTAGTACCGTTTCTAAGTTTTAAGCAACAGCTAGTAATTTCAGGTGCATTATGAATTCTGAGTGTTTTTAAATATATATATATATACTAAAAACAACAGTCTCATGCACTTTAAAGACTAGGAAGTGTGCTATGGCATAAGCTTATTCTCTCAGGTGCATGGAATGTTATTCCAAATTGGCAGATATATACACACATGCAAGTTACAAAGCTGGGTTAGCCAGCCTAGTGCCCTCCAGGTATGATGAGACTACAACTCCCATCATTCCTGAGCATTGTCCATGCTGACTGGGGCCTAACAGGGCTGGCCGTTGGTAAGTTAGCAGGTTCCGTTGTGTTTGCTGCAGCAGAGTAACCTGGCTACCCCTTTGAAACAGTTTATATACTGTATTTTGTTGAGGTTCGTTGGGAGCAATTTTGTGCAGAGGAAAGCTGCAACTGTTTCAAATAAATGTGATGTGTAAACACATCAAACGTGCTTTGAAACACAACTCTGCTAGGTAGTATAGACACCACGTTACACACCTAGACTGGTATTAAACTAAGGCCACATCCACACAATACTTCAAAGCACTATGATGCCATTTTAACCAGTCATGGCTTCCCCCAGAGAATTCCAGGAACTGGAGTTTGTTAAGGGTGCGAAGAGTTGTTAGGAGACCCCTAATTCCCCCCAAAAGCTACAATTCCTGGTTTCCCAACACTTCTCAGCACCTTTAATGAACAACAGCTTCCGGAATTCTTTGGGGGAAGCCACTGAATTTGCCCGCCACTGTTAGTACCTTTCTTTAATCTCAATGAATGTTCCAGATACTCGTCTTCAGTGATGGGGTGCCCATTCAGCTCCAGCTGCAAGGTGAAATCCCGCAAGGCCCAGACGAAACTTGGGAAGAAGCGGACAAACTCAGCAGAATCTTCCAGTCCCCCACTGCCGCCCCCGGGGGACGATTTGGCTTTGATGCGCTCCGTGAGCTCTGTCACATAGCTGTTGGCCAGGTTTAGGAATCAAGAGACCAGTTCCCTGCATAGGGGGAGAACAAGCACCCCCTTGAAATACCCCCCACCGTGTAGCCATGCAATACAGAACAGATAGTTCAATGCAAATGAGAAAGGTCCTGTACCTTTCCTGTACCTTTAAACTGCTGCATATTTTGGATTGCCATCTCATTAACCTTTCCATTGCATGTGCAGAACAAATCCTCGTGCAGCTGCATTTGTGGCGATGATGTCCTCACAATGTGCCCTTTCCATGCCTCTTCCCGCCCCCCCATCCCGCCCCCAAGGGTGGCCTGCTTTGGAATTATTGCCACAGGAAAATAAAGCTACAACAGGAGAGAAAAGCCCTTCAACTTTATGTGGCACGTGGATGGCAGTTTTGGAAATATGGTGTCAAAGACGTTCAAAGTTGCGAGTTAACTCTTTATTAGCAAAAGCAGGATCTTCATGGACTTGGTTGAGTGTCAGGCCTAAGGAGCATGAATCCATTGCTGAGACTGAAAATCCCCGCTTCCACATAGCAATCTAAGTCCCTCCTCTCCAGGGCTTTCCCCAAACAATCAGAGACTGCGTCTGCATGCAACTTGCCACTGCTCTGCCCATTTCAGCCCTCTTCTGGGAGACAAGTGGGGAGGGAAGATTGTAGCAGCAGGACAGGGAGACTCCTGTGACTTTTCATCAACCTGACTCATCTTCCTCTTGGCCTCCTCCCACTTGCCAGCTTCGGCTTCTGCCTTTGATTGTGGACTGCTCTCTGCCACAGATTCTTCCTGCTCACTAAACCCTGTTACCTCCTCATCTTCTTTTTTTTGTTTTGTTTTTTATGTATATACTTTTTATTAAATTTTCTGTTTTACAATTTCAAATTCTCATTTTACATCCTTAAGATATCATTGACTTCTCTTCTTCTCTTTCCATGGTTCATTTTACATATCTTAAATCCCTGCATATTTTACCAAAAACTATACCAATCAGTTTACCATTATTGCATCCATCAAAACTCATCTACACTGTTGAATTTATCTTAATGTTGCCAGCGTTTTCAGCTGGGCACAATTATTTTCCATATATTCAATAAACATTTTCCAATCTTATGTTCTTCTTGTTCTCTTATTCTGTATGCTAAGCCTGCAAGTTGTGCATATTCTGTCAAGTTAAGTTGCCATTCTTTTTTGGTTGGAACCTTGCTCATTTTCCATTTTGGGGCTAACATAACCTCCTCATATTCTGAGACTTCCTCTTCCCAGTCTGACACCTCCTTTTCTAAGTTATCAACAACTTTGAACGGTATGATTTACTGCTGGCTTGCTCTGTGGACTTGTGGGCCACAATACCAAAAAAAGGTTGAAAACCTAACACTATAAAGGTCAGAGTTGCACCCGTTGTTCTGCACACTCTTGTATCTGGCCCCACCCACCACTGACACATGGCCCCTGGAAGGTTGCACATAAAATAATGTGGCCCCTGGACTGAAAAAGATTTCCTACCACTCTAGAGTAACAAGAGGCAATGTCCTAAGGAGAGAGAGACAATACAGGACTTCCTCAAACTCCCTCCAGCAAATGAAAATCAGAGTTAGTGCATGGGAAGGATACTGAAGCTGATCCATAGCTTGCTGGTCAATGGCACCAAAACTGTTGTAGACCAGGGTGCTGCTCAGGAGCACAGCCAAAGCGAAGATCCAGGTGTCGTTTTGAGTATCGCCCTAAGAAAGGAGGAAGAAAGCCATTATGTTCTGCTTCTCCCCTTCCATCGCAGTGTTGCGACAAGTATTGTTCATAGAATCATAGAACTGTAGCGTTGGAAGGGACCCCGAGGATCATCTGGTCCAGCCCCCTGCGATGCAGGAATACAATGCAGCTGGCCCATACGGGGATCGAACCTGCAACCTTCACATTATCAGCTCCATGCTCTAACCCAGTGTTTCCCAACCAGTGTGCCTCCAGATGTTTTGGGACTACAATTCCCATCATCCCTGACCACTGGTATTGCTAGCGAGGGATGATGGGAGTTGTAGTCCCAAAACATCTGGAGGCACACTGGTTGAGAAACACTGCTCTAACCAACTGAGCTACACAATACATAAGTACTGATTCATTCTCAAGTTACCGTATTTTTCGCTCTATAAGGCGCACCTGACCATAGGACGCACCTAGTTTTTAGAGGGGGAAAGCCCCAATTTTTTTGAGGATCAGCTCAAATTTCTGCAGCTTCTTTTGCAAAGGAGAAAAGCCCCATTTTTTGAGGATCAGCTCAAAGTTGTTGAGCTTACTTTGCAAAGGAGAAAAACCCTGTTTTAACTCACAGTTCTGCAGCTTCAGGAAGCCATTTCCACAGTTTCCAGACAGATAATCTAATCAGCCAGTCACATGTCGCTGGGGAAACAGCCTCCCTCTGCAAGGGGGCGGGGCTGGAATCTCTCTCCCTTATCTCTCTCCCGATCCTTTGCTGAGCAGCTGCTCAGCGGGCTTCCTTTCAACACTCCCTTCTCTCTCTTTTTTTTAAAAAAGCATGATCTGCTTTTGCCCCTGGGCAGTTCAGCTCCAGGGACCACACATTCGCTCCATAAGACGCACAGACATTTCCCCTTACTTTTTAGGAGGAAAAAAGTGCATCTTATGGAGCGAAAAATACGGTATTTGTTGCTTTTACTTGGCCCTGGGAAAGCTGGCGTAGTGAGCTAAGGACTGCGGCAGATGCTGTTGCACTACTGAGAACCAAAGTGCTGTTGGTGCTGGGCTGTCCCTAAACTCCTTTCCTTTGAGCCCCGATTCTGGGTTTTTAACAGCAGCTAGTCACATAAAAATCAAGCAGGGAAAGCTTTGCCCAACACTTGTTCCCATGCCAGAGAAAAGCTTCCCAAGATAAGTAATAATAATAATAATAATAATAATAATAATAATAATAATAATAATAATATATTAATTATACCCCGCCCATCTGGCTGGGTTTCCCCAGCCACTCTAGGAGGCTCCCAACAGAATATTAAAAATACGACAAAACATCAAACATTAAAAACTTCCCTAAACAGTTTCTCTTCCTCAGGCTGATGCCATTGTTCTGTGAGCAGAGCCAGAAACAAAGTAGCAACTCTGAAGCACAAGTGTGCAAGGAAGTTGAGAAATACCATTGGTGCAGCGATGTTTGCTCATGTAGGCTTGAGCTTGCCCTTTGCTATCCCATACCATTGCGAACGGAAAAGCAACCGGCACCAGATTCACACTATAGACCTTCCTCCAGCTCTCAACTTCAACTGACTGGAAATTCCAAAAATTACGTAAGTTGTGCTGAGCCATCAAAATCCCAGCAGCCAAAATATTTAGTCTTACTTGGGGCTTTCCTGTAGTTTACAAAGAGGTCGGCACCCTCACGCCAGCTTGTTTTCACAGTCCCTTCGCCAAGATCTGGTTTCGGCCTCTGAGGCGCACTTTAAATGTATAAAACACTTATCTCTGTTGATGTGTGCATTTTCTGGTTCTGTAGACAAATACCTGGCAATGATCTTTCAGCAGCTGGGTACGGTGGCAGATATGTTGCGCCTGGCCCTGCCACAAATGGTGTTATGTCCTGTGCCCGTACATGCGAGGCAGAAATTCAGCAGGTGCACCACCCAAGAGTTCAGAATTACCTTTTCCACATCGCCTAGTCCCTCTGTATCCAGAAGCACAAGGGTCTGACCAGGCCTGCCTGGGTAGGGGACGCACCACATCCAGATTCCCTTGGTCTTCGACTGCACCGTAGAACCCAGGGGGAAACCTAACCATGGAGATGATCAAATTTTCAGGATTTAGGAAACCGGAAACATGTGAGCTACCGGTAGTAAGATCAGGGAATGATGCCTGATGCCCTTTCTCTTGGAAGGCTCTTACATCTTAAACAGATTACAAGAGACATTTCAAGGGTGTAGTTCCCCCCCACACACAGCGGGGTGGGGTGGTAGGAAAAGTGGGCTTCTGTTTAGGAAACTATAAAGCTTCCTGACACTGAATTAGCCCATCTAACCCAGTATTGTCTACCCTGACTGACAGCAATTCACCAGGGTTTTCAGACTAGGAACAGTCAACCTGGGAACTTATACATGCAGATCAGATATTAGTAATGTTCTACATTTTCCAAAGAGATGAACCAGGAAAACTAGGATTAGAGGCATGCTGGACTCCTGTGGAAGTTGTGTCCAAATTGTTACCTTGGAACACATTAACTGGGCTTGAATAATAATAACAATAATAACAATAATAACAATAATAACAATAATAATATCTTCTAAAAGTCAGATAGTTGTTTATTTCCCTGACATCTGAAGGGAGGGCGTTCCACAGGGCAGGCACCACCACCGAGAAGGCCCTCTGTCTGGTTCCCTGTAACCTCACTTCTCGCAGCAAGGGAACCGCCAGAAGGCCCTCGGAGCTGGACCTTAGTGTCCGGGCTGGACGATGGGGGTGGGGACGCTCCTTTAGGTATACTGGGCCGAGGCTGTTTAGGGCTTTAAAGGTCAGCACCAACACTTTGAATTGTGCTCGGAATAAGTCACTACAGGATTCTCTCTGCACAGAAGGGCACTCTGTGGTCCACACACACCCCCCATTTGAGCACAAAACACTTAAATGTAGAGTTTGCTTCCCTCCCTCTCCAGGGTTTGCCGCAGTTTTCTCTCTCACCTGCGTTTGTGCCAGCTAGTTTGTTCATGAGGTAGGACTTGCCCGTTCGGTAGAGTCCCACAATGGCAACCACCACCACCGGCTGGCGAATTTCAGAGAGCAGGCGAAGGGCCTTTTCACAGACAAAGAGCTTCCTGTCCCTGTTCTCGATCAGGCAGATGGGCTCGGACATGTGGCTTTCGGGCGCCATTGCTCTAATCCTTAAAGTACTGTTTGGGATAGGAGACAGATGGAAAACCAGGAAGAGTCACCACTGGATATATTTCATGTACACCTATGAATCAAAAATATGAGCTGCATGGATCCAGCAGCCAGAAGAATCAGAAAGATGCCATTTGTTGTTTGTTTGTTTGTTTGTTTGTTTACAGATGATTTATTATTTATTTATTTATTTTGACAAAGTAATAATCACAAATATATAAGATTAAAAATGTGCACCCCACCACCAAGACCATTCCATTGTAACTATCTAACCTCCCAAAATTTCAACACATCTTGCGATGGTTTGATTGACCCCTTTCCATTTTAACAGTATAAATTCTACAAACACCCTATCTATTATTATTATTATTATTATTATTATTATTATTATTATTATTATTATTATTAAAGTCCATTTCATTGTACTTGTACAGTGACAATAAAGATATACAGAAAGATAAAGAAAGAAAGATCTTCTCAAAATCATTTCTCCTGCATATTCCCAGTCTTACCTTAATGACACATATTACTTTATCATTAATAGCTGTATCCCACCCCTCTTTATACCATTCTTCCATTTTATATTCTGCTTGCTCCTTCCACTTCCTACCGGTAGCTACAAAATTTGTGCAGCTGTTAATAAATTTGTGAGCAAGTCCTTCATAGCCTGCAAACCTTCCACCCTATCGTAAATAGATAATAATGCTACCTCTGGACTTTCGGTCAGCTTTAACCCAGTGATCTGTTATCTCCTTAAACTCCCTTTGCCAAAAAAATTGTACATATTTACACCACCACCACCAGTGAAGATAAGATAAAGGTAAAGGGTAAAGGTACCCCTGACCATTAGGTGCAGTCACGGACGACTCTGGGGTTGCAGCGCTCAACTTGCTTTACTGGCCGAGGGAGCTGGTGTACAGCTTCCGGGTCATGTGGCCAGCATTACTAAGCCTCTTCTGGTGAAGCCAGAGCAGCGCACAGAAACGCCGTTTACCTTCCCGCCAGAGCGGTACATATTTATCTACTTGCACTTTGACATGCTTTCGAACTGCTAGGTTGGCAGGAGCAGGGACCGAACAATGGGCGCTCACCCCATCACGGGGATTCGAACTGCTGACCTTCTGATCGGCAAGCCCTAGGCTCAGTGGTTTAGACCACAGCGCCACCCAAGATGTGCACAAGCAATGTGCAAATAAAGCAATTGCACGAGTAATGTGCAAATAAATCCATTAATAAAACACAGCTAAAAAATTTAGGTAATGGATTTGATTCAGTGTGGACCATTTGTTCTGTATGCCATGAATTTATAATTTCTGGATGTTTTAATGGTTTTATGGTACATTGCCAAGGTATTATCTTTATTACTATTTGAACAACTTGATGGTTTATTGCCTTAATGGGGCGCAGCAATAAAACTGCTGGTGCATTTGCAAAGCTAAGCAGGGCCAGGTATGGTTTCGATTTGGATGGGGTACCACCTGTTGAGATTCCTGCATTGACCCTCAGGGTTCCTTTCAAATCTACAATTCTCTGACTCTATGATTCTGTCATCTAGAACATGGGTATGCAAGCTAAGGTCCAGGGGCCGGATCTGGCTCAATCGCCTTCTAAATCCGGCCCATGTACGGTCCAGGAATCAGTGTGTTTTTACATGAGTCAAATGTGTCCTTTTATTTAAAATGCATCTCTGGGTTGTTTGTGGGGCATAGGAATTCGTCCATTTCCCCCCCTTCAAAATATAGTCCGGTCCTCCACAAGGTCTGAGAGACAGAGGACCGGCTCCCTGCTGAAAAAGTTTGCTGACCCCTGATCTAGAAGGTCGCAGGTCCCCCATCCCTGCATTTGTGGACCTGAAATGGTTAAAATACCATTCTCCCTTTAAACTCTGCCTTCACCTCTCTCCTCTTCCTTCGTTTTTTTGTGTGTCATATTTTAGACTGGAAGGTCCTCAAGGAACCAACATTTTGCAAAACACCACACATATTGAAGTTACAATAATATTAATATTAATATTAATATTAATATTAATAATAATATTGTTTTAATATTGTTTTAATATTTTTAATTTTCAGTAAATTGCCATGGCATTTATTCATTTATTGGAAATGAAAGGTGGCATACAAACAATTTAGACAATTTTTTTTTTGTTATTGTTATTATTAGGAAGAAACTATGTTCTGAGCAGTTTGTCTGCAATGAGCCAACCTCTCACCCAAGAATCTCTGGGGAGCGCCGTGTGTTTCGAGGAACACCGTTTCAAAACCACCAACTTCCTGGGGTCTCCCTCCCTCCCTGTGATAATTACTGGGGCAGTTAAAACTTGCTTCGGTTTCCGGATCGAGGCCCTGCCTTGCCCAGAGACACTCAGAGAACCCGGAAGGTTGACTGGCCTCTTTGTAGCCTGCAAAGCAACCTCCTCCATCCCATCGCGCAAAACCACAAACCGCAAAGGGTTCGTGTGGGAATTCCCCAGGCCGATTCTCACGAGACACGCACCAAAGGGGTAATGGTGTAAAATGCACAAAACCCATCTTCTTAGTTAGCATCATAGGAGCCAACTCCTAGGGGGGCCGAGGTCCCTTCGCCGCCGCCGCCGCCCCCCCGCAATAAAATGTTTGAGGGGGTTGCCCCCCCCGCATTGCCATTCAAACGAAGTGCGTGGGCAGTGTCATGTGATCGATTATGTGGTGCGGGGCTTACCTGCCCCCCCTATTTTATTCAAGTTGACATCCCTGGCTAGAACCTCTTCCCTTAGCTCACCCACCCACCCCGTTTTGGCACTAAACCAGCCTCGGACGCGCGGAGACATTTGGATTGGCAGCAACTCGTAAGTCAAAAGAGGTTCGCTGCGGCGCCGCTCCAAATAGCTGGCTAAAACTAGCTCGGGTGGGGATCCATGAATAAACAACCGGCCCTTTGCTGCCCCGTGAGCGCCGCTGCTCTCCTTTTGCATGTGCACCGGCAAGTCTACTCGGAAGTAAACCAGACGGCGATGGCTCTCCCCCTCCCCTCTTGCGCAGGAGCACGGCGGTTCCCAACTTTCCGGTGCAACGTCTACTCAGAAGTAAGCCTTACTTTAACCCCACGGGGCAGGAGTGCCAACTTGGCCCCGTGACCGTGGGTGCCCGGAGCAGTGGGTGCCACCACGCAGCGTGCATGGCCCTGGCACCGACATTTGTGGGTGCCCGGCTCCCTTCATGGGGGATTTTGTGGGCGACGGCGCACCCAGGGCCCCAGGGAGTTGGCACCTATGCCACGGGGATGACTCCCGGGTAAAGAGGGCTGGGATTGCGCGTGTGGATTCTCGCAGCAGGCAAACGAGGAGGAGGCTCTCCAAGCTCCGCCTCCGCGGCTGTTCAGCAACGGGGATCGCGGAGCAACTGCCGATCGCGGCGGGGTCCGCCCAAAACGTGGCCCGGGCGCTCTCCTTACCGTCCCGGCAGCAGCAGCAGCGGCCTCCGGCTCCCAGACCTCCCGCGCGCTCTCCTGCCGACCCCGCTAACTCTGGCTTCTCGGCTGCTCAGCGGGGCTTTTGTTCGCGACGAGGAAGTGAAAGTGAAAGCGGCCCCTGATTGTTAGCGCAGGATTCCGGGAAGAGCTAAGAGTTCCAGGCAGCGCCACCCGGGTCCTCCATTTCTGAGTTTTTATCTTCCTTCTCGCACGGATCTGGGTGTTTCTGAACTGTTGCCAGTTATGTATGCCCTTTTATGGACGTATGTTCTGTATTATTTTATTAATACTATTGCCTAGCACCAGTTTGTTGTGGACTTTGGCTAGAACAATAAACTTATGAACTTGATATATGCCTAGCTTCTGTGGGATTTTAGTGTTGTGAGTTTTTTGGGTGGTAGTAGTATGTATAGGGACGCGGGTGGCGCTGTGGTCTAAACCACAGAGCCTAGGGCTGTTACTGGGCTTGAGTATGGTCGTTAGTATAACAAAGGAAAGTAGCTTTGTGCCAAATGGGTGCTGCCCCTCCCTCACCTGGCTGGTAGGGGCAGCAGAGTTACGTGTGAGAGTTGGAAGCAGCCTTCAGGCAGAAGCCAGGGAAGGAGAGCCATGCTTGATTTCTGTTGTCGGGGTGTGTGTGTGTGTGTGTGTGTGTGTGTGGATCCAGAATTGGCCTCCACAGTCACTTACGGACTCATTGTTAAAACCGTGTTTATGAAGAAGTGTTTATGCAAATAGGTAAATATGCAAATAGGGGTGGCGTTGTGGTCTAAACCACCGAGCCTCTTGGGCTTGCCGATCAGAAGGTCGGCAGTTCGAATCCCCGCAAAAGGGTGTGCACCTGTTGCTCTGTCCAAGCTCCTGCCCACCTAGCAGTTCGAAAGCACGCCAGTGCAAGTAGATAAATAGGTACCACTGCGGCGGGAAGGTAAACGGCATTTCCGTACGCTCTGGTTTCTGTCATGGTGCCCCGTTGCGCCAGAAGCGGTTTAGTCATGCTGGCCACATGACCCGGAAAGCTGTCTGTGGACAACGCTGGCTCCCTCGGCCTGAAAGCAAGATGAGCGCCATAGTCGCCTTTGACTGGACTTAACCGTCCAGGGTTCCTTTACCTAATACAGGTATATGTAAACCATATATCATAAAGACACCACAGTCACCACTGACCCTCATTCCATGGAAATTGAACCCTGCACCTCAGATTGAGGTGGCATGCAACAGCAGGGGTGACTAACCTGGGAGGGGGGCCTGTGAGCACATCGAATATCCAGCCTGTCATGTGTTTTAATCTGGTTTTAGATTATGGTTGATTTTAATTATCATTTCTGAATGTTTCAAATGCTTCTTATTTTCTTTTACAGATAAAAAGGAGCAGGGAGAGAGAGTGACGAGAAATGCACACACACAAAAAACCCTCAACTTTACTACACTTTGAGGCAGTAATGCGAACACACACCCTTGGTCTTTTGCAGTAGCAAGCCTGGCCCTGGGCACCCTGGACGTCTGCTCCACCGGCAGCCACCCGTTTCCCCCTTGCCTTTTTGCACCCCTCTGCCTGTCTCTCGCCTTGCGTCCTCAGAATTGCCGCAATCCTGTACTTTTCTGCATTTCATTTCTCTCTGACCTCACTTTTTACTATTTCTCCACCCAACCATACTCGTAACTTCCCGCCTTTCATTAACTTGACTAGACACTCTGTAAGCAAATTTCAGGGTCTGCATTTGATGGGGAAAGCCGTGACAGTCCAAACTGAGTAGACCCAAAAAGCTGACCTTTTAGTTGGAATTAGCTGTGGCCGCAGGTCTTTCTCAAGGGAGAAATTGCTTCACAAGCAAATAAGGCCATTGTGTTTGCTTGCTCAACTGTCATATTGAGAACCGACTAGTTCCTTGTCTTAGTTTTAAGATTTAACATGGCATCCTAACCTTGGGAAATAATGGCTCCCCAACACAAAACCTGTGAGCAGCACTGAGATCACTGAACTCTTTCCCCCTCTTCCCTTGGCAAGAGTGTCGATCGCCTGATTTTCTGGAATGGGGTAGAATTGGCAACGCTAGCTGGTACAACAGCTCTCCAAAATAAAAACATTTAAAAAGAAGTTGTTGGCTGAAGAGACTAGAAACAAAGCAGGAGTACTCAAAGACAGAAGCTTTTATTTTTTTTAAACAATACTGAAACACACAAGCACTTCGTGCACATTTCATTACAATTCTCATTGTAACAAGTCTCAGGCTGCAATACTTTCAGAGTAAGCGTGAATAAGACCCCCTCCCCAATCATTCTGCACAAGGGGAGAGGGGGTTCAGCTCAAAAGACTTGGCAGCAGCCAGAGTCCAGCAAACTGACTGCAACTGATTCCTTCCTCCTTCACTTGTCAATAGTGAAGATCACTTGTGGGTGGAGGGATGCCAGGAATCTGGGTTTGGGGGTGAGGAATTCAGAGGTTGCAAAAGCACAGCAGCTCCACCTTCACCCATCTTTGGCTGCAGACCAGTTCATAACACACAGCACCACGAGCTAAATATGAGGGATTCCCCACCTTAGCTGCTTCGTACATGTGGGCAGTGCTGGAGAGGGGCAAAGGCGTAGCCCAGTGATATAGGAGCTGCTTAGAATGCAGAAGGTCACTGGTTCAATTCCTGGCATCTCCAGATAGGGCTGGGAATGTCCCTATCTGAAACCCCAGGGAGCTGCTGCCAGTCAGTGCAGACAAAATCAAATGGACCAGTGATCTGACTATGTATCAGGCAGCTTCCTACCTTCTTCCTAATAGATGGATCCAACCATCTGGTTTTATATTAGCACCATCCATATCAAAATGGAGTGAAGAGCACAACCATAGACAACACTGTAAACGCCCCCTGAAGACTGATTCGCTCAACACAGACACAGGTAATTGTTTAGAACAGAAGTCAGTACACAGGTGCAGTGAATTTGAAAATGCAGCAATTTTTTTATCGTGTACACGTATATATAGGCACACTGCAAACACCTATTTAAAGTGGTACAAAGTACAGCTCCCTGCTTTTCCCATCCCAGCTGAACCTCATCCACAGCCCTGAGGCCAGGCCAGGATTTCCCCTTCGTTCACTCAGTCCATCAGGGCTGTTCAGAGATGCAATCCTCAAGAGATCACACATCCGCCAGAGCTTCTTCTCTGACTCCTCTGTTGCTGTATCTGAGACTCCAAGCTCTGGACCTGAGACTGAAGCCTTGAGAATTCCTGCTGGTACCCTTCTTGCTGAAGACGCCTCTGTTCCTGTTAGAGGAAAGATGTGGAGAGATGCATAACAAAGTCAGCATCTGTTAATTGTAACACATCATGTGTGTGAGAGAGAGGGGAGGAAGCATAGAGGATCACAAAACAGATGGAACTGGGCTACAACAGAACCTAGGGCTGCCAGCTCCCAGCAGATCCCAGGATCCATGGAAGTTTTCAAGGAACCAAAACGTTTTTCATCCCCTGCCAATGAAGCAAAGAGAGTCACATTTCCTTCTGGACCATCTTCCAGAGAGCGCATGTCAGTGATGGGAGAGGGCTAAAGCAAAAGTGGTTGGAGCAATTCATGTAAATTTTGTATAGTAGGTGTCAGGGACTGGCTGGACAGGAGAAGGTGTCAGATGCTGAAGGGGCACAGGGTTTAGTGAGCAGGAAGAACCTGAGAGGGAGCAGTTCAGACTCTGAGACTGAAGCAGAGCAGAGGGGGTGGTCAAGGGACTGCTTAACAACCCAGGAAGTCTCCCTCTCCTGCTGCGACAAACTCGCCTCTCCACTTGCCTCTGAGAACCAGTGGGCTGAGCAGAGGTCAGAGGCATGCCAATGCAGTTTGAGACTGCTTGGGAAACATCCAGGAGGAGGAGGAGCCTTGGAGAGGGTGGAAGACAGGGACCTTCAGTCCTGGCAACCCTTCCATGGGGCAAAACCTACTGGGGAGTGTTGCTGCTGAGACCACGAGGCCAAGTTGCATGTTCGTTTCCTTGAAGAAAGAGTAAACTTCACCGGAGACCTGCATCTGACAGTAGGCTAGCTTCTACTCATGCTCCACTCTCTAGCCTCCCTCCAAGGAAGCAAGAGGAAGGGTGGTTCCAGAGGGGTTGAACAATCAATCCCTTTTCACAGGGAACTTTTGGGTATTATAGCTCTGGGGTGGGGAATAGGGGGCCTCCGAAAGAACTCTCAGCATCCTTAACCAAACAACAGCTCCCACCAGCTGTTCAAAGTGGTATCACAGAGGCTTTCGATGTATGGTGTGAATGTAGCCTGTACAATAATATACCCATTCCTAGTGCACTAACCACTGTGTCAAGAACACGTTGCAGAATACAATAAAACACCAGTTCTGGAAGGCCCCTTAAGCTCCACTTACTGGTGTGCCCTTGCGGATCATGAGACCTACACATAAGGAACTGCATGTATTGAAACATCTTTTTTAAGAAAAGCAAACAACATGGGAGCAGAGAAGGGCTGTTACCTGGAGCTTCTGGTTCAACAATCTCTCATTCGCAGCCAGGAGGGCCCTCCTGTCTTCATCCATCTTGGCCAACAACTGGCGCTTGTGCTCCTCATAGCTCCGATCCTTCTCCCGGATCATCTGCTGGGCCTGTTCTTGCATCCGTCTTTGGAGCTCAGCTTCCCGCCTGGCGGCCTCAGCCCGGGCTTTCTCCACTATAGTGGGGGAGGAACACAGTCAGAAGGAATGTCTCCTCCCACCGGTGGTGTTTTTCGAGTTGTAGAACAGAGGGGGCCTTCCAGATATCGTTGGGTCTTCAGCATGTCTCAGCCAATGTGAGACCTTTAGTGAGGGATGGGAGATGCAGTCCAGCCACCTCCAAAGGACCGTCTCATTCCCTGCCCCGCAATGAGCCCTGCTCTTTAAAGTGGCCTGCAATTTAGGTGGGCGGATACAGGTGAGGGCTCCTGCACATTAGCTAGGCGGAAGAGGGAATGTTAAGTAGGTGATGCTCACGCAAGCAACATTCAATGAAGTGTCCTCTGGCAATGAAGAACATAAGAACAGCCTCCTGGATCAGGCCTGGTGTGTTGGACTGAAAGGCAAGCTGGTCTGGAAACTTTGTGTATTGATGGTCAAGATGACCCCTGCCTAATCGGTAGCAGCTGCAGCACTGAGCTCATGTGTGCTTCACATGCTTTGATGTATCCACAGGCCCAAGGCATAGCTAGAGGGGGGGTATGGTTAATACCAGCCACCTGTGTTCCCAAGGGATCCCAGGCAATGGTTAATACCAGGCACCAGTGTTTCCATGTGATGTAAAGGTAAAGGACCCCTGGATGGTTAAGTCCAGTCAAAGGCAACTATGGGGTTGTGGCACTCATCTTGTTTTCAGGCCGAGGGAGCCGGCGTTTGTCCCCAGACAGCTTTCCGGGTCATGTGGCCAGCATGACTAAACCGGTTCTGGTGCAACGGGTCACCGTGATGGAAGCCAGAGCGCACAGAAACTGCCACAGTGGTACCTATTTATCTACTTGCACTGGCATGCTTTCGAACTGCTAGGTTGGCAGGAGCTGGGACCGAGCAACGGGAGCTCACCCCATCGCGGGGATTCGAACCGCCAACCTTCCAATCGGCAAACCCAAGAGGTTCAGTGGTTTAGACCACTGAGCCCATGAGCCCATGAAGATTGTGTGTATCTTTACTTGGGTGCAGACAAGCCATCTCCTTGCTGCAGTCCGTCCCATGGAATGATGTGAGCAGGGGGAAGGAGCGGGCTGTCAGACTTTTGCTATAGGTCTGAACCCTTCTTTCATAAATTGTTACACCTGATCGTTCTGATGGTTTGGGCATCTTTCTTTGGAATTCCTGCATATCCGAACTCCTGGGAGCCCTCCTCCGACTCTGCAGGGTGCTTCAGCCAGGTCAGTGGCCCACCTAGTCCAGCAAACTCTTTTGCTTATACAAAGCCCACAAGCAGGGTTTGACCGCAACAGCACTTTCCCCACTTGTGATCCCCAGCAGCTGGTATTCAGAAACATACAGTATTGCCTCTGCCGGCGGAGGTTCCCAGCTATGCCTCTAACTGCACTGTTCTCCACCTGAGAGCAGGTTCTGCAGAACTGCCTACGGTGCAGGAGTCCTGCTGTCTTGTGCACCTCAAGGGGGTGGAGCCTTGCAGTTTCAACTTTTGCCAGTTGCAGAACCTGCTCCCAGATGGGAGAACAGCGCAGAAGGAGGAGTAGCTGGGAATTCAGGGCAGTTGCATTCAGGGCTGGTCTAGTCCAAAAACGCAGCGCTGGCATCACCTGAGGTGGAACGACACAAGAGGTGACAGACTACTTGGAGAGATGCTTGATACAGCGACACAGGTTGTTTCACACAACTTCTTAGGACAAGAACGTCTGGGATAATGAGTACCTACCACAGAGTCTTAGTGGGTTGTGTCCAATGCTGGTCCTACTCAGGGTAGACCAATTGAACCTAACAGACTTGACTAACTTAGGTTCATTAACTTCACTGGGTGCGTTCTGTAGGACCAGCATTAGACACAATCCATTGTTTCGCATCTACAATGGCCTGTTGGGGCCAGCATGTCTTCAAGGCAAACAAAACCTACTGGACAGGAACTCACCTTCAAGCTCCTTCTGTTTGTCCGTGAGGGTCTGGTCAGCCTGCAGAATGGACTGGGCTGCTGTCTCCTTGGATTCCAGGAAGTCTTGCAGTGCCTGGGAAGCCTGAAGAGAGAGTGAGGTGGCTCATCATTAGGAACTTGGAGAATAATCACAAAAGACGACTCTGGGCACTTCCAGATGGGTATCTATTGTGAACTGGTAATCCTCATGCATACACAATTTTCACAGTGACCTCACAAGTCACATGATCCACGCCACACATTTAAAGCACACAGCTTTCCCCAAGGAATCCTGGGAACTGTATTACTGGAATCCCTATGATTCCTTGGAGGAAGCTGTGTGCTTTAAATGGGGCAGGTCATGTGACTGATGTTACTGCCATCAAAAAGCAAGACCATATCTCCCCTACCCCCTTAACCTGGATTTACCACAAGAAAAACTTAACAAAAACCTATTGCCAGTGACTTGTTTGCATTATCCAAATGACCCACTTGTAATATTAAGTTTCCATCTGGAAGCACCCACTGAAAATAGGAATCACCATGCAAGAGCAGGCTCTAACTTTAACCCAAGAAGCCAAGGTTGCTGACCAACGTACCATTACTCCCTTCTCAGGCACCAGGTGATATTTCTCCACTACTTTCTTCTGGTCCTCGAGGAACCTTTGATAGCCACCAGGCACTGCGTATTCCCCACTGCTAATCCTCTCCTCCATTTCTTGGAATAGCTCCATGAGCACAGCCAGGCAACGGTCCGATGATGCCTGCTCGTTGCGAGTGCACAGCTCTTGAAGTTTTTCTTGTAGCTGCCTCTGGAGGAGAGAGGTGGGCAGAGTCAGATAAAGCAGATGTTCCCTAACAAAGAAAGGCCTGCTATCCCCTGTCCCAGGAGTTCTCCAACCCTGAATCTCTTTGCTGGTTCAGCTGAACAAGGTGGCTTAGGCTGACCGAGGCAGTTCATAGGTTGGTCCCACTCCTTCCAACAGCCCAGATCTTCATTGTCTGCCATCTAAGCTGGTTTATCCTAAACTCGGGCAAAAATCTCAACCAATCTTTCTGAATTGGGCCCAGATTATTAACAGGAGCAATTTCAGATGATATTCTGGGCAACCCTGCTGTTCCTTGGAAACTCAGTGAGATTTTCCCATTTAAGATTGGAAAAATGAGCAACTGACAGAAACAAAAACTGACAGGTTAATCCATCCCTACTCATGAAAACGATAGGGGAACAACTCAGATTAAGATATTATTTCTCCTTTTGTTAAAAATGGGGGAAATATATAAAAAAAGTATTTTATTTTATTTTAAAAAGGAGATCAATGGGAGGGACAAGCTTCCCTGAAATACTGCTTCTCCACCACTGCCAATCTGCCCCTGTAACTTGAAGTCACAGAAGAGTCTTCAATGTTGTCCAAGATACCCCCTCCATTTACTCAGGGCAAGAATGTGGTCCAAAAGCCCTGAGCAGCATCCTATGCTTAGAACCAGGACAGCCAATATGCTCCCTTCCAGATGTTGCTGGACTCCAACCTACCATCATCCTTAGCCAGCATGGGAGATGGTCAGGAATGGTGGGAACTAAGAGTCCAAAATATCTGAAGGCTACTGTCCCTGCCTTAGAACGTGCTCCAGGATTTGCTGGGATGCACAGGAGTTCTGCAGCAGACAGAAAGGGCTCTTTGAACTTAGGAACTTGGGAAACCAACCAATAGGGCCAACATCCTATTCCCACGAGAGACATAGAATCCTGTACCCCTAGTTCTCTCTGGTGCGCTTGGTCTTCGTCCTTGAAGGCACGGGCCAGGAACACTCGAATGGCCTCCTCTTCGCAAACAGCATGCACTTGCAGAACCTCTGCGACGTCCTCGGTGGGAGGCATCAACATGAGGTCCACCATTGCCTCATAGCGGTTCAGAGCATCCTTCATGGCGGCCTGGTTCTCGATCTGAGCCAAGGCCACCACAGCGTTCTCGATGCAAGGCATACATCCATTGCGAATGGAGTCCACATAAGTCTCCACTAGGCTCCCCAGGGCTGCAAAAGGAAGAGGAGAAGGAGGACAGACTAACTCAGTTGTCCATTTTATTTAATTAACTTTCTGTCTTTCTTCATCCAGGGAACTCATGGAGGCAACAGCTGTTTTATTTCATAAAATCCAGAAGGTTTTTGTTTTGTTTTGTTTTTAACAGAACATCAGACTCTTCTCCAAATAACTAATGTCTAAATCAGTGTTTCTCAACCCTGTGCCTCCAGATGTTTTTGGCCTACAACTCCCATCATCCCTCGCTAGCAAGACCAGTGGTCAGGGATGATGGGAGTTGTAGGCCAAAAACATCTGGAGGCACAGGGTTGAGAAACACTGGTCTAAATTTTGCCCTCTTGCACTAAATAAAAAGATTTTTTAGAAATCCTCTGTATACTTGAGAGTAATTCCCTCAAATCCAATGGGACTTGCTTCTGAGTAGACCCGTATTTGGACTGGGAATTTTCTTTGGCTTCATGGGCCAGGTTCTTATGAGGACTGACCTTTGGTACCAAATGTGAGAAGTGGGCAGGGCAACCCACTCGACCAACACCTGGCGTCACAATAACATCAGTCGATTTGGTGCCCTGAACTTCAGACTTCAAAGCATCTTGCGGGAAGAAAGGCACTGCTAAAACCAGGGGACAGGGGGACTTTGTTCCAATGGAAGCTGTGATCCTGCCAAACAGAGCAGGATTTATCTCCCCACACATCACCTGATGAATGGGGGTTAAATCCTCCTTGCTCTGGCTACATGCGTGAGTTCCTCAGAGAAAAACAGAGCAGGATTAGCCCTAATCCTGCTGCACTGACTGCGCAGGCCATGGGGTTTGTGTGTGTGTGTGTGTGTGTGTGTGTGTGTGTGGAGAACTGGTATGACATAGAATTGCCCCCCCCCAACAGCTGATGTCACACATGCATTGGACAGATATTAGCTGATAAAGGTAAAGGTAAAGGTACCCCTGACCATTAGGTCTAGTCACTGACGACTCTGGGGTTGTGGCGCTCATCTCGCTCTATAGGCCGAGGGAGCCGGCGTTTGTCTGCAGACAGCTTCCGGGTCATGTGGTCAGCATGACTAAGTCGCTTCTGGTGAACCAGAGCAGCGCACGGAAATGCCGTTTACCTTCCCGCCGGAGTGGTACCTATTTATCTACTTGCACTTGACGTGCTTTTGAACTGCTAGGTTGGCAGGAGCAGGGACTGAACAACGGGAGCTCACCCCGTTGCGGGGAATCGAACCGCCGACCTTCTGATCGGCAAGTCCTAGGCTCTGTGGTTTAGACCACAGCGCCACCCGCGTCCCTATTAGCTGATGGACAGGTGGTTATGGTTTTGGAAAAAATGGCCTCATAAAATGGAACCCTGATGGGCCAAAGATGCCCAACCCCTGCCCCATCTGGAATATTCCAGGAGCCTTCTCCGTATATTTCCCCCCGCTTCCACTCACATGTCCCAGTCACCAAGTGCCCTCCCTGGATCACTTTGGCCTGTGCGTTCTCATAAATGTAGCTGCAGAAACAGTGCGTTTGCTTCACGAACTCTGCACTCAGCCTCGATTCCGGGAGGTCCTCCAAGACGGCCAAGTCTTTCCGCGAGGCTGGGCATTCAAAGGCAAAGCACTTGCGGTTGGGGAAATACTGCCGCAGGAATTTCTTAGGAAGATCTTGCTTTTCAGGGGCATCTAATATAGAATCAAATTACACACAATACTATTAGTATAAAGTGCTTCAACAGCTTGGGACCATTTACCTGCAAGGCTGCCTTACCCCATATACAGTGGTACCTCCGGTTGCGAACGGGATCCATTCCGGAGGTCCGGCCGTATCCCGAAGTTTTCACAACCGGAAAGACCGCTTCTGCGAATGCGCGAGCGGCGAAACACTTCCGGGTTTACCACTTTCACAACCCGAAGTTTACATTACCCGAGGGTAACGTAACCCAAGGTTCCACTGTATTTGCTCACTTGACTGCTTTGATCTGCATAACTGGCTTCGCTGCCATGCAATGCCAGGTCCACATTTGCAAGAAATCACTCTTAGTGTGGCAGAACCCATACTTTGGAACTCCTTGCTTATTGACATCAGGCAATCGCCTTCCCTGTGCTCTCTTCGGCGCCTGCTAAAAACATTTTTCCATGGACAAGCCTATCCAGACCTGCAGAATGTTGACATGTTTTTTTTTTTTTAATCTGTTTTTTATCTTATCGTGGATTTTATGTAATTCTAAAAACATGTTAGGTACCTGTTTTAGAATCGTAGAATTGGAAGGCAACCCCAAGAGTCATCTAGTTCAACCCCCTGCAATGCAGTTTTAGGCTGTTTAATTATACTGGTAACGTCACCGTTTCATTCTTTTCGTAAACCACTTTCAGGTTTTGTTTTTACAAGCAAGCCGTATATAAGAAGAAGAAGAAGAGTTTGGACTTGATATCCCGCCTTTCACTCCCCTTAAGGAGTCTCAAAGCGGCTAACATTCTCCTTTTCCCTTCCTCCCCCACAACAAACACTCTGTGAGGTGAGTGGGGCTGAGAGACTTCAGAGAAGTGGGACTAGCCCAAGGTCACCCAGCAGCTGCATGTGGAGGAGCAGAGACGCGAACCCGGTTCACCGGATTACGAGTCCACCGCTCTTAACCACTACACCACACTGGCTCTATATACACCCTACTAGGCCTCCGCTTCAAAAGCAGCAAGGCCCAATCTTTTCAACCAAGGAATCCCACCAGCTCCCCACAGCACCTTTCTTCATCTTCAACGCGTGCTCCAGATACTCGTCCTCTGAAATAGGGCACCCATCAAGCTGCAGCTGCAGTGTGAAATCCCGCACAGTCCAGATGAAGGTTGGGAAGAAGAAGGCAAAGTCATCAGGCATCCCATCATATCTGTTACTGCTCTGCCCGGCCGATGTCTTCACCTTGATATGCTCAGTTAATTCAGACACGTAGCTGGGGACTCAGTTAAGGAAATGAGTCATGTTTCCCCACCCCAGAATAGAATAATAGTTTCTCAACAGTCCCGCCTTACAATGTTTTGTGTCTGCGATATCTATACTGGTATCCTCTGCCTACCTTTTTGTGATCATCACCAGAAGTTGGGTTCTGTTTCCCTTGCCCTTCAGAGACGCAATTGACTGGGGCACCAGACAGGGCCTTCTCAGTAGCAGCACCAAGGCTGTGTAACGTCCTTCCTTGAGAATCTGAGCTGACTCTCTCCCTTTCAGTTCTTATTCAGGGATGGGGATTCAGGCCAGTGGTCAGGGATGTGGGAGTTGTAGTCCAGCCACATCTAGAGGCCAAGCCTGTGCCAAGGGAGAAGTCTAATCGCTCCTACACCAAACTACATTTCCCAGGGTTCTCTGGTGCAAGTCATTTTACTTCTCATTGAGCTGTGCAGTGAAATGGCACTATGTGCCTTTCATTTAAACCTGGATGTGCCCTCATAGAAATCGAAATCACCCTGACTTGGAATGGCTTGGCATTTCCACTTACCACACTAAGCTTCACAATTCCCTAGGTGTTTTGTTTTAGAGAATGCTAAATTAAAAAATAAAAATGCTAAAGTGGGCATGCAAGGAATCCTCACACCATCAAAACATGCAGCAAAATAGGACCCCTGTCTTTTTTTCCCTTTTGATGGATCTTTCCTATATCTCATTTTTCCATTTCCCCCATCTTTTAAGAATGGTTTTTAACTTACTGCTATACCTTACATAAAGTTGCTTGGCAAACTGGAGAGGAAGGAGGCTGTACAAACAGAACTGGTATAATTTAAGAGTCTCTTAATCCCTCTAACAGACATTCCCAATTCCATAAAGCTCAACAGATTCTAATTCTGCAAAGACCCCTCTACATTCTGAGCAGTCTGCTCTCTCCCCCTCCAGCTCCTTCATTTGAAGCCCTTTCGGACTTCACTTAAAAATACTCCTGCCCCTCATTTAGGGAGCCTGGAGCCCTCACTGTCACACCTGCCAAGGGCCTGATGAGACATGGATTCCCACACACTTCACTAATCCGTGTTTCTGCCAGGGAGCACTCTTACAAAAAGATACTGCAGTTTCTCCAGAGCATACTGGTCGATGGTGTGCATGCTGTTGTAGACAAAGGTGCTGCTAAGCAGAATGGAGAGGGCAAATATCCACGCATCGTTCTCAGGGTTGCTCTGCAAAGGAGGATGGTGAGCATAAAACTCCAGGGCAACAAGGCACTAGAACTGGACCGAGGTCTCCACTAGGGGCGTAAGATGGCATCATACACCATACGTGTCGTACGCAGCACTGTTTCCATTCCACTGCGGTTCATCTTTTGCCAAACACTGTTATTTGTCTGGCTGTCTGCCGCAGCAAAATTCCGCAACTTCCACAATTTATGTGACTGATTATGGAAATTGCATCAAGTAAGCAAGTTGCATTGTCACTATGCTATCGCACCCCATTCATTTCAATATGGGTCATATCCACTGATTTCCACTCCTGGCATGGGACAAGAATGCGAACGTTGGCAAAGCTTTGTCCGAAATCTCAGATCTCTCGGAAATCACTCCGCCTTTGGGGGCCCCCGGGGTGCATTCCTTTCCCCACTGCATCCTAGTGTGCCTCCTGCTGCCTAGGGAGTGGCCCTGATCTCTGAAGTTCTCTTCCAGATAAAGGTTCCATGGTGGTCTATCCTGGCTGCCCCCACCCCCAGCTCACCTTCTCGACATCACCCAGCCCTTCCGTGTCCAACAGCACCAGGGTGTGGTCAGGCTTCAGGGGATGCGAGCGACACCACATCCAGATACCTCTGGTGGCTGCTTGCACTGTGGGTCCCAGAGAGAAACCTGTAGCGGGCAGCGTAGAAATGGGAAGGGCGGAAGTGGTGAGGCATGCAGCTCTGCAATTTCTCAGCTGCTGCCAACGGAAACATACAATGTCAACACTTCTGACTTGCTGGTAAATCAAGGTGCCTTAGGCATTGTGCTTATCAAGTCTCAGGTTTCTGGGTGGCGTGAAATTGCCTTAACTGTTTTGGGTACACTTTTAAGGCCTTTTAAGAGCAGTCTTCCATGCATATAGACGAGGATGTGGAGGTCAGAGCAATACCATGCCTCCTGGTCCCAGAGCCCGTAGCGCACAAACCCCGTCACTACACAGAGGGTGTAGGTGACATCACAACCCCAGATAGCACAGGAATCCTAGTAGTACAGAAAACAGGAGTATCTGCTCACACATAGATGTCCGTGTTCAAAGCATAGCATATTTCCGAGCACAATTCAAAGTGTTGGTGCTGACCTTTAAAGCCCTAAACGGCCTCGGCCCAGTATACCTAAAGGAGCGTATCCAGCCCCATCGTTCTGCCCAGACACTGAGGTCCAGCCTTCTGGTGGTTCCCTCCCTGCAAGAAGTGAGGTTACAGAGAACCAGGCAGAGGGCCTTCTCAGTAGTGGCGCCCGCCCTGTGGAACCCCCTCCCATCAGATGTCAAGGAAATAAACAACTATCTGACTTTTAGAAGACATCTGAAGGCAGCCCTGATTAGGGAAGTTTTTAATGTTTGATCTGGGGTTATTTTAAACTGATTTGATTGTATCTTTTTGTAACATTCCTTCTACGCCGCTTACAAACTACAGTGCTAAGTGGGGTACAAATTGTTGAAATAAAATGAATAACCCGAGCGCAAGAGCACTCTCCTGCAAGTAGGACCTGACTGCTGGATCACAGAGCAAATATACAGGCCAGTCCTATTGTTAGGTAGAGTGAGAACGTCACCTCGGGCGGCAGATTTTGGGTGTCATGAACAGGCAGTGGTTTCTGCTATTCAGCTTGATTTTGTTGTATTTTTACTTCCAGATAAAGGGAGAGGTGCTTGGGGGAGGGGGAGAACCATTTGCCTTACCGCCTCAGGCAGCAAAATGCCATGGGCCAGCCCCACAAAAGTATGTCTTAGGTTCCTACCTCCTTTGTCCTTTCCTGCCAGCTTGTTCATGAGGTAGGACTTGCCAGTGCGGTACAGTCCCACGATGGCCACCACCACCACGGGCTGCTGGATGCTCTGCAAGATCTTCAGGGCTTCCTTGTTGACCCGCAGCTGTTCATTGGGGTTGTTCTCGATCAGGCACATTGGCTCTTCCATGATGCTTGAGTGAGCTCTGGGTCAAAACCAGGCCAGGAAGGAGACTGGAGACACTGAGGAATCTGTATGCTGCAAAGGATATAAGTTTAACACTCACAAAAGGCTACGTTCATGTGCATTGTGTATGAAACTTAGTGGTCTGCATTTGCAGGATGTTTGCTTTGCAGAGAATTGTACAAGTGCAATAAAGAAAAAAAAGTGTTTTTGCAGCTATAGCTGCAACAAGGGGATGGAAAGTTATTTTCAGTGTTTATTTTAATTGGCGACTCATCCCTGAGAATCTGGGTCTCTCTCAGAAACTGCCAGCTTATTGAGAAGCAACTTGTTTATCTGAATCTCTCTCTGGGATAAGAAATAGAATAGTTATTTTAACTGTATTAACAAGTAAGAACCTAAAAAAAAAAATTGGACTGCATTGCTAGTTGTTTAAGAGCAATGTGTTGATTTGTATTTGCAACTTTTTTGTAACAAGTTTAGAGACTGTCTGCAGTAGAACTCTGGAACTCTTTCTTGTTGCGGAGAGCTTGTTTATTCCTACTCTGCACACGGTCCTGATCAGGGATTTCCACTCCCAAAACTCTAGCACGGGGGACTGAATGTCAAGAACAGGAAGGAGAATACTTCAAGGTGCTGCTGCCAAAGATGGCTGGAGTGATGGTCCAGGTGGCTGTTTAGAGCAGGGGTAGGCAACCTAAGGCCCATGGGCCAGATGCGGCCCAATCGCCTTCTCAATCCGGCCTGCGGATGGTCTGGGAATCAGCGTGTTTTTACATGAGTAGAATGTGTCCTTTTATTTCAAACTAGTATATTAAGCCCGTTTAGAAAACGGGCTGTAGCCGGAGCAGCAGGAGCCAGGGGACTGGGAGGCTTCGGCGGGGGCGAGTGGCTGGCCCAGCGCGCAGTTGCCAGCAGGACTGCGGGGGAGGTAGCCGTAGCCCGAGTGCCTCCCACGCCTCCGGAAGAAACCGGAGGCGTAATCCCGGTGGGGGGCGCGGCTTCTTCTTCGCCAGACTTCCCCTTCTTACTTGCGCGCAAGCAGCGGCCGCAGGGAGGCACCGCGCGCTTTGCCTTTGCGCGGACGCCGCTTTCCTCCTACTGAGACCCACCTCCTGGTGGGATCCTCCTCCTGCTCTCCGCGCGGCCGCCTGCCTGCCTCTGCCTCTGCCTCTGCTGCTTCTGGTTGGGGTGGCGCTCCACAGGCCAAACACCTCCGCCCTCCTCGGCTGGGCCGAGAAGGGGACGGAAGAGGCGGCGGCTCCTCGGGCGCCTCTGGCCCTGAGCAGCTGCAGGCGGCACAGCTCCTCCTGCTGCTGCTGGTGCAGCGCGAGCTCCGGCAGCGCGAGGCGGGCAGGGGGCGGGGCCCCCGCATCCCACCTCCGCCCGAGTGGGACCGCCCCTCGCCCCTCGGCGGCCGCCCCTTCCAGACGCGGGAGGGAGCGAGCGGGTGTCGCTGCGCCTGTGGCGCAGAGGGCGAGTCGCGTCACCGCCGTCCGGCGTTCGGTGCTGGCGGCCGTGGCGGCTGCGTTAGCGAGGGAGGGGCCGTGAGGGAGGGAGGAGGAGAATGGATCGGACGGGCGGCGCTGGGCTGAGCTGAGCCGCCGTGGGGAAGTTGTGCTCGGGGTCGGTGTGGGGAGGCGGTTGGGGAAGGAGGGCCAGGGCCTGGGTAGGGCGAGCCCGGCAGCGAGTCGGGGCGCCACGCATCCCACCGGAGCCGCAGCCAGAGCCTGCCGAGCGGGGGCAGCCTTGGAGGCGGCGGCAGCGGGTGAGCGCAGGCGGACAGGGGCACCCCGGCAGCGCGCTCAGCTCCGTGCGAGGCAGCGGCACTGAGCCAAATGACGACGCGCGTGCGCCGTCGCTGCCTCTCGGACACGCCCCCCCAATCCCTGCTCCAATCCCTGTGTCACTGGAACGCACGCGCACTTGCGAATTCCTGTGACACACGGAAAGTAGTACGTACGGACACAGGCTCTTTATTATATAGGATGCATCTCTGGGTTATTTGTGGAGCATAGGAATTCGTTCATTTCCCCCCCCAAAAAATATAGTCCGACCCCCCACAAGGTCTGAGGGACGGTGGACCAGCCCACGGCTGAAAAAGGTTGCTGACCCCTGGTTTAGAGGTTGGGGCATTTTCAAGGTTAATACATTCCACTTCCACACTGGACATTCACTGTGAAACAGCCATATTTTACTCACTGTTCAAGCGGCATCTGTAGAGCAACACATCTCCCTCTCTACCTCTTATTCTTTCAGGGCTCAGAAAACCCGACTTCATTCATTTGTGCAAATGGTATATCACACTGCTTTGGGCCCAACTAATGGCTCTACCTAAAATAAGCTCAACAACTTCAATCCTATAAAAAAGGTCAACAACTTGGGTCGGCCCTCACGGTCCTTCACTTCATCAAATCTGACCCCCTTTGAAAAACGTTTGGACACCACTCCTACACTATACATTGAAATCACTTTTGAATAATCATGACTTCCCAGTAGCCTGTTGGGGAGACGGGGCTGGCTTCTGTTACTGTAAAAGGGTAAAGGCCATTAGGTCCAGTCCATTAGGACCATTAGGTCCAGTCACGGACGACTCTGGGGTTGCGGCGCTCATCTCGCTTTACTGGCCGAGAGCCGGAACGCCGTTTACCTTCCCGCCACAGCGGTTCCTATTTATCTACTTGCACTTTGACGTGCTTTCGAACTGCTAGGTGGGCAGGAGCTGGGACCGAGGAACGGGAGCTCACCCCGTCGCAGGGATTCGAACCGCCGGCCTTCTGATCAGCAAGCCCTACGCTCTGTGGTTTAACCCACAGCGCCACCTGGGTCCCTTTCTGTCATAGTAGAAGACTCCTTTCCTCCTCCTCACAGAGCTACAGCTCCCAGCAGAGGACCTGCAATAACAGAACTAAAAATAAACGCTGGCTGCCTCCCAAAATATTTCGCTACAATAACAGCTCTGTGCCCGGCTTTGTTTGGGAGGGACTGGCAGAATCATAGTTTGTTTGGTTTTCCAAATACTTTCAGCATCGCCGCCGCCACCACCCTCCGGATACAAATGCATTATAGAAGAGATTGTGATTTGTCGTTATTGGTTGTTGCAGTGTGTTGTTTTATTTGTTTAAAAAGTTTTTTTTTAAAAAAAAACCCACAAAGCAAAAAAGACTTCCTCCCCAGCCCCCCTCCACTCCTCCGCGCAAACTCACCCCTCCTCTTCTTCCTCCGCCCCGTTACACAATCCTTTCTTGGAAGTTTAGGAAGGAGAGAAAGTTGGGGGGACCCGGCACGCAAACCTGGTCGTGGGACGACGATCCGGCGCGCACCGCAGGCGCGCCCTGGTGCGGAAAGCAGCGCAAGGGAGCCGCAGGGTTTCCCCCAAGAAGACGAGGAAACAATCCAGCGCAGGAGCCGCTGTCTAGAGACCCCGTGGCTCAAGCTTCGCCGACGCGCAGCCGTCCTTTCGGTTTCGCTTGCTGCGGGGAGGGGCGTTGTTTTTTTTACGGGACGCGATCTCGCCTCGCCCTTCCCGGGGGAAAGTCCCACCTCTGGAGCCTGCCTCGTCATCCTCTCGCCACTGTCACGGTCGTGGGAAAGGCCAGATCACTTTCCCGAGTCATTATCCTAGACGGCTTTTTTTTTTTTTTTTTTTTTTTGCCTCTGTATCTCTCTCGCCCACCCTCAGCTTTTCCCCACGGTAGGGAAAGGCACTGGATCTTACAGGGTTGTGAGGATGGAACGGAGCGAGGAAGACCCGGGTCTGCCGCCGCCTCTTGCTCCTCGGAGGAAAGGGGAGATGGGAATAAGTGACATGGAAATCTGAGCGCGACACACTTCCGAGTGGAACCTGCAGCCAGGGCTTCCAGACGTTCTCTAGTCTAGGGACTGTAGGAGGGGCGGGGACGCGGCAACAGGCTCCGCCTACTGCCTACACGTGTGCGCAGTGAAACGTCTGCACCCACTGCTACCGGGAAATTGGAAGGGGGGTGACAGACCTCCCCACCACCACCACGAGTCTGAGTCTTGACTCTTCACACCATGAGGCAAAGACAAAGAGTCTCCGCTGCACATTACCAAACCACTCGAACACATACCACGCAGAGGTATTTCGCTGCCTTTTCACCCGTCAAACCAAATGCTCGTCTACTGCAGGGGTCAGCAACCTTTTTCAGCTGTGAGCTGGTCCACCGTCCCTCCGACCATGTGGTGGGCCGGACTATTTTGGGGGGGGGGGGGTTGGGGGTTGGGAGGAATGAACGAATTCCTATACCCCACAAATAACCCAGAAATACATTTTAAATAAAAGCACACATTCTACTCATGTAAAAACACCAGGCAGGCCCCACAAATAACCCAGAGATGCATTTTAAATAAAACGACACATTCTACTCATGTAAAAACATGCTGATTCCCAGACCATCCGTGGGCCGGATTGAGAAGGCAATTGGGCCGCATCCGGCCCATGGGCCTTAGGTTGCCTATCCCTGTTCTAGTGTCAAGAGAAAATAACAGCAACATGCAAAGGCATTTCATCTGCAAGGGAAGCTGAGCTCAGGAGCCGACAACTCCTCGCTGAAACCCAGGTCTCCAACAAAGGAAAACAGGGAAAGTGTCATACCAAATGTAGCAATTCACTGTTAAACGTATCTATGTACTGGCTCAATGGGAAAACTTTATAAAGTCATCAGAAATCACTCATTTTATCAGTCTTCTCAGTTCCACGTTTCACAAGCATACAGTAAGGTTGGTAGTTACAGGTAGGTATCCATGTTGGTCTGCCATAGTCGGGGGGGAAAAAAAAATCCTTTTTGGTTTCCCTGCGAATGTCCTGGTCCTCAAACACTCTGCACTTCAATTGGGAGAAAGCTGCACTCGCAGAGCTCAGGCGATACTGGATTTCGGCATAAATGTTGGCCCTTGTGGAAAGAGAACTGCCCAGGTAGAAGAAGTGATCGACATTTTCCAACGTTACACCATTGAGTGGGATTTGTGGTGCTACAGAGGGGTTGTTTGCGCTTGCTGGTGCAGCACTTTGGTTTTTTGAATGTTGAGCGATAGGCCAAGCTTTTCGTAAGCTTCTGCGAAGATATTTAGGATGGTTTGGAGGTCATCCTCTGAGTGTGCCTATACTACATTGTCATCACCATACTGTATCTCTATGATGGAAGTTATGGTAACCTTTGCTTTCAGCCTACTCAGATAAAAGAACTTTCCATCTGTTCGATATATGATTTCTACTCCAGAGGGGAATTTCCCTTCAACAAAGTGTAGGATCATGGCAATTAAAATAATGAAAATACCTTTCTTTGTACTGTGATGGGGTAAGTGTGAAAGACTATACCGGTATTTGATTGACAGGGGCATGCCTAGATCTCAGGTTCTACCTGAGACCACACCTTTTCTGTGACATATCTATGATGTCTTGATGATGCATCCCGAGTTGTATTGTGGGAAACTTAGGGGAACTTTAAAATACGGATGTAACCATTGACCGGGGCTTCTGGCTGCTTCATCTTTGTGGTAGCGGGAAGTCTTGTTGCAACAGTAAGGATCAGGCCAACTGGCTGCTGTTTTGCTTCTATCTCCTGGCTGAAGTCTCTTGCTTGTGACCCCAACCTGAACCTATGGGAGTCAAGGTTAGTCGATTGTGGGGTGCTCCAAGGACTCCCTGTTACACCACCATCTCTTAAACCTGTTCAAGGGAGCTTTGCAGTTGAGCAACCATTTGCAGCTCAGCTTCCCTGCATTTAAACCCAAACCTGCCACAGCATGCAGAGTTGCATTAAAATTGTATCAAGATGGTGATATGCATGAGCTATATGAGCCCCACTTTCTCCCCTAATTGCTGGAGCGGATGATCCATTCGGGGCTCCTGCTTTATTATGTAGTAGCATTGACCTCACGTGGCTGGGTTTTGGAACCTTGTATTTAACCATGTCTCTAAAAATACCCAGTCCCAAAGTCTCCCTCACTAACTCTACTTTCCTCATTTGTTGGTCCTAAACTATTTCACAGGGATGGGGGGCAGTAGCAGGAGGGAGGAAGACACCCTTGGACTTCTCCACTGAAAACTGGTACAGTCATAATATGGTAAAGGTAAAGGTAAAGGGACCCCTGACCATTAGGTCCAGTCGTGACCGACTCTGGGGTTGCGGCGCTCATCTCGCTTCATCGGCTGAGGGAGCCAGGGTACAGCTTCCAGGTCATGTGGCCAGCATGACTAAGCCGCTTCTAGTGAACCAGAGCAGCGCACGGAAACGCTGTTTACCTTCCCGCTGCAGTGGTACCTATTTATCTACTTGCACTTTTGACATGCTTTCGAACGGCTAGGTTGGCAGGAGCAGGGACCAAGCAACGGGAGCTCACCCCATCACGGGGATTTGAACCGCCGACCTTCTGATCGGCAAGCCCTAGGCTCAGTGGTTTAACCTACAGTGCCACCCGCGTCCCTTCATAATATGGTACAGTCATAATATCTGGCAACTGGCTTTGATGGAGAGGATTTCCGCATAATTTGAGGCCAACCAAAGGGCAAATGAGCTAAAACAGATGCATTTGCAGATGTGTGGTTTCCGTTTCTGACTCTTATTAATTCCACCTGCAAACATTTAAAGCCCTCTGCTCCATACGTTGGCTTTGGGGGGGTTGACTCTGTGAATTGACATGAATGGCTGCTGTTTTTCTTGCTCTGTATTATTTATACAGTAGTGGCTTTATACCCTCTCTCCCCATATCTTACTCCACAGGAAAAATGATGTGGTATCTCTGTTTGTTCAATTGTACTTTATTGATGTATTCCTTTTTTCAACTGTACAACTTCACCGAAAAGCCAATAATGCATTTATTTTTAAAAAATAGATGATGATATATGTATATTGCATTAATTTCCCACTTTTCCTTCAAGGTAGCATACAGATTTAATCTTCATGACAGGTTAGGCCATGGGCATAGCCAAGAGGGGGGAGGGGGCAGTTGCCCCCCACCCTAGAACAAGTAAAACAATAGAAATACTTAACTGACTGACCAATCACGTTGTTCCTGCCTCCCCCCCCAGCAAAAATCCTGGCTACGCTCATGGGTTAGGCTGAGACACAGTGACTGGCCCAAGGCCTCTTCTGTTAGGGCTTATCCACACTTCCCCTTGTCCTGGGGGCAGGGGAAAACTGCTCTTTAGTGCTCAATCGGTGCAAACAGCAATTCAGGTTTGTTGTTTGCTTCAGTTGAGAACTAAAGGTTTTCCTTGGGAAAGGAGTGGGGCAAATGGAAAACCACTCAGACCTGTGGAAGTGTAGATGACCCCTTAGAAATAGACTGTGTCTTAAAAACGCAGAGTTGGGGTTCCTTTGTGCGCAAACAGACTGCAAACACCAGCTAAATGGTAACATAAGGTAGATCTCCGTTCATCCCCTGGCTTCCTAGCTGCACTCCCATCCACAGTCCTGAGGCCAATCTAGACACCTTTATTCAACCCATCGACACTTCCAGGGATGCTGTTTTCATTGAATTATACAACGACGCCGACGCCGGGAGCCACCGCTATTTCTCTGCATCTCCACCATCTGCTGCAGTGCCTGGATCTGAAGTTGAAGCTTTGCGACTTCCTGATCAAACCCTTCCTTCTGAAGGCGGTTCTGCTCCTAGGGAGTGGCAAGCATGAAGATAGAAGTCAGTGCCTGCATCTGAAGTTGAAGCTTTGCGACTTCCTGATCAAACCCTTCCTTCTGAAGGCGGTTCTGCTCCTAGGGAGTGGCAAGGATGAAGATAGAAGTCAGCCCCAGTTCCTCGCAAAGCAGCTGGAATGGGAGGAATGAATAAAAGGGCACAGGGCTGTCTAGAGTGCCCATGTGTGTTATGCTAGGTAGTCCTCTGTTTAAAGGCTGCCCAGTGCAAATCCATTGGGAAGATAAAGAACCCTAAGAAGGGAGAGCAGAGGCTCATCAGCAACACCTGGGCTATAGGGCTGGGCGATATCTGGTTTTTGACATCGCAAGGTATCCCCAGCTAAACACTAGGATATAGTGATATATCATCAGGTCTGAAACATGGAACTATATAATGGAAGGGCGAAGATTAGGCGAAAGAGCGGTCATGGAGATTAGCAGGTATGCCTGAAGGAGCATCTCCACCCCCATCGTTCAGCCCAGACACTGAGGTCCAGCTCCAAGGGCCTTCTGGCGGTTCCCTCACAGTGAGAAGTGAGGTTACAGGGAACCAGGCAGAGGGCCTTCTTGGTAGTGGCACCCGCCCTGTGGAATGCCCTCCCATCAGTTGTCAAGGAAATAAACAACTATCTGACTTTTAGAAGACCAATAATAATAATAATAATAATAATAATAATAATAAATTGTTGGGAGCCAGATGGAAAACTGGAAACTCAGCCAGATGGGTGGGGTATAAATAATTTATTATTATTATTAATTATTATTATTATTAGCTAAGCGTCATGTGCCATGTGCACCTCTCGGAGGAAGGTGAGCCCTTGCCTTTGGAGGGCAATCTCCTTCCACTCCTCCCTGGACAGAGAGAAGGAGAAGGAAGAAGCAGCCTAGCCATGATTCCTGCATCGGGTAGAGATATTGTGGCTGCAGGGAAGCACTGAGGCTGGGAGTGGGACTATTCTGCCATCGGAGGGGAAAGGGAGCCGAAAGGGACGGCAGCCAGCCAGCTGTCAAACGAATAACAATTATACCGCCTCCTGGAGTTTTGGAGGCTGTGCTTCACAAATAAATGGCCAGCTCAATCATTTTGAAACGGTTCTCACGGTGTGGTCTACAAACCAACATGGGACAATGTATCGATACAGGCAGCAGACTGAGTAACCAGGCAGATCCCCTGGTCACTGCCTTCCTCACTGGAGCAAGATGTATTGTATTTCTACTGCAGTTATTATTTCTCAGCGTGGTGCTATGTGTGTAAATTAACATATGGAAATCTTATGCATCCGAGTTCAAGGGCATATTCTAGTCAGGCAAAAACCCTCAAGGGAGAATGCAATGCAGGGCCCATAACAGGTAGGAAGGGAGGAGAGGAATTTAGGGATTTAAACAATAATAATGTTATCAGTGGTGTGTCCTTTGTTTCTCAATTTGATCCTTTTACATGGTTTGGTATGTACTGTGGCATTCAGAGTCGTCTTTCCCATTGGGCTTACTGGCACATTGCGCCAGGGTGCAGCCTCTCAGGGGCACCCCAGCAAGTGGAGTTGCGCGGCTTTGCCAGCGGCCTCCCCTTTCCCTCCTGCATGCCCGCCTGTGGGAGTAGAGCGATCCCCTCAGAGGCTTAGGATGGAAGCTGCATCCCGCCAGCTTCCATCCCCGAGGGAGGAGAGTGATCCCCGCAGAGGCTTGGGAAAAGGTCGACAACTCTAGGAAACAGGGGTGGGGCGCCGGAGGGATTTTTGCACCACGGCGCCGGATATGCTTAAGACGGCCCTGGTGGCATTTTATGCATTGTGACCTGCAGTTATTTTTATTGGTCATGGTTTAGTAATTATTTATTGCAATTGTTAATTATTATTTGCTCATGTGTTGAGAGTTAATTTCATTGTGTACTATTACATTCTACTAGATTACTGAATATTGCTTCATTAGATATAAGCCGTTCCATTTTAAAGATATGTTATATTACGACTTTCTGTATTGGATCAGATTATTATAAGGCCTTTTTTGTATGTTTTGTTGCTGTAAACCGCCTTGTGCATAGTAATACAGTGGTACCTCAGGTTACATACGCTTCAGGTTACGTACGCTTCAGGTTAAGAACTCCGCTAACCCAGAAATAATGCATTCCGGTTAAGAAATTTGCTTCAGGATAAGAACAGAAATTGTGCTCTGGCGGCGCAGCGGCAGCGGGAGGCCCCATTAGCTAAAGTGGTGCTTCAGGTTAAGAACAGTTTCAGGTTAAGAACGGACCTCCAGAACGAATTAAGTACTTAACCAGAGGTACCACTGTATAGAAAGGCGGTATACAAATTAAAAGTGAAATGAAAAAAAGAAATGTAGCTACAAAGAGGCCTGAGGCGATTCCAAAGAGCGTGAGAGCCTTGGGGGGGCCACACCTCTCCCCCAAGGCCTAAGTCTCCCCACCTCTGGTGTAGATGACCAAGGCTGCCCATAGAGGGCGCTGTTCTATTACCTCAAGCTTCCTGTTCATCACCATCTCGTGTTCAGCCTGGATCTTCTTCCTGTCTTCTTCCATCTTGGCCATTAACTGTGCTTCATGCTCCTTATAACTCCGCTCTTTCTCCTGGGCCATCTTGATGGCCTCCTCTTTCATTTGTTCTTGCAGCTTAGCTTCTCGTGCAGAAGCCTCGGCCCGGACTCGCTCCACTGCACAGAAAGAGACAAGCAGTGAGTTCATGCCTGTATTTTTTAATTTCCGAAAGAAGCTGCGAATCTATTCCTGTCACCATCTACTTGGAGGACTCCAGAGGACATGTCATGAATCTGCCCTGCAGAGGCACCCCACATTCATTACATGGGGATAGGAAATGACACAGCTCTTCTTCTGAGCTTTAAAAAATTATATTTTCTTATCTTTTTGCGTGGGGAGGGGGGGCGGTTTGTGTGGGATGTATAACACTGGTGCAGTCAATCACAACATTCCTAGAGTGTACACAAGGGGTCTTGGTCCTCCAGGTAGAGTTTCCTGTGCCAAGACTGAAATCATTTCCTTTGTGTGACCAGAAGTGGGAGTGGCCTTACCTGTAACTATTCAAAGATACAGGTGAGCTGCTACACTCCCTCTCTTCCCACCAGGACTCCGAGGATGCAACATCTCAGGAGATGCTCTCTTGGCTTCCAGCCAAGAGAGGCCCACATGGAGCCTTTCTCCCTTAAGGAGAGTGTCCACATGTACATACATTTAATCTAAGCTAGCCTGCCTTCTGAGACTTGTAAAAGCCTGGAAAGTCTGTGAGTAAAATCTTTTACTTTTATAAGCTTATGTGTCGTGTATTTTCTTTTGAGAGGGAAGCAGGGGAATCATATGCCAGGATCTGCCTTGTTCTAGAAGTTCATAGGAACTTAAATGCCACGCTTTGCTGCGCTTTATTGGGGATGAGAAAATCTGCTAGTTTGGAGCTTGTTAGCACAAGCTGGGATAGGAAATATTAATCAATATTCCCTCATCCACATTCCCTCTCATCTCCCACAGTTTGGACAGAAAAGAACTGAAGATAAACCAGAAAGGCATGAGAAGGGGGTGTTTTCTTCATGACCACCTGCAGAGATCTCATTAAAACAATGTTTGTAGAAAAACTGAGTGTGATATTATAAAATGTTAGTTAATGATGATAAATAACTTGCAAAGATGGTATAAAATGAAACGCAGAAGAGGGGAGGGGAGGAAGCCACACCAAGATGTAGATGAAAGATGAAGGGGAAGTTAAGTTAAGTGTTGTTTGTCTGTTTTTATTGATGTACTGAGAAAATAATATGTTGGCAAATATGTTGATTATGTATGATTATGTTAAAGAAAAAAACCCTAATAAAAATTTACTAAAAAAAAAAGAGATCTCATTAAAAGGATGTGAGCAAAAAGTGGCGATTCCACATTAAATGGACAGTGTGGAAGCAGCCTAAGTGTCTGTGAGTCGTAACAAGCTGTCCCTGAACAGATTCACCTTCAATCTCCTTCTCTTTTTCCGTGAGGGTCCGGTCAGCCTGCAGAATGGACTGTGTTGCTGCCTCCTTGGAATTCAGGAATTCTTCCAGGGCCTTGGAAGCCTGAGAGAGAGTGAAGTCATTTGTTTGTTTGTTTCTATTCAACTCCCCCACTACACACCCCACACTCTCCCCAAATTTACTCCAAAGGGTCAGAGGGACCCCTAGATTTAGGGGGGATGCAGGGGAAGGAGATGGGGGTGATTGAGCCCCATTGTGCCAGCGATAATCCTTGCACGAATGGGGTCTTAAATTATCACTTTGTTGGATACAGCCCTGTGTACATATCTGGCATTATATAACTAATAATAACATTCTGAGGCTGCTAAAGGGGGAGTTATTTTTCTCAGGGGTATTCTTCTGGCCCTTGCCACCCCCCCCCAATTGCTCTCCCACTGAGTCTGACTCACCATGATCCCTTTCCCAGGCAGCAGGTGATACTGTTCCAATTTTTCCTTCTGGTCATCCAGGAACTTCAGGTAACCACCAGCCACAGAGTAGACCCCCTTGCCGAACTTCTCCTCCAGGTCCTGGAATAGCTCCAGGAGCACCGCCTGGCAACGATCCAACGATGCCTGCTCATTGCGAGAACACAACTCGGAAAGTTTGGATTGCAGCCGTTCCTGGGGTTGGGCAAGAAACAGATAGCGTCAGATGGGAACAGATGCTCAGCAGTAGAGGATGGTCCTATATTCCCCATTCCAGAGAGTCTGGAAACTCCAAGCATCCTAAAAACAAGGACAAATCTGTTGGCACGGTTCACTCTTTACCCAGGCAGAAGGCCAAAGGAAAACAATGCGATCGCCAGAGTTGAAAGCTTCATTGTGTCATTAAGGGAAAGTCTCCAGGAAGCACAAAATTTCATTCGGCCACCCCTCCCAGCAATGTCAACAAATGCAAGCAGGATGTAACCCAAACATGCAATGTAAGATTAATTTATTCGGAGTAAGAGGCTGGAGGGCCCCTAATTCAACCTTCCCATCCATTTGTGTATAGAACGAGGTGGGCGAGTGCAAAAAGCACATTTGGAGACCCAGGGGGGTGACCGAGGTGCCCTTGATGTGAGAAGAAGTGGCTTTAGCTACAGATCAACAACTGGGAACCCCAGAACCAAATCTGGTTGTCATCAGTTGGCTTCCCATTTGCCAACTGAGAGGGAGAAGAAATGCATAGAAGGACTAGTAGACTTGTGCAACAGGACTGCTGCTAGTCCACTTTGCCTGAAGAAGAGAGCAGCTGGTCCACAAACCTCTGTTCCACTCTAAAAAATGGTACTCCCACAATTAGTTGCTTACTCGAAACACCTCCCTGGAAACAGGATCAACTTCTTCTCCCTGCACAACCAAGCGGCTGCTGGATGCCCTGCCTTCCTGGGAGCAACTCAACTCAACAGGCTCCAACCAAACCCAATCTATGGCCAATACAACCATGCTGTCAGGGAGTCTTCGAAACCATGAATGTGGCTAATTAAAAGAAGATTTATTGCAAGAAAAACAACAGAGGTTCACAGAACAGCAACATCTGCCTGCCTCCCATCCACTAGTGGTTTTTCTTCCTTCGAAACCAAAAGCAGTCTACCCTCTTCTTGTGACAAACTTCTGTGAATTCTCCTGCTCTTACATTCCACATTCCGAGGGTTGGGTAGGTACTCCTGCCTATGTGCGGATTGCTCTGTGTTTAACCCTCTCTCTTCCTGTCTGCCCTCTCCCTTTGTCTGCACTTCTTCCCTGGGAGCTGGTATATTCATGACACATGCCAAGATTCCAGGTCTCATTCCTCAACATCCTGGCCAGTCAGTCCCTGAACTAGGGCAAGCATCAACCTGCTACCCTCCGTGGAAAAGGAAAGAAACACTTTTGAGTCTCAAACTTTTCATCCAACAACAAATCCTCTTCAGTTTTCCCAATATAGGAACGGCCACTTGTTTGAGTGGGGAAGCTCAGAAAGAGCAGGGCAAACAGTAAGTGTGGTGAGAGCCAGTGTGGTGTAGTGGTTAAGAGTGGTAGACCCGTAATCTGGGGAACCGGGTTCGCGTCTCCGCTCCTCCACATGCAGCTGCTGGGTGACCTTGGGCTAGTCACACTTCTTTGAAGTCTCTCAGCCCCACTCACCTCACAGAGTGCTTGTTGTGGGGGAGGAAGGGAAAGGAGATTGTTTTGAGACTCCTTCGGGTAGTGATAAAGCAGGATATCAAATCCAAACTCTTCTCTTCTTCTAAGTGTGGATAAGGCCTCAAATAACAGGACCTGCTGCAAGTCTACTTTGCCTGAAAAAGTTGGCCCGTCTGCTACCCTCTGTCCTCTCCCCCAACTGGTCCTCCCAGTTCTTCATTCTAAATACCTCCCTTGGCAACAGGGTCACTTTTTCGTCCCAACAAAACCAAGTGGCTGCCAGATGTTCCGTGTTCCTGGGGGCATCTTAGCTCAACTCAACTAGTTCCAATGGCATCCAATCAATGGCCAACACAACCTTGCTAAGGAGCCGGATCTCATCCCTTGATGTCATCTTGGCTACTCAGTCTCTGAACTAGGACAGGAATGAATACATTCCCCCATAGAAAGGAACCTCCCATTACTGAGTATCCAACTTTTCATCCAACACAAAATCCTTCTAGTTTTCCCCATATCAGATATGGAGAGCCCCTTATCTCATGCCCACCGGTGAATTTATCCCCATACCCCAAGTTCTTTCTGGTACTCGTGATCATCATCCTTGAAGGCCCGAGCCAAGAACACTTTAATGGCCTCCTTCTCGTATTGGGCGTGCACTTTCAGCAGCTCCTCAATAGTCTCGGTGGGCAGCTTCAAGTGTTTCTCTATCTCCGCTTCATAGTGTGTAATGGCATCGTGCACGGCAGCTGTGTTCTCGATCTGCGCCAAGGCTACCACCGCGTTCTCTATGCAGGGTATGGACCCACTGGAGATGGTATCCACGTAGGTCACCGCCAGGTGCCCCAGCACTGCAAAGGGAGGGAAGAAAGCCAGTTTATTTATTTTAGCTAGCTAGTTGGATTTCTATGGTGAGACATGCTGTATTCCTATTTCAATTATATTAAGTTGTGGGTATCCATCAGGGATTTCCACTTGCGCAATGGGACTTTTCCCTCTCTCCTGTGAAGTGTTACGACGATTCCTTTTCTCCCTCTGGACTTCGTCTGTGTTACTTAAGTGACTTTGCTAACACATCCATTTTTTCTGGTCCCTTCCCTTCTACTCACATGTCCCGGTCACCAGGTGTCCTCCTAGGATCATTTTGGGCTGAGCGCTCTCATATATGTTCTGGCGGAAGCGGTGCGCTTGCACCACAAAGTTGGGGCTTAGCATCTTTTCCGACAGGTCGTCCAGTTCCGATAAGTCTCGACTTCCGGCCGGGCGGTCAAAGACAAAGCACTTGCGGCTGGGGAAGTACTGGCGGATGCATTTCTTGGCAAGATCCAGCTTCTCAGGTTGTCCTGGAGAGGGAGAATTGCAAGAAAGTTCAAAGCCATAAGTCTTTCTGGGCTGTTGCATTCCATCTTTGCTCCAGATGTCATGCCTGCCTCAGATGAAATTCAGCTGGCCAAGTGGTGCAATCCTTCATGTCAACTCTACCATTTTGGAATGCACATTTGTAATGGCTTCTGTGAAAACACCCCTATGCCAAAATCCTCCCACCTGCAGAAAGCTGAGGAACCAGGGAGGGAAATTCTAGCTCATCCTGTTTTCCTGTTGGTTTTGCCAGCGGATTCTGTCAAGGATGTGCTTTCAATTAAACAGTCCCTCATTTGCAGTCCTAAGTGATGTCCTGAAAGACTACATCAGCAGTTCATTCTGTTTCCCTATTCAATCTGCATTACACGATGTAAAAGCCACCCCAATGCGCTCCACGTAGGGCTACCTTTGAAGGTGACCAGGAAACTACAACTAATCCAGAATGCAGCAGCCAGACTGTTGACTGGTTGCCAAGAGTGGTTGCCAAGACCATATAACACTGGTCCTGAAAGACCTACATTGGCTCCCAGTATGTTTCTGAGCACCCAGTATTGGCTCCCAGTATGTTTCTGAGCACAGTGTTGCCACTGACCTTTAAAGTCAGAGGCGTCTTAGCTATTGAGGCTACTGGTGCAAGGCGCCAGGGCACCATGGCCTGGAGGGCGCTTCTGCCCTCCAGCCCCGCCGGCAGCGCCGCCCTCACCCACCTATTCTCGGGCTGCAGAGGTGCCCCGAGAGCGCCCTTGCACGGCAACCGCCCAAGCCAAGAGCCCTTCGGGGCAGTGGCCGCCGGGGAAAAGCCAGCGCGGGATGGGCGGGATCGCGCAGGGAGAGCTGCTGCTTGCCGGAGCTAGCCAGCACCCGGCCGGATGGTGCCCACGCTGGCTTGGCGGCCGAGAGGTGGCCCGCGAGCCTTGACCTCGCCTCCAGCCATCTCGATCTGCAAACGCCGCTAACGCGCCCTCACCAGCCGCGCTACAAAGCACCTCTTGGTCGGGCATGCTGTGCGGCTCCCAGCTTCTTTCCCCAGCCAGCAGGTTGCAGGCCCGATCCCGGCGGCTCCCGCCTCCCCGTCCCTGATAGAGTCAGTCCCTGCCACAGCCTCAGATCGCTGACGCAAGACCCAACCCTATGCCTGGGTGGGATCCCATCAGCCCTCTTTGCCGTACCTTTCTTCCTCCTCAAGGTGTTCTCCAGATATTCGTCGGAAGAGATGGGGCGTCCGTTCAGCTTCAACTGCAGCGTGAAATCACGCACAGCCCAAACGAAGGCTGGGAAGAACCTGAGAAAGTCTTCACTGTTTTCCTCCTCTCCATCCTCAGAGGTCTTTGTGGTTGTAGCTTTTACCTTGATTCGCTTAGTCAGCTCTGTCACATACCTGGGATTGCACTAAGGAATTTATGGAGATGACTCTTGTCCCCTCGTGGGGCAATAATCTCTCAGTTAAATATCGTGGGGCAATAATCGTGGGGCAATAATCTCTCAGTTAAATAACTTAGATAACACTATGAGAGGTTACCGCCCACACACTTCTGCTGCGCTTTTCTGCTTGTTTGGTGGCACCTCGGTAAAACCTCTTCTTACTGTTTGTAGCAGAGTTTTCCCCGGAGGCAGAGGACAAGAACAGGAGTCATACTCAAAATCACAGTCAAGAGCAGGGGTAGGCAACCTAAGGCCCGTGGGCCGGATGCGGCCCAATCGTCTTCCCAATCTGGCCCGTGGACGGTCCGGGAATCAGCGTGTTTTTACATGAGTAGAATGTGTCCTTTTATTTAAAATGAATCTCTGGGTTATTTGTGGGGCCTGCCGTGTGTTTTCACATAAGTAGGATGTGTGCTTTTATTTAAAACTAGTATATTAAGCCTGTTGAAAAAACGGGCGCTAGCCGGAGCCGGAGCAGCAGGAGCCGGGGGACCGGGAGGCTTCGTGCCGGACGGGGGGCCTCCTTCAGGCGGCGGCAGGAGCCTCCATAGGCGGGTGGCGGCGGGCGGCGGCAGCGGGAGCGGCGCTTTGCGCCGCTTCCCCCCGGCAATGGCGGCGGCGCAGTTTCGCCCGGCCGAAAGTGTCTCTGCGTCGTCCCGCCCCCCTCTCCGCCCCCTCCAATCCCTGCGTCCGTCTGTGCCATGCGCAGAATTTACTTCCGTGACACACAGAAAATTGCAGGTGGACGCAGGGACACTTGAAGATTATAATATAGGATGCATCTCTGGGTTGTTTCTGGGGCATAGGAATTCATTCATCCCCTCCCCCCCAAAAAAATAGTCCGGCCCACCACATGGTTTGAGGGGCGGTGGACCAGCCCACAGCTGAAAAAGGTTGCTGACCCCTGGTCAAGAGCTTATTTATTTCTTGACTGATTGCACAAGCATTTCTGTTGCTATTATATACAAGCTATTTACATTTCTTCTTTATCTCTACAGCACGGTATAATCTCAGTCCAGTATCAGCAGCACATAGTCTTACTCCCAACCTTGTGGTCAGCGTGCATGCTGACAGCTTGTGTGTGTGTGTGCTTTCCTCATGTGGAAGTTGCAGGCTGCAACTTCCTCCCTTTATTTCCACCTCCAGGTGACACCAAGCCTAGAGTGCCACTCCTACACACTAAAGAAAATTCTGGAACCCTCTTTAAAGCTTCCAGGAACTTTTATCTGTTTCTTAAAGAATGTTTTCCTAACAAACACAAGAGTCCAGAGAGAACGGTGGCGCTGCAGGCTTGCGAGGGCCATCTAGTATCCTGCAAAGAAGTGCATGGGGGAAATCCCATAATCTTCATGGAGATACCACTCAAACCAAAGTCCCCGCCCCATCTACTCTGGCTGCAAATCAGGGAGCTGGAGGTGAAATGGAGTTTGCACGGAAGGATACTGCAGTTTTTCCAAGGCAAACTGGTCAATGGTACCCATGCTGTTGTAGACCAAGGTGCTGCTAAGCAGAATGGACAAGGCAAAGATCCACGCGTCGTTCTCGATGTTGCTCTGTCGGGAGGGATAGGAATAATTAGCACGAAACCCTCGCACACTGGGCTTGCACCTGTTTTATTTATTTGCATTTGACGCCATTTATAGACAGATCGATTGCAGCAAAGCCTTTAAGAGGTTTGCAATAAATTTGTAAAAAACATCAATAAAAAAGCTAAAAACAATGGAAAACATAGAATCACAGAATTGTAGAGTTGGAGGGGTCATTCTAGTCCAACCCCCGGCGATGCAATTTTTTAATTTAAAAAAATATACAGTAAGAGAGATTAAAAGCACATCAACATCTATGCTAGGTTTACCTAAAAAAAGTTTTAATTTCTTGCAGGAAAGAGTACAATGATGGTGCCTTCCTGATGTCAGCAACCTAGAGTTGTTGCACTCGCTAGAGTTAGAGACACTGCTTTGGTGGGTATTTTCTGTTCCCACTGCCTCACACTGTGGTGACTTTCAAGAGCTCTGGGGCTGCTCTTAGTCTAGTTTTCCTGTTGTACGTAAGGACTCCATAGAAAACTGTCCTAGGCAAATGACTTATAATGAGTTGAAAAAAATGTTCAAAATAACTTTTGTGAAAAAAACAGCAGATTTTTTTATTAGGAATTCTATGTCCAGATATACCAAAGGAGCAGAAAAGACTGCTTATGTATGCTACGACAGCTGTGTGGATGTTATTATCCCAAAGATGGAAGGAAGATAAAGTACCTACAAGAGAAGAATGGCTGACAAAAATGATGGACTATGTCAAAATGGTAAAAATGACCTGGAAGATCAGAGTTCAAGAGGATAATAAATTTGATAAAGAATGGGGAAAATTTATAAGTTACTTAAAATATCACTGTAAACAATTAAAAACATTGGCAGGGTTTTAAAAAAAAACCCACTTGCAATGTAACGAGAACTATGGTGATTGAGGCTGAAGAAAATATGGAGAACATTATATGATGCAGTTGGAAAAGAATAACTATGGAAACCATGGAAGGGTGGAGTGAAGTCCAAGGATTCAGAGAATCCCATATGTATATGATTATGATTTATTTGTGACACTAATTGTTAAAGCTAAAAATGAATTAAAAAAAATATTATCATTTTAAAAAAGATAACTCTCCAAGGCATCACCTCCCTGCTTCCAAATGTTTGTACATCGCCCAGCCACTCCACGTCCAAAAACTTTGGGAGTGCTCCAGATTAGCCTAGCTCTTAGGATAGCCAGCTCAGGAGCATCCCAGACCCTGAGATTTCAAGGTCAAAACCTGAGACCTAGGATGTCACAGGGATCTTAATAAGTGTGGCACATTTCTCCCCACAACAACCCTGAGAGGTAGATTAGGCTGAAAGGCAGTGACTGGCCCAAGGCCACCCAGCAAGCTTTGTGGCTGAGTGGGGATTCGAACCCTGGCCTCCCAAGTCCCTAACTACTGCATCGCACTGGCTCCAGCCCTGTCCTCCAGCTTACCTTCTCCACATCACCCAGTCCTTCCGTGTCCAAAAGCACCAAGGTGTGGTCAGGGTTTTCAGGGTGAGGAAGGCACCACATCCAGATGCCCATGGTCTCTGCTTGTATGGTGGCACCCAGAGAGAATCCTGTAGGGTACAAATGGGAAGGCGATCGGATACCTTGTGTGTTGTGGGCGGAGGCATTATTGTTCAGCTCTCAATAGTACTCACTCCATCTCTTAAAACGAAGAGCTTCCATCCTTTGCAAACAAGTAGGCATCTCTGGTGCTTCCTTCACCAACCCGGTGAAGATGTTTTGGACCACAACTTCCATCAGCCTAATCCAGAGTTGTAGTCAAAAACATCTACTGTACATGGCACCAGATGGGTGAACACCTTATCTTCTAGCGGCTTGGCCAAATACTTATGTTCTTTTTCAAGGCCTCACCCCAGCATGAAAGGGCCCAGTATACCTGAAGGAGCGTCTCCACCCCCATCGTTCTGTTATTATAAATGTTTATGATGATGTCCCCTGCACAAACTGCAGCAATAACCTGGTTGTAAAAGGAACCTTGGGGCTCTTGTCAACCACTTAATTGCCCATAAAGTGAGTTAGATGACTGCTCCAACACAGAAGGGAGGGTGGAACAGGTTCAAAAGATCAGAAGGAGTGGGTGAAGAATTTCCGTTTGCAGGGAACACAGACCAAAGACCTATAGCCAGCAAATAGCTGAAGAGCAGGTAGCCTGTTGTACTGCTGTTCTGGCCACTAATGGCACTTGCTATTTCCTTTTTTAAGGTCCACATTGACCCTCTAAAAATCAGCTCTATTTTAGCCCTTTTTAGAATATTTCTGCACATGCACTTGAGACAGGGATATGGTGTGTATCCACTACAAAACGGTCTTTACAGTGGTACCTCAGTTTTTTAATGTAATCTGTTCTGGAAGACCGTTCAACTTCCGAAACGTTCGAAAACCAAAAACTCAATATGGAAGCCTCAAAACATATGGAAAGCTCAAACAGGAAGCCGCCTCGGAAGTTCGACTTTTGAGGCGCATTCAAAAACAGAAGCATTTACTTCCGGGTTTTCGGCGTTCGAAAACCGAAATGTTCGGCTTCCGAGACGCTCAAAATCTGAGGTAATAACTGTATTAGGAGAAAAGCTGATGGGGATTTTATTTTATTTACTTATTTGCAAATTGCTGCAGAAATATAGGGAACTGAATTTAAGACTGGAGAGATGAGAAATTGTGAGAACTGAAACAGACAGATCCATCGATCCATCCACAACTCTGAGCACTTAGTTTGGTACAACCCATTATTAAGGGACTTCACACTATAACTGCCCCCTTACTAAGTTCTCATTGACCACATTCACACTCTATGCTTGAACTGCTATGATGCCAAAAGAAAATAAAAAAATTCCTTCCAGTAGCACCTTAGAGACCAACTAAGTTTGTTCTTGGTATGAGCTTTCGTGTGCATGCACACTTCTTCAGATACACTGAGACAGAAGTCACTAGACCCTTATATATAGTGAGAGGGTGGGGAGGGGTATTACTCAGAAGGATGGTGGGAATGGGAGATTGGCTGCTATGATGCCAGTCATGGGTTTCCCCAAAGAAACCTGGGAACTGTAGTTTGTTAAGGGAGCTGAGAGGAGGCCTCCCCCCTATTCCCCTCCAATCAATCCCTCTTCTTAGGGAACTCTGGTGTGGTGTGAATGTGGCCATTCAGCACTCAGGAGCACAGAGCAGATTCTTCCTGCAGACTCACCTTTCTTCTTTCCTGCCAACTTGTTCATGAGGTAGGACTTGCCAGTGCGGTACAGTCCCACGATGGCCACCACCACCACGGGCTGCTGGATGCTCTGCAAGATCTTCAGGGCTTCCTGGTTGACCCGCAGCTGTTCATTGGGGTTGTTTTCGATCAGGCACATTGGCTCTTCCATGTTCACTGACGGAGGCCGCGGAGAGCCCATGAGAAGGACGGATCAGGACGAAGAACCTCCTGGGAGAAAAAGTAAAGTACTGCACTATCAGGTTCTGCACTCACTATATTGCTAGTGAAAAGAAAAACCCAAGTACTTCTCTCTCTCTCTTTTTAAATAATTTTTATTTGATTTTACAAGTGTAGAGTTATAATACAAGATACATATCCATATTTAGAGATGTCTCTGAATCTCCAGACTTCTCACCATCCCCTCCATTGTCAACTTTTTTGACTGCATATCATTTCATAATCCATATTTTATATCTTTCCACACTGTCCATGATATTTGCTACATTACAAGTGTTATTAGAATCCTAATGCTAATGTTTTCATCTGCTTACAGTGGTCTCCTAAATAAATTATGAATTTTTCCCATTCTTTATTGAAGTTTTTGTCTTCTTGGTTCCTGAGTTTTCTGGTCAGTTTTGCCATTTTGGCATAGTCCAACAACTGAGGTTGCCATTCCTCTCTGGTAGGGACTTTGTCTTCTTTCTATTTCTGGGCTAGCAACATCCGTGCGGCAGTTGCTGCATACATAAAAACCCCGATACTTCTTGGCAAGTTGGCTGAACCCAGATAGTGGATTCTTTGTTTAAAAACAAACATAAAAACAAAACTAACAACCCTCAAGTGGTAAGTCAAACGTAAACCAAGGTTTGTTTTCAGCTTGTTTTTGACCTGGTGCTCATGGTTTGTTTGAAACAAACAAACAAACCATAGTATAGTTTTATCACTTGGTTAGTTAGTTACATTTCTTTGCTATCTCTTCATCTGAGAATCACAGGGGAGGTTTCAATGTAAAAACACAAAAACACCTAACCTAGTAAGCCACATGGATGGCATGCATGGGAGAGGAGCTGTGCAGGGGGACACATTTAAGATTAAGCCATGGTTTATAACAAACAGCAGCTTTTTGTGATGTGCAAACGAGGGCACTGGGCTTTTACTGTCGAATAGCTATACTATGTTTGTTTACATTTTACAAGGTTATCTCAACAATGCCATGAACAACACATCCCCCCTCTTGTTTTCCCAGTTCATCTTCTGTGTCCTATGCTCTCCCCCCCCACAATGTTCAGAAAATCTGGCTTTTTAAAACTCAGCAGAATAGCTGCTCAGCTTTCCTAAGAGTAGATGGCCTATTTCACTGCTATTCTGGCTACTAAGGGCCTGAATTGATGGCACTAGCTATTTCCTTTTTTTAAGGTCCACGTCGACCCTCTATGAATCAACCCTATCATGTTTTATCCCCTTTTAGAACAGTCTTGCACATCGACAAAGGTTTCAGGTGCTCCGTGGTATCAGGACCCTAGAAAGTACAGACATTAAATTGTGTAGAGGGCATATGCAGGTGTACCTTCTCAAACATAGGCGCTCCATTTGCAGACATCCAGGTTCGATGCACAAACGGATAGCCTGGCCACTGTTATTTCTGCACTGCTAAAGGGTGTTCGTAAAAGCATTATGAAACTCACTGTCCGCTTTGCTTTCAAGCTGTTTTTGGAAATGCTCTTTTTCAGCTTCCTCCTCTCTCTTTTTTTACCAGAACCCCATTGTTTTTAAAAGAATTTCCTGTTTTGAAATCAAGAGCTGGACTTTCCCCGCAACTGTTTATGTAGTTCATAGAATCGTAGAGTTGGAAAGGATCCCAAGTTAATGGATTTGATAGCACTTTGGTCAGTGTTGCTGGTCAGGTATAGGGCATAGCACCAAACAGGGCTATGCCCAAGGTCACCTTCCCTTTAGTTGGTTCTATGTCCAGCTGTTCCAAGCCACATTTGTTTGCAGCGTCTGGAAACGTTGCCTCTTTGTTGTAGCCCAAACATGCACAGCTGATGAACCTGAGCATAGTGTAAGGTTTGGGTTCACATTTGGGCTGAGCACGCCCCATATATGTAAAGCAACCCTCCCCAAAGAATCCTGGGAGTTGTAGTTTGTAAAAGGTGCTGGGAATTGTAGATCTGTGAAGGATAAACCACAGCTCCCAGGATTATTAGGGGGCGGGATGTGCTTTCTCTGTATGGTGTGCAGATCCATTGCAAGCAATGAGATTGTCCCATTGATCTGATGGGTCTACTCTAAGTCTAACTAAGTCTGGATCCACTGCTTCATTGCTTGAAGATCAGCTTCCAGAGAAATCTCTAGTCCCACAAGTGAAAGCTGCAACAAAATGCTGTGCGGCGTGCTCTATAGTGCCAGCCAGCCACTTGTGCCCTTTTCCAGGATAACTCCATTCCATCCCACCCTCCCTAGTTTGAATTCTCTCTGCTCTGTATTCTCTGCCTCCTGAGCATGGCAAGCTCAGAGACAAGCAATTAATTGGCTGCCGTCGGCTGAGGCACGAGGAAGGGAAAATGAGGAGCATTCTTAATAAAGCCTGCCTGTGGCTTCTTCAGACTCTTTTCTGTAAGATCTGGGGAACTAATTTATTATTATTATTACTATTTCAAAAAAGGTCGAAAACATCCAAGCAGATCCCAGAGTATGTATGTGTGTACAATGACAACGAAAATCCAATATATCGTAACAGCAAGAACGACACAACCACTAAAGCAAGCAAGCAAACCACAGACAAATGCAGCACCGGTCCTTCCATTAGGCAGAGTGAGGCAGCTGCCTCAGGTGGCAGATTTTAGGGGGGTTGCAGATTGCTGCAGAAATGGAAAGAATCAAATTTAAGACTGGAAGAACGAGAAGCTGTGAGAGCTGAAATTGGTCGATGCTTCCATCCCTAGCTGGCCACCAGCATCCTTCCACTCATCCAAGCAGTCCCTTCCCCGCTCTGAGAAGTCTGGCCTCCGAAGCTTATGCCTGTCTCTCTAAGGAGAATGGTACTTACAGAGTTAATTGGCTGGGAGCAGCGGCTGATGCTCTGGGTTGCTGCTGAGTCTCACTGCCTGTGGACAGAGCTTCTGCCAAAGGCAAGACGTTCCTGTGGCTCTTCTCTTGCTGGAGCCAGTGCACACCTCTTCTCCTTTCACTGAACTCCCCCCTGGCTTTTTTATGGTGGTGGGATGGGTGCTTCCTGGATTTTCCTGTTGACCCTGGGGGTTTCCTTGCCTAGAATCTTCCTTCTTTCAGCACTGCATGAGAAATGTCTACTTCTAGTTTCGCTTTTCCCTTTCAGGGAAACTCCCTTTGTTCTTTGAGCAGACCAACTCTTGCAGCCTTGGAAGCAGAGGGTTTGGTGATTAGGAGAAGTGGGATTATTGCTCTGCACACAACTGGCTTGAGTTGTGTAATTCGCTCACTCCCGGCTCATGAATCAGCCATCAATTACTGTAATTTGGGTTGTTTCTTCTGCTTCAAGGCTCGGAGCCTTACACACCTCTGTTTGTGACGAAAGCCTGCAGAAGAGACATGGTTCAATTTTCAAGGTGGTGGTGGTGATGAGCCATAGAATCAAAGAATCATAGAATTGTGGAGTTGGAGGGAGCACCAAGGCTCATCTAGTCCAACCCTCTGGCGGTTCCCTCACTACGAGAATCCAAGTTACAGGGAACCAGACAGAGGGCCTTCTCGGTAGTGGCACCCGCCCTGTGGAATGCCCTCCCACCAGATGTCAAAGAGAAAAACAACTACCAGACTTTTAGAAGACATCTGAAGGCAGCCCTGTTTAGGGAGGCTTTTAATGTTTAATAGATTATTGCATTTTAATGTTCTGTTGGAAGTCGCCCAGAGTGGCTGGGGAAACCCAGCCAGATGGGCAGGGTATAAATAATAAATTATTATTATTATTATTATTATTATTATTATTATTATTATTATTATTATTATTATTACCCCCTGCAATGCAGGAATACTTCCCACAATCTTCAAACCACCAAACTTCTAGTTCACAACCAGATGCTCTGTGTTAGACTGGGGGAAGTCTAACACAATGTAGCATCAGACACTAAAAACTTCCCACTAAAAACAGGGCTGCTTACAGATGTCTTTTAAAAGTCACATAACTATTTATCTTTTTGACATCTGCTGGGAGGGTGTACCATCGGTCGGGCCCACTACTCAGAAGGCCCTGTGCCTGGTTCCCTGTAACCTCACTTTTCACAGTGAGGGAACCGCCAGAAGGTCCTTGGAGGTGGACCTCCGTGTCCGGGCTGGACAATGGGGGTGGAGACGCTCCTTCAGGTATACAGGGCTTTAAAGGTCAGCACCAACACTCTGAATTGTGCTTGGAAATGTACTGGGAGCCAATGTAGATATTTTATGCTCCCGGAGGTTGCTAAAAGAAGCAGGGATTTTGAGAAGCTGCAAAACAATTTCTCCCAACTGGACAAACGGACAGCAAAATGGCCAATGTGATGCAATGTAAGCAAATGCAACATGATCAAGGGTCCCTATGAGGAAATATTACATTTGAGTCTTTGTAGTTTAGAAAAAAAGACAAGTAACACCTGACCCCACCCCACTCACCATTCCCCTCTTTATTTCCTAATGTAGCATTAATGTCTCACAACAAATGAAACTGATTTAATAATAATAATAATAATAATAATAATTTATTTATACCCCGCCCTTCCCAGCCAAGACCGGGCTCAGAGCGGCTAACACCCATAAAATCACAACAAATCATACAAAACAATCAATTAAAATGCAAGCTAAAATACGATTTAAAATTTAAAATGCAGCCTCATCTTTAAGTAGCCCGCCAATCAAACCATAAAGGAATGAAACAGGGTTAAACTAAAACCAACCCAAAGGCCAGGCGGAACAGCTCTGTCTTGCAGGCCCTGCGGAAAGATGCCAGATCCCGCAGGGCCCTAGTCTCTTCTGACAGACTGTTCCACCAAGTCGGGGCCAGTACTGAGAAGGCCCTGGCCCTAGTTGCGGCTAGCCTAGCATCCTTATGGTTCGGGACCTCCAAAATGTTATTGTTTGAGGACCTTAAAGTCCTACACGGGGCATACCAGGAGAGGCGGTCCCTTAGGTACGAGGGTCCTAGGCCGTATAGGGCTTTAAAGGTCAAAACCATAGAAAACGCAGCTTGAAGAAAGAGACATTGCACATACTTTTGTAAACCAAGAATCTTTAATAAAAATATATTTTTAATAATAAAAAAAACAATAAAAAGGCAAGTAAGTGGAAACACTGTAAAGTAAGGCTGCCACACACCCAGATTTTCCTGGATATTACTGGGATTTCAAAGGCAGAATTGACGTCTGGGGGGAATTTCTAAAGGCCATTGCTTTGTCCTAGATGTTAGGCAAGCCAATCGAAAAATCAGTCCCTGGCGTCCTGGTTTTTACTTTTTGAAATATGGCAACCCTACTATAAAAGTGTATAAAATTATGCATAATTTATACACCTTTATAATGTCCCCACTAGTGTGTGCATAATTTCTCCTTCTCTCATAACACTAGAACTCAGAGGCACCCACTGAAGCTGAATATTGGGAGATTCAGTGCAGCTCGTAGTTGAGCTATGGAACTCGCTCCAACAAGAGGTAGTGATGGCCACCAACTTGGATAATTTAAAAGAGGACTGGACAAATTTATGGAGGATAAGACCAGGTATAGGCAAACTAAGGCCCAGGGGCCGGATCTGGCCCAATTGCCTTCTCAATCCGGCCAGCCGACGGTCCAGGAATCAGTGTGTTTTTACATGAGTAGAATGTGTCCTTTTATTTAAAATGCAACTCTGGGTTATTTGTGGGGCATAGGAATTTGTTCATTTTTTTTTTTCAAAATATAGTCCGGCCCACCACGTGGTCTGAGGAACGGTGGACCAGTCCACGGCTGAAAAAGGTTGCTGACCCCTGGATAAGACAATCAATGTCTTCTAAACCGCAATGCTACGTTACATCTCTGTTGTCAAAGGCAGAATGCTTCTGAACGCCGGTTGCTGAAAACCACGGGACGGGAGAATGCTGTTGTGCTCAAGTCCTGCTTGTGGGCTTCTCAAAGTCATCTGCTGGGCCACGGTGAGACCAGAATATTGGGCTATGTGGGCCATTGGTCTGTTCTAGCAGGGCTTATCCCAGGAGCAGCCAAATCCTATGCATCACAAGAATGGATTCAGCATGCATAGTACTGCCACACTATTTGAAGAGAAAGACTAGGCTAACAAGGAGCAACCTGAATTCAGAGAAGTGTGAGTGGAGCTCTGCCACTTCCTGATCCCTCTCCACTTCACCTGATGATTGTGTTCTCTGGGTTGGACCAGCTTGAATACAAAAACAGAGGAGTGGGGTATGAATAGGTGTTTGCTTGCTTGCTTGCTCCCCCCCCCCCCCCGCAGAGCTAAGTGACAGGGACTGAAAATGGGCTCATTATTTGCTCAAGGTTATCCAATAAGAGGTCCTCTTGCGGATCAGGAATTGGTTAAGTTCATTGAAGCAAAGGGTAGGAATAAGTGGAGAGTTCTCGAAATGGAGAAGAAAGTGGAGTCTCCCAAAGATTGGAATTATCCCAAAGACTGTGCTTTTTAACTTGTTCATAAATTACCATATCTAGAGTTAAGAGGTAAACAGTGAGGTGGCCAAGTTTGCTAATGGTACATCATTGTTCAGATTTCCTGAAACAAAAAGAGATTGCAAAGAGTTCCAAAAGGACCTCTCCGGAGTGAGTGAACAGGTGGTGGAATGGTAAATGCAATTCAAGTGTAAAATGTTTCATGTTGGGACAAAAAAAATAAATCTTACATTTCACATATATGCTCATGGGGTAAAACTGGCAGTGACAGACCAGGACTGAGGCCTTGGGGTCATAATTTCCTCTGCAATATCAAGCCACATTTGATTATGAGGACATTTAGAATTCTGCTTCTAGCTGACGGTGGAACAGCCACGTCTGGACTGCACTGGCAGACCTTAGTGTAGAAGTGTTAATTGTCTGAATAACAAGGAACAGCATGGCTCCAGATCACCTTTTTAGCAGTCAGTGAGATGATGGGAAGCAGCTATGCCTGCAAATATCCACAGCTGAAGTGTGCTCTCCAGCAGCAAAGGTGTGTTTGTGTAAGAGAGAGAAGCAGCAGAAGTCTGATTCCCCTGGGGAAAATAGGATGTCCATATTTGGTGTGGTTTGCATATCCCTAATGGCAATCAAGAACTTTGGAGAAACTTAATTGTTCACAACAGCCAGTCAATGCAAAGATGCAGCAGATTTGCCTGAGATAAAGGTGCTTCTAGTGAATAATGTCATCCGAAATGTATATGGGGACGATTCCCTCCACCCTTCCTAAAACCCATCCATGGGAGCCTCATAGCTGAGCACGATTTCCCCACATCCAAGCCCAATAAACTTTCCACACACTGTCTGTCTTTAGATTGTTTCAAGCTGGAGACACTTTACCTTTACAGAGAAGCCTCCACCCATGGCCGATTCTGATTTATTTTTCATATTTTTTATTAATTGTCCAAAAATTGTTATATAAGGTTCTGCAAAATGCAGTTATTAAACAGGATCTAGTGGCAATATACATGGTCCATATACAATCATAAATCACTGTCGAAGAAATACAGACATAAAATAAAACCAAAATAAATAAACCACAGGTATGAGTCTGACCAAACTGCGGGAGGCAGTGGAAGACAGGAGTGCCTGGCGTGCTCTGGTCCATGGGGTCACGAAGAGTCGGACACGACTAAACGACAATGCGAATGCTTGGAAGGCAGCAACAAGAACTATTTGTAACGTAAACATAATAGTTAAGGTTACAAGGCATGAACCCTATTATACCAACAGAATATAATCAACTATCAGATTTTCCTTCTTGTTTAATTTCACCCATTTCGTCTTTAAATGCCATCATTTTTCTCATTTACACACAAAAAAGTCACACCAAAGACACCTACTCAGTGAGCCCAGATACAAAGTAGATTTCTCCTCTCCATCCCATTCCTCATCCATTTAGGGCCTTTTGGAAATGCCAGCAGCTTTAAAGGATCACACATGGTCCCCCCCCATTCGACTGTTCTCTCATCTCAGAGTTCAAACGCTGGATCTCGCCCTGAAGCCTGTTGACTTCTCGCTGGAACCCTTCTTCCTGAAGCCGCCTCTGCTCCTAAGAAATGGCAGAGATAAAGAATAAAGTCAATGCCAGTTGATCACAGAGCAAAGATGGAGACTGCAATAAAAGAGACGGGGACAGAGCTAGGCCAATTCAGGTAGTGAATTGAGACAGGTGAGCAATTGCTTCCTCCTCCCTTCTCCATATGCCCCCAATCCAACTGCTTCTTTCCCCTCATGTTAGGTCCCTGAAGACTCTCTCAAGATGACACAGGCATCCTCAGTCAGCTAGAATGGTGCCATCTTGCACAAACCGGCTCTATGATTCTGGAAGGATGCATGTTGTAGAGCTCCCCAATGTTCACATGTCCCCAGAAAAAAATAACAATGGCAAGAGAGACAAACCAGACCCCATCCGTCATCCAAAGAGGCAGCAGCAGCAGCCGGAAGCTTCCTTCCTTCTTCTCTGGCAGAAAGAAGACTCAAAAGAACGTTGTGACTAAGAAGTAGTGCCTGGGGTTGCTTTTTTGTCCTCCCTCCCAATCCCTTTTCTTTTTGTGCTGTATCTTTTAGATTATAAGCCTGAATGCTTATTACTGATTGTCGTGAGCTGCTCAGGAGGCCTTCTTTGGCTAAAGAGTGGGGTAAAAATACATGCATAGATAGTGTCTTATGGGACTCTGGCCTCTTTAGTGAAAGCTGGTAGGACTGCATAAATGATCAGGCTTACAGTACTAAGGATATTGTTACCTGGAGCTTTGCATTCATCACCATCTCATGCTCTGCCAGTAGCTTCCTCCTGTCCTCCACCATTTTTGTTTCTAGCTGCCTTTTGTGCTCCTCGAAACTCTTTTCCTGCTGCTGGGCCCTCTGGACAGCCTCATCTTTCATCTTCTCGTGCAACTCTGCTTCCCGGGCAGAGGCTTCAGCCTTGACTCGCTCCACTACAGGGAAGGAGAGATGGTGAATGCTAATTGTACATTAAGACACAGGTTGGCAAAGGCTGCATTAGTGTATTTGGAGGCTGTGTACATACATGGAAATCAAATTTGAAAACACAGCTTCCTCTAAAGAATTCTGGGAACTTTAGTTTACCCTTCACAGACCTACAATTCCCAGCACCTTTAACAAACTAAGTTCCCAGGATTCTTAGGGAAGGGAATGTGTTCTACATGACTGGTGTGCATGTAACATTATTATTATTATTATTATTATTATTATTATTATTATTAGTGTTGTGACAGTACTTAACAGTATAGAAAACCATAAGCTCTTTTTTTTGCTGCATCTCAATTCAGCAGGGCTACTGTAACAGCTCAGTATCAGGGCTTTTTTAAAAAACAAAACAGAACAGCTTTAATAATAATAATAATAATAATAATAATAATAATAATAATAATACTTTATTATTTATACCGCGCCCATCATTATCATTATAATTGGAAGTCACATTGTTATTTTAATGAACTTCAGTCTAGTGGGGCTTTCCCACTTCCCTTAATCAGATGGCAAGAATCTTCCCAGCAACATTTTCCTCTTCCATCCTGTGGTCTCGGTCAAAGTCACCCCTCCACAATGGCCATGACATTATTATTTTTTTAATTAAATGGCAGGTCTGATCATTGTACCTTCCAAGATGTTCCTAGTTTGGCTTTCATTCAGAGGCCTGGGAACTGGTAGGAATCAGGAACTAGCAAAGGTGACAGGAAGTGGGGACTCCCACCTCAGACGGAGGCGGCTAAAACTATCCCAGCCAAGATTGTTATGGGTCTGTAAGGCCTGTCTGTGGAGGAGGCCTATGAAATGGGGCTCACCTTCAACCTCCTTCTGTTTGTCTGTGAGGGTCCGGTCAGCCTGCAAAATGGATTGGGCTGCTGCCTCCTTGGATTTCAGGAAGTTTTGCAGGGCCTGGGAAGCCTAGAGAGGAGAAGAGGGGTAGAATGAGGCAAATTGTTTGGCTTTGTGCTTGCATGCAAAGCTATATGCAGTGAAGAAGACACTGAAAAACAACTGCAAAAACCTGAAGGCCAGTCTAAATATGGCAGGGTAGCCATTTGTACTTTATCTAGATTAATGGCCCAATAACATCTGGAGCCGGCTGTGTCTGTGAGAGACAGTGTGGTGTATTACTTCAAGTGTAGGTTAAGACTGTGGAAACCCAGGTCCAAGTCCCCAACACAGCCATGAAGCGATCTTGGAGTCTCTCTCTCTTTCTCTCCCTTGCCTACCTCACAGGGTTGCTGTAAGATAAAGTTAGGGAGAATACAACTCATACTGCCTTGTGTTCCTTGAAGAAAATGCAGAATACTCATCAATCAATTAAAGCAAAATGTAATTTATCTGAAAAAAGACATTTCCTCCTCTGTTTTACCCCAAGGCGTACTGTCCTTTTAAGCAATCCTCTCCCACCCTGACTCACTTCAGGATCAGAGCTGCGCTGGGAGAAATGTGGTTATCGGGCTGAGCAGAGAGCAGGCAAGGCAGGAGAGTGAGCCAGGGGTTACATTTATATCCCACCTTTCCTCCATAGAGCTGAAGGTGACGTACTTGTCTCTCGCCCTCCCTATTTTATGCTTGCAACAAAGCTCTGAGGCAAGATAGCAAATAAGCAGTGACTGGACCAGGATCACCCAGCAGGTTTGTTGCTGAAGTAGGGCTATGAACCCTGGTCTCCCAGATCCTAGATCAGCACTCTAACCATTGCACCACAGCAGCTCTTACAGTGATGCTGACAGGGCTGCTGACTGGGATGGAGCGACAACTCTGGAGAAACCTATTATAGCAAAGGAGCAGTAAAATAGTTATAAGGAGAGGAATTATCCCTGGGGGAATCTAAATGTGGTTTGTGGGTGTGTTGCATATCCTCTTATCCCTGCTGTTGCTGTGCCTGCAAGTCTGACTCACCATGAGTCCTTTCCCAGGCACCAGGTAATACTGATCCACCTTTTCCTTCTGGTCATCCAGAAACTGCTGGTAGCCCCCAGGCACAGAATAGCTCCCCTTGCCAATCTCCTCTTCCAGGTCCTGGAACAGCTGTGTAAGAACAGCCTGGCAGCGATCTGACGATGCCTGCTCATTGCGAGAACAGAACTCTAGAAGCTTGGCATGCAGCTGGGTCTGGAGGAAAGAGGGAAGAGAGAAGGGGGCACAGGGTGAGATGCAAATGATGCTTCCTAATAGAGAACAGTTCTATGTTCCCTATTCCAGGGATTTCAGGGCTCCCTCTTGTTGCAGGCACTAGCCCCAGTGGACCAGTGCAAAGGGGAAGGACTTTATTCTGAAAGTTGGCTGTTGCTCTACTACTTACTCTCCCAGCACCATCAACCAAATAAGCAAGTTAGCACCCGGAATGCCCCTAACTCTGCTTTTTAGACTTATCATAAATAGCACTGGGCAGGAGAAGGTAGAAAGAAGCTTGCATCTTGCACGTGGAGACCCAGGAGGAAGGCTGCAATGCCCTTGAAATCCATATGACTCTTAGATACAGATCAGAAAGTCCAATCTGCTGAGTGAAAGCTGGCTTCCCATTTGTCAACCCAGAAGGAGAAGAGATGCATGGAAGGGCTAAAAAACCCGGGGCTTATTCACATTTACCTTTCCTCCGCTCTTTCCAGGCACAATCCGTGCTTTAAAGCTCAGAAAGAGCAAGGCAAACGGTAAGTGTGGATAAGGCCTCAAATAACAGGACCTGCTGCAAGTCTACTTTGCCTGAAAAAGGTGGCCCGTCTGCTACCCTCTGTCCTCTCCCCCAACTGGTCCTCCCAGTTCCTCATTCTAAATACCTCCCTTGGCAACAGGGTCACTATTTCATCTCAACAAAACCAAGTGGCTGCCAGATGTTCCGTGTTCCTGGGGGCATCTTAGCTCAACTCAACTAGCTCCAATGGCATCCACTCAATGGCCAACACAACCTTGCTAAGGAGCCGGATCTCATCCCTTGACATCTTGGCTACTCAGTCTCTGAACTAGGACAGGAATGAATACATTGCCCCGTAGAAAGGAACCTCCCATTTCTGAGTATCCAACTTTCCATCCAACACAAAATCCTTCTAGTTTCCCCCATATCAGATATGGAGAGCCCCTTATCTCATGCCCACTGGTGAGTTTATCCCCATACCCCAAGTTCTTTCTGGTACTCGTGATTGACATCCTTGAAGGCTCGTGCCAAGAACACTTTAATGGCCTCCTTCTCGTATTGGGCGTGCACTTCCAGCAGCTCCTCAATAGTCTCGGTGGGCAGCTTCAAGTGTTTCTCCATCTCCGCTTCATAGTATGTAATGGCTTCGTGCACAGCAGCTGTGTTCTCGATCTGCGCCAAGGCTACCACCGCGTTCTCTATGCAGGGTATGGACCCACTGCAGATGGCATCCACATAGGTCACCACCAGATGCCCCAATGCTGCAAGGGGTAGGGAGAGAAATATGGTTTAATAAGATATTAATGTGATTGAATATGAGTAAAACTGGATAAATGATGAACTGATGTAAGCAGCCCAGAGTGGCTGGGGAAACACAGCCCGATGGGTGTGGTATAAATATTATTGTTGTTGTTGTTATGAGATAGTTCAGGATATATGAAAAAGCTCTCAAATCAGTGGTAATGGTCCAGCACAAATTGTGCAAGTCTGGGGCAAGTGGAAGTGTGGAAAGGCCCTTAGTCTCTTGTAGAAAAAGCAATAAAAATATTCTGGTCTATAAACAAGAAAGTATTCCGGTCCATAAACCCTTCTGCTGTATACTAAAGTTCATGGTGAAACCCCAGCCTCTCCACCCAGGATTCCCCATGAGCCACTCAACCCATGCCCTTTGCCCCTACTCACATGTCCCTGTCACCGTGTGCCCTCCCTGGATGACTTTTGCCTGGGCTTGCTCATGAATATAGCGGCAGAAATGCTGAACCTGCTCCAGAAAGTCAGGATTCAGTTTAGATTCAGGTAGGTCCTCCAATTCCTCTAAATCTCGCCTTGAGGCCGGGCGGTCAAAGACAAAACACTTGCGGCTGGGGAAATACTGGCGTATGCATTTCTTGGCAAGGTCCAACTTCTCTGGGTTGTCTAAGAGAGAGATAATCACAGATAAGATTATTATTGTTGTTGCTGTTGCTATTATTTAGTGCCCCCTTGGCTCGGGACCCAGGTGGCGCTGTGGGTTAAACCACAGAGCCTAGGGCTTGCTGATCAGAAGGTCGGCGGTTCGAATCCCTGCGACGGGGTGAGCTCCCGTTGCTCGGTCCCAGCTCCTGCCCACCTAGCAGTTCGAAAGCACGTCAAAGTGCAAGTAGATAAATAGGAACCGCTATGGCGGGAAGGTAAACGGCGTTTCCATGCGCTGCTCTGGTTCGCCAGAAGCGGCTTTGTCATGCTGGCCACATGACCTGGAAGCTGTACGCCGGCTCTCGGCCAATAAAGCGAGATAAGAGTCGGACACGACTGGACCTAATGGTCAGGGGTCCCTTTACCCTTTACCTGGCTCGGCACCCTGTGAGGGGGAACATCCCTCACTGTCCTAAATCCAGCACTCATCCAGGCTAGGATCCCTCCAACTCTCAGTACCTTTCTTCCTCTTCAGGGCATTCTCCAGATATTCATCTTCGGTGATAGGTTTCCCATTCAGCTTCAGCAGTAACGAAAAGTCACGCACAGCCCAGATGAAAGCCGGGAAGAACCTGAGAAAGTCACTTGAATCTTCCTCTTCACCCTCAGAGTCCTTTGCAGGTGTGCTCTTCACCTTAATGCGCTTAGTCAGCTCTGTAACGTACCTGGGATCACACTAAGGAAATTACGATGCCTCTTCCACTTCACAGGGCAGTAATCTCTCAAATACCCCTCACCTTTCCACCAATATCCCTCCGCACTATTCTTAAGGCCCTTATTAGAAATGTCACCCAGTTAAATAAATCTTGCTTCTAGATTAAAAACAGTAGGCACAATTCCTTCGTTTTCAGATGATGTAAGCAGCAGACACAGCAGACACAGTATTAGAAGAAACAAAATAAAAAGATTCCTTCCAGTAGCACCTTAGAGACCAAGTAAGTTTGTTCTTGGTATGAGCTTTCGTGTGCATGCACACTTCTTCAGATACCATGCAGGCACACGAAAGCTCATACCAAGAACAAACTTAGTTGGTCTCTAAGGTGCTACTGGAAGGAATCTTTTTATTTTGTTTCGACTATGGCAGACCAACATGGCTACCTACCTGTAACAGTATCAGAAGACTACTAACCCGCTAACTGATTAAAAATTGCAGTCTTATTTATTATCACAGTTTTGTTTATCTTCTTTTGAATTTGTCCATTAGTGCTTCCTGGAAACCAGTGCAATGCCCTCACTAACTGTGACCTACGTACATTGCGCCATCCAGTATCATAAAAATAAATGTATGTACGAAGAGGCATTTCCCAGTGTGCACACACAGCTACATTGCTACCGAAAGCGTCTACACCATCTATTCTGACTGCAAAGCAGGAAAACTGGCGGTGAACTGCCTGACACCATTTGTACAAAGGATACTGCAGTTTCTCCAGAGCATATTGGTCAATGGTGCCCATGCTGTTGTATACAAAGGTGCTGCTTAACAGAATGGACAAGGCAAAAATCCAGGAGTCATTCGCGGTATTGCTCTGTAGGGTGGGATATAAATAATTAGTGCAGAATCCTGTTACACACTTGATCTGCACCTAGGCTGCATCCCTACACACAGTAAAGAACTCTGCCTGGTTGATCCCTTTCTGCTCGCACTACCTCATCTTTGGATTACTCCTATGAGCATCCTTCCTCACCTGAGAGCTTTTAAAGTGCTCCTGATTAGCCTGTTTTCCTGTCATATAGTCGTTGTTAATTAAGATTTATATACCATCTTTCATCACAAGATCTCAGGATAAAAGGTAAAAACAAAAGTAAATAGTTAAGGAGAAGAAAACAATACCATCCCAAACACTTTTAAAAGGCTGTAGAATATTAATCAGTCAAAGCCTAGTTGAAAAGGAATGTTTTTGCCTGGTACCTAAAGGTATACAATGAAGGAGTGAGGCACAAACAGTAAGCCCTACCTGGAGATATTGGGGATTGAACCTAGGACCTTCTGCATGAAAGGCAGCTGCCCTACCACTAAGCTATGGCCCTTCCCTCATACAATAGTTGCTCTGTGTCTCCAACTTACCTTCTCCACATCGCCCAACCCCTCTGTGTCCAAAAGCACCAAGGTGTGGCCAGGCTTTTGGGGGTGAGGAAGACACCACATCCAGATGCCCATGGTTTGTGCTTGTATCGTGGCCCCCAGAGAGAAGCCTATAGGGATCAAATGAGACAGGAATAAGGGAATCAGGTACGAGGGGATCAGCAGTAACCTCAGAATATGGTCCTCTTAGTGTGGAATTCTCCAATATCTGAAAAAGCAGTTACCTAAATGAAGTAACATCTGAATGTACCTTGCTGGCCCCATCCAGCCCAAAGTCTCTACCCACCACCACCTATTCCTTCTGCAGACTCACCTTTCTTCTTTTGTGCCAGCTTGTTCATGAGGTAGGACTTGCCAGTGCGGTACAGTCCCACGATGGCCACCACCACCACGGGCTGCTGGATGCTCTGCAAGATCTTCAGGGCTTCCTTGTTGACCCGCAGCTGTTCATTGGGGTTGTTCTCGATCAGACACACTGGCTCTTCCATGATGCTTGGCTGAGCAGTTCAAAAGGCAGCCCAGGAAAGAGGCTGAGGAATCTAAAGAGACAAAAAGAAATTCCAAGCTCTGCTTCTGCACTCAGGTTATTTCCCCTGGAAAGGCTGGGTCGAGGTTGGGAAACATTTTCCCCAAGGGCATTTCCTCTTGGGCAAGCTTCTGGGCCAGAGCAGTGAATGCGAGTGACTCCTACCATTTTAAAATATCAAAATGAAAGGACATATTTCAGTTAGGCAAAATCTTTTGAGGAAAGAGCAGAGCAGGGCTGGTGAAAGGTGTAACATGGGGAGAGGAGGTGTGGACCCAAGGCCTACAGGGTAACATTTGGCACCCAAACCAGAGATTCCCCATCCCTTAGATAGAATAATAATAATAATAATAATTTATTTATACCCCGCCCATCTGGCCGGGTTTCCCCAGCTACTCTGGGCGGCTTCCAACAGAATATTAAAATACAATAGTCATTGGAATAAATTAAGCCTTTGGATCCCTATGAAGACTGGACTTTGCAGGAAAAGGCACTGCCAAAGAAGTCAAATTGCTAGCGTTAAGACCATCAGAGCCCTGCAGCTGGATGAGACCAAAGACCCATCTAGTCCAGCATCCTGTTTTCATGGCGGCCAACCAGATGCTCCTAAGGAAGCCCACAAGCAGGACATGAATGCTACAACATTCGGCAGGTTTAACCTGGCAGATTCACTTTCCCTCTTAGTGCTGCTGGAGTAAAGCTATGATAACAATATTCTGCCCCCCCCCCCAGCAATGGTAAAAAGGTAAGTCCAGTCAGGGCTGCCCATAGGATCTTTGAATGCTTTTCTTCAAGAACTATGAAACTAACTATTCATTCACTCCAAGACGATCCCTATCACTAGGTAGAGGGGCAGGCAGCTGTTTTCGTGCATCAGGAAAAGGCAGCAAATGGTTTAATTATTATTACTGCATTTTCACTGCCAGGGAGGAAAACTGACATTTGTGGGATTTTCTGCTTTGGGTGCCAGAATCACTTGACTATTTGCTCAATCCCTTGCATAGCCAGCAAGAAGGGGCAGGAATGGAAAGCATTTGCTGCTTCACCACACTCAGCAAGATGTATCCTGGCAGCCCTGCCTCGATTTGGCCCAAGTCATTCCTTCCCCAGCTTGAAAGTCTGAAATCCAGGGCTTGTGGCTGTTTCTCTCAAGCTAACAGCTAGGCAGGACTGTAGAGAGAAAAGGTGGTACTCACATAGATAATTTTCTGGCTGGTCCGGCTTGGAAAGGATGAATGCTTGGAGCAGTTCACAACACTTCTGCTCTGACTGCAAACTCCAGTGGCTTTTTATGGTAACGCTCACATGAATTCCCCTCACTAGATGCGTTGACGGGAATTAGAATTGCTTAAGGAAAGGTTTCAGTTTCCCTTTTGGTTTCCTATCTTAGCCAGCCAGCAGGATTGCATGTTATCAGCTGACCAAAGAAGGAGGGGTGAGGTGGATGTGCTGGATGGAGGCTGGAAGATCCCACTGTTTGAGCAGGGCAAACTGCACAACCCCTTCACAAAGCCCTACATTTGACACATGATGTGTTGCCCTGTAGCTGCTTGGGTCCCAGCACTTGATGACTCAGCCCACAGCAACGGCATTTCCGGTCAACATCAGTGCTTAGGTCAATATGAAATTCTCCTTTTATTTTGTTTTGACTATGACAGACCAGCACGGCTATCTACCTTTAAATGAAATTCTCCTGTTTGCACAAAAGGCCACAGAAAAAGTATTGCCCCATTTGGTGCTTTGAGGAGGGAAGAAAGTGGAACCCATGCACCCATCATGGGAACACTGTTTTTGACCCCTTGATCTTTGCCAATTCTGCACAGAAAGCTTTTTCAGTGATGGCACTAACTGATGTTTCCACAAAGACTTCTGCCTGTGTTCTCCAAAACAATGTTGCTCTTATGCCTCTTTCTCAGAATGAGCATCAGCAGTTCCTGGAAAACAGGGTAGCAATTTCCAAAGATAAAGATGTACGAGAAAGGAATGCAGCTCAGTGGTACAGCATCTGTTTTGCGTGCAGACGGTCCCAGGTTCAGTTGCACCACAAGCTTTTCAAATGGCAATGCAATACAAAAAGCACAGTCTATGACAAGGGGTAGCCAACACAGATGTTGATTTGTCCTTTTGCTTAAAAATAAATGTTGCCAACAGGCCACAGGGTGCTTTACAACAACATCATAATAATAAGCCACACAAGAACTTGCAAACAAAAGCAGCAGCATCAAACTATTTTCAAATTACTTCAGTCACAATTCCCCTTGTCCAGAAACCTGCTGGAATAGGTGTGCCTTTACCTGCTTTCTAAAACAAAATGATAATGTGGCTAGGCACAGCTTAGTGAGAACATTCCAGAGACATGGAGCCACCACTAAAAAAAACCCCTCCATTGGTCCCAGAGGTATGCACTTCATCCTGTGCAGGGACCACCAGTCAGGCATCATCCATTGACCTTAAGGTCCAGGCAGGATGGTCTGTGAGGTGTTCCTATAGGGCTTGTCCACAGTAAGCATTGTTTAGCTGTTAATCTACTCCCCAACCCACCATTCAAATTGCATTAGACTACTTAAGACCCATATGTATTTGAATTTGTATCTGGGGAGTAATTTACACTTCATACCAGTAGGTGTTACCTTTTAAGTTTGTCCCCACCTTCTAATTTATTAATTCTGTTACACCAGTTATGTACTGGTAGGGCACATAAACAGATTTCTGTAGGCGCACCTCGTTTTTGTTTTCTTGTTTTGTCCTGTTTTAATTCCCCTGCCCAGGAAGTGTGCAAAAGCACACAATTTTTAATGTTGTTTGTTTGTGCTGTTTTCTGGTTTTGGGGAAATCAGAGGAATCAAAATAAATATATACGGCTACACTCCTCCACTCAGGAACATGCCAAAAATAGCATTTATACTTCATTCTTTACTCCACTTTTAAAGGAATCCTCTCCCCATATTTTTCTCCCTGCTCTACTTTTAACACAGTGGTTTCTGCCCTTTCCTTCTATTTATCATTCTGCATCTATTTTTCACAGTGGTTCAGCCCAGCTATTGCAAGCTCGCTCCTCCCCAGCCATGTCAACCTTGCTAATCAAAGCGCAATCAGGCATACACTTTATTATTTATTACGACTGTCCCTTTGCAGATGCATCTTTATCTGACCCACACCAGGTGTCACATACAAAGCCAGATGTGGAGCAGGTGGACGTGGTTTGAGGGAAATGGCCTCATTTCTGAAATTAGGATCCCTGGTGGGTCTAATTTGGCCTGTGAGCTGAGGGTTTCCCTTCACTGATTTATTCTCAGGGACTGGTCTGTTTGTCACATATAGAAAGTATAAGGGCATTGCTGGCAAGTGACAACTGGAAGATGAGGAAGCAAATGAGCCCTTGTTATTACGTGTTGTGATATTCTATCAGTAGTAGATTATTCCTCCAGACCTTTATCTTTGTCAAGTTGTTGGTGTTGCTTTTGGTGGATGACAGAGGGGACTGATGCTCTGATCAGATCAGACCGACCCTGATGTACGCATCCACGAAGATAATAATCAGTGCCTGGAGGGCAGCGACTGAGGAGGGAGCACAAGGTGAGCTGAGCTTGTAGGTTTTGTGGGTTTGTCTTTTTGGGGCTGTGTGTGATTAAGTTTGTGTGCTTATTTGTTTCCTTATTTGTTTGTGTGTTTCCCAGGCTTGTGTGTGTGAGAGAGTTTGTTTCTGGCTTGTGTGAGTGTGTTTGTCTGGTGACGAGCTGTGGGCGGAGCTAATCAGTGCCTAGAGGGCAGCGGCGCGCGCCTTGCGGTGCGCGCAGTTTGACCTATCTTTTGATAGAGGAGAGCTAGTCTCAAACGTTTACTTGGGGAGACCTAGGCTTCTTTTTTGAGTGTCCTGACTTCAAGCTTCAAGATGGAGGGTGAGGGAACAACTGTAGTCGCCTGCAATTCCTGCGCAATGTTTGCCTTCTTGCCAAAGGATGTAGGCAACTACACCTGCAGCAAGTGCAAGTTGGTTGCCCTACTAGAAGACAAGGTCCGGCAACTTCAGAACGGGGAGGGAACAACTGTAGTCGCCTGCAATTCCTGCGCAATGTTTGCCTTCTTGCCAAAGGTTGTAGACAGCTACACCTGCAGCAACTGCAAGTTGGTTGCCCTACTCGAAGACAAGGTCCAGCAACTTCAGGCCCGTGTATCTACGCTCCAGAAAATTAAAGAGCTGGAGCTTTTCTTGGATGCAGCAGAGCACACTGTCTCCACCAAGCAGGAGACAGGGCACATCTCTGAGGAGGAGATCAGTTCCCCAACTCAGGAGCCAGATGTATGGAGGAACGTGACTCACAGAAGTAGAATGCCCAGGGATCGCTCTGAGTGTTTAGAACTACAAAATCGATTTGAAGTGCTCTCAAATCTAGAAGATGAAGAACAGACTCCATTGGAAGATCTCTCCCTCATCACAGTTGATGAGGTATATGAAGACGAGCAACATAGTCAGTCCTCTGGGAATGTGCAGGCGACCTTGGAAGGGACAGCACATGTAAGAATCCCGACCAAGCCTAAGAGGAGGCGTGTAGTGGTGATAGGGGATTCCCTATTGAGGGGTACGGAAGCAGTGATCTGTGGGCCTGACAAGATGTCTCGAGAGGTATGCTGTCTCCCCGGGGCCAAGATCCATGATGTTACAGAACGGCTGCAAGGAATAATTAAACCCACGGATAAAAACCCCTTCCTTTTAGTCCATGTGGGAACCAATGACACCGCAAGCCATAGCCTCCAGAAGATCAAAAGTGATTATGAGGCTCTGGGCAGGAAGCTGAAGCAATTAAATGCACAAATTGTCATCTCATCTGTCCTCCCAGTTGAACGCCGTGGCCCAGGAAGAGAGGGGAAAATAGGAGAAGTGAACAACTGGCTTCGCAAATGGTGCCGGCAGGAACGGTTTGGTTTCTTAGATCATGGTCTGCAGTTTCTTGAAGATGGACTTCTGGCAAGTGATGGGCTGCACCTCACAAGGGTTGGGAGGAATGTTTTTGCCAACAATCTCAAAAACCTCATCAGGAGGGCTTTAAACTGACTTATGTGGGGGAGGGAGACAGTGGTCCTGAAGGTAGGAGTCTATCAAAGGCTGAAGATGATCATCCAAAAGTCAAGGACCAAATGGAGCAAACAGCGCACAGACCTAGTGGTGGGAGGAAAAAATCCTTAAGTAGGAGACTAGGGGGAATGATCAATGGTTTTCAATGTCTGTATACAAATGCACAGAGCATGGGAAATAAACAAGATGAACTTGAGCTCTTGGTACAGCAAACTAAATACGACATAATAGGCATCACTGAAACCTGGTGGGATGAGTCTCATGATTGGAATGTAGTAATAGAGGGATACAATCTATTTAAGAGAAATAGACCAAACAGGAAAGGAGGAGGAGTGGCGTTATATGTCAGGGATGTGTATACCTGTGAAGATATCCATGATTTAAAACTCCAAAGCCAAATTGAGAGTATCTGGGTCAAAATTAAGGGAGAGAAAAATAACAGTGATCTCATGGTGGGAGTTTACTATAGATCCCCAAGCCAAACTGAGGACATAGATGATGCCTTCCTGGAACAGATGACCAAGCATTCAAAAGGAAATGAGATAGTAGTAATGGGGGATTTCAACTATCCTGATATTTGTTGGATGTCAAACTCAGCCAAGAGCATAAGGTCGAACAGATTCCTCACGGGCCTTGCAGACAATTTCATTGTCCAGAAAGTGGGAGAAGCAACAAGAGGATCAGCCATTTTAGATCTGGTTCTAACCAATAGTGATGACCTGGTTAGTGGGGTAGAAGTGGTAGGATCATTAGGTGGGAGTGATCATGCTCTTCTGGAGTTTATTATACATCAGAAAGGAGCAACCAAGCATACTAAGACTCAAATTCTAGACTTTAAGAAAGCCGACTTCAGAAAACTTAGGGAAATGCTGGGTGTGATCCCATGGTCAGTAATACTAAAAGGGAAGGGAGTTCATGATGGATGGGAGTTTGTTAAAAGGGAGATATTAAAAGCACAACTTCAAGCAGTACCAATGAGACGAAAACATGGAAGGTGCCTAAAGAAGCCAGGGTGGCTATCTAATGAACTTTTAACTGAGTTAAGATTTAAAAGGGATATGTACAAGAAATGGAAAAAGGGGGAAACCACCAGAGAGGAATTCAAACAAATAGCCAGCACATGTAGAGACAAAGTCAGAAAAGCTAAAGCACAGAATGAACTCAGGCTTGCTAGAGAGGTTAAAAGCAATAAAAAGAGTTTTTATGGGTATGTCCGTAGCAAAAGGAAGAACAAGGAAACAGTGGGGTCACTTAGAGGAGAAGAAGGTGAAATGCGAACAGGGGACGCAGAAAGGGCAGAACTCCTCAATACCTTCTTTGCCTCAGTCTTCTCCAAAAAAGAAAACAATGCCCGACCTGAAGAATATGGAGCAGATGATTCAGCAGGGGAAACACAGCCCAGAATAAGTAAGGAGGTAGTACAAGCACACTTGGCTAGTTTAGATGTATTCAAGTCTCCAGGGCCAGATGAACTACATCCCAGAGTATTAAAAGAACTGGCAGAGGTGATTTCAGAACCACTGGCAGTAATCTTTGAGAATTCTTGGAAAACAGGTGAAGTCCCAGCAGACTGGAGGAGGGCAAATGTTGTCCCTATTTTCAAAAAGGGGAAAAGAGAGGACCCAAACAATTACCGCCCAGTCAGCCTGACATCAATACCAGGAAAGATTCTAGAGCAGATCATTAAGCAAACGGTCTGTGAGCACCTAGAAAGGAACGCTGTGATCACTAAAAGTCAGCATGGGTTTCTGAAAAATAAGTCATGTCAGACTAATCTGATCTCATTTTTTGACAGAATTACAAGCCTGGTAGACGAAGGGAACACTGTGGATGTAGCCTATCTTGATTTCAGCAAGGCCTTTGACAAGGTGCCCCATGATATTCTTGTAAAGAAGCTGGTAAAATGCGGGCTAGACAATGCTACCATTCAGTGGATTTGTAACTGGCTGACTGACCGAACCCAAAGGGTACTCATCAATGGCTCCTCTTCATCCTGGAGAGAAGTGACTAGTGGGGTGCCACAGGGTTCTGTCTTGGGCCCAGTCTTATTCAACATCTTTATCAATGACTTGGATGATGGGCTTGAGGGCATCCTGATCAAGTTTGCAGATGACACCAAATTGGGAGGGGTGGCTAATACCCTAGAGGACAGGATCACACTTCAAAATGACCTTAACAGATTAGAGAACTGGGCCAAGGCAAACAGGATGAATTTTAACAGGGAGAAATGTAAAGTACTACACTTGGGCAAAAAAAATGAAAGGCACAGATACAGGATGGGTGATACCTGGCTTGAGAGCAGTACAAGTGAAAAGGATCTAGGAGTCTTGGTAGACCACAAACTTGACATGAGTCAACAGTGTGATGCAGCAGCTAAAAAAGCCAATGCAATTCTGGGCTGCATCAATAGGAGTATAGCATCTAGATCAAGGGAAGTAATAGTACCACTGTATTCCGCTCTGGTCAGACCTCACCTGGAATACTGTGTCCAGTTCTGGGCACCACAGTTCAAGAAGGATATTGACAAGCTGGAACGTGTCCAGAGGAGGGCAACCAAAATGGTCAAAGGCCTGGAAACGATGCCTTATGAGGAACGGCTTAGGGAGCTGGGTATGTTTAGCCTGGAGAAGAGAAGGTTAAGGGGTGATATGATAGCCATGTTCAAATATATAAAAGGATGTCATATAGAGGAGGGAGAAAGGTTGTTTTCTGCTGCTCCAGAGAAGCGGACACGGAGCAATGGATTCAAACTACAAGAAAGAAGATTCCACCTAAACATTAGGAAGAACTTCCTGACAGTAAGAGCTGTTCGACAGTGGAATTTGCTGCCAAGGAGTGTGGTGGAGTCTCCTTCTTTGGAGGTCTTTAAGCAGAGGCTTGACAGCCACCTATCAGGAATGCTTTGATGGTGTTTCCTGCTTGGCAGGGGGTTGGACTGGATGGCCCTTGTGGTCTCTTCCAACTCTATGATTCTATGATTCTATGATTCTATGATTCTATAAGACCATCAGTGAGACAAATTAACTTCTTTATGCAATTAATTCCGACCCCAACATTAGGCATATCAGAAAGGTATGTTGAAATCAAGCCCCATCAAAATAACCGTGAGCTTACACAGAAATTCCCATTCCTGTCTTCATTCTTAACAGAGGTAGCATTGGCCAATGGTATTGTAGGGGGGCCCCCAAGGGCCCCCAAAATATGTTTTGTGTGAGAAACCTATAAAAAGCCCCAACTGAATGATATATTGGAGTTCTGTTAAAATCCTTGGTTCATAATAGTTTCCTTTTGTGCATAAACGACACATAGCCCAGTTGCTGTAAATACCAAAGATAAGGCATTTGGGGAGTGAACTTCTGAAGAGTAAAATTATGGGAGTCTGGCCATGCCAGTTTACCAAGGACAACTCCCCTTATGTAGGCTTGTTATCTAGGTTAACATAAATCTCAGACTACAATTCTCCTTTCTTTAGTATGTAGGCTTGTATCTATGTAGGCTTCAAAACTTTAGAAGCGAGGGGCCCTAGAAGGGCTGGACGCACATCAAGTTCCAGACTGGACATCTAGAAAGTTGTATCCAATGAGTGTTCTGCCAGCTACCCTCTGCAAATGTCTGCAGCGTTTTGATTGGATTTTATCTCTAAAACCTATAAAGTGGTACCTTGGTTCTCAAACGCCTTGGTACTCAAACAACTTGGACCCCAAACATTGCAAACTTGGAAGTAAGTGTTCCAGTTTGGGAACTTTTTTCAAAAGCCAAACATGCTCTGTTTTGAGTGCCACGCTTCCAATTTGAGTGCCACACTTCTGTTTTGAGTGTTACGCTGAGGTCTGTCTGTTTTTGCTATTTATTTTGTGTGTGTTTTTGTGGCTGTGGCTGTGTGGAACCCAGTTCAGCTACTGACTGATTGATTGATTGATTGTGTGACTGCAGTACATTGCTTATTGCTTTCATTTTATGGAGCAATGATCTCATTAGATAGTAAAATTCATGTTAAATTGCTGTTTTAGGGGTTGTTTTTTAAAAGTATGGAATGGATTAATCCATTTTGCATTACTTTCTATGGGAAAGCATACCTTGGTTTTGGAACGCTTTGGTTTTGGAACAGACTTTTGGAACGGATTAAGTTTGAGAATCAAGGTACCACTGTAAAAGGTCCGGGGGGGGGTAACACCCCCCCCCCCATTCAGCCTTTGTGGAAGTCACCGCGCTGAACCTATTTACTGCAGTAAATAAACTTTTGGACTCTTTCTTCAACCCTACTCACGAGTAATTAATGGTACTAGTGAGACAGCAGATTTGCCCTGCAACAGTATGACTAATATATAATCAACTAGCCCCTAAGTCTCTCCGCAGCTCCCATTGCCCTTTCAGTGGAACAGCTTGAAATCGGAATTAACAGCCTGCATTTCTGTGATTTGCCTCCTCTGTAGCTAGCAAGGAAATGTATAATTCTTGGTGGGCTATTTTAATAACATTGCAGGCTAGTAACTTGTGTGGATTTATTTACAAGCTTGTACTAAATAATATAATTGCATTTTTATTCCATGTCCCTCTTTCATATCTATCAATCTCAAGACAGTGTCTCCACCCCCACATATTATATTCACAGCAGTCTTGTATATAAATATAAATGGATGGTTTATTTTGGTAGCTGACAGGCAAAAAAAGAAGAGAAGTTGTAAATGGTCAGTATTTTAAATTTTGGTTTTAGCTCTATCACGATAAAAAATATTTGGTTGATAGACCTGATGAATGTAAATAAGTAAATAAAATAAGTAACAAGAGCAGAGTACATTGAAATCCCCACTCATCCATGAAGCATGCTGGGCCTTGGGCCATCTCAGTGTAATTTACCTCACAGGGTTGTTGTGAGGGTAAAATGGGTGAAGAGAAAAAGATGCATAGCACGCTGACCTCTTTGAAGGGAAAATGGAACATAAATGCAGTGACAATTCAGTTTGGGATGATGCCCTTTATTTTGCAGCAGAGGTGCACAAATCCCAGCTACTGATTCAAGCTGCATTTAATTTAATAAGCTAACAAGCAAGCAAGCCAAAAAATAAAAATTTGTAACATGTTTCAAAAAGCTTCACGTAAAGAAGCGGGGAATGGGGAATAGCTTCAGACCCCTATCACACTGGAAAAAAGAGGCCTTTGGGTGGCTGATGCACTTTTTAAAACCATCATTATTGCCGTTGGGTTTTTCATTTTTGTTGTAATGGTCTTTCACCCAAATTAGGGGTGAGGGGAATTTCATCCAAGCTCGATCCCTTTTTTGGATCTCTTGCTCATTCTATCTATCTTATCTATATATGTACAGTATATTCTTCATTACTCATTGGTTCAGGGCAAACCACCCAAAATTTTGGAGGGAACCAGAGCATTCTGTGGGCACTGTATTTTTCACTGATCTGCCCCGAGCATATTACTCTGCTTTTTAAGGCATCCCTTTGCCAACTTTTTTCACCAGCACTGTTTTTGAAACACAGTGATTCTCCCCTTCTCCCCCTATTTCCCCCACAATGGTTCAGCCCAACTGTTGCTAGCTTCCTCCCCCTCAATAGTTTGAGCGGACTTCCCCTAACTACCACCCCACACCGCTCGAGCCCGAGACGCTCTCGTCGCTCATTGGCTCTCTCTTTTTTTGCAGTTGGGAGCGAAGAGCGACAGTTTAGCAGCAAGCACTCAAAGTAGCAACCTGGCGAGGGGCGGGGGCGAACGAATGATTTTTGTCTGGTCACGGGGGCTAAGGGAGTAATAAAAGGCTACTCTTCATTGGCTCGCCGTCCAAGCAGCGAATGATAGGAATGCTGTGATTGGTTGTTTGACGTCGGAGTTAAAGCGAGTGCTCTAGGAACCGTTTTATGAGCATGAATGCTTGCTTGCCTTTTATAGCGTTCTGAAATACTCTTCAGTTCTCCTTTTTTATTATCACGCCGCTCCACAAAAGTATCCCGTAGCCAATATATATATCTGTTTCAAAGTGACATGGTAATGCTATAAAAATGTTGCCTCAGAACCTTAATTAGCCTTCGGAAATAAAATCTGCATTCTTACTAGCAACCATCCCAAAAGATCCCGCCATCCTGTCAAAAACAAGATGGTGTCACTATTGCCTGTAGTCACACTCAGTTAATTAACACGGCTATCTAGTGACACGATTCCCTCATAAACCCACAGTGTCCTGACTTTACACAACTGCTGTGCCTTAACTTCACCTCATTTTGACACCGTGCATGAAGTGCCCTTCCAATACTTCCCCAACAGCAACCTGGCTTCAAACACACCCCAGCGTTTTAAAATTATGTAATGTTTCTGTAGTAATTCCATGACATGAGTCCCTCTCCGTCATGTCAAGATTATAGCGGCATAATCTCCTCCAAGGGTCTATTTCATATTTCTCCAGAAGCAAATGTTGGTAATTTGGGTGGTCCAGGTGACAGTAACCAGAGTAGGCCTTCGTATGAAGCAGTTGTTTTGTGCATCATATTCCAGAAGGGTTGCCATTTTCCCGACTCTAATCTCCATCTCTGCGGCTGCAATCCAAAATATACTTACTTGAAAGTGAATCCCCTAGAAAAAGGCAAGGCTCACTTCCAAGTATGGACTGAGATGTGCTTGTCATTAAAAAATAAAAATAAAATAAAACCAGCCAATTGCCTTAGGGTCATTTTCAATTTTCATACTGGGAGCAAAAACAGGCAATCACACCTTTGACCTCACACATTTATCGCCCTCTGTCTGGGTAATCCTCCTCCACCAGCAGCAGTGTGCAACTATCTAAAATGGGAAAGCTGCCATTTTAGAGGCAAAGAAAAGGTATATTTTCAGGCATATTACAAGATTGAGACGGGAGGGTATACATTTTAAGTGGTCAAGGCGCGCATCGGGAATCCTTCGAAGCTGGTTCTAGTCAACATTTAGGATGGGCGGCTCTGTTTGGATTGAGGAAATGGCCTCACATTCCCTTGAGGAGACATGATGTTTCTCCCCTCCCTTTCAGGTTCACACACCATGGGAGACAATGAGGATCCTGACGCTGCAGCAGCACCAAACACGCAGTGCTCCCCCTCAGACTCCACCACAGACGACAGCAGCACCCAAGATGATTATGCGCTCCCCGCCATCATACGCTCTCCAACCTGTGCCCGCTGCCGCAATCATGGCATCCGGGTCCCACTGAAAGGCCACAAGAACACTTGCCAGTTCCAGGGGTGCCAGTGTGAAAAATGTATCCTGATCCTGTACGTCTGGTGGGAAAGCAAGATGGAAGTGGGTGCTGGCCCCTGACATTGTGGGGATTTGTGTTGAACGTAGCACAGTGCTGGTCTCAGTAGGTGGCACTGTTCCCTTATGAATAAGGCCTTTGTCATATTAAGCTGCAAGTACTACCTCTCCCCTTTGTGCTTTGCTTGAGGTTTGCTAGCTCCAAGGCAAGCCCATTAATACTTCCAATGATGTATTGCACAGTGTTTTTCTTTTTAAAGTACACTCCTTGCAACTCCCTGCTCTGTATCCTAAAGGAAGAATCTGTATGTTGTATGCAAATGTGCATGGATGGCTTAGAAAACTGGAAAAGGGCAATCTTGGGAGGGTACGACTAGAGAACCAGGAAGGTTAAATATGCATCTGAAACCCCAAAGCAGGGCAGTCCAGCTGTTCATACCAAGTAGGCCGCAAGAGTACTTCAACATGGAACCCACAGGCTACACACTGGGAGGAGGAAAGCAAGGCCAAGACTTGATGCCCCCACCCCAAACCTTTGCACTGCCTTTCCAAAGCTGGCTAGCGAGACGCCATGCTTTGGGAAGGAGGTGCTAGGCTCTGGCAGGGTTCTAGATCCCTCTCACTTCCTTCCCGAAGCTGAGGAAGCACTAACTAGGCTTTGGGAAGGAGGTGGTAGGACCTTAGGACCCTGCCAGACAGCCCTCACACATTCTTCCCAAAGCCTAGCCCGGGAGTGGGGGGCGTCAAATGTTGCCAAGGGGTGCAAAAAAGTCCTCAAGGGCCACCAGGCCATGTGTTGGGCCACCCTGCTCCAAAGGGAGAAAAGCAGGTTTTGTTACATTGTAAGGAAAAGGCCAATAATTATTTGCTTGTGTGAGATTTGTACCTGCCCACTCTACCACTTTAATTCTTTCTTTATTTAATGGTTTCTCCTCCCAGGCAGAGACGCAGGGTCATGGCTGCCCAGGTGGCCTTGCGCAGGCAGCAGGAGATGGAGCTGAGGAAGCTGACCAGTGGTTTGCTGCAGCTTCAGGACAGCCCCACATCAAGCTCTCTGCACCCGGCCAAACTACCAAAAGGGATCAAACCATGCAAGGGAGACATAGGTAAGCTGCTATGAGAACAGGTAAACATGGTACATTGAATTATATAAATTTTAAAAAATGCAAAGGACTGAACCGTACTCCTCATTGATCTGAATTTGCTTCCAGTCCTAAATGTGTTTAGGAATATAGCATTTAGCATTAATTATATATTGGGAGCAACTGACTTTCTCAATCGCCTCTGAGTTCTAAAACAAAAGAACCCCATTAGAGAAAAAGGCAGGGTATAAATATATAACAATAATAACACAGGCTGCCAAACATAGGGGAGCAGAAAATATATGTCCGATATGAATGGCTGCAATGAAATAAATGGGGATTTGTGCTGGCAAGGAATGATTTTTGCAAATTCAGCTCCATGAGCCCTTGCAAACAGATGCTTTGAACTTAGAGGGAAAAGCTGATTAGGAGTACACACAAAAACTAACTGTGAAGAGAGTTAAGTGTGTTCTCCCCACAGTTTTTCATACTCCAGAATTCTCCTCCTGAAACTGCATTTCATCCCCCCCCAAAAAAACCCTGTTTGTGTGATGTTTGTTAAAATGTGTATGTAGTTTTGTCTTTAGGATCAGGGACTCAGGGACCACTGCAAGTCCAGCAACCTTTGGCTCTTTCTCTCCTTGAAAAAAATCAATTCAGGCTGGTATTTAGAAGCATTCTGTGTCTGTGTTTGCTTTTTAAATTCTCTTTCCCATTTCCATTTTTCTTTTGTTTGTCATGTCTTTTAGGTTGTAAGACTGTGGGCAGGGACTGTTGCACTACTGACATTTGTAAGCCGCTCTAGGAATCTTTTTTGGCTGAAGACTGAGTAAAAATGTCTTAAATAAATAAATACCATATCATAGGAGGTAAATTGGCTGCTTGCTAGATTTTAAGTAATAAATACACTTATTTATTTTAAGTATTTTTACTCCATTATTTTTCACTGACAAAGGCTCCTGGAACTAACAATTTTTGTAAGACAGTCCTTGCCCTCAAGCTTACAATCTAAATGTTGTGGCAAACAAGGGGCAAGCGGGAAGGGAGGCGGGAAGCAAGCTCAGGCATCAGTTCTTAAAGTTTCAGTTCTTAAACAAGCAACTTCAGATAATCTGATGGAATAGTACTGCTAGGGGACAGCTCAGGGCGGGTTGAAGGTGTTGTCTCTCATCAGAGCAGACCTGTGTAGAGGGGGGGGCAGCCGGGTACACTTGCCCCAGATCTTAGAAGGCTAAGATAGCCAGGATGCCCTGCCAGGGGCCTGCTAGACCTATGCTGTCATGCCAAGAACAAGCCTCAGGCCCCGGGTCTCAGACAAGCTCTGCACGGGCCTGCAGCAGAGTCAATGAAATAGCCCTGCTTCCCTTTGCTGTGCAGCATGACAGACACCAAATGAACTACCATTACATGACTTTTTCAAAATTCAGGCAACATTCCAGTTCACAGCTAGTGGTCCACAAGCTTCTTCTCTTTTGTTGTACAGGCAGGAAAGAGAATGAAGAACCCTCGAAAGATTCAGAGGATGGACTCAGAGGGGTTCCAGGACTCCTACGAAGACAAAGGCGGAGAGCAGCCAGGAAGGTGAGGAAAAGGGACTACTGTAGATCACTTATCTTGTCTTCTTATATGATGGGGTCATTTTAACAGTAGATTGTGGTTGGCACTTGCAGAAAGAGATTTCCGGTCTTCTCTTTATACTGGCAACAATATGCCTTTCCCAAAGCTAAACTCAGCTTTGTTGTCATAGAGTTGTTAGCAAAACGGCCAGGAAATGAGAAATGAAATAAAGCTGGAAGCCTCGAAATGTAGATGTCTTGATATCATCAAATTAAACATAAAGTAGCCAGCCACATATACGTTTGCCAGCATAACACTGGAGTCACTATTAGCACTTAGGGGTGGTTTTTTGGTAAGGGCTGCTTCCCTTTATATATCCAACCTGAGCCTGCGGAACTCCCTGCAACAGTAGGCTTGGCAGTCATGGGCAGTGCCAGAGAGTGGAAAGGTGTCCTCCCTGGCAAAACTGCTCTGGAATCTAGGTGTAGCCTTTGTTTCCTTTACTCCTTTAAGATCTAGGAGACTTGACTGATTCTCTGGCTATAACCTCACTGAGAATGTCCCCTATTATGCTATCAGGATTTTCCAAAGATAATTAATATATTTCATGTCAATTAATGATTTGAGCAGAAACCTTTTAAAAATTGCTTCTTTTATTTGATGGAATAATTTATATGATGTTTGCAATATTTATAAGCTGTATTTGCATTGCATTTGCATTGTGCATTCTTCTCTAGGAATGTTCTTGGTTGCCTCTCCCTCACTGCTCTAAAGTGACAGAGCTGCCGTGGGCTCTTAGAGGACATCAACCACCTCATACTGCTTGGTTCCCACCTCCGCTTCCTATGCCCCCTGCACCCTTCTGCCCATTCTTGCCTCAGGAACATTCTTTTCAATTTCAAGGTATGGTAGGTGGGTGACCAATTTCTCTAGTAATAAATCTGGTGTAATATATTTATTTATTTTGTTGCATTTAGTAGTCTGCTCTTCATTGAACATTTTCAGTCACAGAGCAGGGAACAACTAATAAAATTAAACAAAGTAAAAACAACAGCATACAAAAATTACAAAAAAACCCTGACAACAATTCTGTCACAAGGGGGAAAAAGCAAAACCACAAAACCCAAATACCGTGGTAAAAAACAAACACAAGACAGTCAAACGTTTTAGACAACCAACGGTCTTAGAAAGAGTTCCTACTCCATGGTTCACATATAGAAACTCACTCACTCCCCCTCTGTCTCTCATACAAAGAGGGCCCCACTCTGAGCCAGCAGACCCTCACCCTGTGATTTGATGGCTATTATTTTAGTTGCATGTAATTAACAAAACCTACATGATCATAGCACATGCTACGAAAGATATATTGCACTTCTTATTCTATAATAGCAGCAATTATATAAGAACTTAATGTAACCTTTCCAGCGTCCTGATGTTCTTTGAAACAGCCCTGAGGAACGAGGTGTTGCTTCAGAAAGGCTGGCCCTAGTTCTGGTTTCTTATATTGTAAACACCATGTTCCCTCTGTATTCAGGGTCTGATCACTGAGCTTGTTTTCCACCCCCTGCAGGTTGTGATGGTAATGAAGCATTATACATGCCAGATAGTTATATGACAGCTCCAGGACAGATGTTTCACCAGACCCCTGGCACGTCCTGGTGCTTACCTTCACCTGCTGATCTGCCCAGGTATTTTGTGTTCCAGCATCGGGAATATTTAAAGCTAAGTAATGGTCTGTGACTGAAAATTTAAAAACAGGAATATGTCTCTATAACAGCTAATCTAGGGATCAGCCAGGAAGACTAACTGTGGGTGACTGAAATCTTTGGTCATTATAGTTGTAAAAACTAGATTAATATAGGTCAGTATGAATATTTCCATATGCAAAATAAATTTAATGACTGCTTATTTTGCATATGAGAACACATTTCTGGTGAAAATAAGGGAATCCTACCACAATGATAAGAAGTCCTTGCAGAGTTATATAGTAAAAAGAATGTGGACATTCACTAGAGTGGCTAGATCTTTAAAGAGGTGGCCCTGGTCATATCACATTCCCAAGCATAACATGTTGGATGAGGTCTGTAAAAAGTAACATAGCTCCAGAGTAAGTTTTTTGAACTTTTGAGCTGGCAATTCTACCACCTGTCCACTCACATTTTGATGAGTGCTGCAACCCCAGAGTCGTCCGCGACTGGACCTAACAGTCAGGGGTCCCTTTACCTTTATATGATGAAATATTTGCTCTCTGTGAAATATTTTCTTGTCCAAAATGTTTATGCACATGGTAGTTGTGTAAACACCCTAAGGAAAGTGTGGCTGCTGTAATATTCTGTCTTCCTGCTCTGCTGAGGATTCAAAAACAAGAAGCCAGGACAAGACAGAGAGCAAACAGTTGGTAATAGTACCTCTGGGTATTAATCACATGGTTGATTTAGCCAGCAGGTAGTCCCTTCCGTATGTGGGAGTGAACATGCCTGTTGGCTACGATCCTAAGTGCACAGCATAAATGTTCAATTAATGTCAATAGGACTGACTTCTGCCACAATATTTACAGTATCAGGGTGTATATTAGCTCACTAATCCCAAGAAAGGGCTAATCCAGCTAATGTCAGGGCTGTTGAGGAATAAGCTAGACACAATGCCCATGATTTAAGATAAGTTATTTATTAAGTGAGCTACTTCTCTGTGTAAATTATATTGTAAGTAGAAGGTAAAGTTACTAAAGTAATTGCAGTGAAGTCAAAAGGAAGTATAAAAGGTAGCATTTGCTATAGAAATTTATGAGATACAAAGCAGATAAACTGATGACCCTTTTGGCCAACTTCTGTTGCTAAAGGAAATATTCAAACTTTCCAGTTACACAGAAGTCTTAATCTAGAGCAGGAGTGGGGAACTTCAGACAGGGGCTGAATGTGGCCCTCAGAACTCTCCCCAGGCAACACACCTCATTAGCCCTGTTGTGTACCCAATATTTTTTGCCTGATTGGAATATGTTCTTGAAGTGTGGTGATGTTATTTTCTTGCCTGGATGGAGGGTGGAAAGGGGAAACCTCTGACTTTTGCTTGGCCTACTACAAAGTAAGCACCACATCCATTGCTCCACCCACTTTTGGGCATACATGTGGCCCCCAGATGGTTACTCACAAGGGAAAGTGGCTCTCAGGCTGAAAAACATTCCAATCCCTGATCCAGAAGAATCTAGTGGAAGCACAAAGTCACAGATATGAAGTAGACATAGCAAAGATAGTGCTAGAATAATTGTCTTATGAGTGGAACCAAAGGGTGGTATATGCCTTTACTGCTAGAATAATGTATTTGCACAAATTATTTAAAGAACAATTTTAACAGTTCCATGTAACTTCAGGTCCTGTATAATGAATAAACAGAAATTGCTCCAGTGGAAGACACTACCTAATCTATTATTTATCTTTTATTCTCTGGCACTGGTACAGCAACAGCTGTCTATACTAACAAACATTTACTGCAAACAGCAAGTTGTGGGTGGAAATGTAAAATGAACTTGGGAGAATGACAGATGCAGAAGCCCCTCTTCCCCCTCAACAGTTTGTGGTTTAGCAAGGACAGAAGGCGAGTGGGAGACAAGCTGCCAGTAAGGAACTTTATAAACAGGATTGAATGTGCTCTCTGTCTTTCTCTCTCTTCCCCCTCCCATCCACCCTCTTCCAGCCGCATGGCCCTGAATCCCCTGAATGGCAACATGGATTTCAGCAGACGTCCAAAGGCTGCACCTTTGGGAGGTCAGGTATTTTGGTCCTTGTGTCTTGCACAAAAATTGCCCATGAGCTGGAATTACCTTCTTCTCCCTCCTTCCTGAAAGATGGGAACACACATTTCAGTGATGTTGCAGGAGGTAGCGAAGCTGGCAATTGGAATTATTTAGTCTGCCCTGTTCTGTGGGAGGGTGAATACACACATGCCAATGTATGGTAAGGATTCTCTCCTGATGTCTCTCGAGTTGGTGGCTCACAGGTGTGTTAGCTTGTCACAGAGAATTGGAGAATAGTTCAGGGTCTTGGAATGGGCAACCTCTTTACTAATAGTAGAACTAATGCTTCCCCTATAAAAGTCCCAGGATCCGTTTTGTAGGTGATTGCTTCTCTGCCATAAGAAGGTCCCAACTTGCCAGAGCCTTATATTGGTAGAGGGCTTTCATGGGCAGGTCCAGTGGTTTAGTGGGAGAGGGTAAAAGTGTGACAGTCAGCCAGTCATGCTCTTTGGTCTAATGTTAAGTTATGAAATGCCAGGGCTCTGGCTGCAAAAGAGGAACTGCTTTGGAAACAGTCAACATTATCCCTTGGAAAGTGAAACAACTCCTGCCAAGGAGTGTGGTGGAGTCTCCTTCTTTGGAGGTCTTTAAGCAGAGGCTTGACAGCCACCTGTCAGGAATGCTTTGATGGTGTTTCCTGCTTGGCAGGGGGTTGGACTGGATGGCCCTTGTGGTCTCTTCCAACTCTATGATTCTGTGATTCTGTGATTCTGTGATTCCTATTCCTTTCTGGCCCTTTAAATTGGACTAAGCAGAATGCACAGCTGGGGAGAACACAAGCAATGATTGGCAAGGCTAAATGATATCCATTCAATCAAAGAATTGTTATTTGGCACAGGCAGTTGGTAAAATGACTAATAACTGGTCTATATTTCACTCTGTATACGTGGAAAGCAGCCAGAGTTGCATCTCCACCCTATTCTAATCTGAAACCTTCATTAAAATATTCCATGTTGCAAGTGCCCATACCACAAGCCAACCTGGGGCTAGATTAAAATTGAGGACCTACAACTGTCTTGCAGCAGAGGTCGGTTGTGTGTCATTTTTATTGCTGCTACCACTTTCCTTTTTTCTTCTTAACTCTGGCAAGGAAAAGGAATATGAGCTGGTTACCTGCATGGGTGAAGCTTCAGCTAGCACCTTCTCATCAGGGTAACACTTCATGCTTCTGATGAAGTGGACTGTAACCCACAAAAGCTTATACAGTACTATAATACAATGGTTAAGTCTTTTAAGGTGTTGCAGGTCTCTTTGTTCTTTCCCACCAGCAAAGAAGGATGCAAAATTTACCCTGCTCTTATTCTGTTTCCCAAACTCTGCAAAAAGAACAAGCAGAATCTGTACATGAGATGTTCATTAATCTAGTTCATGTCTGTTTGTTAATCATGAGGTTAATAGTCTCTCCCCCTCTCTCTTCAGCCAACCTCTTCTGCTCATGTTTCCGTCTGGCCCACCAGGGGGTTTATCTTCTCCCCCCTTTCTGAACAACAGCTGCAGAAAGAGGCTGCTGAAGCCCTGATGGTGCTGAGAAATGCTCCCCAGCCAGGTCCCATTTTGGCCACTTCCAGTCTTCTGCCCCCTACCAGCTCTGCACCTGCTCTGTTAGCCTCATCAGCTTTCACACGCCCCTCAGCAACATTTCACAATCCTGGGGTGGCCAGTCCCTTCCAGCAGCAACCCTCATACTTCATGCCTCCATGTGACATTCAGCCAGTAAAAGCTTCCAAGGACATAGCTTTGAAAGGAACCCAGCCATCCCCAGAGTCAGTTAGTGCTCATGGAGAACAGGCCCCAGGGCCTCTTTTCCTTCCTTTACTCCATGGAAGTGCTCTTCCCCAGCAGTACAAAAATGTCCATCTATTCTCAATTGCTCCATCCCGGGCACCCCAAGTGGCTACTTCTGTAATGGTTTCCAGCATCCAAGCTGTCAAACCCAGCTTCAGAGGGACTTCCAGTGTCAGCCACCACCATTTTGCCCCAAATGTGGCAGCCTACCACACAGCCTCAGGCTCCATGCCACATACCATCTGCATGCCACAAACTGTAGACAGTGGTTGGATTTCAGAGACAAATGTTGAAGTCCTTGCTCCATCTGGCTCCACTCACAGTGGCCCTCAAATTCTGCCCTTCTGTGTCCCACCAATGGATGTGTCTGTCACTTCAGTACCCCTACAAACTGGCATCCCATGCACTCCATTTGGGATGGAACTGCACATGTTTCCCAGGCTGTCACTGTTGAATCCTACCCCCTACATTATAGCTCAGGAAGGTTTCCCAGAGCCAGTTTCCCCCCCAGGGCAGAAATCACAACAATGCCATCAGCAGCAGAGCCAAGAAGGAAAGCAATCAAGCAAGGGACAGGAAGAAGAAGAACATGGCAGAAGCCACAATGCGCCAGGGAGCAAGGATCCAGAAGGTAAACTATAGACAATGCAGCTGTAATCGATGCCAGAATGACTAATATATATTGTCAACTGTTTTTGAAAACAATGTCTCCAAAAGAGCAATGACATGTGCAGAAAGCACCCCTGTACCCAAAATCTAACAGTGGGCTATATATAGAAAAGGAATATAGAGATTTTATTTTATTTTTCTCATACACAACACACTAGAACTTAATGAAAGTGATTGGCAGTAGGATCAGGACTAACAACAAAAATACCTCACTCTACACAATCAACATGGAATTGGCTGCAGAATGTTGTGATAGCCACTAGACCTTTTTTAAAAAAAAAAAAAAAACCATTAGATAATTTTTTGCTGGAGGATAACAGTTATGATGATAATAATATTGGTAAACCTTTCAGGGCTGTTGTAAGGGTTATTGAAAGAATATGTGCATTTGAGCTTTTAGAAAAACTCACTATACAAAACTGAAGTATTTTAAATTTTGGAAATGCCTTTCCATGATGCAGAACTGCTACCTGTAGCAATTTGTTTGCTTTCATAGGAATTTGCACAAAATGTTAAGCACATGTACAGACAGACATGGAATCTGGAATGAGGAGATCTTTACTTCTCTTTGTAGATATTAATGCTGGGTTCTTTAAAAAAAAAAGATTTGAACTGTTGATGTATAGGAACATTCCTACCGTTAGCAAGAACAGTTCTTGCAAGAAATTGTTAAGAATGCACGCAAACTAGCTTCAGCAGCTTTCTCCTTTATCAGGAAACCTGATTTCAGTGACCAAAACATACCTACACCCATATTACTTTTCTCCTAAATTGAGAATCTTTTGCTGATCTTCCCGTGTACAAGGAAGTACCAAGTGGTAGTGTCAATGGTGAAAATAAGAAACCTGCTCTGACATTTCATATAGCTTTGCTGGAATTCCTTTGTTTAAACACCATCACCTTTGTATCAAGAGGTTACACAGGAGGTCATACAGCTGGGCTCCTCAGAACACAAACAGAAATATTCAAATCACTTATTCCGGATTTGTCGCATTGCAGTCAGCTTGAGAATCATGGGATTTAAGGATCATGGTCATAATGATGTGCAGAGTACCCAGAGTGTCTGAGAGAAAGAATTCAAAAGGGGCAATTGCGGTGTTGCCACTTAGGAGCTATTCATACAGGGCTCCTGCAGTGTGTCAACTTACTGCTTGTAGCTGACCTGGGTTCACACCGGATCAGGCAGAAGGCAATGCAATTCCAATCATGTTACCTTCTAGCTGACCTGGAACAAACCCAGGTCAGCCACATGGTATTTACAAATAGCAGGCTGACACCCTGCGGGAGGCCTGTCTGAATGGCTGTCACAAGATCAGTGTGATTGTTGTATAGGTAGGAATAGGGGAAGAAGCCACTGAGCTGCAGTGTTAGAGATCTAACAGGGTTTCTCTGTTCTGTGTAGGTTCTACAGAAGCATCGCCTGACTTCCTCGCATCTAAGCAAGCATGCAGCCAGTCTGTTCAGCAAGCCTCACCAAGCCAACAACAGCCGAGCCACCTCCACCAGGCCAACACCTCCCCCTCTGTTTCCCTAAGCATTGGCCAGATGGGCTCCATCTCGCTCCCCACCTAGGCTTCTGACAGTGGGAGGGTGCCTGCATATATAATACTTTGTGAAAAGAAGGGCTTCAGTTGGGTAAACCCCTTCTCTCCTGATCTTTTAACAGGGCATGGTCAGGGGCACAGCCTCTGCATTTCTTTCCTTCAGATCCCCAGCTGAGTTATTGCAACCACTTTATTGTGGCAAGACAAAGTCAGCATCACTTAACACATTCAATTCATTTTTAACTAGTTCAGTGCCAGGCAACAGGCAGAGTTTTTTAAAGGGTTTTGAGAAAATGTTAGATTTTTAAATAGCATGTTGGAGTAGCTTTCTAACAAATAGTGTAAGCAGTTAATGTTCCTTCTTAAAGAAATGGGATATTGTAATGGATTTCTACCATTTAAAAATAAATCACACTGAAATGATTAATGAACAAGACATGTGTTACGTTCCCTACACGACAGCTGCCAATAAAATGTTGAGACACAGCAGTAGTTGTTTTGGTTTTTATCCCCAGGCTGAAGTTTGAAAGATTTTTCACTTTGCTTTATCTAGTGCTATTTCAAGAAGGATTCAGGTTTTCTAAATTAGAGCTATACTGAAATTCTGCACCCAGAATATATTAATAGGGTTGTATTTGTAAGCTTATGGAGCATGTTGGTTTTTGAGGGTATGCAAGAACACCATGAGTGAAAACCACAAAGTAATATGAGAAAACCACGTGTCACAGATAATTTCTCCTTTGCATGCTGAATTCTTTTACAAACACTTCTATATATTTTCAAACTTATATCCACAACAAGAACTATAAGTATTTTTTTAAATAAAAAGGTTCTCAACATTCTGTGACGTGTACCAGATTCCCATATACATATTCCCATATACATATACAGTCACAGAGAGCCTCTGCAGCAAATATCAAGCAGATGTTAAAGTGAGGTTTGTTCTGCAGCAGTAGATCATACTATGATCTCCCTCACCCCAAACTGGACTGTTCTGTTGCTCCGCTTTTCTGCCGGAAAGGGGAGAAGGATGGATGTATTAGCAAGAGAAGGTAGGGCCATGTTCTGTTGGTTCACACTTCTAGAACAGGCTTTCATTGTCAGCTCTCCAAACCAACAGAGCCCACATCAGTTTGCCATAATCCTATATAATAAAGTCCCTGTGTCTCTGCGTCCAGTGTCCCTGTGTCCCTGGGTTTGGGCTACTGCGCATGTGCCCCACGGACACAGGGATTGGAGCGCAGAGACTCTATGCAGATGAGACGGTCGGAGGCCGCCAATCAGAAGTGCGGGAGGGGAGGGGCTGTCTCGCCCCGCACTCAAAGAAAGTTGCAGGCTGCCTTCGCCGCTCGGCTTTTACTTGGCAACGTCGGTGGCTGCGAAGAGGACGCGTTGCTGGCTCTTGCCCACAGTTGAGCAGCTAGGCCTCCTCCTCCGCTGCCGCCGCCTCGACGGAGGAGCCCCGAGGAGGAGGAGTACGGCTGGCCCGGCCTCCAGGCAGCGGCGGCGAGGAGGACGAGGAGCCCGGGCCAGGCCGACCCCCGGGGAGGGGAGAAGCGGGAGGCGCCCTGAGGAACATGCGGCTCTGGCTGCCCCACGGCGCGGCCGGCGAGTGAGCTGAGGGAGGAGCAGCGGCGGCAGCCCAGGAGCGGCGGGGCAGGAGGAGGAGCAGGAGGAAGGAGCCGAGGAGGAGGAGGAAGAAGAGGAGGGCCGGCAGGAAGCGGGGGGAGGAGGGCGGGGGGGGGTTCCTCCTCCCGCCGCCACCGCAGGGCTCGGGGTCGCCGCCTTGAGGGGGGGCAATGACAGCGGCTCCAGGACCCTCCCAGCAGCAGATCAGGGACCGGCTGCTGTAGGCCATCAACCCCAACAGCAACGTGAATCTGTCTGTGTTTATTGGGGGGGGAGAGGAGACTGGCGAGGGAAGGGTTAATGGGAGGGAGAGGAGGCTGGGGAGGGAAGGGTTAATTGTGTAATGTTTGACCACATATGTTCTAGCGCCCGTTAAGTTAACGGGCTTACAGTCCACTAGTAAGCAATAATTCCAAAAACAAGTCACTCAAACCACCCCATTTATTTGTTTATTAGAAAGATGGGCATCCAGGCCTTCCAATGCATTCATATTGCACAGAGCAACAAACGATTAAAATACAAGCCTTGGTTATTAATGCAAGATAAGCAGAAACATTCTATCTAAAATAGCTTAGAGACCTTTGAATTTCAGATACAGGGACAGCAACACTAATTTAAGTTATACACACTAATTTAAGTTCTACCCTCTCACTAGATATAAGGGTCTGGTGACTTCTGTTTCAGTGTATCTGAAGAAGTGTGCATGCACACGAAAGCTCATACCAAGAACAAACTTAGTTAGTCTCTAAGGTGCTACTGGAAGGAATTTTTTTTATTTTGCTTTAAGTTCTACATGTGAGAACATCCTCAGGACATGCCTTCTCTACAAACAATGTCAGTGTTTTACCTCTTGAAGCTTGAACCTTGCAGACTATAGTTATGAGAAGAGGCTGAGAATTATCTGCTATTGTTCTCTAGACCCGTCAGAAGGCTGTAGGACAATCCACCTAGTGTGTGGTACAGGCATGCCTACAGTACCATGCCTTCAAGGTTGATCTGCAGCACTATTCCTTCCTATTGCTGTTCTGTTGAGATTCTCAGGAAAATGGGTCCCCTGTGTGGCTGAGAGAGAGAATGCAACAGCTTTCCACTGGTCAGTTCCTATTTGGATATACCGGTAGGTAAAAAAGTAAAGGACCCCTGGATGGTTAAGTCCAGTCAAAGGTGACTGGGGTTACGACGCTCATCTCGCTTTTAGGCCGAGGGAGCCGGCATTTGTCCACAGACAGCTTTCTGGGTCGTGGCCAGCATGACTAAACCACTTCTGGCACAACGGAACACCGTGAAGGAAACCAGAGCACACGGAAACGCCATTTACCTCCCCACCACACCCGCCACAGCGGTACCTATTTATCTACTTGCACTAGCGTGCTTTCGAACTACTGTAATAACACACAATGTTTCTTCACACATGAATGTGAATATTCAAGTGCCATTCCAGGAGTGGTTGTACCACCATGGAGTGGACTAGGCCTCGATATACAAGAGCTGGGAAGTCCTTGGTTTAAAACTTGCATCAGCAAGGCCACTATTTCAGGCCAGCACAACTTTGTGAATCCTGGAGCTAAATGCAGCGCTTTATCAGCTGTATAATATGGCCATCCAGGTGCTTGCAGCAAAAACAGGAGGTTCATCAACTTGGTGCATTCAGATTAATGTGTCACACATTGTGCAGGCTTGGAGTATTTTTTCAGCCTCCAGCACCGTATGGACGGTGCCGGGATCCTCTGCTCGTGTCTGCAGCAGCAAATGGAGGATCCTCTACATGCGGCTGCAGCCGCGAGCAGAGGATCCCGGCACCGTCCGTATGGCGCTGGAGCGGCGCCACCGGCAAACCGCATGCCTTGTCACCCCCGGAGACGTGGCACCGGGAGCGCCCAGCCCCCACCGCCCCCACGTTGCTACGCCCCTGCCCAGAGGCACCATTTGCCCTGGGGAGCTTGTAGCCAGGGCTGCTGCAACAAACAGATGTGCAAGTCTTTGGGCGGCAGAGACACGAGAAGGCATCAGAGGAGGGAGAGATGGAAAGAGGGATGGAGGCAAGTGTTGGCCGCAGCACCCCTGAGCATTATTCAAGGCACCTCAGGGTGCAACGGCACACTGGTTGAAAACTACTGGGTTAGAGCATGATGCTGATAACTGCCAAGCTTGCAGGTTTGATCCTGGACTAGATGATCCTCAGGGTCCCTTCCAACTCTCTGATTCTATACATCCTGCCTGCACCAACTGCTGACGCCCATTGGCTATGCATGCATAAGCAGCAGCCGAAGGGAGATGCACAGCACAGCCCGATCGAGGAAGGGAGGGTACGAGGAACAGCCGGAAGATGAATGGAACAGCGGTACCATTTCCTTCACGAGATGGGGGAGTGGCGAAGGAATGCATCCTCCTCCCCTTAAACTACGGGGTCAGATGGTTCCGCCGAGGCCGCACAAGCAACCGCTTCCAAGAGCGGAGCTGAGGCGGCTTGAGCGTCAAGTCAGTCGGCGGCTAAAGGAGCTCCTCCCGCCGCTGAAGGGTTGGACCAACTGGCTTCTTTCCGATCAACCCTGTGAGTATTTCCCCCCCCCTCCGTTTCAAATGGTACTGCCTGTACAAAGCGTAGAGCGGATAAGGTCAGAGCGAACCACCTGCGCACGAGAGGGGGAGGAAATCGGGCAAACTCGCTTTTCCCTTTGCCTTGAGGAAACCTAACTCCCGCTGGTCGGTAAGAGTGTTTGAAAAGGCAAGCAGGAGCCTTGAGTCATTACATAACCTCGGGGAAGGTTCTGTGGGCAAACCGCTTCCCCTCCCATTGTGCTTATTGGTATTTCCCACTCGCCTTGAGGGGGAAGCAGTGGACAGAGCTATTGTATCAAAAGGGGAGCCTGCAGTAAAATTAGTCTTATGCGCTGCTTCCTAGGTACTTCCCTGACCACCACTCCCACAAAATATAATTTTACTATCACGCTGCCTAGTACTGTCTGCTTTGAAGCGGGAGGATCCCGAACAAGGAAGACCAATGGCATAAGACCAATCCCCCCCTTTTTTGAGAAATGGGACTGTCGATTCATAGTGAAGCCGATGAGAAAGGACTAAACCACTCACGCCGACGGGGAGGGTCAGAGGGAAAGGTTTGCACGCGTGCAATTAGCCTTCCTGGACTGGGTGCTGTACGCACAGCCCCCTCCCTTCCCTGGCTAGGTAGTGCAGTCCCCTGTGCAGGGCAGGTGGGGCGGGGGCAGAGGTGGGCGGCTTTCATTGTGTGAGGTCTCATTCTTGCTGGTCTTGCCTTCCCAGGAGCCATAAGGGACCATGAGCGACGGCGACAAGAACCCAGCCAGCACCCCGACCCCAGTCACTGATGTGCAAGGGGATGGGCGATGGATGTCCCTGGTGAGAAGCCCAGCTGGCTCAGTGGCCCATTGGGAGGATGGTGGCTGTAGAGAACAAAGCAAGGGGGGGGGGAGAGAATAGTTTTCCACCTTGGGGGAGGGTGCAGTTGCATTTTCCAGGGTTTTCGTTTGCACGTCTCCAAATGGTGGCAATCACAGTTATCAGCTTCGAACGGCTTGCAAAAGATTTGTATTTTTAGGTTGAAACGCATGCACCCTCCCGCAAAAAGAAGAAGCAGGTTCACTTGCAGCATTTTAAAAAACGAAGCAAATGCAGGATAAGGTGAAGAGGGGAGGGAACATCCTTATGAATGAACCGCCTGTGAAACAGACAAAAGACCTGAAGTAGACTCCTGCCTCTCACTTGCCGCAATGGGCTCTTTGAGTAGCCTTATTAGTTTTCATTGTCTCTGATCTTTTTGGTCATTCAGTGCCCTTTCTGGAGAAGGCCGTGGTAAACCCCAAATGACTTACAGTGGAGGCGACAGTGCATTGTGGTCCTCAGGCAGAATTGCCAATGGGCTAATCCTGAGAAGGATGCAGAATGGAGTCCCATCCCTGCAAAGGGTGCTGTTGTGGTGGAGAGCGATAAAACCACCTACTACCTCCTCAGTTGTAGGGCTTTCATTTAACCATCAACATGGGACCTATTTTTAATGTTTCAGAAGTGTAGGCCGTATCAAGTCTATTGCAGCAAAACCAACAGAGCACCTTAAATACTAACACTTTTATTGTTGGAGATGCTTTTGCAGGATAGGGCCAGGGCCTGCTTTTAATATTTCAACCTTGTATGTGCCCTCCTTTTCTCTTCTTTCTTTCGTTGAGGGAAAACCCCCAACTACTTAATCTTCATAATCACAAAATAAAATGGTGCTGGTATCACCAGTGTGGCTCACCTGAAGCTGCAAAGGGGGGTGGGACCCACTCTTATGCCACCCAACGTTTGAAGGCCTATACTGGAGTGTTGACTTTGCATGGGGCACATTTCTGCTCCCTGGGAAGGTTTCATTTCTAAGCCTAATTTAACTCACCTTTGGCCTGACTACCACCTCACACATTACGATGTGGAAGGTGCTTTATGAATGTTAGGTACCCCTTTTATAGCCTCCTTTTTAGAGTGGCTGGGGAAACCCAGCCAGATGGGCAGGATATAAATAATAAATTATTATTATTATTATTACTACTACTACTACTTTCCCATCAGGGTGGACAATAAACAGTGGAGTTTTTTCCATTTCTATGTCTTGGCATGTAAATATATGGCAGTTTTTTGTGTGGTAAGTGAACGGGAAATAGTTGGCGGTAATAATGCACAAAAGCTGTGTACGCACTATAACTTGTAAGGTACATTCCAAGCACATTTTGCCCCCTCAAAGAATTCTGGGCATTTTAGTTTATTAAGAGTTGCTGGGAATTGTAACACTGTGAGGGGTAAACTTCATTGCCCAGAATTCTTTGAGGGGAGGAATGTGCTTCAAATGTGATTTGAAGAATTGGTGTGTGCAGAGTTAGGCATATTTTTAAGGCTTTAGTGAGTCTCACCTGCATCTCATTTTGAAACGGGTCTGCATGCCTAGGTTGCTTCCTCTCTCCACCCAACAACGTTCCTTTTTCAACTTTGTCTCTTGAAATTTGCCCCTTTTCTCCCCGTAAAACAGCACCATCGCTTTATTGCTGATAGCAAAGACAAGGAACCAGAGGTTGTCTTCATTGGAGATTCTTTGGTGCAGCTGCTGCACCAGTTCGAGGTAAGGTGGCTCAGAAAGAAACTTGCAAGAGGCGAGATGGGTAAGTGGAATTCTCTTTTTAATAGTCTGACAGCTGATTTGTTTCCTCTCTTCCCCCCCCCCCCCAAGATCTGGAGAGAGCTTTTCTCCCCTCTACACGCTCTCAACTTTGGCATTGGGGGCGATGCCACCCAGCATGTGCTCTGGCGCCTGCAGAATGGGGAGCTGCAGCACATCCGACCAAAGGTAATCTTTATGAAACAGTGCTATGCCCACTCAGACCATTGTTCCATCCAGCCCAGAACTGACTGACTGCCATTTCCCAAGATCTCAAAACAGAGGCATTGATCAGCAAGATCCTTTAAAAACTGGAGATGCCAGGGATTGAGCACTCTGCTCGTGATCCTAAAGTTTTTCCCGAGAGATGTCTCCTTACGGGAAGCATCCGAGGAGATTGGGTAGTGGTGGTACAGGAACATAGAGCAGGATGAGAAAGTAATTGCTAATCTTTAAGAAGAGTTAGGTTTGTTTCTATTCTTCACCAAGAAAACCAGCAGGAAATCATACAGATTCATATTTTCTGCATAATTTATTCTGCCTCTAGGAAGGAGAAAGAGAGAGTATGTTTGTGTGTGTGTATATGTACTTTGGCATTTTTTTTTAAAGGACAAGGAAGTATCCAAAAACTCACGAGGACTAAAAGAAGAGATAGAGATACAGCGACAGTAGCCCTTCTTGCATAATCTCTATGCAAAAAATATTTAACTCAGTTTCTGTGACGCATGCATCATATGCCTATGTCTCTTTATTTTGCTTAAATCTGCTTTCACTAGTTAATGAGCCCTTGGGAGGAAGAAGAAAGCACTGGAAATACTGTTCAGACTACTTCTCCCGATTTGCTGAGATTATCTACACCTCGTAAAGCATATAATATAGCTGCTAGGCCCAAGGACTTGAAACAAGCTTTTAAAACATCAGCTAGGGGCGTCCATCCTTGCTCGCCCACCCCACCCCAATGCTAACCCCATTCCCTTTGCACCTTGCACCCCAAAAATCCCACCCCTTCACAGCTTGCCCCAATTGCCCCATCCCCATACTGTTTGTCGCTGCCACCACTGGTTAGGGGATAGACTCCTCTCCCCCCCCCCCCTTTGTCCACCTTTGCTGAGAAAAGAGAGCCCAATTGTGGCTTTAAAAGCAGGATGGGGAACCTGTGGTTGATGGGAGTTGTAGTACAGCAACATTCCACCCCTGCAGGGAGGGATCTTCAGCTACAGGAGAAAATGATTGTTCTAACTATGTGGGTGGCCTCCTTTAGCCCAGGACAGCAACCTCTCCTTTCCCCAAGAGAAACTGATATTCCCCCCCCCTCTTCTTTACCCATAGATCGTGGTCGTCTGGGTGGGCACCAATAACCACGGTCACACTGCCGAGCAGGTGGCTGGCGGCATAGAAGCCATTGTGCGGGTTATCCAGCAACAGCAACAGCAGGCCCGTGTGGTGGTGTTGGTGAGTGCCAAGGGTGTCCAGGTGGGACTGCTCTGGTGGGAGGGATGAAGGTTTAAGGCAGCTGCTGTTGGACTACAACTCCCATCATCCCCAGCTAGCAGGACCGGTGGTCAGGGATGATGGGAATTGTAGTCCCAAAACCACCCCAAGTTCGGGGAACCCTGCATTGCTTTCTAATCGGCTCTCATCTTCTCCGACGCAGGGCTTGCTGCCACGGGGCAAGAACCCCAACCCCTTGCGGGAGAAGAACAGCAGAGTGAACGAACTGCTCGAGGCGAAGGTTCCACTGCTGCCCAACGCCTCCTTCCTCAACGTCGACCCGGGCTTTGTGCATTCGGACGGGACCATAAGCCACCACGACATGTACGACTACCTCCACCTGACCCGCAACGGCTACGCCAGACTCTGCCCCGGCCTGCACCGGCTGCTGCTTTGCCTGCTGGGAGAATGCCACGCTCAAAGCCCTTGACCAAATGCTGTTGCCAAGATGGAGCCACGCTCTGGCCTGGGTGGCTGCAAAGGGACACCTCCCCAGAAGTTAGAATGCTGTCTCTCCCGCCACCTCTCCTCCAGTCTTCAAGTGGGTAGGCAATAAATACAGCTTCCCTCCCAAGCTGTTACTTCATCTGCCTAGTATTCAGCATCGAATGCTGATTTCTCTTCCCCCCCCCCCAATCCATTTCAGCATGTTAGTTCTGTAGATTAAGTGATTGTAGGAGACTGTGGGGTTGGGGGCCTATTGGCCCGCATCTGCCAAAAACTTAAGTTGGGCACAGGGCAAGTTGATGCGAACTTGCTTATGTTTACTTAATAAAAGTGGTGCACAAAGTTTCTGGTCTCCAAGACTGGCTGCTTCTTTTTCTCCACCCAGTAGAACATGAGACCCTTAATCTCAAGACTGTGGGTTGTGAGCCCCATGCAGGGCAAAAAGATTCCTGCATTGCAGGGGGTTGGACTAGATGGCCCTTGGGATCCTTTCCAAGTCTATGATTCTGACTGGGTGTGTGGTTTTTGTCCCAGATTTGCAGGCAGCGACTTCTCAAACGAAAATGGAGGTTTGCCAAAGCACTATCCTATGCTCTGGGGGTGGCCTGCCTTAAGCAGACTTTGAAAAATTACAGGGATTAGTACAGAACTGTCAAACCGTTAGCCGCAGCATGTAATAGCAGCGGTGGAGAACGTTGGGACTCCAAATCCCATCAGCCCCAGTCAACATGGGCAGTGGTCACAGATGATGGGAGTTATAGTTCCCCACCAATATGTATGAACCTTCCATGGAGGACCTATTATGTCTCTGCAGCAGGGAATATCACCTTCTTTGTTCCCTGCAATCTTTGCTAGGTAGTTGAATATTGAATCAGATGGGAGCACATGCCAGATCCAGAAAGCTGGTTCTTCTGTATAATTGCACCCTCTCCTTAAAGCTGCTCCCTCCCAAACCTTTAGGTAATTGAAGAGCAGGGTCTCATCTCTAAATGGACAGGTGGGGCTTACTAGGGATACTGTTAACTGCCGTGGTGCAAGTCCCGTATCGTTCCTTACAGCCACAGCAAGCGGTGTAGCTCTCCCAGCGGTTGACTTGTCTCCTGAGACAAGACAGATGCCAAGAGCACAGCAGGGTTTGAGATGTGGTGCAAGCCAACATTACACAGCCTTGGTGCAGAACCTCGTAATGCTATAAACGCCTATCCGATAATCCTACCATTCACCACTCACAAAAAGAAGTTGCCCCTCCTTATCAGGAAATGGCTGAAAAACAGGCACAGGTCATCTCTCTTAATATGTAGAAATCTAGATTTTGGAGGGGACCGCCGTCTACACTCATTGCAACCTGCTGTGCAGCCTCCTCCTCCTGCCGCTCGAGATCCATTTGAAAATCGTTTTGAACAAGGATTGCAACCCAGAGAGACCTGTAAATCAGATGCACAAAAGGGCTCGATTTATGCAGCCAACTCCAGATCCTGCTGCTGTCGGGTTTCGTAGCAGATGCGCCTCAAGGTTTGAAGCCTGCACAAGTTCACAGCAAATATACACACTTTTATTCAGCCGCTGCAAAGTCGCAGAAGGGAGAGCACCCAGGGCCAAGGCTCTGCTCACAGGAACCTCTCTGGCTTCTCAGACTCCTACACTGATTTCGGACATACCTCCCCCCCCCCTTTAAGGGTTAAAAGATTTTGGAGGATGCTGCAGTGGAGGTTTTGGAAGGAGCTGGGCTCTGTGCCGCTCCGCACCAGACTTGCAGGAGAATTTGGTGGAAAGCATATCCCCCACCAGAAGGTGTTCTCCAAAGATGTACGCAACTAAAACTCCACGACTGAACGGATTGTTAAAGAGCTTTAATAGCATGTGAGGTGGGAGCACCCCAATACAGAAGGGGTTACACACATGGTCAACATGTGACGTGGGGCCGCCAGGGCACTCACGCTCGGGGGGGGGAGCCCCCCAGCTACCCACACCTACTCTCTCTCTTGCTTCTTTGAGTGCTGGGTCAGCCCCTCACTCGCAGAAACCCCTCCCCACCTCCTGCCCAGACGTAGGCTGGTCTGTATGCAGTCTCTCCCCCCAAATAACGCCCTCTTCCCTCCTCGTTGCCAACGCAGAGCCTTGACCGGTCAAGAGAAGCGGGCGCCGTAATCAACTGATCCCAGCAGCGGTCTGGGTGTGCTTTCTTCTTCCTTTGCCTCCGGCGACCGAAGAAATAACCTGTCCAGGCCGCAAACTCCCCGCCCGCCCCCCTGCAGCTGTGTGTGTGTGTGTGTCTCTGGGGAAAGACTCTCCCCTCCACCCCGGTTACGGACACAGAAGCAACGAATATGTGGGTTCTCAACATATTTAACATTATTAAAAGGGCCGGGGAGGGGCGTTGAAATTGGAACCCGACACTTCGCACGGGTCCATCGCTCGAGGCCCTTTGTAAAACTCTCCCCCAACTCGGCCCCGTCGCCGGTCTCCGCTGCAATGAGAGAGATAGAGAGCAAGGCCTGTGTGTCCTGGAATGGTTTTTCAGCACCACCACTTGAGTCCTGGGGTGGAGGGGGAAGCAAAGGGGCTGGCGGCAGTCCAGAGCCCTTCCCTCTCGGAGCAGACTGGCTGGAGAGGAGTGCAAGAAGGAAGGGGAAGAGTCTGCATAGGAAGGACAGCTGCCTCCCCCCTTCCAGTCCCTGAGCAGGGGCACAGAAAATGGGGAAAGCCGTTAGCAGGAAAAGGAGGGCAGGAGTGACGAACGGAGATGGCAGCGGGTGGGTGGGGGGCAAAGCTCCAATATCCCCTCCTTTTCCACAAGGCTGTTTCTCTCTGCTCGCGGCTGTTCATCTGCTGCTGGTGTTGCCTCCGCTGCCGCTGCCTCCTGGGGAAGGCTGCTGGTGACAGTCCCAACTGGCAGCTGTGGTAGGAAGGGGGGCGCTTGCTGCGGCGGCAGAGGCGGCCTCTGCTCCTTGCGCACAGTCCTGCGCCATGGTCAGCTCCAGAGGCTGCCCCGCTTCCGCAGCGCCGCCCTGGCTGGCGGGGCCTCCGGGCTCCGGCGTGCTGGGGGCCTGCTCCGTCGGGGTGGCCGCCTGCATGATCTTCTGCCGCACTTCCCGGATCTTGAGCTGCAAGCAGACCTTGGTGGGGAATATGTCGGAGTAGCGGGCCTGGAAAGCCGCAGTGGCTTGGGCTGCCAAAGAGGAAGGGAGAGTGGTGGTGAGTGCCGCAGCAAGGAGGATGGGGCGGAGGAGAAAGGCTGGGGAATTAAAAAGGGGGGGTGGGGAGCCTACAAACTTAATGCAGAGAACTGAACTAGTTGCCGATTAAAACAAAAATTGTAATTTCAAACAAGGATACAGACTCAAACTCACAATAATATGTGTAGTATGATATTATGTCTAATATAAGGCACACAAAATACCAAATACAACGAATATAAATTCGTATTCAAAAGTTCAAAGAGAGCGTTTTGTATGTAAAGCCGAAATGAAGAGTCTATTAGGAGTCGAAATAAGGACTTCCGGAGTGAGGACCAGATGTACGATGCAAAACTAGGGACCAGGACAGGGCCCTGTTTCGGAGCAGACGCCTTCTTCAGCTCGCTTTTTGAAAAAGTGTAAATTAATGAGGCTTATGGAGAGGTATCATATAATTTCTGTCTTATTTGAAATCTTTTTCAGATGTAGCGTCTTGAATGGGTGGATCAATGTGTATCCAAGTTTTTCTGTGTGGTTTTTTTTGCGTTTTCATTGTATTTGTTTTTTTGTGTGCCTTATATTATACATAATATCATACTACACATATTATTGTGAGTTTGAGTCTGTATCTTTGTTTGAAATTACAATTTTTTTTTAAATCGGCAACTGCATTTAAGACTGTAATTCTTAACAGAATATATACCCTATTTGATTTTGACTCACGAGTAGATATTATTTCTTTTGTTGAAACTTCTGGCCAGAGTTCTTGGTATAGCTATTTATTTCAGTGTATCTTGTAACAAGAACTCCAACTTATTTACGAGAACTGAACTAGGCCACAAAAACAGAGAGCGAGAGAAAGACTAAGTAATGTTACAATAATCTCTGAAATGTTTTGAACGCTAGGGTCATGGGTTGAAGCCCCACATTGGGCAAAGATTCCTGCATCTCAGGGGGTTGGACTAGATGATCCTTGTGGCCCCTTCCAACCCTACAATTCTATGGAGCGTATTCCCTCATATGAACCTTCCCTGGTTTTGAGATTTTCAGGGGAGGCCCTTCTCTCAAGTCCCACCACCCTCAGAGGCACTCTTGGTAGGGATGGCTGCTGCCAGACATTGCAACTCCCTCCCTAGAGAAGTTAGACTGGCTCCCTCTTTGTCCCCCCTCCACGCACTTGTTCCAACAGGCTTTTGGGAACTGAGTGCTTTTAATGAAAGGGCTGGTGCTATGCTGTTTTTATTTGTATGGCTTTTATATATTTTTCATGCATAGATAGATAGATTTAATTCTATGAATGTTCAATTTTTAAAACGATTGTTGCTTTTTCAAAGGCTGGGTATATGAATGGATGGATGGATGGATGAAAGAGTGATTCCTCTACAGAGATGCGGCCACCCTTTCTAATAGAACAAATACAGAAACTCTTCACTAGGCAGTGCTTTAACAATGTGAAGAACCTGGAGCATACACCCCACCCGCCAGCAAAGCCAAAATATATACAGAAAAAGCCTAGAGGGGTACAGTCAGCCTCGGTTCCTGTTCCAAACTGAAAGCTGCCATTCAGATAGCAGGAGGAGGACGCAGAGTTGTTCTACGTCAGTCTTTCCTAACCTGCTGCCCCCCAGCAACTGTTGGGACTACATCATCCCCAGCTACTGGCCGTGGTTGTTGGGGCTGGTGAGAGCCGGGAATCCCAAAAAACCCGCCAGATGAGGAAAGCGGCTCTCGGTTACATTTCCACGACAGTCTGGTGGACCCTAAAATGGCTGCTCAGTTGAAACCCAAAAACTAGTTTTTCTTGCAGTGGAGGAAGGGTCCGGGGGGGGGGGGGAGAGATGAATCCCCTATAGGAAAAGGGAAGTCCAAGCTTCTACTCCCCCAAGGACAATGTCAGCCGGGAAAGCCGGGTTGTGCTTCCTCCTTACCTGACGGGAAGAAGCCGTGATCCTGGAAGAGCTGCATGACCAGAGCCCTCCTCTGGTCCAAGGTACGTCGGAGTGAAGAGTACGGCACCTTCTCGTATTCCAGCTCCCCAAGTACGTCTTCCGTGTCCGTGCCTAAATTGAGAAAGGGTCTATGATGCACCTGGAGCCAAAACGCCCCTTTAAAAAGTTTGGGGCGGCCAAATGTTAGTGGGTGGTTTGCTAGCGGATAGTTGGGAGGTTGCCTGCTCTGAATGGGGTCACCCTCCCTCTGAAGAAGCAGGTACACAGCTAGTGGGTATTTCTGGACCCTTTCAGTGTTGCTTGAGGCTCAGGTGGCCTCTCCTCCACTGCCACCTTTTCTCCCCAATCATCCCCCTGCCCTCCAACCTTACTCACCGGGTTTGTCAAAGGTGAAGATGTCTCCTTCACACTTGGCACTCTTGGGAGTGTTGGGCTCCGAACTGCAGCTGGAGCGGCGCCGGATCTTCCGCTTAGGGGAGATGGGGTCATCCGTAGAGGAGTCCAGGTCTGAAAGGGACACCCGCACACAAATCGTGTTACCAAGTCAGGGAAGGGGGAAGTCCTGCCCCTAAAAAATCTGCACCAAAATAAACCCAAGGATGCAGAATTACACAAGTTATGCTTCCTTTCCCACCTTATCCCAGAAATGTGAAAGGGGCAGATATCCCATATTGCTTTTCAACTGCAGTAACCTCCTGGGCAAACCTGTCCTGGCTGGAGACTCAACAGAACAGATGGCATATCTGTCAGGCTTCAGGGAATCAGATCCCTCCCACGGTGGCAGCCCAGAATCGGAGAAACGATAAAAGTTCTTACCAAGCAATTTATTCAATAATTCAGAGAATGAAGAAGGAATGCAGCCTTCCCTATAATGGCATTGCTCCAAGTCCCACCCCCCTTCGTCTCTCTTATCCTACGTCATCCCTGCGCCGGTTGGTCTGGGCTTTCTGTCTCTGAGCTTTCTGTTCGGCTACTCTCACTGCACGCCTAGTCCTGGGGGAGGGGGACTCAGGAATGCTCTCCAAAGACACTGAGTCCTGTCTGCTGTCTCTCCTCCGGTGAATCTGCTTCCTCTTCCAATATTGCCCAGCTTTTCACCTCTACATTCTCTCAACTATGTCCTTCTGCAAACCACTGTTCTAAGTCTATACTGTCCTCCTGTTCTTGGGAAAGTTCATGAGAAGTGGGGGGGACGGCCACCACCATTCCTCCTCCGTCCAGCCCCTGACAATATCTATGGCTGCTGTTCTCATCTGCTCCTCCGTGTTTGTCCTCTCTGTTGCCTTGGATTTGCAATGTCCAGCAGCCGCTACAACAGAAGGCTATTCCTGGCCCTGCCCGGCTCCTTACCGGTGGAGTTCTTGCGCTTCTTCCGGTAGCTGCCGAGGATGGCGCGGGGCGAGGTGGCAAGCGACTGCAGGGTGGGCGAGGGCAGCACCTCCTCGGGCTTGAATTCAGGCAGCTCGGCAAAGCGCTCCTCAAAATCCACCTCCGACAGAACCCTGCTGGGGAAGGGGATAGGGTGTGGGTCACACCGTGCAGTCAGGGGCTCCCGCAGAACATGCCCCCTCCAACACACACGCTGCCCCCCAACCCAGCAGCCCCCTCGTGCTTTGCTCTTCTAAAAGGCCAGTGCTTTCCTCCAGGGTCCCACCACCACCAGCGGCAAGCCTTGTCTACGGAAAAGGCCGCTTTCACCTGTGAATTTAACTTGCAACACCGCCTGTTCTGCAAAAGAGTGCTAACCAACGTGTGTGTTTCTGCAGGATATAACGCTGGCACGTACTCCCTTACCGACGTGTGAGCTCAGACCAAAACAGGGCACTTTGCACACTTATTTGCACATTACGGAGGCACGTGCCTTTTCTGGAATTGGGCTGTTAGTTCGGCAACAACTGTGTAGAAAAGAGTGACACGGAAAGCAGCCTTCACACGTTCAGTCCAGGCACCTGGTCTGCAGCTCCAGCCCTTCTGGCGAAGTCCGGTGGATGCCAAACTCCCCCCTGGCGTCTGCAGCTTCCCAGCTGCACAGAGTTCTTTGCACATTAGAATGCACTGCCACGGAACCTCCCTGGCTCCATGTCATTGCAGGGGCAGAACATCTGGGAGAACAAATCTCAAATCTCCTCTCGGCCATGAAGCTCACTGGGTGGCCTCAGGCCAGGGACTCTCTCTCAGCCTAGTCTACATCACAGGCTTGTTGGGAAGCTCTAACTGGGAGAGGAGCCATCTTCAGATATCTCAAGGGCTGCCACATGGAGGATGGAGCAAGCCTGTTTTCTCCCGCTCTGGAGGGTAGGACCTGAACCCATGGCTTCAAGTTAAAGGAAAGGAGATTCCGACTAAACATCAGGAAGAACTTTCTGACATTAAGAGCTGTTTGACAGTGGAACGGTCTCCCTCGGGAGGTTGTGGACCCCTTGGAGGTTTTAAAGCAGAGGCTGGATGGCCATCTCTCATGGATGCTTCAGCTAAGATTCCTGCACTGCAAGGGGTTGGACTAGATGACCCCCAGGGTTCCCTTTCCCACTCTACAGTTCTATGACTCTAGATAATACATATAATATAAATACAACCAGCATGAAGGTGGTCCCTTCAAGCTAACTGCCAGCAGCCAACTGCCCATTGAAATAAAGGAGTGGCTGAGGCAACCCAGTCAGATGGTTGACATGTAAATAATAGAATTATTATTATTATTATTATTATTATTATTATTATTATTATTATCAACAACAAGCAAGCTGCCTTTGAGGGGTAGGAGGGGGAATTCGGCAACCCCTGATGAAGAACTCCAAATACCCCAGAACACACTTTGCAAAACGTAACTCCTGGGGAAGGGATGTAACTTGGTGATAAGAGCATCTGCTTTGCATGCAAAAGGTCCTGGGGTTCAATTTCCCGCAACATCTCCAGGGAAAGACTCCCTGCCTGAAACCCCAGACAGCCACTGCCAGTCAGTGCAGAGCACACTGAGCTAGTTGGACCTAATGGTCTGACTCTGCATACAGCAGCTGCCTGTGCTTTAGGTCTTTGACAACCCATTCCTGCAGCTCCCCAATCACTCACTTGTCGACAGAGTCGAAGGTTTTCTTCAGCGGCGGAGGCCGGACCTTGACTTTCTTCCCCATGGGGACCTCCTTCTGCTCGGGCCCTGCTTCGGATGTGGAGGCTGCTGCTGCTGCTGCTGCTGCTGGAGCAAGGGTTGAGGGGCCTCCTCTAGGGGCCTCCGTGGAGCTCGAAGGGCCAGGGCTGAGCGAGGAAGTCAGCGGGCCTGCGGATGGGGCAGACGCTTCGCAGCGGCCCTCAGCACCGGCCGTTCTCCAGTCCGGGGAAGTGGAGAACTTGACGGCCTGGGGAAGAAAGGAATAGGGTGTTTACTACCAGAGAGCGAACCAAAAAAACGCCACACAACGGCCACTGTAGGTAAGCCACAGATGAACGAAAACTTTCTTTATTGGACAGTGTTCCGGTAAAGACACTGTTTCGAACACTTCTTCAGCTAACATAGCTTGTTAAATTATACACTTCACTCGGAGCAGTGGTCATAGACTATGACCACTGCTCCGAGTGAAGTGTATAATTTAACAAGCTATGTTAGCTGAAGAAGTGTTCGAAACAGTGTCTTTACCGGAACACTGTCCAATAAAGAAAGTTTTCGTTCATCTGTGGCTTACCTACAGTGGCCGTTGTGTGGCGTTTTTTTGGTTCTCTGTCTAAAGACTGCCACCCACTGGTTTTTTTCGTTTTGCTTCGCATTCTACTACCAGAGAGCAGCTGGGAAGAGGCAGTCAGAAGGAGGGCGGGCCAACATGGAGGCAGATCAGCAAGGCTGGCAAATGAGGAGGGCAAGATGATTATGTGCAGGAGGTTATTATATAAATGCACAGCCCAGAAGCCTCAATCCCAATGTTCAAAACCCTGTTCAAAACCCTGTAACCTTTCGTGAGCTTAAAACTGTACCGGAAAGCAGGTGAAAACTGGGAAGATCTTCCAAAGTCTCCAGGAGATGCTCAGGCCACAGCTTGGGGGAATCTCCAGGGACATGCAGCTGTATTTCTACAGCTGTGCTGGCTGGGGCTGATGGGAATTGTAGGCCAAAACATTGGCCAAGGGTGGGGTGGGGAGCGCATGTTGATCAAGGCTGGCACAAAGAGAGGCATTCTCAGTGGCTGTGTTCCCCTGACGCAGAACCATCTCCTTGGAGCTTCTGCTGGAGACTTTGTGGAGGATTTTTCCAGTTTTTAGAGAAACGTTGGGTTGGCAAAGACGGTTGCGGGATTTCCAAGCACTGCGAAGTGCTTGGTTACAGTCTACATCCCGGGCTGGAAGCACAGGAAAAGCCTGGCCAGAGGCTGAGCAAAGGCCTCCTGTGTCCTTCTTACCGTCTCAGTCCCTTTGCTGCCCAGTGGAGGGTCACGGACCGCCCTCTCTTCGCCGGATCCTGCCTCCCGCTGGCTCCAGATTTCCGCGGGCGCCGCCTCCGTGACCTGCTGTTGCTGGGGAGATGGGGGCGACACCGGCTCCCAAGGCTCCCGCTTCACATCCTGGGCTTTGGGCAGGGGGTTCTGTTCGCTGCCCCGGCACATGGGGGAAAGAGGCGGCTCCTGGGGCCCCGCCTCCCGCAAAGTCCGGGCTTCTCCCGCGGCTTCGGCCTCCCGGTGGCATCGCGACCCTCCGGGCTCCTGCTGTTGCCCTCCAGGGGGCCGGGCCGGACCCGGCGAGGGGGAGGATTCGTAAGAGCCGACCGGGATGCTGGCGATCGTGGCCTTCACCTTCTGGAGGGGCTTGAGCGGCGGCCGCTGAGGTCGGGGAACCGTTGGAGGAGCGGCAGGGGCAGCTGAGTAGGAGGGAGGTGGAAAAACGAAGCTGGTTAGAGTCAAGTCAGAAACGCCCAAAAGGGAAAGAAAGCCCACCTAATTCAGGATCCGGGCAGATCCAGCATCACAGGAACGTAGTGCTGCCAAGCAGGAGTGCCCTGCGCACTTTTTTTTTTTAAGAGCAAGATTTCTACTCCTTATGGACTTCAAATGATGCAAAGCGATGGGCAACATTTGCTGCGATTACAAACTGCAGCCTAGGTGTACCATTTGTTTCTTTTAGCCCAGTGTCCTCCCTGGCTGCCTCCCCTGTTTCTCAGCTTCCTCCCCACCCCGTACCTGTGGAAATCAGGCCCTGGCTGGGGCCCCCTGGGCTCTGAGTGTTGCTGCCCCCCTTGGGCAGGATGGCTGTGGGAGAGGAGACTGTGACGGTGCTTGTGGCTGCCACCGTGTAGACCACACCGTGGCTGGCGGGCTGAGCAGGACTGGTCCCCGTGGGGCTGGGGTAGATGGCAGTGATGACCTGCCCTTGTCCAGCGCAGGACGCCGGGAGCTGGGGGCTCTGCAGTGGGGACACCACTTGCCCTGGAGCCAGCAGAGGGTTCTGACCTGCAGGAAGCAGAACGTGCAGTGGAATCAGAGGCAGGGGACTAAGGCAAGCCAGTCGACCCTCGGCGCCATCTCTCGTTGCCGCCATGCCCCTTGCCAAGCGCATCCGTCCAGCCTGCCCCATCCGCCCCCCAGCTGCCTTGCCAACCTTACCTGAGAGCAGCGGCTGCACTATGGCCTGCCCATTCGGCCCGATGGCTGTGAAACCCAGTGCCATGGGGGCAGGGCCCACTGGGGACTGAACGTAGGTCGTGGCAGGTGTGGCCGGGGGGGCGCTGGGCTGTGTGTGGGAGGCCGAGGTGCCCAGGGAGAGGGGGTGCCCGGCTGTTGACTGCACGTAGGTGATCCTGGGGGCAGAGAGAGTGTGTTATAGCAGAGGAGGCGGCTGGTGCTGAAATGAACAAGATCGCGCCCCTGCCATCTTCCCCACCCCCCAGGCAGGGTGCCCCCAGGATCTGGCGCAGCCAATCAGTAGGGGGGGTGGTCTGTACCTGGTGGATGAGGGCAAGAGGACTTTCTGGGTTTGGCTCGGGGAGCCCATGACGGCAGTGGCCACAGTGCCTTGGAGAGCAGCTGGGCTAAGGGGTGGAACCAAGGTGGCGCTGCTTTGCGAGGAGGGCTGGGGCTGAACCACGGGCACCGGGGTGAGCTGGATGATCTGGAAAAGCAGAAAGACGGGGTGGCCAGGCAAACCTGTCAATCAGTGCTGCCAATCAACATCATGAAAACACTGTTTCCACATGCCATTCAGGTCTGATTTGTAAGAATTCAACATCTGCAGTAGTAGGAACGGTATTTGTGTAACCTATGCCCTAACTGGAAGAGAGGAAGGAGCGTTAAGTGTGGGTGGGAACTGCAGCCTGTGATCAGTAGGGACAGGGAGCTGTGAGGAAGAAACCGTCTGGGCCCACCAATCGCCTTTTAGTTTTATCTCTCCTTCGTTTTTAAAGTCCCTCCCCGCAATCCTGAAGATAAACTTGTCCAAAAAGAAAGAGATTAAAGCAGAGTTTTCTCAGCATTCCAGCTGAAGCAACGCATCCTGTACCAAAGTTTCAATCCTCCAGTTCCGCAGCATGCCTGTGGTCCTGTGCCATCATTCAGCTGGGCTGAGTTTTTCTTTGCTTTACTTATAGAATGAGCAACTGAATTAAGCATTGCTGCACAACGTTAAGAGGCTCTGCTCTCCTCCCTGCGTTGTACTACATTAACAATATACTCAAAGAAACTTGATTACACTATTTGCAAGGGAAAGGGGGGGATACCAGCGTCAAAAACAAATAAAAGAACTGTACTAGCCAAAGGCTTGTCAGCAGGTTATAGAAAGTTTGGGGGTTGTTGTTTTTTTACATGCCATGAATTAAACACCTTGCAGTTCAAGGGAAGTACCTGGACTTTGAAACCCAGAGGGTGACCTAAGTAGGATATGCAGAGGACAGGGAAGAAAGACTCCTACATGGAGGTAATTTCAAACCCCCATCCCTAGGCTTATCTACTGCTCCATGAATTGGCCACCTACCCACCCTTTGTGCAAGAAAGTAATAATTGTAGCCGCCACAACAACAACAACTATTATTATTATTATTATTATTATTATTATTAGACAGTCCTGCAGCATTTACGTCAAGCGTAGTATTCACAATTAGCAGATACCACCACCTTTACCTGTCGCATAAGGTACCCAAGCACAGCCCCCTCCCCCCCCCCGCACTCCCAATTAACTAACCTTGCTGGCTGGCTGGCTCCCGTTCTGCACCGGGATGGGGAAAGGTGGGGTCACCAGAGGCAGCTGGGTGGCAGTGGAGGTGCGCACCGTCACCTGTGGGGGTGCCATGGGCACCAGGACCTTGCCTTGTACCTGGAGCCCAGCAGGGGGCACCACCTGCCCAGACACGAGGTGGGTTGAAGTGCCGGGAGATGGAGCTTGAACTGGAGACACTGACTGAACTGCGGGGGCGGGGAGAGAAAGAGAGAGAGAAAGAGAGGAGAGGCGCGCACAACAAGGTCAGTTTGCGGATCTCAAAAAGCCCAGCATCTGAGCAGAGCTACCAAGGTACCACATCTCATAAAGGATGTTGCAGAGCAGGGAAAGGCGCGAGGGCAGGGCAACTACCGGGAGGACGAAAGCACCTCTCCTTACGGGGAAAGCTACGTTTGGGGCTTCTCAAGTTTGGAAGATCGATCAAGGATTACGTAACTCTACTGTTTACCTGCAAGATCGCCTTACCCTGTATGTGGCCGCCCAACCACTTTGATCCACAGAACTGGCACCGTGACAGAGGCCACGTAATGCTTGCTTCCCATGTGCAAGGAATCAAATCTTCCAGGGTGGCAGCACCCAGACGGTGGAGCTCCCTGCCTGCTGAAATCAGGCAGGCACCTTCACTGTAATCTTTAAAGGGCAGCGGTTGGGGGAGGGGGTTAGACAAATCCATGGAGGGCAAAGGCTATCAGGGGCTACTAGCTGTGATGGCCACATACTACACGTTTCTGGAGAGGCCAATTGGCCTCATGCCTTGCACTGTGGGCTCGCCAAAGGCACATGGCTCTCGCCATGGAAAACGGGAAACTGGACTAGACAGGGCCCTGGCACAATGCAGCATGGCTCTTCTTGGCTCTTTTACACCAGGGAGAGCCAATGTGCATATCTCGTTGGCCGGCCTCCTCCTACTTGCCCAGGGACCGGAAGTGAACTCTGCCGTACAAAACGGTGACCCACGCCGTCACCACTAACCGGGTAGGCGAGCTCCGTTAACACAGAGGTGGCAGGAGGGTTCAGGTAAAAACCCCTTCATGTATTAAAAGCGGCCAGAATCTGGCGCTTCTAAAATGTGTAAAGCTTTGGGGCGCGGTGACCCTCCAGGGATGAGAGATCCGTAAATGAAAATGAATCTCTTTCTGCCCTCCATCACGGGGCATGGATGACCTAGCCAGGAAGCATTCTCAATCAGTCTTAGGAATTACAGAGAGACTAGACAGGCTGAGGTCTAAGCTCTGATGCAGTGCAATTATCTTTTTTAAAAATAAAATAGAATCTTGGAACGGAGGGCTTATCAAGCAAAAAGGCCCATGCCCTTACCTTTCGGTGCTGAGGACATGACGGTGACATTGCTGTTGCCACTTCCTGGAGCAGGCTGGATGATGGGGATGGCTTGGGGCGTGGCGATCACCTTCCCGTTGGCTGGCGGAAGAGTGAAATGGATGCTGGCAGCTCCAGGAGCACCCGCTCCCGCCGGCAACTTTCCCCCGGTCACCTGCAGCTGCTGAGGCAAGGTGGGCAGGATGTACTGCACCTGAGTGATGCCGCCCGCCTTGCCCGCTGCCCCCGAGAGGATGCCTTGAGGCTGCAGGATGCTGAGCGGCACTGGGCCATTCTGCCCGGACCCAGGCGGATTCTGCGTGATGAACTGCACCGATGGCTGCTGTGCGATGGCGCCGGGGGGCAAGACAGTCACCGGAACAGCAGCCCCTCCTGCGCTGCCCGCTTGCCCGTAGCCTTGAGCTCCCACAAGGAGGTTGGTCACCACGCTGCCCTGGTTGGCAGGCCCCTTCCCCACAGCGGTCAAGCCTTGCCCAATGAGAGGGCCGGCTACAAGGTGAGGCGACGTGGCTTGGATCCCGGGCATCGCCGAGGGCGGCTGAGTCTTCTTGTCGGTGTAGAGGAGGCCGAGGCGCCCCAAAGAAATCCCTTCCGCCTTCGTGGCCCCGTCCGAGGGAGGGGGGCTGAGCAGCGGGAGCCCCTCCCCTGACCCGCGCGGGAAGGGCTTGCTGGCGATGGGCACCGGGGTGCTGCTAACTGGCTTGACCACGTTGGTGACGACGGTGGAGGCTGTGCGGACCAGGCTGGGTGCGCCGCTGTAGCCGATCACTCCCACATTCGGGGCGCTCATGGACGGGGCCGTCACCAGCACGGTGCCCGAGGACAAGCGGGCAGAATCAGAAAGCACCACGGCCTGAAACAGTCCACCAGGCGGAGAGATGACCGAGTGAGTAGGGGCGGCCAGGGCGGCCATCCCAGACTCCGCGGCTGCTGCCTGGGAGCCCCCTCCAGCACTCTCTGCCCGCTTCCGCCGGTAAGTGGCCGCCGCCGTTTCGTAGCGCGGCTCCAGGCGCTTGGCTGGGGTGTTGTGAGGGCGGAGCCCTCCTCTGGAGTCTTGGGCCTTGAAGGTGCTGGGTGCCAGCTGGAAGGAGCCGTACGTCTTGGGCGGGGGCTGCTGGTCGAGGCCGTGAGGAGGCGGGGGTGGCTCCAAGTCCAGAGGGGGCGGCGGGCGGCAGGGAGCGAAGGCACCGGAGGAAGGAGGCAGCGCAGCCGAGCGGATCACCGGGGAGAAGAGCTTCCGCCCAAAGTCCTACGAGCAGATGGGGAAAGGGTTAGGAGGCTGCTGGAACACCCGTCAGCAATCTCCTCCACAGCGCTGCTTTCATACACTTCCTTACAGCATCGCTAGTCCTGCATTGCAGGGGGTTGGACTAGATGACCATTGGGATCCCTTGCAACTCTACAATTCTAAGTCCCGAAACAGGAATGAGTTCTGAACCAGGACAGTCGCATTTCGAATCTCACTTCCGCCAAGAGAGCAGCAAAGTCCCCCTCTCTCGGCTCCAGCCCCTTGCCTGGTTGTGTTTGCTCATCGCAACACAAAACGTTAATTAAAAACCTCTAAAGACACATGCCAAAAGCCAGAAGACGCGTGCGGTGCTTTGAACACTCTGAAGCAACCCACTGCCAGACCCCACATAAAGCAAAGATTCCTCTCTTGTTGACACAACCTCTTTATATGTTGCAAGGCTGAGAACACCCCCCCCCCCGGAAGTTGCACCCTTATTCCAAAGCCCTAAATGGCTTCGGTCCTGTATACCTGAAGGAGCGTCTCCACCCCCATCGGTCAGCCCGGACACTGAGGTCCAGTGCCGAGGGCCTTCTGGCGGTTCCCTCGCTGCGTGAAGCCAAGTTACAGGGAACCAGGCAGAGGGCCTTCTCGGTAGTGGCGCCCGCCCTGTGGAACGCCCTCCCTTCAGATGTCAAAGAAAACAACAACTACCAGACCTTTAGAAGACATCTGAAGGCAGCCCTGTTTAGGGAGGCTTTTAATGTTTTATAGATTATTGTATTTTAATGCTCTGTTGAAAGCCGCCCAGAGTGGCTGGGGAAACCCAGCCAGATGGGCGGGGTATAAATAATAAATTATTATTATTATTATTATTATTTACTTCCAGCCTACTCACCTTGTTGTCGGATTCATCCCCCAAGGACCCCTCGCTGTCGCTGTCCGTCACTCGTTCCTTGCATTTGAGGTCAACATCAGCAGGGTTGAACCCATCCTCAGCTGTAAGAGGGCAGAAGCATGAGTCAGCAAGACACCTGACCACCTCCAAACATCCCCCACTCCCTCTCCAAAACTCTCCTGGAGAGGCAGAGATTTTTATCCGAGAGAGATAGGATTACTGCAAATCTGCAAATTCACTTACTGCAAGTACAGGCAAAATGCAGAGGGTTTATTTTTAAATTTTTGCATGGAAAGGTGTGTGCGTGTGTTAGAAATTATAGCTGCTGTCCCCTGGAAGAGATCTAAATTAGGGGTGCTCAGGGTGCAGAAGGGAGCTGAGTAATCAGAGGAAAAGAAGGTGCTGGTAGTGGGCCAATTACCAGGGCACAACAAAACACTGCGCAGGAGGGAAAACGAGAGGCAGAAATGTCCATCTCTTTACCTGCCCACAGCCCAGCAGAGCAATCTGGCTTCTGGTGCATTCAGAGAATCTTGTTCAGTAAATAATCAAGATTGCATTTAAATGCAGATTAGTTACCTTTTAATGCCAGTACACACCACCACGTTCACAATCTAAAAAGCAAGTAGCAACAAGAATGGGACTATCCCACTCCTGTAATAAATGCCTTTTGGCTAAAGTAGGGATTAGGAAGACACGTTATACAGAATCAGACCACTGGCCTCATCTACCTCAATACTGCCTGCAGTAACTGGCTGTTGGATGCTCTCCAGGGTGCCAAGCAGGAGTCTACCTGGAAATGCCAATGATTAAGCCTGGGGTCTTTTGCATGCAGGTCACCTGGCTCTACCGCCGAGACCATCCAGCCTCAATAAAGCAGCACAGCAAACTGCCTCACTCTGCATTCTATCCCATATGACGGATTGTGTGCAAGGGAATCGGGACATAGAGATGCTTGTTTGAGAGAAGCTTATTCCACATAAACTAATGCAGGGTACGATGATCTCCTGTGGTACAGAAAACACTGTTGGGGTTTTTTATAAATAGGGAAGTCTGAGCCATTGTGGTTATGGGAGTAAGATTGAAATGGCCCCTGGGAGGAGATTCCACGCTCCCCAAGGGGGGGTGTCATCACTCCACTCCTCTGCCCTCACTTTGCACCCCCTCCCGCCACCAATATTTTGAGTTTTATCCCTCTTTCTTCCCTTCTGTGGTGCAATTTGGTGATTACAGCGGCTTGCCTAAAGCTACTGTTCGAAAAGAGGTGGCTGCTTCCATTGCTGAATTGAGTTTGTGTCTAGAAGAGGAAATTCCATTCATTTATTTGAGCTAATAAAATCTGAACGGTTTGTGTAGCGGGGAACATTTGTTTAGCTTACAGTGTAATAGCACAGCTTGTCACTGCAGGTAAAGAACAGTCGGTGTTGCACTCTGACCGAAGTAAATTAAAGTTCCTCTTTATTGGCAAGACTGTATAAATCGGGAGGAGGGAAAAAACACGGCGGAATCATAGAATCGCATTGTTTGAAGGGACCCTGAGGATCACCTAGTAGGAATATGGGATGAAACCTGCAAACCTTGGCGTTATCAGCACCACACTCTAGCCAACTGAACTATCCAGACATTCAGTAAAGGTAAAGGGACCCCTGACCATTAGGTCCAGTCGTGTCCGACTCTGGGGTTGCGGCGCTCATCTCGCTTTATTGGCCGAGAGCCGGCGTATAGCTTCCGGGTCATGTGGCCAGCATGACAAAGCTGCTTCTGGCGAACCAGAGCAGTGCATGGAAACGCCATTTACCTTCCCGCCAGAGCGGTTCCTATTTATCTACTTGCACTTTGACGGGCTTTCGAACTGCTAGGTGGGCAGGAGCTGGGACCGAGCAACAGGAGCTCACCCCGTCGCAGGGATTCGAACCGCCGACCTTCTGATCAGCATGCCCTAGGCTCTGTGGTTTAACCCACAGCGCCACCTGGGTCAGTACAGCCACACTATTCTGCAATCTGCATAAATCGTGCTAACGAGCGCATATATATACTTGGCTTGCAGATTTTCACTCTGCTTCTCTCCCAGTCATGGAAAGGGAGAAAGTGTTGTGCAAGGCACTGAATCCCTAGAGATCTTACTAATTTTCTCCACTTCTTCAGCTTCTGAGAGAGCAGCATCTGGGAGATAGTCCACCAGCGCATCTTTGCAGTCTTAAATGTTAGGAACTTAAGGAATTCTGAAGATGCTAAATCCCAAGTACCAGTACTAATTTCCCAATACCATTTTCCATGCCCACAAACTACAATCTCAGAATACATAGAGAAAAAAAGATACCCGCATCGATAATGGTAGCCATTTCTTCATCCTTGGCGCTACATTATCCGTGCAGCAAATCAAAAGATATTTCACAAAAACCTAACTCTTTCTTAAATCCATGGGGGGGGGGGGTGTCACAGCCTTTCCAGTCCCACCCAATCAACTTTAGCATTGTAGAACTGAGTGTCAAATATAACTTAAGGGGCCCAGCTTCTTCGCCTCTACAAGCTACCAGAAATCGCAGAAAATCCTGCCTCCTTGGTTTCACTGAATTTTACCAGATTTAACATCATTTGATAACAGATTAAGTACAAGGTTTGTGTGGCACGTGGTGGATTTGCATGAATTTGGGTTTTCAGGATGACAAACTGGGCTCCCACCGCCCCAGAAAGCAACTTTAAGGCATGCCTTGCTAGTCCCCAAGCTAGGGGTGCCTATAACACAGTTCTGAATAACCTCTAGTCTGCTAGGGGCAAACAGATCTCCTAGCAAGAGTTGGGTGAGTGGGTAGGTAAGAATATAGGTACACTGATATTTCTAGCATAAGAGCAGCACCAAGGCCATACAGGACCACACGCTATTCTTGTTGCAGATGTGAGGGCAACCGTTAGCAGACCAGAAAGCCTATTCCAAAACAGTGCAGGTCTTATTGCTGAAAATCAGTCCTCCAGCTTTCAACTTAAATTTAATGCTGAACTATTAGTTCATGGTTTGCATCAAGTTATTGAAACCACAGCATTTATTTAACATGTCATCTTCCTCACCCCCAATGTATTTGCAATGTTCCTCATCCTTTGCTTTAGGAGGCGGGCAGCCATACAGGAATTTAGGGCAACAAGTTTAAATACTCTGAGCTCCATGTGGTTCAGGGGTAAGCGAAAACCTTGTGCTAGCATTTTGGGCAGGGAATCCTTACCAATGACGTCGTCATCACCCTCCTCTTCGCAGATGACCATTCGCTCCTCGTCGCTGGTCATGTCCTCGCTGGTTGTGCGCTGAGAGCGGGAGGCACGGGAGGGGTGCAGGTGCAAGGAGTGCCTGGGGCCTTCGCCTGGGGTTGCAAACGGGGACCCCGAAGGGCCCAGCCCCCCGAATTGCCCCTTCCCACTGACATACAGAGACTGTCCTGAGCACATCTGGAACAGAACAGTGTCATCTGTTAGAGCCTCGCATCTCCCAGAGCAACGAGGCCATCCTTGATCTGCGACCTGAAGGATTTTTGCCAGGTCAGACTTCAGCTGAAAGAAGGAACTGCGTGGCAAAACAACAGCTGAACCAACAAGGAAGCCGCAGAACTAGCGTAGGCCAGAAAAGGCTATGTGGTGGTACCACAACTCCCTTTACAAGCTCCCAAGTCAGGGTACGTGTCTGAGCGACGCTGCCTTTGCCTTGCACTCTTTCTTGTGTTTGTGCACGTGAGCTGGGTTTGCAGCAAGCAATGATCCCTTCTCCTCCCTCCTTCCCAAAGCCCCAATTCCCCTGGAATTGATCAGAGCCCAGATTCTCCATGACTTCCTACTGCCCTGCCCCTGGCCGCCAGAACCCGAAAATGTGCCAACGTACCTGGGTGAGCTCCTGCAGCACCTGGCTGTCGCGGTCGCTCTCCATCCCATGCACCCCACTGTGGGAGAAGGCCCGGGGGCGCTGCGAGCCAGGCCCCGCCGAGGGCAGGATCCGCTCCCCATGGCCGTGGCCGGATCCTACCATGCCTGCCTTGCCCTCTGGCCCCAGCAGCACCTGCATCTCGGAAGGGCCTGGTGGGGAAGCAGAGTGTGGTAAGACAAGAAGGAGAGAGCCTTAAAGCAAGGGGGGGCAGAGAGACATGAAAGGAGCTCACCTCCTGGCACAGCAGCGGTACCCGTCTCAGACATGCTGCGCTCTCGGGTCTCCTTGGAGCACCCCCCTGGCCCTGGGGGCTTCACGTCTGAGCTAGACTTCTTCCGATCTTTGTTACACCACTTCCAGTCAGGGTGAGCTTTGAAATGGGCTTCCTTCACCTGGGTTTTTTGGGGGGAGGTGGGGGGGGGAGAGAGAGAGAAAAGTCGAGAACGGAGAGAAATGAAGAAAAGATTCCTAGGCAATGTACCAGCTACTGAGGGGGCAAAGCGGGAATGGCTGTTGCACACGCCACGCCGCAAAAGTTAAAATTTCTGTGCAAAGGAGATCTGAATCTAAAACAGGCATCCCCAAACTTCGGCCCTCCAGATGTTTTGGACTACAATTCCCATCATCCCTGACCGCTGGTCCTGTTAGCTAGGGATCATGGGAGTTGTAGGCCAAAACATCTGGAGGGCTGCAGTTTGGGGGTGCCTGATCTAAAATGAGCAAATTATGCATCATTCCCATAGGCTGTGATAAGAAACGATGCAAGACACCGAATCCCTGCTCCCTATAAAACTCCAGCTTCTGATATTTTACTAGGCTTTACCTACGAATTTTTCAAGCATATCTTGGCAACCTAAAGGCCAGAGACTTGCTTTTGTAATTACATGAAAGCAGATATTCTTCAGAAACTCAGGTCTGCAACCATACCGCCTTATGTAACTTTCCTGTACTCCTGAAAAGCTTACATACATACATACAGCCCTGGCTTTCACCATCAGGCCCTGCTCTTAGGAGACAGAATGCTGGATGAAAGGAGCCACTGATCTGACCCAGCCATGCTAGCTGCACTATGGGAGGCAACAGCACTTGCAGATAAGACGCCCGACTTGCTCTCCGTGTTACGCTCCCTAGGAGGCTGTACCTGGAAGGCCAGGTCGTGGTACTTCTGTTTCTCCTTGGGCCCCAGCGCGTACCACCACTCGCCTAGGATCTTGCTGACGGTACGGTTGTCTTGGTTGGGGTGCCGTTGGTGCACCAGGGCCCGGTGTCGCTTGCTGAAGATCATGAAAGCATTCATAGGCCGCCGGATGTGATCTTTTTCTCTCTGCGAAAAAAAGGGGTGTGTGTGGATGCAAAGAGCACCAAAGCCACAACTAAACTTATATTTTACCCAGGGTGAACTCTGAATACTGGTGGAGCATGAATGTGGAGAAGGGAGGCTGAGGAATATGAGAGAGAGAGAGAGAGAGAGAGAGAGAGAGAGAGAGAGAGAAGATGACAGAAAATGTTCCCTCACCTTGTTAGGACTGCGCCCATCCTTCTCGGAAGATGAATCTCGGTCTTTGGGCAGAGCACTCAATGACTGGGTACGACGCTTGCCCGGCAGCAGTGGGAGTTGCATCTCAGAAGATACAACGGACAGGAACCTAGAGAAGGAGGTCCAATTTCACCATCTTCTCCAAACTATTCCCAGCGCCGCCACCTCGCCCGGGTCTCCTGACATCCTCCTTCAACTTAACCATGTTCCCTGTTCCCTCTCTGTTTTAGGGATCTCTCCCAACTGCCTCACGCCGCTCCTTCCAGCAGCACATTCCCTGCTCCACTGTGCTGTGGGGTCCCACCTCTGTTGTGGACTTATAGCTTGCGCAAGTCGCCCACAGCTATAAAACAGCTGTCGGTCAGGTGGGGGGGGGAGCTGTGACCTCGCAAGGCTGTTGGAAGGAGAACCGCAACAAACCACGATGGAGTAGCCCCAGAACTCACGCATCATCGTGATCGCTCTCTGTCTCGCTGTCCAGGCGTGAGTGCCCTGGGACGTCGTCCTCATGCTGGGCTGGCCCTCCGCTCCCTCCAGGAGTCGCCGCTGATGGCTGGGAAACTGGAGTTGGGCTGTCAGGGTGTGAAGTGTTTGGCCTCCCTGCTTCGGCCCCCGAAGACACGCCAGGGAGCTCATGGGCCACGGCAGCTGATTCTGGAGGTTCTGAAATGGAAAGCCTCAGGTGAGAATGAACAGCCATGTGCTCTTGCGGAGGAGGGCAAGGAGTTGCACGCACGCAGGATCCTACCTCCTGGCCTGTCCCATAGCAGGAAGCCTTGGTGGAAATTCTGCACCCGCCCCCTTTCTTCCCCGGCCCCGCCCTGCGCACTTGCCTTTGTTCTGATTGGATGTAGACGGGTGGCTGACAGGCTGCTGGCCTTCGGTCGGCTGCACGGAGGAATCGGGCTGGCTGGGAGCCAGGAAGGGCACAAGGGAGTGCCACGGGAACACAGCCACAGACCGTGGCTCCACATTTGTCCACACTGGAAGGAACGGGAGAAGAAAGAAAGTGTTGCAACAGTCGGCTCAGGCCAGCAAGTAAAATAAAGGGAATAGGAGACTGGGAGTCAGGGCTCCAGGGTTGAATCAGTCCAAGTCTCCCTTCCTCCCCTTTCTCTCTCATGCACACCTCTAACAGCCTCATCCCAGTTGTGTTTCTGTCCTCAGTCCTAGCAGCCACAATCTGTGCCATGCCTTATCGCTAGCTTCTAGGTCCCTGGGGGTGGGAGAGATTTTCTCCTTTGCCTGCCAGGAAGCAACACCCCCCCTCCTCCGCCCTTCCCAGCTGGAAGCCAGGCAAAGGAATTTTACAGCTGCAGGAGGGGAAGGGGAGGGAAGGGGCGAGGGGCCCAGCTCACTCAGACTCCCACGCTTGCTGGGGCAGCCAAGCTACTTGGCTCCATCCCAACCAGAGGGCTTGAGAGCATCCTCAGGAGCTCAGGCTGTGTGGGGCAGGGAAAGCCAAACGGCGCCCCAGGGTTGTGCCCCTCAGGAGAAGAAGGTCCTCCCCACCTAGGAAGAAGTGTCGATAGACATCAGCACCACCACCCCCCATTAGAAGCTATTCCTTGAAGGTGAAAGTGACCTGCTTGCACTAGCTCTCCCTCCCATCACTTCCTGCTGCCCCTATATCAGGCTAAGCAAGACTTCCTTCTTGGGGTTCCAAGAAAAGGCTACTATTGCGTAGGAGAGAGAGAGACCTGAGCTGGCTTGCATGTGTTTGCGTATGCGTGTACGCACACAATCAAATTTGCAGCATCTGTACTTCCTGGTTCTACGGCACCCAAAAAACAAACCGCGTATGCAACACCAGTAAGCCCAAAACATTGTGTAAACACCTCTACAGGACACTCCCAGCTCTACGGCACGTGGACCCACAGTGTCTGTCCACTACAGCTTAAGACAAGTGTGACTAAACCAGAGCCTTGCACCACTGCAACAAACCACATCATGTGTTGTTGTTTTTTACAGGAAACAACCCAGGACACATTGCAGGGCTGCCTAGATCAGTCATACAGTGGCAGCAGCAGGGCTCTCTGTTTCAGCCTCAAACAAACAATTAGTGCCACCTCTACCACCATCCCACGAACAGCCTCTACAAAACACAGCTGACATGCATAACTGGAAAACTACATGCTAATCAGCTGTGCACAAAGATGCCTCAGGCTTAATTCTGTGGCGTGAGTAGTGTTGATTCTAAACAACAGCACAAACCTACAGCACAACCTAACATACTTTATGCTACCCTCATCCCTGTGAAGCAACTGCTGCTCCGGGTCACCTGCGTTCTTAAGTGCTCAGCACTCCACAAGCAGTAATATACCTACCAGAAAACCAATTCATACTTAGTTTTGACTATACTTTGGTGGAATAATACACAGAAGGCCGCAGGTTTGATCTCTGGCATCCCCAGCTAAAAAGGTCAGGCCGGGAAATGCCTCTACCTGACGCCCTGGGATGCTGCTGCCAGCCAAAGTAGGCAATGCTGAGCCAGATGGACAAATTATCTGTCCTGGTATATAAAGTTACCCATGTTACTGCCTTGCTCATCATTCCTTTGCAGGCTGGGGGCTTTCGATTTTATTTGGATTTTACTTACGGTTTGGGATTTTTTAAAAAAATTGGATGTAATTGTTTGATAAGAAGAATTCTAAAATCATAATAGAACCCGGGAGGGGGGCTCTGCTTCCCAGAAAGAAAGGGATAGTTCTATTCCCACTGCTGAGCCCCTTTCCCATCATTCCTCTCTCTCTTCCTTCCTTTGCATCCCCTGATGGATCAGTCACATCGGTCCTGTGCCTGCGTGTAAAGTTAACTCAATTATTAAAAGCACTCAGCGCATCGTGGTTGGACTGTGCCGGGAAATGCTGGCTCAGTGGCTTCCTGTCCTCCGGCTGGTGACCACATCCCTATGCAGAGGGGGAGGATGAGAAGGGAGGGGGGGCGACAGCAGAAGGAAGGGCACGAAATAGTAAGACCCTCCCTCCGGTCTCAGCAAAGCAACAAGGCTCTTAAAATGTCATGACTGGAGGCTGCCCCCACCCACCCACACCCAAGTAAAGATTACTGATTTAGCTTCCAAGATTGAAGCCGCTGTCCATCAAGAAAAACTACAACACACGTGACAAAGAAAGTACAGACACATCAGAAAGGGGGGGCGTCTGAAGCTGCACCATGTGGAATCCTGGCATCCCGCGTCCTTCCCTGACCCCCAAGATGCCCTCCGCCCCAGCATCCAACACAGAGAACAGGACAAAAAAAATCCAATTTTGTCATAAACCAACCGCAAGCCCACCACCATTCTCTAAGCCTCAATTTCTCATCTACAGAGGCGGAGACAAAGCAAGCAAGTTCACAGATCTGGCATGGATGCAAGACACGACATGCAAATTAAAAGAACTGAAAGCATGAAAACAGCAACACATGGAATCTTTCTCCAATCACCTTTCCACAGAGGATGCTAATAAAGGGGTGGGGAGGAGAGGGGAGGAGTGCCCATAGGGAGGGGCTTCAAACAAAACAGGGTGCCCAGCTGTAAACTCAGTCAGGGTTGCCACCTTTACCACAGGCTGCTGTGTCTTTTTACTGCAACCAGAAATGCTGGGGGAAAATGCTGCTGTTCTGTCACTTGCAACATCTCCAACTCCAAGAAAAAGTTCACCTGGGTGCCAAGCTGCTGCTAGCATAATGGACCACCAAACACAATACTGCAAATTCGAATATCCAACATTTGCTCCTTGTCTTAAGACAAGGAATAGAAATAGTAGCCATGGAAGGGGGGGAGAGAAACTTCGAATACCATTCCACATCTACAGCCAACTGACCTCCTGAACTTAAAAGGGGACTATGTGAATGAAATGGAAATATCAAGGAACCCAGGCCCCCTTCCATCCTGCAGATTTCACCTCTACAGTCGTCTTAGTATGAAATGGAAGACACCCTCAATCTCTTGCGACACAAGAAAGGTTAAAGGTCAGCTTCAGGTCAACTATATCTTCCAAATCACCCATCTTTCCAGCACGAAGAGAGTACGAGAGAAGACCAAGGCGTGCCTTGCATGTCTCCATACACAAACAAATCCACCTTTCAGAATTACCACTCTGCAACCCAGAACTCACTGACCGAACATGCCTAGCCCCCTGTGCGGCAGAGGGGGCAACGCTGACGGGGGTCTTTCTGTGGAGAACATCCCAAGGCGTGTTGAGCCGTTGTCCTGAGGGCAGGTGGACCACGTGTCTCTCAGCTGCCCAGTCCGGAGAGCATTCTCCCCCTGCCCTTGCCCTGGGGAGGGAGGCGTGGGGGGTGGTCTCTTTAGCAGGCCTACTGAAGTCTGCAGCTCTGGGTGTGCGCTGGGTCAGCAAGCCCCTTCCCCTCCACGGCAGAGGGCCGCCTTAGAAAGTCCCATGCAGGGCGAAGGCCAGCTGGATGTCAACAGTCTGAAGGCTCACCACCGCACTGCCGCCCATGTGCAACAGCAGCAGCAGGAGGGGCAACACTCTTCTCCTACGGCCTGCTCTGGTCCTCACAGGCGCAGCAGTGTGTCCGGCAGTCGGCATGGGGTAAGTTAGGGAACATCTTAGGGTGGGGGAGCAGCGGGAGGCGGGGTAGGTAGCCGTGCGACGGTGGTGGCGTGTGTGTGCGCGCACCCATGTGCGAAGCCGGCTGCTCTGGCGGTGTGTGCAAAAAGAGAGGGGTGTGTGGGTCCAGCAGTGTTGAGAGGAAGGTGCTGGTGTGGAGAGAAAGAGAGAGGGAGGGAAGGAAGGAAATACAGGCTGCTTTGAGGTGCAGTTTCTAGAGGTGGGTGTGTGCGAGTGTGCAAGGGCACTTTAGCAGCAGCAGCAGCCCCTCAGCGATGAAAGCGGGTGGGTAGGAAGGAGAGGGGCTGGAAGGGGGGCGGAGAGAGGAGGGAGGGAGAGAGAGAGCGCCCACACCGCCTGCCCCGATCCCCGGCCAGAGGCTGTCGCCTGGCAGGATTACGGTGTGCGCGCATTGGGAAGGCAGGAAGAGACCGGGGAGGGGGGGAAGGGGAGGGGATGGGGAGAGGTCGCGAGTTGTCCGCCTGTTCCCGTCTGCCCGCCTCCCCTTCCTCCTCCTCCTCGCAGCTACTGTCGGCGACAGGCGGGCGGTTGCTTGTCGCGGGGCGTCTTGACGGAGACGGAGGGAGGAGGCTGTCGCTGCTGCTGCTGCTGCTCCGCCTGTCGCGCCGTCCCCTCCGGTTGTAACGTTGTAACCAAACACCATTCACTGCCTGCCCGCCTCCTCCCTCTCGCAGCCGCTCTGGGCTACGAACAAGGGCGGCCCCCTCGCCCGAACCGCCCTCCTCTCGCTCTCCTCGCCCGCTCCCTCCTTCTCCTCACTCACTCGCGCTCTCTCTCTCTCTCTCTCACTCACACACACACACACACACTCACGCAGACTGCCGTCGTCACGCATGCCCAATTAGCCCCCGCCGCGCCATTGGCTGCCGCCGCGCTGGGTCATTCACATGCAAATGAGCACCCCTCCCTGCCGCACGCACCGCAGCCGCCCATTGGCCGCCCCTGGAATGTCAGTCATATGCAAATCCGCGAGCCGCCGCGAGGGTGGTGGTGGGGGTGAAGGAACGGATCGCGGGGCGGGCGAGAGAGAGAGAGAGAGAGAGAGAGAGAGAGGTGGGGGGTGAAAGGGATTCCCATTGGCCGTGGTTTACTACCAGTCGCCTTCTCCTCCTCCTCTTCTCCCGCCTCCCGCTGCTCCCCCCCCCCCGTCTTCTGTCTTGTACTCTACCGCCGCCTCAGGCCCGCCCGTCGGAACCCAGGGAGAGAGGGAGAGACCACGCCCGGGGAGAGGGGGGGAGCAGAGGAGAGAAAAAGGGAGGCGAAGTGAGGGAAGAGGGGGCAAGAGAGGCGTGATAAGGGGGGCAGGGGAAGGATGGGGCGCGAGAAGGCGGGAAAGGCCTGGGGGTGTGTGGAGGGGTATGGAAATGAGGGTGGGGGCAAAGGGTGGAGGGGGTCGGGGGCAAAGGGGGGAAATGAGAGTAGGGGGCATAGGGAGGAAGGGTGGGGCAAAGGGGTAAGCGGGAAAAGAGGAGGGGCAATAAAAGGGAAGGTGCAGGCAGGAAGTAGTGATGGGGCCAACCAGGTCAAAAGTAAAAAAAAAAAGGAAACAAATAGGGCTGGTGCAGTTTTGTTTTGTTTTTAAGACAAAGCAAAGTAGGGAAGGGATATTAAGGAAAGCTGTGCAAGATTTGTGGTGCTTGGTTTTACCCCCCCTGCTTATTGACTTAGCACACAAAGGTCTAGGACCTGGAAGAGGTAAAGGGTAAAGGGACCCCTGATCATTAGGTCCAGTCGCGGAGGACTCTGGGGTTGTGGCGCACATCTCGCTTTATTGGCCGAGGGAGCTGGTGTACAGCTTCCAGGTAGAGCAGAGAGCAGCACACGGAAATGCCGTTTACCTTCCCGCCAGAGCGGTTCCTATTTATCTACTTGCACTTTGATGTGCTTTCTGAATTGCTAGGTGGGCAGGAGCTGGGATCGAGCAACGGGAGCTCACCCCTCGCAGGGATTCGAACCGCCGACCTTCTGATCAGCAAGCCCTAGGCATTATGGTTTAACCCACAGCACCACCCTGGGAGAGACCAGGGTTCAAATCCTTGCTCAAGAGGTGAAGCTGGCTGGGCGTGACCTTGGACCAGTCACCGCCTCTGAGCCTCGGCTACCTCCTAGGGTTGTTGTGGGGATTTGAGGGGGGGGAGAACTAGGTACCCTACCTTGATCTCCTTGGGGAGAAAGGTGGAGTGTAAATGCAGTGCATAATACACCCCATATGCCCCTTCCCCACCCACTTTGTGGGCACCCGCTTGGATCATACTCACTCCTGTGGCCACACATGCCCTGTGAGGGGGCACCACATCGAATAGGTTCGCACGCAGAGACATGGACACACGCATACACACCAGCATACCCTTGATAAGGCGCACGCCTGGCTAGCTATGCGCATAGACAGACCCACATGTGGGATTAAGTGCATCCTTGTGTAACACCTGAATGGGGCACATAGGCACAAGCCCAGCTAAGCAAGCAGACTGATGGAGACCCGTTAAGTTGAGTGCATCACCGTCACACTCCCAGATACATACGTGTCCGTATATTAAAGTCACTCCTATCATACTACTCACACATATGCACTGAAGCTGCTTCTGCTGGCAGGCAGCCCAGTGCGGCTGGGGATTAAGAGCTTGCAGCACAGACGCATTCCTGGGATAATCTATCCTCCCTGGGGCAGGGTGGCGGGAAAAAGGAGTGTGGGCGGGGGGGGCAGTGAACCCTGAGTGTCGTGCACTCCAGGGCACCCCCCTCCGTGCCTCCCCTGCCACAGAGCTGCCTCCGCTTGCCTCCCTATGACTCACACTCGCCTCCTCCCTTAGCCCCTTCCCCTCCCTGAGTACCACAGCCCCTTCCCCCGCAAGACTGACTCAATGCTGCCTCTGCTCACAGCTGGGGGTGGGTGGGTTGTAGCCAGCCTCTTTCCCCCAGCAGGCAGCCAATAGGCTATGAGGTGAAGTAAGGAGACACGTAGGAACACCCCCCCATCACACACACACCAATACACGAGCACACACACACCAGATCTGGGAACAAGGCCAGGCCTGGGCGAGGATCCCATTGTTGAGGGAATTGGGGGGGGGTAAGAAGGAGAGGACACAAACACACCACTCCCAGCACGCACTGCCTTACGCCAAGGGCGGGGTGGAGGGGAAGACTGACCATGACGTTGGGGCTGGCGGGGGGGGGGGAGAAAAACAATTGCACAGAAAAAGCGCCACCCACGCTCACTCTGCAATGCACATCGACTCACATGCAGATAACTCATAGGAGCCTAGCCTTCCTCATGCTTCTGCCCTGACACAGCCACGCATGCTGCATGCAGACCCACTGCCTCATGCAACGCAGGAGCCCGCAGCAGAACTTTTTGTCTGCAAACTCTGCAGCCCAAGGGCAACGCACACGCTCCACCTTCTTATGCCCTCCCAGTGCAAAGGACAGAAGGTAGCACAGAGGGAGGAAAACATGACAAGCCCCTTTCCTCCTCAGAAATCCGCAGAACAGGAGGCACACGACACTCAAAACTCGGATATACCTCTCTCGGTGAACGACAGAAATCAGAGCTGTATTTTAAGTTCCGTACTTCATAGGTGGCTTGAAGGGAGGAGCGACTTACAGCGCATCATCCTGTCCATCTAAAAGGAATGCAGGGGGCCTCCAGATTAAATGGACCTAAGCGTTGGCCACCAGATCCCGGACGATCCATACTTCCTCCAAGGAGTTCAGGGCCACATAAAGGGAGCTATCCCAGAACGCTGAGCCTTTCTGGTTCTCATCCGCATAAATGCAAGCAAGCAACATTAGAAGTTTCACTGGTGAGTGGTCCAACTCCCTGCAAAGCAGGAATCTCAACTAAAGCAGCCATGGCAGATGGCCATCCAACCTCTGCTTAAAAACCTCCAAGGAAGGAGTCCACCATCTCTGGAGGGAGATGGGCTCAACTGGGATTGTCCTCCTCTTTCAAGGCGAATGTGCTTCTGGCTTAATTCCTGTCCTGCCTTGACTGAGGCTAAGCCGTCACTCAATGTGGTCATCCCATAGCCAGGCTAAACCACTTCAGGCCTAAAGATGCACATGACTCAATGCTCTTCCATACAAAAAACATGCATTCCACATAGAAAACTGAACTGGGGGGGTGGGGGGGGGAGAAGGTGAGGCAAGAGCCTTACTCCTCAACATGCTAGTAAATGGCATGGAGGGATATTGATCACAGTTATGCGGAAGATTATTCAATCATCTGAGTCACTGCCTGAGTCGAAAACGGTACGACTCAGATACAGGTTGACCACCCCCAGTGACCACTAGCCGTTAAACGTTTGTTAACCTAGTACTGTGTTGATACAAATACAACACCAGCCACTGTAGGGGGAAAGCTGCGTTCTTGAGCACACACGCAAAGCTGCGAAGAGGGCAACCGCATATGCCTGCTGCCATCTGTTCCCATCTGGATTTCCCGCATAGCAGGAGGCTGTGTGCACACTCTGGCCCCTGCATGGGGAGTTTTGCATCCTGGCTGCATCTGGGTGTGCTATGTGTTATACAACTGGCTTGCTGGCGTGCTTTCGGCACTGTCCTCTGTTGGGAGCACAGTCATTTACCATACTAATATCCTGGCACTTTCCAGGGTGTAGGGAACATACGGAATTGTGTAAGAGCAGGTATTCAGTGTTGGAACTAGGTACACGCTGCATTACATAACAGGGAGAAAGCCACTTTATACAACAACCCAGGGCATCAGAGTTCCACTAATGTATGAAGCAGTGGAAGAGGAAAAGGAGACCTGCGTCCCGAAATTCTCATGCTATGAGACCCATAGCGTGGCCTGATATCAGACAGCTTCCTATTCATCCATTTCTCCAAGTATTAACTACTCTGACTGGCAATGACTCTCTAGGGTTTGGGGCAGGGGGTCTTTCCCATAACCTGCTGCTACCTGATCCGTTTTATTTTACCTGAGGATGTCAGTGGTTGCACCAAATACCTTCTTAGGTACAAAGCATGTTCTCCGGCCCTGAGGTATGGTTGGTCCTACTCCAAACATTGCAGAGAGCTGCATCAGAGAGCCAGACCCTAATGCACGTCTAATGCACGTCGGAGTCCACATCCCTCCCAGCCATGCTTTGCACATTTATCATGGTGAGCACTGGTGGATCCAGGCTGGCGAATAAAACGTGAAAAGCCTCTCAGATTCACATTGCAAGAACATACCGGGGGGAGGGGGTTAGCCAGTGTGGTGTAGTGGTTAGAGCAGGGTTTCCCAAACTTGGGGTGCCAGTTGTTTTTGGACTACCGTTCCCATCATCCTTGACTACTGGGTCCTGCTAGCTAAGGATGATGGGAGTTGTAGTCCACAACAAACTGGGTTAGAGTGTCCCAGGACTAGGGCTTGAGAGACCAGGTTCAAATCCCCACTCAGCCATGAAGCTCATTGGGTGACCTTTGGCCAGTTACTGTCTTCCAGCCTAGCCTACCTCACGGGGGAAAATGTATGCCCCCATGAGCTCCTTGGAGGAAAGGTGGGATATAAAATAAACTAACTTGCTGCAGCAAAAAAAAAAAAGTCTGACAGTCCTTTAAACACTAATGAATCTATTGTGGTATAAGCTTTCATGGATTACTGGATACAGTGGACTCTAGTCCACAAAAGGTCATACTCTAATAAATGGGTTAGTGTTTAAGATGCCACAGGATCATTTTGTAGTTTCCCTCCCACATGCAAGTCTGCCAAGCTTGATCGCTTTCCACAGAATGATGGTTTCCTTTTATAAAAGCACAAGACAGGTGTGGAACGCCAGCTTGCAAGCATGAAATTCGCACTTTCAGAGGAAGTGCGAACGTACCCTGAGGTTTGCTCGAGCGGCACCACGACTGCGCCATGGGAAAATACGTGCACGGTGCAATTGCGGAGCACACGTGTGCATGCGATGGATATGCCCGTGCACACGACTGCCCAAGCACGCCCACGCTCAGTGCGAGTACACAAATAAACCCATCGCATGTGAGGGTGTGGGAGTTAGGGAGCTGGCACTACTGCAGTACGCGCAAAATGCACCTAAGCCCCAAGCCATATGCACAAATGTACAACTCCCCTAAATCTGGATCTGGTCTCTCCCGTTGCTGATAAAAATAGAGATGGGGCTCCGAGCGAGCAGCAGGGAGATGGTAGCCTTGGTTACCAGTTGCCGAGAGACAGCAAACTGCAGTTGTGGTGCTGCAGGGAGATGGAGCCAGTGCCTTGGGAATGGGAGAAGCACATGCCACGCTCTCCCTTACCTTGCATGCTCGAGTCCTCACCTCTGTCCCAGGCGTGCTCTTCCCTTCATATGTCCTAGCACCCCAGAGCAGGATGTGCACAGACCTGAACAACCATGAGCCACGGTGTCCTGGTCACACAGAGCTCCAGAACCTGCCCGTCACCACTGCCAAAATGAGGATCCCAGAAAGCAAACCTCAAATGTAACCGCCTGATCTCAGAGTCCCCAAAGAGTGTGTCTAGTTGGGTGCAGAAACCTGACAAAGCACAAGCATGCATTCTTAGCCACCACAAAAGGTCTCTCACAGGTGTGAAAGGGATGGGCTCAGAGGCAGTGTTCGAAATTAGCCAGGTGCCAGGCGCATTTTGTGCCCGGCTTTCGGCCACTTTCGACCAAGTGAAGATGCCTGGGTGCCAGGATGGCGCCTGGCATCTCCACCACCTGGGGATCGATAATTGGATCTGGACTGTTTTCATCCACTAATACCCCACCCAGTTATATTTCATCTGCACAATCGGAATGAATTTCTGGAAACCAATAGATTTTTTCTATGCAGCCTGAGCAGAAGCAGGAGCCATTAAGAGAAAGAGATTGGAATAAGCCAATATATATGTGGACCGTTCCTGGACCAAGGGACTTTCCGTCTTTAAGTTCTCAAAGCTTTTAACTTAGCTCATCTGAACCAGCCAGATGCTTCCTTAGAATCAATCACAGTCAGTCCATTGTCTGGAAAATAAGACTTTAGAACCATCTTGCCCCAAAATGGCAACTAGACGTTCCGTTTTGGCAACAGCAACCTTGGTTTAATGAGCCATTTGGCGTTTAGCTTATATATCTGAGTTTCTAACACTGCTCAGGTACCCAGTGGTTTGGAGTTTGGGTCTCGCATTGTGATTTTGGTGACAGCAGCCACCAGGGGGAGAAAAGAGGTCTGTGAGGCTTCTTATGGTACAGAACAGTCGCTTGGGGGGGGGGGGCAAACTGCAGTCAGCCAGCCGTTCTGTGTATGTTCCTCTTTCTCCACTCACTCGTGCAAGCGTCATGTGATTGCTCCAGCAGTCCTGTGCACGGACGATACACAAAACACAGACTGGTGTGCAATTGGTTGTTCCTATGGGCACCTGCAGTTATATTAATGGCAAATCCAAGTGAGAAGCCTTGTCCACACATGGATGGATGGGCAAACGTACTGCGACATCTGGACACGTGTTCAGCCAGGTCGCAAACTGCATCTACCTGCATGTGGGAATGAGTCCAATGTCTAATAAAAAAAAGTCATGATGTCTGAACTGGTCTCTTGGCTGCGGCAAATGCTTCAACCCAGGTGTCTCAGGGTGAAGAACGGGATGGTGCAGCAGGCATGACTTGCTGCAATGAGGGAATCGGGGGAGGGGGAGGTCACAGCACTGGTCTCCCCAGAACAGCCTCCATGTTCATTCTGCACACTAAAGCCCCATCTGCATCTGCACTACCTATTTAAAGCAGCATCATTCTGGGAACTGTAGCTCTGTTAACCACCTTCAGTGGTTCAGCTATGGTTTTCCCAGTAGTGATGTATGGAAGTGAGACCTGGACCGTAAAGAAGGCTGATCACCGAAGAATTGATGTTTTTGAATTATGGAGGAGACTCTTGAGAGTCCCATGGAGAAGATCAAACCTATCCATTCTTAAGGAAATCAGCCCGGAGTGCTCACTGGAAGGACAGATCCTGAAGCTGAGGCTCCAATACTTTGGCCACCTCATGAGAAGAGAAGACTTTAAAGGAAAATCAGCAAAAACAACACTGCTGCCATGGGCTGCCATACGTCCAGATTTTCCGGGACACTTTGCCTCTGACTGCAGTATGCTGGGTATGTCTGGGAAATTCCGGACGTATGGCAACCCTAAAGTTTATTGTAACTTGAAGCCACTGCCTCGAGTCCTACCCTCAAGAGCAGGAGAAAACAAGCATGCTCCCTATTCCATGTGACAGCCTTTAAGATGGCTATCACATCTTCTCTCAGTCTCCTCTTTCCCAGGCTAAACATACTCAGCTCCTTCAAGCGCTCCTCATCAGGCTTAGTTTCCAGACCCTTGATCATCTTGGTTGCCCTCCTCTGCACACGTTCCACCTTGTCAACATCCTTCTTAAATTGTGCTGCCCAAAATTGGACACAGTATTCCAAGTGTGGTCTGACTAAGGCAGAATAGAGTGGTTCTATTACTTCCCTTGATCTGGACAGTATACTTCTGTTGATGCAGCCTAGAACAGTGTTAGCTTTTTTTGCTGCTGCATCACACTGTTGACTCATGTTAAGCTTGTGGTCCACCAAGACCCCTAGATCCTTTTCGCATGTATTGCATTAAGTCAGGTGTCCCCTATTCTATACTTGTGCACCTGGTTCTTCCTGCCTAAGTGCAGAACCTTGCATTTGCCCCCATTGAAATTCATTTTGTTAGCTTGCGCCCAGTTCTCCAATCTGCCAAGGTCATTTTGAATTCTGATTCTGTCTTCTGCGGCATTAGTTACCCCTCCCAGTTTGTGTCATCTGCAAATCTGATGAGCATTCCCTTAATTCCTTCATACAAGTCATATAATATAATAATAATAATAATAATAATAATAATAATAATAATAATAATAATATATTATTTATACCCTGCCCATCTGGCTGGGTTTCCCCAGCCACTCTGGGCGGCTTTCAACAGAACATTAAAATACAATAATCTATAAAACATTAAAAGCCTCCCTAAACAGGGCTGCCTTCAGATGTCTTCTAAAGGTCTGGTAGTTGTTGTTCTCTTTGACATCTGAAGGGAGGGCGTTCCACAGGGCGGGTGCCACTACCGAGAAGGCCCTCTGCCTGGTCCCTGTAACTTAGCTTCTCGTAGTGAGGGAACCACCAGAAGGCCCTCGGCACTGGACCTCAGTGTCCGGGCTGAACGATGGGGGTGGAGACGCTCCTTCAGGTATACTGGACCGAAGCCATTTAGGGCTTTAAAGGTCAGAACCAACACTTTGAATTGTGCTCGGAAACGTACTGGGAGCCAGTGTAGGTCTTTCAAGACCGGTGTTATGTGGTCTCGGCGGCCGCTCCCAGTCACCAGTCTAGCTGCCGCATTCTGGATTAGTTGTAGTTTCCGGGTCACCTTCAAAGACCTTTATAAAGATGTTGAACAACAACAGGCCTAGGATTGTTTAAAGTTGTTTAAATGATGGTTTAAAGTTGCATGACACTTATTGAAATGCATAGTAGGACTGGGCAATATATCGTTGTCCCATCAAAAACTGGTTTGAAGTCCATATTGTGATATTGGTCTGGTAATTTTTTGACCTGGCAATATATTGTGAATCATTATATGTATGTGTGAGCTATACAAAAATCACAATGGGGGGGGGGGAACCCATGAAGCCAGCCAAGGCCTCTACATAGCTCCATCCTTATTTCAGACATTGTGATATATTGGTATATCGCCATGTTTAAATGGTGATATATTGTGATGTAGAAAACCAGGTATCGCCCAGCCCTAATGCATAGTGCAGATGGAACCCTTCCTACAAATTCTAAAGCCCTTTGCTATCGATAAGATCAAGTTCTAAAATGCCAACACAACACACAGTATCTGTGTGGAGTGGTATTAATCCAGCATGTCTATGCTGGATGATCTACACAGCAGTCTTAAAAGCACCCCCACAAAAATTGCTAGCCCACCTAGGATTGCCTTATTGTTATATCTTGCTCCGAGGCCAACCAATACAGGGTGGGTTAGGAATATTTTAATAAATAACCTCCTAACACATACCTCAGTCATTAGTGGTACACAGCTGGCCTGAAAGGAAAACGGGGGGGGGGGGGGGAGAGATAGAACCAACTCCCTTCCGGTTTACGAACGCTTCCCTGCCCGGAGACAATTTCTATTCACCATACATGAGTAGATATTTAACCCTAACCCAGACCTCTGGGGGTAAAGATTACCCCAGTGGTGCACTTTTAGTTACAGAGTTTACACAGGAGTAGGCCGACAGCAAGGGATTTGGGCTTCCTAGGAAAACCCGAACCAGAAATTATTCCTTTGCATCAGGAAAAATTCAGTTCGCAACAGGAAATTTTCTTATGCCCCGGAGAGCGACCTAATTGAGCATGTTCGTTTTACCTATATTTAGTAAGCAAAGCTAAATCGTTGGAAACTGCCGCGCTTGCCTGGAACCAGCATCTCTCTGGTGTTGCTAATGCGCTTATGAAACAGAAAATTCTGCATGGGGAAATAAAAGCACTCTAAAATTGCAAGTTGGAGCCAACCAGGTTCTCCCCCAGAGTGGACCCACTGAAAATGGGCCCAAGGTAGTCAAGGAATCATAGAGTTGGAAGGGATCCCAAGGGTGATTTAGCTCAACGTCCTACAACACAGGACTCACAGCTAAAGCATCCCTGACAGATGGCTGTCTAACCTCTGCTTAAAAACCTCCAACCTCCACAACTGTTCCACTGTCAAACAGCTGTTAGCAAACAGAAAGTTCTTCCTAACGTTTAGTCGGGATCTCCTTTCTTGTAATTTGAATCCACTGGTCCAGGTCCTGCCCTTTGGAGCAGCAGAAAGCAAGCTAGTCATGGTCATCAAATTCAATGAGTCTTCTCCTGAGCATGATTGACATTCGATACAGCCCTTTCCATTTTGGAAAATTTTCCACCCTACATTATTTGCCTACCACATAGTCCTTCCAAGATATTACTGTGCTGGAGACAAACAATATCTCCAAACTTCACCCACTTACCATTTGCAGTTCTCTTTAAGAAAGTTTCGGACATGTCTATGTCTTACACATACATATATGCACACATTCCAAGAAACACAACTGACTTTTACATTAGGGGTTTTTCTAATTCTCTCAAAAAAATGTAACGTGTTGGGGTAACAGATTTCCAAGAGAAAGTGACAGGCCTAAAAGCCTTCAAGGTGGTCTTCAACTCTCCCAGCCATTAATCATATGTTACACAGCTCTTGGCATCATCTAAGCAGGTTAAAAACAAGTTGATCTCAAACTGATCAAAACTAGCACTTAGCCAAACTGGTTGGTGGGCTGGTTGGTTGGTTGGTTGGTTAGTTAGCTAGATATCCCACCTTTTCCCCAGGACAAAGACTCATGGTGGCTCACAAAAAAAAATTAAACTGGACTTGGTAGCATGAGACTCTTAATCTCAGAGTTGTGAGTTCGAGTCCCAACGCTGGGCAAAAGATTCCTGCATTGCAGAGGGTTGGACTAGGTTATCCTTGTGGTCCCTTCCAACTCTATAATTCTGAGTTCAGGCTCCTGCTCCCAGCCTACATTAAAACCCTATTGCTGTTTTGATGTGGACAAGACTAGGGCAACTTCTTTAGGCAGATTCAAGCCAGGAAAGCAGTGCCAGTTCTAAATATCCAAGGCTCCTTTCAGTGACATAGGAACTGAAGAGCAGCCCTCCTGGATCAGGCCAAAGGCTGATCTAGTCCAGCATCCTGTTCTCACAGTGGCCAACCAGATGCCTATGAAAAGCCCGTGCGCAGGACACAAACACGACAACCTGGGAACTTGCTTACTTATTTTTGAACAAACTTGTTTTTCTAGATCAGGCTTATCCGGCTCACGACCCAACCAAGTCAAATGCAACCCACCCAATGTGTACGGACATGCACAGGATAGCTTGGCTAACCTGGCATTGATGAGAATACTGTAGGATCTCTCTTACACAGACACAGACAAATGCTTATAGAATCAAAGAAGTGTAGAGTTAGAAGGGACCCCCACAGGTCATCTAGTCCAACCCCCTGCAATGCAGGAATCTCAGCTAAGGCATCCATAACAGATGACACTCCATCCCTCGCGGGAGCTGGGACAAAATTTGGAAGCTCTGTGTGCCTCTACCTCCGGGAGGAGGAGAGAATCTGTTTCGTCAAACGTCCAGCCATAACCAAAGGAGACCAAAGTTGACATCCCAACTCAACCCTGGACAGACAGGGCTGCTGCCTTGAGCACATCACATATCTCTCTGCTTCAGATTCCACAACTATCAAAGGGGACGATTAATGGCCTTGGGCCCAATCCAGCCAAGGCTCAGTGCGGTTTCCAACTGGAGAATTCTCCGCCTACTTAAAACCTCTCGTACTGAAAACAAAGATAGGGGTGCAAGGACTTTGCTGCTGGGTCGTGATGTAGGCTAGAGACAAATTCACAGAGGAAAAATCTCTCAATTGCTATTAACTACAACAGTAATCACAAGAAGTAGGACTCTGAATAGCAGTTGCCTGAAGGCAGGCAGGCAGCGGGGTGTGGGGTTCATTGCCCCTTGTGCCCCTGCTTCCTGAAAAACACAACAAGATACTGGGCTACAGTAGGAGTGGGGAGCATGGACAAGAGGGACCTATAAGGAAAGGCATGAACAGCAAGAAAACTGCTGGCACATTTGCAAAGCTAAGCAGGGTCCAGTATGGTTCCAAACTGGATGGGGAACCATGTGTTGAGAGTCCTGCATTTGCTGGGGATTGGACTAGATGACCCATGGGATTCCTTCCAACTCTACTATGATTTGGGACTCTTTAGCCAAGAGAAAGGTAAAGAAGAGGTGCCATGATGGAAGTTTATAAACAGTGGCGTCGCAAGGAGGGTGGGGGGCGGTCCGCCCCAGGTTCCAGGGGAGGGGGGGAGACACTTGGGCTGGCCCCGACCCGCACATGGGCCCCGAGCAACCCGCGGAGTGAGGCCGCTCTGCCCTGCGGCCCGCCCACACTGCCGCGCGCGATCGGCGGCTCGTGGGGCTGCCCCGCCGCCGCTGTTTTTCACGCGGCAGCAGCGGCCCGGCGGCGGAGTACGCACACGCGGCATTTCGCGCATGCGCACTCCATTGTGATGTTGCGTCGTGACATCACAACGTAAATTCACGACGCCCCGCCCCCAGGGGGATGCCTCTGTTCGCCGCCCCAGGTAGCGAGGAGGCTTCCTCCGCCCCTCTTTATAAAATTATGCCTGCCATGGAGAAAGTGGGGAGAGGAAAGTTTTTTCTCCCACTAGAGCTCGTTGATATCCAATGAAGCTGAACATCGAAAGATTCAAGACAGAGAGAAGAAATAACTTATTCACACAGAACAGGGTCTAACCATGGAACTTGCAGCGATGGCTAACAACTTGGGGCGGCTTTCTTGCCAGGGTGGCTGTGTTTTGCCTCCACGGTTGGAGGCAGTATTGCTTTTGAATAACAGTTGCTGGAAATCGCAAGAGGAGAGAGGGCTTGGATCCCACTTGCTGGTGTCCCCCAGGCATCTGGTTGGCCACTCTGAGAACAGGATGCTGGACTATATGGGCCACGGGCCTGATCCTGCAGGGCTCCTTCCTCTGCTCTCATGACCTTTGGCCTGAAGCGGCAGGACTCTCATGAAAATGTTGCCGCCAGCTCAGTGTTTGAAATTAGCCAGGCGCCAGGCGCATTTTGCACCTAGCTATCTGCCACTTGCGGCTAAGTGAAGATGCCTAGGTGCCAGGACAGGGCCTGACATCTCCACCATCTGTAGGTGCGTGCCTGGGGATCATTGGATCCGGACTGTTTTCACGCACTAATACCACATCCTGGAGAATTCTACCAGTTATATTTTATCTGCACGGTCAGGATGAATTTCTGGAACCCAAATGCTGTTTCTGTGCAGGAGCAGCGAACAACGTCATAGTTAATCGTTGTTGGTTGCCTTCACTTACCCCACCCCACTGCCCTGCTCACATTCACAGTTGTGAAGAATATTCCTACGTTATGAATGGTCCATAAAGAGAGAGAGGTCAGAAGAGGCCACTATATATGTGAACTGTCCTTGGATCAAGTGACTTTCCTTCCTTAAGTTCTCAAAGTTCTTAACCTAGCTCAAGGTTGTCATCTGAAATAGCCAGATGTTTAACTGAGAATCAATCACATTCAGTCCATCCTTTGAAAAATAAGACTTGTCCAAAAATGGCAACTAGACATTCCATTTTCTCGACTGTAACCTTGGCTTAAGGAGCCATTTGGTGCCTAGTTTACATATCTGAGTCTCTAACATTGCACCAGCTATAAAGAGGAGGTTAGGGTACAAACCCAAAATGGAGCATCAACAAACCTTTCGCCTTCCCTTCACTGTCATGTCTGAATCACATCCGCACCAGGTTGGCTGCACAGAGCTGGAGAAAAACACTATCCTCAGATGAACTATGTGGACACTCTAGATGCAGCCTCAAAGCCAGCGTACATTTCCTGCTTCCAAACAGCACTGAGTAAAATATCTCTGTGTACCTACAACTCATGGAGCACTTTCAATTCACAATGTCCTTCACAGTCCTTAATGCCCTTGCTTTCACAACAACCCTGCAGAGCAGGACGCTGTTGCTGCCGCTGCCCAAAAAAAGGAGTACTTGCTAACAGCAGCAGGGCAGCAGTGGCTGCTGAAATCAGATCTCCGGGACCTAGATCCAAAGCAAACTCTCTCGGCCACTAGGCCATACAGCACGCAAGACCCCCACTCTCTTTCCGAAACAGAGACGCAGCCTCTCTCGGTGCAAAGAAGAAAACAGTTAGTGCAAAGTCAGAGCGGATTCAAAGCAGGTATATGCATAGGGCCTAATGCACAGACAATTGCCTCGTTTTCATCTTCTACGGAATGAATCTTGGGAACCAACAAATGCAGTCCACACACGGATTGAAAACAAACTAAGCAACCAGCCCAACTCACCTGTCCCAGGCCTTCCCATGATTATCTCCTTCTTGGGCGTGGGGTGGCTGGTGTACTCTCCAGGGACGATGACAGGCAGGAGGGCTGCAGGAGAAGGATGGAAGGCCACCGGCTGGAAGGGGGAGGAGACGCTGAAGATGGGCGGGGCCTGCTCGGAGGCGGAAACCACGCAGGGTTGGCTGGAAGGCAGAGTCCGGCCCACGTTGATGGGCACCGGCATCTGCAGCTGCCCCTTGCCCGGCAGGTGCTCCTTGGAGCCGGCCTTCCCCGCCCGCGGGCTGCCCACCCTTCCCTCCAGGGGCTTTTCCGTGAACTTGGAGGGCATCGGCACATCGGGATTGCGCACGATGACGGGCGAGTCCCTCTGTACGGCGGGCACCCTGCGCACGGTGGGGCTGGGGTCGGAGGTCAGTCCGGCTGGAGGGGGCACCAGCAAGAGCGGGGAAGCCTGTTGGGAGCGGGAGGAGAAGGGCCCCGCCCCGGCGGGCGACACGGCCCGGAACCCAGCCGGTGTGGAAGGAGTGGGCGTGTGCGAGACGGACTCGACGCCCGAGTCCAGGCTCTCGTTCTTGTGGAAGTCGGCCGCCGAGCCTGTGCTGCTGTGGTGCGAGTCCCCGGCTTTCCGCTTGCTGGGGCTCATGGGCACGGTGAAAGTGAGGTTGGTCTGGAACGTGATGCCCGAGTGGTGGCGCTCGCGGGAGGCCGCGTGGTGCAGCATCTCAGGGCTCAGCACGGCGCCGCCGACGCCCTTCGGCGTGCTGGCACTCACGTGGCGGCTGCGGGCGGCAGCCCTCTGGATGACGGGTGAGGCATTGATGGGGCTGAAGTTGGCCGGGCGGAAGCCGAAGAGGGGCGAGGGAGAGGGAGAGGGTGCCGGTGAGAAGGGAGACTGGTTGGAGACGGGTGAGAAGGAAGGGGTGCCCGAGCGAGAGCTGCCCAGGGAGACCAGCATGACAGCCGCTTCGCACTCATCGAACTCGAAGCGGGACAAGTCAGCTGGGGGCACCAGGCGGGGCCGAGAGTCCCCCCGCACGCTGCTGGCCTCGCTGTCCCGCGAGGTGTCATCCCAGTCAAATTCGGCGCTGCCCTCCCGCAGCCCGCTGGCCCGCCCCTCCGAGAGGCTCTCCATCTCCTTGGTGCGCATGGAGAGGTGGCGTGAGCAGTAGCCGCGCCGCTGAGACTCCTTCATGCAGCCCTCCCGGGAGCACAGCCGCCGCCACTGCTTCCCGTTGAACTTCTTGCGAATGCCGTTGGGCGTGCACACCACGTCCCCCTTCTTGTACTTCTGCTGGGCCGCCGTGAGGGGCGTCCGGGAGCGGGACGAGCCCGGGGTGCTGCATTTGTCCACGGACATGACGCTGCTGCTGCGGCTCCCGCTCGCATCCGGGCTCAGCAGCGGGGACGGCTGCTCAGGGAGGCGAGGGAAAGCCGGGGACTTGGGCGGGGACAGGATCTGGGGCGGCACCACCACGGACTTTTCCTCTGCCCGCACGCAGGCGCTGATCTTGGAGACTTCCGCGTCTTCTGGTTGTTTCGGGTCCGGGCACGGGAGGGCCAGGGCGACCTTCTCTTCTTCTGGCAACGGAGGCGACTTTTCGGGTGGTTTGCTGTCCTCGGGGGCAGCTTCGCAGCTCCACGGCGGGCGCAAGAGGCGCAGGGCCGAGCGTGGCACCCAGGCGGAGTCTTTGCGGGCTGCCGCGGTGCCGGGGAGGACGATGGGGCGGGTGAAGCGAACTTTGTAGGAAGCCGGCTTGGCGCTCACCTCGACGACAGTGCCTTCCCGGTAGGCCGTCTCCTCGGGGTCCGCACATGCGCAGACCAGTGTGCCAACCGCCAAGGCCCCTGGCAGAGGCGTGGCGTCCAGGACCACGTCCACCGCACCAGAGCCCAGAGCCCCTTCGTAGTACGCCGTGACGCGGTCACCCACAAACTGCACCCCCAAGTCCTGCCCGCGGCGGATCTGCTTCACTACGGCTGGCTGAAAGAGCCCTTCGCGCCGGGCCAGCACCCGCTGCGAGCGCAGCTGCCGCAGGTCGTAGTTGCTCGAGGCCGTGGCCCAGGCGTCCCCCACCCCCTTGTCGTTCTCATCCGCAGAGTGCTCGCTGGCGGTGTCGGTGCTGGACGAGGGGCAGCGCCTGGGCTCGTCCTCGGCGGGCCCCGCCGCGCCTTCGCTGCCGTTCGACTCGTCGCCCCCCGGGCACTTCCTGCAGGGCGCCCGCGACTTGAAAGTGGCCGTCTTGCGGTTCAGGGAGGCTTCCGCCCCGCAGGCCTCAGTCCCTGGGTCCCTGTCCCCCTCGGGCAGCTTGTAGGGGTCCTCGGGCGTCCCTGCCAACTCCTGCAGGCTGGGATCCATCTGCGGTTGCAGGCACCGGGCACCTGGGAAGGGTGGGGCTTGAACTAGAGACTCCTCCCCTGCTCCTTCTTCGGGCTTGGGCCCCTCCTCAGTGGCCTTGCGCTTCTGGGCTTTGGCCGCCCGGGTGGAGGGTGGGGAGCGGCTGCTGCTGCTGCTGCTACTGCTGCTGCTAGAGGAGGAGGAGCCAGCAGCCTTCCTCGCTGGTTTCATATTCCCTCCAGGCTGGGTGTGGACTCAGGGAGCTGAGGAGAGAAAGACAAGAGGCAAAGGTTACAAGAGCAGGCAGAGGCTCGTTCTGCCGAGGTTCCAGCGAACCAGAGTGACAAACCCCCATACCTGCTCTCTCACTGGTCCAAGGATCTGCAGCCATCCAGCTTCTGAGAAACTGGGGTTTTTCTAAAGGGCGGGGATGTCATATAGAATCATAGTTGGAAGAGACCCCTAGTGTCATCTGGTCTAACCACCATTCAATGCAGGAATTGCAGCGAAAGCATCCATTATATTCTAAACATTTAATGGCAGAACTCTTGGGTATCCAATGAACCTGAGTGTTGGGAAGATTCAGGGCAGAAAGTACCGGTACTTCTTCGCCAGTGCAGAACTCACTCCCACAAGGGGCAGTGACAGCCACCAGCTTGGATGGCTTTAAAAGAGGAGCAGACGAGTTCATGAGGAACAAGCCTATTGGTGGCTGTACCCGCCATGGCTATTCTCTGCCTCCACAGTTGAAGGCAGTAATGCCCCTGAATCATAGCTGTCAACCCTCCCTTTTTTGCGAGAAACTCCCTTATTCCAATGCCGTTTCCTGCTGCTATCCCGGATTGTTGATATCCCTTAAATTTCCCGCATTTCAAAGGAAGCAGCTCCCCTCCCTCCCTGCCGGCCAGGGAGGCTCCTCAGCTGCGTTGCTCGGCTGCCAATAAGGAGTCTGAGACCGACTGGGGGCGGAGCTTGCATGCCTTGTGCAGCCAGACCCTCACGCCCAACCAGACAGACAGCCTGCCTGCCGTCTATGCGCTCGCTCTTGCACTCACCCGTTCGCACGCAGCCTCTGGAGCGCAGGGTGGCGAGGCTACTTGGTGCCATTGCACCGCCCTCGCGGCATCCCTTATTTTCAAATCCGAAAGTTTGGAAAAATCCCTTATTTTCAAATCCAAAAGTTGACAGCTATGCCCTGAATACCAGTTGCTGGAAACCACAGGAGGCGAGAGTGCTTTTGTGTACAGATTGAGGCTCTTAATGCAAGGGTCATGGGTTCAAACCCCATGTTGGGCCAAAGATTCCTGCATTGCAGGCGGTTGGACTAGATGACCCTCCAGCTCTATGATTCTATGATTCACGTTCTGCTCACTGGTTCCCCAGAAGCAAATATAGGGCCACTGTGAGAACAATACGTTGGACTAGATGGGCCCTTGGCCTGATTCAGAAGTCTCCTTGTAGAATCACAGAATTGTAGAGTTGGAAGGGACCCCCAAGGGTCATCAGGTCCAACCCCCTGCAGTGCAATTCTTAAAACGCTCCCTGCTCCCATGGTCTTTTCCCAGCTCTAACCCTAAAAAAGGCCCTTCCCGCAAGCAAAAACCCACCTGCTACTTCTCGCTTTTTTGCCCTGTCCCATAATTCTCTGCCCACCTCCTGGCCCTGAGCTCCTTCACCTCATATAATTGTATTCAGAAATGGAGAAAACACAAACACCGCTTTGGCGGGCACTTAGCAGGCTACACTAATGGTTTGGTAGCACTCATACGCCACCCCTGGCACCATTGCCAATAAAATCAAGAACAAATGAAATAAATAAAAGAGCTTAGGTATTCCTGCATTGCAGCGGGTTGGAATAGATGACCCTCAGGGATCCCTTCCAGCTCCCCGCCCCCCAAGGAAGGTCAGTCATGACAATTAACTACGCTATGTTGTAAATCAGGAACGGGGAAACCCAAGTCCCTCTTAACACCACCGGACTACAACTCTATCCTTCCTGGCCATTGGCTGCGCTGGCTGGGGTTGATGGGAAATGGAGTCCAAAAATACCTGGAAGGTCACAGGCTCCCCATCACCATTCTACAGAATGGGAGAGCAAGCGTTCAAGCAACACAGAACTCTTCATCAGATGAAGGGGTTAACACTTACGACAGAGTACAGGGTTCGATATGGTACGGCTTGCACCTTCAACGATCTGAATAAGAGACCCCTGGGTGATGTTAACACGAGGAGGAGGTCCTTTGCCTTCATTTTTAATTATACATCCGTGGGGAATAAAAAGTGAGAGGCAAGAGGGTCCTGGGGACTGGGTGTTATGCCGTAAGGACCAGCACGGATTTCATGGACCAGGCAAGTTCTGCCCTGCAAGGTCCCTCAAAACGGATGTTTGCTGAGCAGCTTATAAAGAAACGTGTAAGACAACCCTCCCCCCCCCCCCCACAAGGAGGCTTGCTCGGCCTGAAACAAATTGGGCTAGCATAATAAGAAGCTTTCATCCTTTCCAGCATCTCTTGAGATACACTTCTCTCCATTTCTGTTTACCTCATCGGATGCTTCCCGAGTTTGTCTGTGCTTCATCGTGCCAAAGGCCAGAGAAGAAACTCACACGTCTATCCCAACATGAGGCAGCACAAGAGAACGGCATATCCTCACTTGTTCAATATGGCCAACACGTTTTCTCAACGGCTTTCCATAATGTGCTACCCTGGTAAGGGGTGCAGCGAACTCAAGGCATAACCCAGAGAACCCCAAGTTCTGCAGAGGGAGGTCCCTTCTTTGTTCACATGTCTCCCCCTGCTACCGGCTTGGGTGCAGTTGGTGGGCGGGGAAACCTCCGGAGGAATCCTTCCTAGTTCTCTTCTCATCTGAGGCCTGGAGACGGGAGCAGGGTGCAAAGGAATGTGGAAGAGTTGCAACCCATCCGCTTGACGGCAAGCAGGGACGTAGGCCAAATCCCCTCCTCTTCCCCGCACCCCACCAAAAAGGGAGGGAGAAGAGGCTTCCTGGAAAAAAACAGACTATGGGCGAACAGTCTCAAGGATTGGCTCGACACAGCATTCCAGTTATCATTCCAAATGCTCTCCCTGGCTTCAAGCTTCCTCGAGAGAGAGGTCATGCCAGACTCTCCATGGCTGATGCCCCCCTCCCCCATTTCAAACCCTCTAAACATGTTCCTCTTCTCCCACCTTTCCCCCAGATCTGCTCTGGATTCCTTCAGCTGAAGATGTGGGTGCTCTGTTCCCGAGTGGTGAAGCAGTGGCACTCTGTATGCTCTCAGAGGCACACGCTGTTACTCCACATACCCTTGGGCTGAAACTGGCAGTCGGAACAGGTCCCCATGCTAATACCTCGTGTGGCCGGGGAACAATTAAACCCAATCTCGTCCGCATACCTTCTCCCTGCACAATCTCCCCCCACCCCACACCTGCCCCACATAGGAAATGTTTGGAGTATTTTCACGTTACTACCCCCCAGAGTCATATACACACAGCCATGCCATCCTTCCTTAGCATCCCCCCTCCCCAAAGTCAGCAAAGTGTCACCTGCTCCTGCCCATGGCCTTATATCTTAAAGGCAGACCCTCTACCCCACAGCACCTCCCACAAGTGACCTTGCTCACCCCAAATGCTGAGCAGAAAGACTTTCCTTCGCTCTTGACAATGCCCCCACCACGCAACTAACTTCCCAAAGACCCCTCCCATGTTATGCAACTCCTCTCCGCACCAGCCTGGCTCTCTCTTTCTCTCCACCCCCACCCCAACACACACACAAACACCTCCTGCCACGCACACACAATGGCCAGGCCTCCCTGCCGATCCTCCCATCCCATAATAACTGGTGTTGGGTCTCAGCCTGGACCGCTGCCCTGCTCAAAGGCATCCCACCACAGCCAGGATCATCACCCCTCTCCTCTCCTGGTGGGGCATCACAACCCACTTGCCCTCCCAAACATGCCCAGGAAAGGGGAGCTGGGGGGTTGGGTGGGCAAAGCTGATCTCTTGCCTTGATCCCACCTGCCTTAGCAGCTGCAAAAGGGATCGCAGCCCCCCTGCCATAATTCTTTTAAGTAAAACCACCAAAAGTTGTGGCACATAAAAAGCGGGCATGTCAGCTGCTGCTGCCTCCTGCTGCTGCCTTGCAACTCTGAGGGTCCCCATTTTGGGGCTGCGGGAGTTGGTACCTCCCGTGACCTAATGGGGAGGAGTGGGAGTAAAGTTGGTGCATCCCACTCCCTCCTTTTCCTTTGGAGGCTATGGTGAAGATGTTAACCCTATGTGGAGCCTCTTCCCCCCCCCTCCTCCTTGGGAAGAGGGGGGCACAGGAGTTAATATCACCCCCTTACCTGAATGACCCCCTCTTTCCAGGGAGTTTAGGACAGCCAGAATTCTTTCTGCAGGGAGTCTTGGTACAGTCCAGTTTTTACTCCCCCCCCCCCCGCTTCTCCGATGGTCCAGCCCGAGCCCCTCTCGGCCCCTCCGAGCCCCTTTTACTCCAACAGACAAAATGGTGAATGAATCTGGACCAGCTGGAACAACTGTCCAATCGGCACCCACAACTCCGTGACAGATTTTCGTAAGAGCCAATAGCTCGCCCCCAGAACTTGCGCATTCCCCACCTCCCGAGACAGGCAGCGCGTGCGGCCTATCAGCGCTGAAAGGGGTCGGCCAGACTATTCAAAGCATTCCTGCCCCTCCCTTGAGAGAAGCACTTACAGTAGCCTGTAGAAAGGTGAATTAAGGAAGAAGTGGGCGAAGCCCACCATACAGTAGCCAATAGGGACGGAGAGGCGGAGCAAGAACACAGACTTGTTTACCGGGCACCGGGCGAACAGGAAGAGCGAGGTTCCTCTGAGCCTCATGGGACGTGTAGTCTTTAAGGACTTTCACCCACAGCTGATTGATTCTTCCAACCCTCGCTGAAAGAACTTTAATTCCCATGACGCTACGCGAAATACAGCTGAGGCAGAAACGGGGAGCTACCCTTTATGGGACTTGTAGTTCTTCTTGTCACTCATCCTTCCCATACTGCGTAGGTGTGAAAGACAACAATTCCCATAGTGCCTTGTTAGCCAGGCTTCTACCGCATTAGAAACGCTGAGCGCGCAAGGGCTGCCGGCCGCCGAAGTGATGGTTCCCATAAAGTGTTATGGAAGAAACCAGGAAGTTAACAGGGAAAGAACCACAACTCCCAGGATGCACCGCGCCGGTCCTCAGGACGGCCAGGGTGCCGGAGACTCTTCAGGGCCAGCGATGCCAGGAAAAGCAGAGGGATGTGCTCGTAAAAGACTAGCGCACCCATCATGCTCTGGGGCAACACAACGTCTAAAGAAGCCAAGGCTCCGCGCACAGCCTCATGGGATTTGTAGTCCAAAGGGTGGCCCGCCCTGTAGGACATCCTGGGGAGTTCCCCTAGGAAAGACTACAACTCCCATCAAGCTCTTCCGCTTGTTACTTCTAGCCCGTCCCCTCCCCCCGCAGGGCTGCAAAGTACAACTGAGGCAAGCGGAGCGAACGGGGAGGGTGGACTTCGTTGCCATCCCAAGTCCCCTCGGCGGAAGGTCCATTTTTACGTAATTTGCATGTCATTAGCATATTCATAAACTCACCCGTCGTCCGCTCCTGGCCTCCCTTGCCCCGGCCGGGCCCCTCGCGCTTCCCCTCAGCAACAGCGGAGCCGCCGCCGACAGCTCCGCGGCCAATCAGCGTCCGGACCGGGATCCCCTTCCCCACGTGGGGCTGGGGAGGCGGGGCCGGCAGCGGCCAATCCGCGCCTGGGGCGGCCGAGGTATGAAGTCACCAGGGCGGGCCCGCATTGGCCGGCGCTGCCGGAGTTCGTAGCCAATCAGGAGGCGCTTTCGGCAGGACAGGAACGGGCGAGAAGTCGGGAGTTGTGGAACCTGGAAGATGCGACTGTCGGCGGAGGGGGCGGGGGAGGGGACGCGCGACTTCTCGCACGCGCGCGCACACCTGCCCGTGCAGGCCCGTCACTTCCCCGGAAGAGCGTGCAATGCACACACATACAAACACAAGTTTTGCGCCAGCAATTGACCCCGATGCAACTTGAGCAAATGCAACAAGCACGATCTACTTGGTGTTCCCGTCAAAACAATTAGCCGGAGCGCTGTGCAGTTTTCGCCTTCTCAGCTCCGCAACACACACACACACACACACACACACACACACGAAAGCAGGTCAGCCACACTGGCGCGTGCTACGGAATGCACGTAGGCCTTCTCGGGTACGTTAAGTTAAGGCCTTCCCCACCCGCTTCGCCTCTGCTGAGTTTTTGCAGAAAGGAAGGGGAAAGGCGTGTTCACGTCGCCTGTAAATTGCCCTCCAGAAACGCCCTGGCTGCGTGTTGTTTAACTTGCGCGGCGGCGTGTCTGGTCGTGCACAGCTACGGATTCCTTCTGCCTGCAGTTGTAGTTTTAAGTAAGCGGAGAGCGCAGCGAGAGGGGCCTCCGTGCCGTGGCAGCTGCTTTCCTCGGGACAGTGGTGTCTTCTGATGCTCATTCTCTCACCTCCATGTAGGCAAAGTGCTGGCCCGTTAGGTTTGACTTCCAAAGCAGCTGCTCCTCAAGCCAACCAGAGCCCTCTGCCAAATCCTGCCCCCTGGGAAGAGTGTTTGCAGTTGCCAACACAGAAGGGTCCGGGAAGTGAAGCCACATCCGCACCATAAATTTGAAGCGCCATGATGCCGCTTTAAAAAGCCATGGCTTCTCCCAAATAATTCTGGTAGCTGTGGTTTGGTAAAGGTGCTGAGAGTTGTTAGGAGACCCCTTGCATTCCTTCATCATCGTCATCCTATAATTATTTATATGGCACCCATCTGACTGGGTTTCCCCAGCCACTCAGGGTGGCCGAAGCACTTTCTTGCCCTCAAGGAATTATGAGCACTGTAGCAACCCTTAACAAACTACAGTGCCCAGATTTCTTTTGGGGAGAGAAAATATTCAAATCTGCTATTATTATTATCTTCTGAGATCCAGTGATCTCAGAGTTCACTTTAAACGTATGGTGCGTTCACAGCCTAGAGAACAAAGTGGTGTAAATGATAGGAAAGCAGATTTAAATTCTGCTGTTAAACAGTGAAAATGCAAAAATACATTTAACTTATTCAGTTGTTGTTTAAATATCAGCTGAGGAGGGAGAGGTCCCAACCAAATTTGGGAAATTTGTATCCTGAAGAGAGGGAGTTAATCTTTTCGCAATATGGTCCTGATGAAAATCACCGTCATCCCTCAGAACCTGCCATTCCCTCCCAATGCGAATTCTCCTTTTTGATTTATATCGCTGGTTCCCAAAACCACTTGAAAATTGCAGGTCTTAATGACTCTTCTGACTTTTGTAAAAATTGTAATGCACTGCACTAGACACTCTATGGCTTTAACTGTTATTTTTTATTGCTTCTTTTCCCCCCTTATCTTGAATTTTTATTGTATTACAATTCGCATTCCATAGAATTCAAAATGTAATACAATAAAATAAAATACAAGATAAGAAAGAAAAGAAGCAATAAAAATGCAATTACTAATCAACATGATTCTTTCATGTGGACATGGCCGTGAACCGCCTGAATGAATGGTGGTTCACAGTCTAGGGTTCCCATCTTTTGAAGAGCAAAAAAGAGGACACACTGGCCGAATTCTACTTTTAACTATGGATCTCCATGACGACTCTCATCATGAAGAAGAGGAGGTGTCCTGGGGGAAATAGTACATATGGCAACCCAAACATAGACCACATTTTGGGAATCCCTGATCTATACCATAGCAGGATTCAGATGCAAGATTAGGAAGGCAGAGAAGGCTGTTTCTCCTGCAGTGAATTTCTATGGGGAACAGGGTGTTGCACTCATGGAAATAGGCATTGTGGAAGCATGCCTTAAAGGCTCAAAACGTGGGTGGTGTTTCTGTTTTTAAAAGCTTGACATTTAGGATACTTTTCAGCCCTGTCGTCTGTGCAGGGCTGCAGTTGAATCATCGCCATGTGTGCCTGAAGGCCCTTTGCTCACAAAGCATCCCAGGGTGACCTAACGTCCTGGACACGCAGAAACATATTCCCTCTTCTCCCGGTTTGCTTTGGCTCCCGACATCTCTTACTTAACAAGAGAACGCCTCGTGATGTTTGCAAGTCTGCAGCGCTTTTAAGAAGAAGAAGCTGGTGCTGTAGAAGATGCAATCTCACCTACTGCTCTGTGACTTGGTGTTGTTTATGTGAGCGCAGGCAACGGACGGCATCAGAATCCCCTTGCTGGATCGGTTCAAAGCCCCTCTCTAGGCTAGCATTCTGTCTCCAGCAGGGGACAGGCGCAGGAAGTTCCACCGGCAGTGCAGAATAGCTGCAGGTTTGTGTCAGCAGGGTCACAGTCAAGAAGTGAGAGGCAGGGGGCACATGGTATGGCTGCCACATGGAAGCCATATTCAGTTGTCAGGTGTGGTGTGGTGGGCCCCAGATCGCAGGTGGTCAAATCCTTGTTAAATTTTGCAACAGGCTCCCTGTCTCCAGCATCCTACAGCTGCCCAATCAGCGTGAAAGGGGAGCTTTCTAGGCACTGCGTGTGACAAAGCTAAACTGAAAACACAAGGTGTTTCAGTTTCAAGAGAATGCTGTGCAGGTTTTGTTACATACAATTGAATTTCAAGGAAAAAAACAACTCACTCTGAAAGGAGATCGCTCCGAAATCACTTGCCTGTATACCGGTATATGCACAGATCATAAAATCGTAGAATTGGAAGGGACCCCTGAGGATCATCTAATCCAACCCCCTAGAATATGAGAGAAAATAAATAATGTTAAATAAATGCCTAAAATAATTATTATGTTGGTCTAGCACAGTGCAGGTCCGCCACTGCTTGGCTGTGCCCCCACTCTCCTGAACCGACTTTTATTTTGCCTGGCCAAAAGTGGCAACTTCCTACAAAGAATCCTGGGTGTTGTAGTTTGGTGAGGACACTGAAGATTATTCACTTGGCATCCTACCTCCCAGAACTGCAAGGTCTTTGTTGTTTGCAAAAGTTGGCATTCATTCTTTGATTGCATCCCATCATGCTCACAAACAGACAAATGCCGATGTCAAGGCTGGTGCTGGCGATTGTGTTGGGCTGACTGAAAACCCACGTCCTCTAGTTTCTGGAGCAGGACTGTTGAGGATCCTCAGCGACACTGATCTTCCTGAAACACCCAGTTCTTTTTGGGGGGCGCAACCTCTTAAACACCAGTGGCATTCCCTTTAACCTCCTAGTACCCTTTCCTAGAAAAGCCTTGAAGAAGTGATAGTTCTTGGAAATGATATGATGCTGTGAGAAGCGGGAGGGAAGCTTTTCCTGCCTGGTGGTGGCCTTCTCTTCTGGGCAACTTTCCAGGGACCACATGCCAGGGGTGGGCAGGGCCAGAGCCAAAAGTGGGTGTTAAAAGGAATTTAACTTGGCTCGGCAGGCTAGCTCCTACACAAACTCGCACACCCTTCTCCATCCAGGTATGTGTAAGGCATTATCGGAGTTCAAGGACGCTATATCCTGAATGGCAGCAGCTCTCCAGGGTCTTAGAAGGACGTCTTTCTTAGTTGTGCCTGCCCAGGAATTGAACCTGGAACCTTCTGGACGCGAAGCAAGATGCTCTTCCTCTGAGCTGCAGCCACTCGGACATTGTAAAGGCGGCAAAACTACCATACATGACGAGTACTACTCAGGAAGCTTGGCCAAAAGAAAAGAGGCACATATTTTTGGTGCGTTCGCTGGTTGCAATGTTGCAGGGAAATTTCCTGGGATAATGATAGTGTGGGAGACCTGGTCCGTTTTCTCAGGTCCACCCCCTCCCGCCTTCACATTCTCAGCACCGGAAGGGCAGAGGGTTAAAGTCTCATTCAGGCAGCACCCGGTGAGGAAAAGCTGTACAGTGGTACCTCGGGTTACAGACGCTTCAGGTTACAGACGCTTCAGGTTACAGACTCCGCTAACCCAGAAATAGTACCTTCGGGTTAAGAACTTTACCTCAGGATGAGAACAGAAATCGTGCAGCGGCGGGGGGAGGCCCCATTAGCTAAAGTGGTACCTCAGGTTAAGAACGGACCTCCAGAACAAATTAAGTTCTTAACCTGAGGTAATAATAATAATAATAATATTTTTTTATTTATACCCCTCCCTTCCCAGCCAAGACCGGGCTCAGAGCGGCTAACACCAATAAAATCACAACAAAACATACAAAACAATCAATTAAAATGCAGGTTAAAATACGATTTAAAGTTTAAAATGCAGCCTCATTTTTAAGTAGCCCACCAATCAAACCATAAAGGAATGAAACATCAGGGTTAAACTTAAACCAACCCAAAGGCCAAGTGAAACAGCTCCGTCTTGCAGGCCCTGCGGAAAGATGCCAAATCCCGCAGGGCCCTGGTCTCTTGTGACAGACCGTTCCACCAAATCGGGGCCAGTACTGAGAAGGCCCTGGCCCTAGTTGAGGCCAGCCTAGCATCCTTGTGGCCCAGGACCTCCAAAATGTTATTATTTGAGGTCCTTAAGGTCCTACACGGGGCATACCAGGAGAGGCGGTCCCTTAGGTACGAGGGTCCTAGGCCGCATAGGGCTTTAAAGGTCACAACCAGCACCTTAAACCTCACCTTGTACTCCACCGGGAGCCAGTGCAGCTGGTAGAGCACTGGATGAATGTGGTCCCGCGGCAAAGACCCCGTAAGGAGCCTCGCCGCGGCATTCTGCACCCGCTGGAGTTTCTGGGTCAGCTTCAAGGGCAGCCCCGCGTAGAGCGAGTTACAATAATCAAATCTGGAGGTGACCGTCGCATGGATCACTGTGGCCAGATCAGGACGAGAGAGGTAGGGGACCAACTGCCTAATACGGCGGAGATGGAAAAATGCCACTGGTACCACTGTACTGATGTACAGCAAATGTATAGGATGGCTTTGCATCGATAGAACAAACTGCTGCATTTCAACCCCACCTTTTTTCTCCAAGGAGAAAAAGCTGGCGTACAAGGTTCTCCTCTTCTTCATTTAAACCAGGGTTAGGCAACCTAAGGCCCGTGGGACGGATGCGGCCCATGGGCCTTCTCAATCCGGCCCGCAGACGGTCCGGGAATTGGCGTGTTTTTACATGAGTAGAATGTGTCCTTTTCTTTAAAATGCATCTCTGGGTTATTTGTGGGGAATAGGAATTCGTTCATTTTTTCCCCCCAAAATATTGTCCGGCCCACCACATGGTCTGAGGGATGGTGGACCGGCCCACGGCTGAAAAAGGTTGCTGACCCCTGATTTAAACCTCCATCATCTGGCAGTCCTCAGGTTGGCAAAGACTGAGCTAGCTTAATGTGATGCCTACCCCAGGCCCTAAGGCAAAGTCTTTCCATTTCCCCCAGGCCTTTTAGAATCCTTCTTCTTAGCAGTTTTAGCAATTACTCATGTTTTATTAGCCCGTGTTTTTAATATCAACGGCTGTTCCCATACGACGGGGTTTCTCAGCCGATTGCTGTCTTTATGCTATATAGGATATTTTGTTGACAGTTGTTGTTTTTCCAGCGTGAAATTTTATTTATTGTGTTTGTCATATTGGATGTTGCATATTTGTTCTTAAACTGTAAATTGCTAGAGGCATTTTTGCTACTGCTTAAAAAAAACACCCTTTTTTTATTTGCATAAGGCATAAATAAATGAAATAATAATAGTATGTCAAAACTCAAGCAGTAAAGCTGAACTCACATGAACTGAAAGTAGATGGTACAGGTTGCTCTGTGGAACGCATCGTGCCTCTTTGGGGCTGCAGTCCTATACCTACGTACCTGGCATAGCTGTCAACTTTCGGATTTGAAAATAAGGGATCAGCAGCCTCACCTGTCCCGGGGACAGTCTACAGTTCTCTGGGACAGTCCACGCTGCGGTAATCCCCCCAGGCTACAAATTAATTTACACCAGGCTACACACCATCATCTTTCCCCACCTCAAGGTCTCTTTTCCAGGGAGTCTTCTCTTCTCATGTGATGCTTCAGGATCTGTCCTTCCGGTGAGCAGCCAGGGCCGATGTCCTTCAGAATGGATCGATTTGATCTTCTTGCAGTCCACAGGACTCCAGCACCACAATTCAAAAGCGTCAATTCTTCATGGGGGGATTGATCAGGTTCACTCTTTTGGCTCTCTGGCATCCATTAATGACTTATTATACAAACGTGTTGCAGACTTTGCATCCTTTAACACTCTTTTGGAAGGAGTGTATTTGTGGGCTGGGCCAGAGTGGTTGATTTTACATGCAAGCAAAGCACAAACAGTGCTGTTGTCTAATGACATCCTATTCTCTGTAACTATTAGTGAGCAACACAGCCGAGCAACGCAGCTGAGGAGCCTCCGTGGCTGGCAGGGAGGGAGAGGAGCTGCTTCCTTTGAAATCCGGGAAATTTATGGGATAGCTAACAATCCGGGATAGCAGTGGAAACGGTGCTGGAATAAGGGAATTTCCCACCAAAAAAGGGAAGGTTGACAGCTATGTAAACTCCATTGAACTCAACGGGACTCATTCTGAGGGGATATGCAGAGCACTGCACTGCAAACATCCAGTATAAGATCTAAAGCCTGCATTGGAGGGGTCAGGGAGCCTGTGTTACTCCAGATGTTGGACTCCAACTCAACAGGGATGATGGAGGTTGTAGTCCAACAACTTCTAGAGGGCCAGAGGCTCCGCACTCCTCCTCAGTGTCCTAAAATTGGATATATTTTTTTGGGGGGGAGAGAATTATCTGGAGACACCTAGTTTCCCAGCACCCCACCCAACTGCTGGATCCAGGATTTTGCGGGCCTTTGGGCACACAGCACCCTCAGGGGCCAACCTAGAACAAGCAGGACTTACAAATATAATTATCTTTGGCTGCATCTGATACTCTGTGCAAGGTGGAAATGGCAGCATTCCCAGTACAATGGGCTCTCTGCTGCTCTTGAAGCTCCCACAAATGTCCAGTCATGCCAGCCTCTGGAGCTAGCCTTGCAAGTTCCTCTAGCACTTTTCCTAAATAGAACTGTGTTGATGCTGTGAGGATATCCTTGGAATGCAGAACATAATCTCTATTTTAGAACCTAGTCCCCACCCAGGGCAATAGAACATATTCTCCAGTTTGCTTTCCGTAAGCAGACCAGTGACATACTTACACACACACACACACACAGTGTAATATTTAATTTCAAACAACTCTCACAGTGGCCTGAATCAATGGGATCTGTTGGGCTTAGGGACAGCACTTCCAGATAGGCATGATTCTCTGCACCTCCTATTCAATACGTTAAATATTATGTGCTGCATCAGAATATTGGGCCATAGGGCTTTCTGTAACGCAGCTGCTGGTGTTTCAGATCTGATGTGTAAACAATAGCAGGGGGGATCTGCTGGGAGCACTGTAGAGGTCCTCGATGAGTGGGAGGAAATTGTTGGATTCATTGGGTAACCACAAGAAATGCAAAACTAGAAAAGAAATGTATTTTTACCCCTTTCTGTTGGTATACGAACACGCAAGCTTTAGAGTTACACTCTTTATTTAACTGGATGGAATGAAAATACACCTGATTCTCAGCTATGTCAGAAGCAGTTTAGGTCACCAAAACAAATATTTGCCATTTGTGACTTAATCACATTCCCCCTCCCCGCCCCAGTTTAAATGTTGGCAAGTAGGATGCTGTAATTATCCAAGAAGCTGCGGTCTGTATTCTTGGTTTCCATTTTGCCATGATAAATAGTTCTGTGGTGCTTAAAAGCTCATCCGCTTCTGATCACACATACACAAATTGTCCCAAGTTGCATGAGTGAAGGCTACTTTTCACACTGACAGGTTCCAGAGCTGAGATTTGACACAGAAAATAGGTTCAGGTGGCCTCTGACCCCACCAAACCCTTCAGCTAGTGGACAGACACAGAGGTCCTTAAGCACACTTTGAAACCCTTAGGTTTCAAAATTGGAAACAGGTGGCCTCTAAAACGATGGGCACCTCTCTTTTTTAAGAAAGAAAAGAAAAGCTTCCTTTAGTTTTGGAACATAAAGAAATACGTGAAGAGCCTCTGACATATGCAGGTCACCTTTAATGTAACTACTGTACTGCTAATTTCAGCAGTTTGGCATTCTCCCAGCAGAGGGGAGACAAATGGATGTTTCCTGGGACCCAGGCTGCTGATAACTACGGGTTTTCTTTTTTTCTTTTTAATTGCATTACAGTTAGATACACTTCTATGTCTAACCATAAAACTTTTGTTTTGAGAGTAATATATACTTAGAGGAAACTCCTTCAGCAATAAAACGGCTAGTACATTTGCAAAGCTAAACAGGATCTGGTTATGATTCCAAACTGGATGGGGCACCGTGTGCTGAGATCCCTGCATTGCAGGGGATTCGACTAGCTGACCCTTGGGATCCGTTCCAACTCTACAATTCCAGGGTCCCCCTGCCCACCTGTATTTCACTGATCTGGGCACAAGAGAGCCAGTGGGCAGCCTCTTTCTGAAGCCCAACAATTCCACTGGCTCTTTGTATCAGGAGTGAATTGAATCAACTGATTGGTTATTTGATTTCTATACCACTTAGTGTAATATGTTGAAGACTAGTGAATGTAGCCCGTTAATAACGGGCGCTAGCGGTGGCGGCGGCCGGTGCTCCACGGGCCAAACACCTTCGCCCTCCTCGGCTGGGACGGAAGAGGCGGCGGCTCCTCGGGCGCCTCTGGCCCCCAGCAGCTGCAGGCGCCGCAGCTCCTCCTCCTCCTCCTGTTGCTGCTTCTGGTCGGGGCTGCGGGAGAGGCGGCGCTTGCCGGGGCCGCTGTGCTCGCTGCCGCATCGCCGACCGAGCCGGCCGCCCTGGGCCCCAGCCGGGAGCAAGGAGAGCCGCTCCATGGCTGCTGCAGGTACGGAGGGGCCGGGGAGGCACCTCCCCAGCTCCGTGCGAGGCGGCGGCGCTGCCGCCCCAACTGACGACGCGCGTGCGCCGCCGCTGCCTCTCGGACACGCCCCCCTCTCCCGTCGTCATGCGCAGTGGAAAATTTCCACTGACACACAGAACGTACGCACGGACACAGGCACTTTATTATAGAGGATATATCTGAATCGCACTGAGTGCTGTGGAAGCTGGTGTGTGTGTGTGTGTGTGTGAGAGAGAGAGAGAGAGAGGAGCCAACTCCTAGGGGCTGAGGACCCTTCGGACCCCCTAATAAAATATTTGAAGCCCCTCCCCCCAAATTGATGGGCATTGCCATTCAGATGGTGTGCTTGCGCCGTGACTAATTATGCGGGGCGGAGCTTGCATCCCCTCTAACATTTATCCGATGCAAATCAGGGCATCCTAAGGAAAAGCGGCACATTCTGGGATCAAATCAGAAATGTCTGTAAATCTGGGACTGTCCCTGGAAAAGAGGGACATTTGGAGAGTCTGAACTTGCCTGCTCTCCCTTCCCCCCAAATATTTTCTTCAAGGTGGCACTCCTGATCAGTGCCAGATTTTACATATAAGCTAAACAAGCTATAGCTTAGGGCTCCACTGTCTTGGGGGGCCCCTAAAAAATTTAAGCGGAAAAAACTGGATGTTCATTTCCAAAATATAAGATAAAAAAACAAATAAAATAAAACCTACATACAGCAACAGTGTTTTGTGTTGTGTTGTGTTGTGTTACATCACATCCTATGATGTAAGTAGGCCTGCTAGCCTGCTCCCTAAAATATCACTGGTTTGCTCACTTGTATACATTCTGCATGGACTTTGCATTCTGTATGGACTTTTCAACAATTACTTTGAGAAAATACATATTTTGTTATGTGCAAATGGCTTTAGATACCTATCAGGTCCATAAATTACCATACATATAGCATATATTCAACACAAAAAAACAGCAGCAATTTGTTGTTGACAAAGGACAGCTGGACATATAAAGGGCCCCATTACCTTCAGTAGCTTAGGGCCTCATCAAATCTAAATCCGGCCCTGCTCCTGATGCTTGGTGAAAAGCAGGGGGGGAAAGCTGATGGGGAGGGGGAGGAGGAGGCAAGCCAGAGCGGGGACTCACACAGAGACGCGGCGGGAGCTGCCGTGTCGCCGCCTCGTATCCAGGCGCTTCGTCCTTAGCGCCCCCTGCCGGCCGCGCCGGGCCGCCGCCGGCAGGAGGCGCTGCGCCGCCGAGGGCGCCAGCGAGGCGGAACCCACGCCTCTTACGGGCGGCGGCGGCGCTAAGGAAGCGGCAACAAAGGGAGCCTCGCCGTGCGTGCGAAGGGCCGTGCGGGCCTGTGCTTGTGTCTGCCGCGCTTCTCGCTCCGAGCGGGCAGGCAGGCAGGCCGGGCAGGGCAGGGCAAAGCCGGAGCTCGCTGCCAGCTGGCAGGCGCCCCGGGCCAGGGAGGCGGCGGCGGCGGCGGCGCTTTCGCTGCAGCTGTTTTTAGTGCCCTGCTGCTAATTCCGCCGCAGGAACAAACTTTTCCTCTCGCCTCGCGCTGCTATTTCGGCGATGGAGGAGTCACAAGGCGCCGGGCGTCCCCTTCTAGAGTTTAATCCCGCTTTACTCCTTCTTTTCCTCCTTCCCTCCTTCCTCAGGCGGCCGACCCCGCCCTGAGGCTAAATATACCCGCTTCGCTCGCTCTTTCCCTCCGGCCGGCTCCCCGGAGTTGACTTTCCCAGCTGGCCGGGGGCAAAAAGGGAGTTAGCCGGTCTATGGGGGAGCCCCACACAAAGAAAGCCCTCTCTTCCTCTTTGCTCTGTAAGTCTCTTTTTCTCTCTCTCTTCTCCTCCCCACCCTCAGCTCTGTCTTATTTTTATTTGGGGGAGGGGGAAGTGTTGCATGTGGGGCAGAACACTTTGCATAATAAGTCCAGACGTTGCATGCCTCTGATTCTTGGACCCAACACCAAGGAGGTGATCACTAACTCCTCAATTATTATGATTTTTTTTGGGGGGGGGGGAACCAAGGAAGATGTAGAACAACAGTCTTGGATACAGGTAGAAGTGTGTTTGTGTCTGGGTAGGGGAGAGTCTTTGTTTTTAAACCCGCCTCCCCTTGAAAAAAAGGCTTAAACCTAAGGACATTTATAAATCATAAATGCTATGATTCTAAATGGTGCTCAGAAGGTCTTTTAAAAAACAACCACTGAATCCTAGAATGTGTTGCATCATTATGAAAGCAGAAGAGTGACTTTAAAAACCCCAGAAACTTATAATTGATAGAAGTTGATATTACAAAATGTGGTTTGTGTACTTTCAACTGTATTGGAAAGAGCAGGTTTTCTCGAAAGGCTCAAGGCCCCAGCGTGGAAATTTTTGCCTTTTAAATATTAACTTTTGCCTATCAGGGGCTACAGTTCTCAAAGTTCTGCTCCCTCCCTCCTTCCCCGTGGGATACAGTTCAGCTGCATCAAAAACTTTGGTCCATGTGTGGATGTTGGAAACACAAGGGAGCCATTTTAAACCCGGATTGCCGGTTCTTGCGAATATTGCTTTAACAGCATGCGTAGGGAACCGGTTTCAGTGTAAAAAAACCCAAACCTGACCGAAACCTCATCTGCAGTAGACTTGTGGAAGATGAAGGTTTTAAAAAAGAGGGGCATGTAAGCATCACATGCTTTAATGAAAGCCTGAATTCCTACTTTCCGTATTTTAGCCATGCCAAAAAAAGGCTTGTTTATTTTGAATTCATCTAGATTTATTTCTCACTGTACCGTATTGGAGGGACTCTGTGAGTTACAAAACATATATAATCCTATGCGTCTGATAAAACTGTGTGAGGTATGCAAGGTTGAGTAACTGAAGGCCACCCAGTGAGCTGTGTGAACGGGAGTACATATTTGAAACAAAGTCTTCAGTGCTGTGTCCATTGACTTCTGTGACTTACTTCTGAGTAGACCTGCCTAGGGAGGTCAGAATGCAATTCTCCCACAGCAGAAGGGGGCGCCCTTTATTCCGTTGCCATCTCCCTTAAGGCAAGAGGGTGCTGTTAGGAACAAACAGGCCTGCATTCGTCATCCCCATTCACTGTGTCTGCCTCAGTTTCCCCACCCGTGCTGGCTTGGACACCCCCGATTTGCTAAGACTCTGGATGTAGTCAAAAAGGTGTGTGTACTGAGACGCCTGAAGGTGCTTTCAGGTGTCTAGGAAAGCAGATTTGACAGTTTGCCTCTAAATAAGGGAGCTAAACAATTGGGCTGGATATTAACTACTACTGCATTATCAGTGATTTGTTAATTGCCTTCCAAACAACTGCCTCAAGGCAATTTAACACATAAGATTAAAAACAGCAAATACAGTTAAAACAGGACTAAAACCCTAAAAAGTAGATGTATTTTAAATGATATACCTAGGGAATTCTAGTATCATGAGGTTGATTGTAAGCTCCTCGGGACAGAGACCTGTCCTCTTGCATGCTATAAGCTGCCATGCACTGATGGTGCTTAATAATAATAATAATAATAATAATAATAATATAGCAGATCTTAATTTATGCTGGGAGTGAGCCCGAGAGCGTGCTAAATATCCAGAATCTACCCTGTAACATGACAAGTGTGTTTCTGAGCATATCCCGCCTGCCTTTTCCTCGCTACCGAGTAACCCTGGGCAACCCACACACATGTCGGATTAGGGAACAGGCTCTGTGGGTCAGAGGGGCACGTCTTCTCGACAGACTTAAAGCCGAGCGGGTCAGAATTTCTGCCTTCGAAATTAACCTCAGCCTAGCGGGGGCTACAATTGCAAAAGCTTTGGGGTGGGGTGAAGTGGGGAGGCCGACTCCCTTTCCCCTCCCGACAGGGGGCGAGGGTCCCGCTCCGTTATTTCCCCCAGGAGTTTAAATGAAAAGGATGCGGTCTGCACTGTGGAGCCTTTCGCTCAGGGGTCCAGAGTAATGGAGGGATCCGGTTGCTCGATTTGCCCGTCTGGCAGGAGGGACGGGCCAACGAGCCGGCGAGGAAGGAGTGTAAATTAGGAAGACTGGCGTAAGGGGAGGCAGGAGGGTGCCGGCCTGCACAGCCATGTAATACGCCAGCCCGGCCACAAACTTCCCACCCGATAATTATAGAGGGAATAATGCTGCATTATTTATAACGCCGGCTATTTATAGCCGGGCCCCAGAAAATGTGGCACCAGACCTCGGCTGCTGCCTGCTCCCTGGGCTTGTGACCCTCTCCACCCACCCCACCCTCCTTGCCTCGCGCCCTCCCTTCACCCAGAGGGAGTCCCAAGGACAGCGCAGGGCAAAGGGGGGGCGGGCGGGGGCAGCCGGGTAAAAATTGCATCTGCAAAGGGGTCTTTTTCTGGGAGGTGCAATGGGAGACTGAAAAAGAAAGAGTAAAAAAAAAAAAGGAATTGGGAGGTCGGGATTTGTGTGGTGTGGGGGGCAGGGAGCGGGTGGATACAAGGGGCATTCAGCCTGCCCCCCCAGCCCTGCTCCAGCCCCCTCCGCCTTGGGTCCTTGTATAGCCTCTCCCCACCCCCCCTGTCATTCCATTCCCCCAAGCTGTCAGTTTTCATGCCTGGGGAGATTGTTCCCATATTTTGGCCTGGTTCCCCAGTAGCCTGGTCGCCAGGGGTCAGCGGCAGGGGTTAGGACCGGAAAATTCCCACATGTCTCTTTAAACAGGTGTCAGGCCTCCAGCTCCTCGGGTTAACCCCTTGTATTCCGGGGCCCTAGCGGGAACTGTCCTCCTTCCTCTGGTTTTTGCATTTGTGTTCCACACCCACTGAAAACTACTGGTAGTTGGCACATCTGCTTCCTTCGTAGTCTTCATTATTTGGTTCTGTTTGTTAACTGCCCTTTACCATAAATGCCAGTTACGTCCAGGAAAGATGATGCAGTAGATTGGATCGAAAATGACCTCACCTCAAAATGCCACGCAACGCATATCAGCTGGACCAGGGGAAGCGGCCATTAACATTCAATAATAAGAGGCCAGCCCTCATTGACCGCTTAAAGCTTGGCAAATATGGTACCCAACACACCTCTATTGGGAGCCAACACCGAGAAGGTCTGATTTAAAACATCAAGGCCACTTTACTCTTGGACCTCAAATTATTTACTTTTAAGAGCACGTAGGACTAAAAAGCAAAGAGCTCAAAACCACCACCCAAGTCATGTGGTTTAGTGGTTAGAGTGTTGGACCTGGGAGACCAGGGTTCGAATCCTGGGTGAAGCTTGCTGGGTGACCTTGAGCCAGTCACAGTTTCTCGGCCTAACCTACGTCACAGGGTTGTTGTAAAAGAGAACTGCGTGACCACCTTGAGCTCCTTGGAGGAAAGGCGGGATAAAAATGTGATAAATAAATCTGCGTGACTTGCAGAGTACGTCTCCTTCTGAAGGCAGGGAATCTTTTCCTGTGTGTCGATGGTTTGGGGAACCTGTGGCCCTCCAGAGGTTGGGCTACAAAATTCCCATCGTCCCTAACCATTGACAATGCTGGTCACAGCTGGTGGAAGTCCAGAAACATTTGGAGGCTCCCCACTCACCCCTGTCCTTTCCAAATATGGGGCAGGATTACCTGGCCAGTGACTCATTCAGAAGCACAACAGACACCCAGTTCTCTCTTAATGGGTTACTTTGGGCTCCCCAAAACTTTTCATTATTAAGTTCTTCCCACCCACTGTGGACGCATTAGTGTGGAAATGTCTGCTCTGTATGCACCCGCTTGGAAGTTTTATTTTCTAACAAAGGAGGGGGACTTGGGGAGTTTTACTGGAAGAAGCGCCTCTGAGCAATATCGTGCCATACGCAGGCCGTCTTCTCCAATGCTTCCGACATAGATCGAGACAGCTTCCTTTCTGCTGGTAATATCCCTCAGCTGCTTTACATTTCATTCCTATTTAAGAATAATGCATTCCTACACAGAGCCTTTCAAAGTGCTGTGAATGCACAGACTTAGCAATCGTTACAACAGCCTTGTAATGTAGGCTACTGCTACCCCTCTGGAAATCATTATTGTCTGTATAATAATATGGATGGGAGGCGTGGGGGGAGGGAATATGCATAAGACCACCTACTGAGTTTCTGGTAGACATGAAATTTTAGCCTGGAACTTCTGGGCTCACGCGTTAAACACTTGTCACAAGTGTTTAGAAGTGGCACCGGGCTGCAAACTTACACAACCTTTTGGGACCCCAAAACTCCACCTTCTGAGTCCTCCCTTTCCCCTCTACCGATGTGACATTCTGGTGTTTTCTGTTGTAGTTAATGCAGGAAAAGTTTATACTTTAATTTGATGTTACTGTAGGTGAGGGCTGGGTTCAAATCCTCACTCCGCAATGAAGCTCGCTGGGTGACCTTGGGCCCATCGCAATCTCTGAACCTAATCAACCTCGCAGGGTTGTTGTCAGGATAAAACGGGGAGTGGGAGGGCCCATGTACACTATGCTGAGCTCCCAGGAGGAAGGGCAGATCTAATAATGAACTAAAAACAAAAACCTGTTGCCCTGCAATTTTTCAAACTACAACTAACATCAGCCTCCGCCTGCATTGCCCAGGGGATTTTGGGAGCTGTAGCACAGCAGCAACTACCAAGGCTGTTCAGGGCTACTATGGTAGCTGCAATCACTCTGATCCTTCTTCCTCCTTTGTTCCTGAGGTTGATCTTTACTCACCCATTCTTCCCTGGCGGGGTGGTGGGGTGGTGAGCAGATGCCATTTTGTGGTTCCCCTCAGGTGCCCAAACGTCTTGGGCAGACCGTGGTACAAGCCGTATATTCAAAGCAACCCCAGCCCAAAGCATTCTGGGAACTGTAGTTTGATAAACGTGCTGAGAATTGTAGGTATGTTGGGGGTAAGCTACAGTTCCCAGGATTGTCCGTAATGTGCTTTAAACGCATGGCATGTACACAGCCAGTCTTTGGTCGGTTAATTTTTGTTTGGGCTTGGAGCAGTGAGGTTTCCTCTTTGGTCCTCAACATCTTTAAGCCAGATTCTCTTAACAAAATAAAAAATAAACAAATTCCTTCCAGTAGCACCTTAGAGACCAACTAAGTTTTTTCTTGGTATGAGCTTTCGTGTGCATGCACACTTCTTCAGATACACAGATTCTCTTGGCAGGGATTCTAAACCCCCAACACACACACACACACACACACTTTTTGTGCTGGTATCCTAACCCTCTGCTCTGTTTGCACAGCCATCCTCCTGCCAAAGTCGAATGTATTGCAGATGTCGATCTCCAGCTGGCAAGCAAGATGGCGCTGCGGACTGGAGGCAAGGTAAGCCTCACAACCCTTCTCTCTCCCCCTCCCTCTTTCTCATGCCCGCCTACTAGGCTCCACTTCCTCTGACTGACTCTGGCTACGTATGCACCCTTCATTTAAAGCACATCTCCCCACCCCACCCCCCATAGAATCCTGGGCACTGTAGTTTGCCCCTCACACAGCCACATTTCCAAGCTGTCTCAGAAACTACAGTTCCCAGGATTCTTTTCTCTTATCCTTTCTTTAAATGTATGAGGTATCTGCAGCCTGTTCCAGGCCACCTCAGGTGTTTCTAACACCATAATTAATAAAGTTAGGGATAATTTGGGCCCGTTCCCCTGGTCACAAAGTCCTCCCTCGCTTCCACCCATAGTTACGGCACTTCTAATTTTAGTCGTGGCTGTCTCAGAAGAGTCCATTTCTAGGGATTTTCCAGGCCTCACTTTCTCATAGCCCTAAGATGTAGGGGTTGCGGGGGTGGGGGAGATACAGATGGAAGGCTCCCCCTTCAGAAAATTCACGTGGGTCAAAAGCGTGTGTTCCCCCTGCCAATTTTGGAGTCTTCCCCCTTAGCGACGAATGACAGGGGCACATCTCCCCCTAGATAAGAGGGGAGTGGGCCCCATCTTTCCCTCTCTGAGTGTTCAGCTGTTGCATCAGACAGGCAGCTATAGATATATAGACACACACACACACACATGCACATGCGCTGAGCAAAAGCCACTTGTGTCTAAATGAGGCAATCAAAAACAAACACCTTTATAATTACCCCCTTGGGCAACGGCAGGCAGCCCAGAGACCTGGAGAAGAGTGGGGCGTCCCCACGGGACATTTCGGTTGTGTGAGACATTGCTGTCTGTGCACATGCAACATATACACAAGCTTAGTGCACCAAGGAGAGGATTATATTTTGATCTGGGAGAGCAGAGTTCTAATCCCACTTTTGCTCTGGCAGTTCACGGGGCAGCCTTGGAGCCGGTCGTAATCTCGCAGCGGCACCTCCCCGGCAGATTAATAGCTCAAGGCTCAGGAGAGCCGAAAGAGAGAAGTATTTCATATACAACGTGCAATTAACTTGCGGAATTCACCGCCACTGGATATATTTATGGCCGCTAGCTAAGAGGGCTTAAAAGGAAGAAGAAGCAAGCAGGCGTATTTGTGGAGGATAACCAGTCTTCCAGCACCTATTAGCCAGGAGAGCTAGATGGAAACTCCTACATTGCAGGGGGTTGGACTAGATGACCCTTGGAGGACCCTTGCAACTGTGATTCTGTGAACCAGAGGGCAGTAGGCCTGTGTGAATACAAGACACTGAGGGCAATCAGCTTGGAAGGGATGTTGCCTTTGCGCTCTTCTTGGAAGCTTCCAGCTAGTTCCTGTTAGAAACAAGACACTGGTTTTAATGTTGAGATCCTTTAATTTGAGGATGGGGAACCTATGGCCCTCCAGATGTTGTTGGAATTATGGGAGTTGGAGTCCAGCAGCCAGGAATTATGGGAGTTGGAGTCCAGGAGCACCTGGTGGCCACAGGTTCTCCACCCCTACTTTAACTAGTGATGCCTAGAGTTGAACATTGCCCGTAAGAACAAGCCGAACTGTAAACTATTATCTTGATAGCCCTTAGAGGACATAACTATCTTAGGTTCATTGATTTCAGTTCCTCTACTCTAAGTAGAACTTAATTGGCTAAGACCCTTATTGTTACATGTGAACTATGCCCAGCAACTTAACTATGGTTTGTTTGCCACCAACAAAGAATGATTTGAAGCTATGGCTTGTATTTGGCTTGTGACACTTGGTTTCTTGGTGTCATGTGCGAACTCAGCACCCTTCATTGTTTTTTTTTTACTGAGCCCATCCTGGATGGTCACCAAACTGCAAAGTCATGAGGCGAGAGCAGCTGGAAAACAATCCGAGCTTTGGGGAAACAAACCATAGCTTGTTTGATTGTCTGAGGGTGGGATGGGAATCCACCAGAAGATAACTTCAAAGGGTCCTTGCAGCATAAAATGTAGTCGGATGACATACGCTGGGATAAAACAAATTTGCAGCAGCAATTCTGTCCCATAGGCTATCAAGAAGACCAGCTTTTCTTTGGTTATCCACTCTCAAACTATTGACCATGTGCACCCATAAATCATTTAGACGTATTCAGATTTATTTTTTGATTTTTTTTAAAAAAAGTTGTCATGGCTTAAAATGGCCGCTAAAACAAACACTGGAGGCTACAGCCTGAAACAGGCAGGCAGGTTAGGAACCTGTTAGATTGCAATCTTAAACCCATCATCCAAACCCCTTGTTTAAACAGAAGGAGGCTCCGAGACCTGGGGAGACATGGCTTGCAATTCAGAATCATTCCCTGTGAATTGTGCCCTCTGCGGTAGAATCCTGACAGAATTAGAGCCAAGAAGGGGCTGCTGGAAATCGAGAGGGCGTGCTTAGGTAAATCCCAAGTTGTGCAGAAGAAAGTACTAAGAGTTTGCATCCCTTCTCCTAAATTCCAAAAGGGGAAACCCACCCCCAGAAGTCCAACAGGGAAGGAGCATGCTTAGTGCTGCCCCCACCCCCTGGAATTACAAAATGTTGAGTGTCAGTCAGAAAGGGAAAACAAAAAATCGGGCAGGGGGAGTGAACTGCTTGAGCCCTTGACAGCTTCTTGACATAGGGCATGGTTGGCTGGAACCCTGAACAGGAGCACTATTAGGTGTTAGGGTATAGTGCAAGAGTAGGGGAACCTTTGCTGCCCTCTCCCGATGTTGCTGAACTCCCATCACCCCTGGTCATTGGCTATGCTTGCTGAGGCAGATGGGAGTTGTGGTTCAGCAGCATCTTAAGGGCCAGAAGTGTCCCACACTTGGTGTGCTGCAACATTTTATTGCAGATCTCACTTGTTATATATCCCACTTGATCGTGCATAGATGATACAGGTCATGCTTTGGTCACAAATGGATGCTTTGGTCACAAATGGACGCAAAGACCGACTTGCTGAATCCGAGGAAGCCCCATCTAGCCCCTTGCTCTTTCCAGCAGGTATTGGTGCCTTTGGAAGCTCACCAGTAGATCACAAAAGCAGTGGCTTGTCAATTTTCCTGGGGGTGTGTTGCAACAACAGCAATATAATGTTACTCGACGACAATAATAAAGACTTGACAGAAAGATGCTGAAATAATAATAATAATAATAATAATAATAATAATAATAATAATTTATACCCCGCCCATCTGGCTGGGTTTCCCCAGCCACTCTGGGCAGCTTCCAACAAAACATTAAAATACAATAATCAAACCGTTAGCTAGCCGGAAAAAGTTGCTCCCAGTTTTTTTGGAGCCAATACTCAGCTTTTAGGAAGGAGCAGGAGCCTGAAAGGAAAAAAGAAACTCCCCTCTTGGGGCACCTGGGTGAGCAGACAGGAGCACATTCACCCAAGCCCTGTTTTTCTGCTGAGACAATGCTGAGGTTTAAAAGATGGCTTTGAAACAGATTATCCAAGTAGTGGATAACAGCTTTCAGAGAATGAGAGAGGGCTGTTGTCAAATAAGATTGCCCTGAATTTTTGGATTAAACTCTATGTGTTAAACCGGCGGCTTTTAAAACTTTCCGCTCTCGAGGAACCCTTTCCGAGCTGACATTCTGCCCTGTGCCGTGTGAACGGCCCTGCATGGTGCAAAGGATTCTGGGGCTTGTTCTAAGGCATCTTGTGCTAGGTAAACTCTTGAGAGCAGCCTAGGTCTTTTAATATAGGCACAGGGTCCCCTGACAATTGTGTATGCTGAAGGACCGGTGGGCAAGCAATATTTCGCTGAAACCTGCTCTCTCTCTTGCTCACCTTCCCGCTGGAGAATACTGATCAGCTACCACAAGCATCCAGGGTCCCCAGATCTAGCCGGCATAGAAAAATCTAAACCTCGTGTGGTATTGGAATTCACCGCCCCAAGACGTGGTGGTGGTGGTGGCGGCCACACATTTCGACGGCATTAAAGGTGCATTAGGGGGAACTCACGGCAGATAGCACTTCGTAACTGGCCACTAACCATGAGGAAGGCAGCATGGAACCTCCAGGGGCAGAAGCCGTATGCCTCAGAATGCAATTTGCAGGGAGGCAACAGCAGAGGGGGCTGCGGGATTCGTTACTTGCTTGTAAGGCTTCCCAGAGGCAGGGGGTTGGCTGCTGAGGGAATCATAGAATCATAGAGTTGGAAGAGACCACAAGGGCCATCCAGTTCAACCCCCTGCCAAGCAGGAAACACCATCAAAGCATTCCTGACAGGTGGCTGTCAAGCCTCTGCTTAAAGACCTCCAAAGAAGAAGACTCCACCACACTCCTTGGCAGCAAATTCCACTGTCGAACAGCTCTTACTGTCAGGAAGTTCTTCCTAATGTTTAGGTGGAATCTTCTTTCTTGTAGTTTGAATCCATTGCTCCGTGTCCGCTTCTCTGGAGCAGCAGAAAACAACCTTTCTCCCTCCTCTATATGACACCCTTTTATATATTTGAACATGGCTATCATATCACCCCTTAACCTTCTCTTCTCCAGGCTAAACATACCCAGCTCCCTAAGCCGTTCCTCATAAGGCATCGTTTCCAGGCCTTTGACCATTTTAGTTGCCCTCCTCTGGACACGTTCCAGCTTGTCAGTATCCTTCTTGAACTGTGGTGCCCAGAATTGGACACAGTATTCCAGGTGAGGTCTGACCAGAGCGGAATACAGTGGTACTATTACTTCCCTTGATCTAGATGCTATACTCCTATTGATGCAGCCTAGAATTGCATTGGCTTTTTTAGCTGCTGCATCACACTGTTGACTCATGTCAAGTTTGTGGTCTACCAAGACTCCTAGATCCTAGACCAAGCTGAACCTTGGCTGGGCTCTCCTTGTGTTCCCACATTTTAGAGTCATAGAATTGTAGAGTTGGAAGGGACCACCAGGGTCCTATACTCCAGCCCCCTGCAATGCAGGAATCTCTTGCCCAACCTAGGGCTTGAACCCATGACCCTGAGGTTAAGAGTCTCATGCTCTACCACAGGGGTCAGCAAGGTTTATCTTGCCTGGGCCGGATCGGTCCCGTGGAGTTCTGTCTGTGGACCGGATCGTGCCCACGCGTAAGCGCTTGCGCCCGCAATTTTTGGCATTGCGTCTGCGCAGACGCGATTTCTGGCGCCTCGGAAGTGAGTCCCCACGTCGCGCTGCGCCGATTTAGCGCAGCGCAAGAGTGGGCGGCTCAGTTCGGGGGCGGCTCATGGGCCAGTCAAACGACCTCCGTGAGCCGCTTCCGGCCCATGGGCCTTAGGTTGGTGACCCCTGCTCTACCGACTGAGCTATCCGGCAGCATCCAATCCTTTAGCAACTGCGACTTTAGCAATTCTGGGTTTCCCACTTCAGCACCAGTATTTATTTATTTACTTGTGTGTGTTGCACCCTGCTCTTCAACCCAAAAAAGGGGGGAGGCTTCCCAGAGTGTCTTGAAACCATCAGTCCCTGAACCCAGGCTTACAAAAGACATGACACAAAAGGAAAAGCATTTAGGAGGGAGGAGGAAAAAAAGCAAACCCAGGCACTAGTTCTTAGTTGCAAGGTGTTATTTCTTCTGGCAGGGAAAGAAGAAGCAAGCACCCTGCACTGCTCCTTTTCTGGTCAACAGATGGGGCCAAGTTAGTCTCTTCCTTGCCATGATATTTCCCCCAGCAAGCAGGGGGAGCAGCCAATAGATTGCAATGTAATTTCCCCTCCCGCTTTCAGGTTTGGTGGGAAGGATCCAAGTTTCAATTCAGATCATTGTCTGGCAACATGCAGTGTCTGACTGAAAGGAGGTTGACACTGTGTTGCTATCAGATGTTCATCTATTTGTTGAATTTGTGCCCAGCTCTTGCTCCTGCAGAGGGGTGTATTGTCATTCTACAACAAACATGCAGGGTGTGTCCTGTACTCAGCATTGGCTCCAGGATTTTGGAAGAAGCAGGGCATGCAGCCCAGTAATTATTTGTGTGCTGCACCCTTGGCCAGTCTTGAGGACCCAGCAAATGCAAATGGATCCCAGTCTCTCTTCCATTAGGTCATGTTAACAGATTTGCTCTTCCTTAGGCCAGCCAGGCTGTTTTGCATAAGCCAGCCCAGGGATTCCTTGTCTGCAGCTTGTATTTTCATCCATATCCCAATTAATCAAAATACTACCAATACTTCCATAAAGAAGGCTGATCGCTGAAGAATTGGTGCTGGAGGAGACTCTTGAGAGTCCCATGGACTGCAAGAAGATCAAACCTATCCATCCTTAAAGAAATCAGCCCTGCGTGCTCACTAGAAGGACAGATCCTGAAGTTGAGGCTCCAGTACTTTGGCCACCTCATGAGAAGAGAAGACTCCCTAGAAAAGACCCTGATGTTGGGAAAGGTTGAGGGCACAAGGAGAAGGGGACGACAGAGGATGAGATGGTTGGACAGTGTTCTCGAAGCTACTAACACGAGTTTGGCCAAACTGCGAGAGGCAGTGAAGGATAGGCGTGCCTGGCATGCTCTGGTCCATGGGGTCACGAAGAGTCGGACACGACTGAACGACTGAACAACAACAACCATTTATTAATTTCTAGGGATTTTTGGGGGGGGTCCCCCCTAAAGTCTATAACAATATGGTTCCAAAAAGTGCTTTCCTATCCGGACAGCTGACAGGGCCAGCGACTCATCTGTCTGCTAATGGATGGATCTGCCCTGTACCCAAACAGCATGCACTGGAAAACAGTTCCTTACGACCAATCCTGTAGCACAGCCTCATTTACGGCTTGTTTGGCAGATGACTTGTTTCAAACTGCATCCTGATATTGATATAAAAAAGCAAGCCCTTAGAGGTTCATGGCCTGCCCATCAACGCAACCAGATCTTGAGAAAGTTCGTACTGTATATGGTGCAAAGAGGTCTCGACCATTTGCTCCTAATTTATAGCCTTAATAAACAGCACAATCCTGTGCCTGTTTACTTAGGAACAAACCCCACTGTGCCCAATGGGGTTTGCTTCCTGGGCTGCTTAGGACTGCAGCCTGAAACTTCCAAAGACTTCTGCTGCCTTGCCTTCCTACTCTCAGGGATCGAAGAAGACCTCAATATATTCCTTGCTGATAGTCCTATCATCTGGCTTTCCAGAGCTTTTTTGCATAACCTTTCCCTCTGTCCAGTGCTGCGCCTTCCTCCCCGCCCCTCCGCAAGCCAACACCCTGTGGGCCCCTCTGAGACTTTGCTGGCTGCTGCTTGCAAGAGGGAAAACCCTCCTCTTTACAATATTGCATGCCATTACTATTTACTCTTGGGAGGGTGGGGCGGTGGGGGGGGAACCCTTACGTTAAGATGCCATTAAATTAAAGACCCTTTGGCGATGAGCTTTCAAGAAGGCTTCGGAGGTTTTTCCAGGTGTTGCACGCAACAGGATTAAAATAAATAAATATCGAAATTTTAACTCCGTCACCGTAAAGGCAAGGAGCTTGCTCTTCTCTCTCTTTCCCCACCTCTCTCTCTCTCTGTTTTCTTTCTTTTTTTAAAGTGGAACCTGAGAACCTCAGAATGCTGAATTCTGCAGCCTCTGTACTGAATAAATGCAGCCTTGCTAAACATCTCTTTGGGGCTTACCATTCCCCCACCTCCTTAGAGCTGGAAGCAGGGGCATAGCACCCCCCCTCCTCTTCCCATTGTGGCTTGCATCCCCTCTCGCTTGGGCCCACACATCTTCCCATAGTACTCTTCCCCAGTGTGAATGCCCCTTTCACCATATATATTCGTGGGCTTCCCTTCTCCTTCTCACCCTTGGGCCACCCTTTCTCAGCGGCATCAGGCAGCAGCCTCAGGCATCAGCATACCAGATAAGACTAGATGGGCACTTTGTCCATCAGGAGAACACGGGAATCCGCCTTGTACACTGAATCAGGCCAGTGGTCCACCTTCCTCAGCCTTGCCTAGCAGCAACTCTGTCCAGGATTTGGGGTAAGAGTCTCTCCCAGCCCAAACTAGGTATGCTGCGGATTGAAACTGGGACCTCTGCCCCTGAGCTACATTCTCTCCACCCCCCCCCAAAAGCAATATTTTTCTTATGCACTCATATTTTTGTATGCTCTGCAGTTCACGTGCCCCTAGATTACATGGAGCAAAAACTGCGTTGCACATCCTGTTTTAAACACAGAGCTTTAACATCCACGTTGGGAAAACTTGTGTTTTCTGTAGTGCTTGGTTTCCCGCCATTTGTGTTATTTTTAAACTGTATACCCCACCTTCCTTGAGAAACCTGAGTTTATTTGCAGACCAATTCAAGGCGGGTAACAACAGTTGTTCAAAATATTTCTGATACAGTGGTACCTCGGGTTACAGACGCTTCAGGTTACAGACTCCGCTAACCCAGAAACAGTACCTTGGGTTAAGAACTTTGCTTCAGGATGAGAACAGAAATTGCGTAGCAGCGGGAGGCCCCATTAGCTAAAGTGGTACCTCAGGTTAAGAACAGTTTCAGGTTGAGAACGGACCTCTGGAACGAATTAAGTTCTTAACCCGAGGTACCACTCTACTTGGCTGTCACTCAGTGACAGGCCACATGCGTTGCATGCAGAAGGTCCCAGGTTGAACACTGGGCATCTCAAGGCTGAGAGAGACCCACTTTAAACCCAGAGAGCCTCTGCCAATCAGTGTAGTCCATACTGAACTAGATGGACCGGTGCTGTGACTCGGTATGTTCCTATCTTCCTAGGAATGCCGCCGTAAGAGTCTTCTTAACCAAGGGCTTATAGGTTAAGAAGACAACTAGGTAGATCCACATCAAACATTTAAAGGACACGGCTTCCCCCCAGAGAATTATGGGAACTGTAGTTTGTTAATGTAATGCAGGGGTCAGCAAACTTTTTCAGCAGGGGGCCTGTCCACTGTCCCTCAGACCTTGTGGGGGGCCGGACTATATTTTTTTTTTGGGGGGATGAACAAATTCCTATGCCCCACAAATAACCCAGAGATGCATTTTAAATAAAAGCACACATTCTACTCATGTAAAAACACCAGGCAGGCCCCACAAATAACCCAGAGATGCATTTAAGACTGGAAAAACGGGAAACGGAGAAAATCAAAATCGACCCCTACATGGAAGTAGGTTTCATAATTAAACCATGAGTAGGCAAACAAAGGCCCAGGGCCCAGATCCGGCCCAATCGCCTTCTAAATCTGGCCCGCGGATGGTCCAGGAATCAGCATGTTTTTACATGAGTAGAATGTGTCATTTTATTTAAAATGCATCTCTGGGGCATAGGAATTCGTTCATTCCCCCCCTCCCAATAAAGTCCAGCCCCCACAATGTCTGAGGGACAGCTGATGTAATGGGAATCACAGCTTCGTATAAATCTCCAGGATTCCAACCCTCCAACATTTCTCCGATGAAAACAGGGCCGTCCTATTCCGTAACAATATTGCCTGTCTGACTGGGTTGTCCCAGCCACTCTGGGCAGCTTCCAACATATATAGAAACATAATAAAACGTTAAATGTTTTTTTTTTTTTAAAAAACTACTTCCCTATACAGGGCTGCCATCAGATGTCTTCTAAAGGTTGTAGAGTTACTTATGTCCTTGGCTCAGGATTCACATAACTCCATACCATCCAACATTTTTCCATTGAAAATAGGGACGTCCTACGGAAAAGCAGGACATTCCAGGATCAAATCAGAAACCGGGACGGCTTCTGTAAATCCGGGACTGTCCCTGGAAAATAGGGACACTTGGAGGGTTGGGATTCTTTAGGAGAAGCCATGTGCTTTAAATATCCGTTGAATGTGCTTTACACATAGGTTGTGTACAATGTAAATACCAGCGTCCTAATGCAGTTTGGTGCTGTGTCCTAGTTATGTAAGGGACCCAGGTGGTGCTGTGGGTTAAACCACAGAGCCTAGGGCTTGCTGATCAGAAGGTCGGCAGTTCGAATCCCTGCGATGGGGTGAGCTCCCATTGCTCGGTCCCAGCTCCTGCCCACCTAGCAGTTTGAAAGCACGTCAAAGTGCAAGTAGATAAATAGGAACCGCTCCGGCGGGAAGGTAAACGGCGTTTCCGTGCGCTGCTCTGGTTCGCCAGAAGCGGCTTTGTCATGCTGGCCACATGACACGGAAGCTGTACGCCTGCTCCCTCGGCCAATAAAGCGAGATGAGCGCCGCAACCCCAGAGTCGGACACGACTGGACCAAATGGTCAGGGGTCCCTTTACCTTTTACCTAGTTATGTAGGGAGGCCTCCTTGATACTGTTGCTTCCTTGCGCCATGCAAGGAAGTTGGGAGCTAGCAAGCCTATTCCCCCACTGCCCCGATCCCCAGATCTGCGCTGTGCAAGTCCTGCAAAATTGGCCTTTGCAGAGAGGATGGGGCTTAATGGCACACTCTTCATAGGCATGAATGGAAAGTGGTTGTGCCTGTTGTCCTCAGGGGGGCTTCTTGATCAGCGCTTCCCTCCCTGCAGCCAGGCCCCACTCTCTGCCTCCCCCCACCCTTGCCTGTCTGCTTGGAGGATGGAATCTTCCGAGCTCCCCAACATGCCCGGACAGGGATCCCTCCCTGCTCACATTCCTTCGGATCTGCTGCTGCCTGTTCCCTGTGTGCCCCGTGGCCCAGGAACGAGTGAGTTGCTGTTCCCACCCCTGATCCTTCACTTTTGTGCTAGCACCTTCTCAGCTGCACTCCTTCCCCCTGGAGTGTCTGCTGATGCTCACCTCACCCAACCTCACAGTAGCCAGATCATTAATATTCCTGCTTTACAGATGGGGAGCTGAGACGGTGGCAGACTGTGAGCCCAGGAATACCCCTGGCTAAGGCAGGAATCTGGACAAGGAGGTTCACGTCTCACGAGGCCAGGCTCGAACCTGTTTGCACAAAGGCCTTGCTTCTGTTTCAAACATGGATGGGGTGGGTTTTTTGGCCCCAAACTCTCCTTCCTCAGTGACGTAGCAACCCCCACCTGAGTCAGAGCTTTTTTTTAGGAGACCCCCTATAAAAGCTGTTGAGCTTTTTCAGAAAATCCCCTGAAGTTGAGAAAACGTACTGTAAATTGTAGGGGCGCGGGTGGCGCTGTGGGTTAAACCACAGAGCCTAGGGCTTGCTGATCAGAAGGTCGGCGGTTCAAATCCCTGCGACGAGGTGAGCTCCCGTTGCTCTGTCCCAGCTCCTGCCAACCTAGCAGTTCAAAAGCACGTCAAAGTGCAAGTAGATAAATAGGAACCGCTCTGGCGGGAAGGTAAACGGCGTTTCCGTGCGCTGCTCTGGTTCGCCAGAAGCGGCTTTGTCATGCTGGCCACATGACCCGGAAGCTGTACGCTGGCTCCCTCAGCCAATAAAGCGATATGAGCGTCGCAACCCCAGTCGTCCGCAACTGAACCTAATGGTCAGGGGTCCCTTTACCTTTTACCTTTATCTAAGCATATGCATCAAAAGTGCTTTGCAAGGACCTCTTGGTTTGCTTCCTTTCCATTTTTTTTGCACGTAGAAACCTGTAGAGCAGTGGTTTCCACTTAGCTTCTGGGAGTCCATGGCTCCCTTGACTGACCACATTCTTTCTGCAGCTCCCCTGTGGGAGACACTTACAGGACACAAACGACTTGGGGCCATGACCTTCCTTTGTGCAGGGCTCCAGCTTGGCACAGGAACATAAGGGGAGCCCTGCAGGATCAGGCCAGTGGCCCATCTAGTCCAGCATCCTGTTCTCACAGTGGCCAACCAGTTGCCTATGAGAAGCCTATGAGGACCTAAGTCAGGGGTGCGCAAACTTTTTCCAAAGAGGGCCAGATTTGATGAGGTGAGGGCTGACCAAAGTTGTTGACCTTCTTTTAAGTTTGAAGTTGTTGAGCTTTTTGGGGGGGATTTTACCCCAAGGAATAAACTGCCACAGGGGCCAGATTAAACCGACTGGCAGGCCACCAGAACGGACTTTGGACATGCCTGACCTAAGTGCTCCAGCCGTCTCCCCTCTTGTTTTCCAGCAACTGGGATGCTTAGTTACAAACTGCCTTTCTGACTGAGCCAGCCCTGGTTATTCAGTCTCCCGTCTAAGCAACTGGCCAGGTTGGAGACCTGCTTAGCTTTAACAAATATACCGTAATAGCATCATGTGCCATCAGACCATTGTCTGGTCTGGACCTTCTCCCCCACTCGCCTCCCCTTATCTGCACTGTATCCTTTCCCTGTTCCTCCAGGCTATTCACAGAATGTTTTGCAGTTCTTTCCTCTTCCCCAGATTCACCCTTGCTCTTTGTTTTTGATCCTGTGCAAATTGCTGGCTGGCCTCCCCACCCCCCTTTGTTTTAAATACACCCCCTGGCTACTTGTAACAAGTGACAAACATATTCCTCCAAGGCCTTCCTTGTGTCCCTGGCTGCAATTTGGCCTCCTCCAAAGTCTTGGAAGCCCCTGGATTCTGAGCCCTGTTCCCAGATTCTGTAAGGCAAAGGTGGTGGACTTAATTTTATTCATTTATTGACTAATTACATTTTTCACCCACATTCCCCCCCAGGGAGCTCATGGTTCCCCCTCTCTCCCCATTTTATTCTCACAACAACCCTGTGAGGTAGGTTAGGCTGAGAGACAATGGCTGGCCCACGGTTGTCCCAGTTATCCAGGTTTTGGACCCTGGCTTCCATAACTCTGGTTCTTGGATGTTGAAAGGCTCTTTTATTTAAAAAAAAACACGCTCTGGAACTCAGTATGGTTGTTCCTCATATTAATATTAATTAAATTTGCATACCGCCCTTCAGCAGCAGATCTCAGGGTGGTGCACAACTTAAAAATGCATCATAAAACAAGAAAAAAACAACACAAACCAACTCCACAAAGCACATTTAAAAACCCTTAAAAAAAAATCCCTGTGAGGTCACTAAAATTGGGGGAATGGATTTTAATCCCTTACCAATTTATTAATATATTACATTTGTAGCCTGTCTTTCCTCCCAAGAGAGCTCAGGGCAGCCAAGGTCTATCTAATCTATCTACACACCTTTCTTTCTTTCTTTCTTTCTTTCTTTCTTTCTTTCTTTCTTTCTTTCTCTCTCTCTCTCTCTCTCTCTCTCTCTTTCTTTCTTTCTTTCTTTCTGAACTCTAGAGTCCTCCCCTCAAATAAAAGCCTGTTCCCCCCACCCCCACATGGATGGGGCTCCTCAGTACTCACTGAGTACTGAGCATAGTGTGATTTCACCACAAAATGTTCAGCCCTTCAAAATGTTTTAGGTATTGTAAAATCTCCGAAGTCGGGTGGAGCTCACAAGCAGGACTTCCAGTTGAGTGCCTCGCACAGCTCTTTCTACGACCTCTTCTATGACTAGCCAAAGTAGGATAAGACCCAGTGTGCCACTCCCCATTCCCTCCCCCCAAAAAACAAAGAGCAGGGCCTTTTCAGTGGTAGTGCCAGAATCATGGAATAATTTTGACCAAGTGCAGCCTTTATATATAGGCCTTTCATGGTCTTGGCCTTTCCCCCTGTGGTGCTGTCGGGGCAGAACTTTGGCAAAGGGCCCCACCTGGCAGAATGAGCTGTAAAAAGCAAAGAAGCAGTACACAATACTATCTTTAAAACCTGTGCCACAAAAGACTCTGAGGTCCAAAGCCTAAAATTATCTAACTGCTTCTCTCTGAATTTCTCCACCCATATGTCTCAATGCAGTCCTGCCTATGAACTTTGGTCCTTTAGCCTCAGCCACTGGACTGATTCCTTACGTGACTTTGGAACTCCCTTTCAGAACACCTATATGATACCTACTGTCATTCTTTCCCTTCCATACTCTCTAGTTGCAGCACAACTTGGCTAGCTCCTTAGAGCACAGTCTTATCCATAAGAACGTAAGGAGAGCCTGCTGGGTTAGGCCAACGACCCCTCTAGTCCAACATCCTGTTCTCACACTGGAAAACCACAAGCAGGATCCAAGCACAAGTAATGATAATAATAAAAATTTATTATTTATACCCCGCCCACCTGGCTGGGTTTCCCCAGCCACTCTGGGCAGCTCCCAACCAAATATTAAAAACACAATACAGCATTAAACATTAAAAGCTTCCCTAAACAGGGCTGCCTTCAGAGGTCTTCTAAAAGTCAGATAGTTGTTTATTTCCTTTTTTTAAAAATATCATTTTTATTGGTTTTTAAAATAATTTTTTACAGTAATAACAATCACATAATTTTACACTTCTTATACCTTTTTGACTTTTTATAGCCTTGACTTCCTTCAGACCTTCCTTATGACCTTCTAATATCAATACCTTAATTAGTTGTTTATTTCCTTGACATCCGATGGGAGGGCATTCCACAGGGCGGGCGCCACCACCGAGAAGGCCCTCTGCCTGGTTCCCTGTAACCTCACTTCTCGCAGTGAGGGAACTGCCAGAAGGCCCTTGGAGCTGGATCTCAGTGTCCGGGCAGAACGATGGGGGGTGGAGACGCTCCTTCAGGTATACAGGACCGAGGTCGTTTAGGGCTTTAAAGGTCAGCACCAACACTTTGAATTGCACTCAGAAATGTACTCTGCCTTCCTGTGGTTTCCAGCAACTGGTATTCAGAAGCATTATCACCCCCAACCAACCACCGCCATCTTAGCTAGTAGCCATTGATGGCTTTATGCTCCATGAATTGGTCCAGTCCTCTTAAAAGCTACCCAAGTTGGTGGTCATCGCTGTCTCCAGTGGGAGTGAGTTCCCTAGTTTAACGTGTCCATGTCTACTTAATTCCCATTGCATTTGGTGGGGCTTTCTCCCTGGTGAGCAGGTTTAAGATTTCAGCCAGAGCCCTCATGGCTTGCTAAACATAAGTACAGTGCTACCTCGGTTTTTGAACGTCTCGGAAATCAAACGTTTCGGTTTTCAAACGCCGAAAACCCGGAAGTAACTGTTTTGGTTTTCAAACGCTTTTCAGAAGTTGAACGTGCCACGTAGCTTCCGTATTGAGTTTACGGTAAGTAAATGCTTCAGTTTTCAAATGTTTTGGAAGTCGAACGGTCTTCCGGAACGGATTACGTTCGAAAACCGAGGTACCACTGTACTGAAGTTTCATTTCTTTTATCCCTTTACTCTCCCTTCCATCTTCCTGTTGCCTTTCGGGACAGTGACCTGTTTTCTTGCGCACTCTAAAGTGCTCTGTACATTGACAGTACTGTAAAAATAAAATCATTGTGTGTGTTTCTAGGTTAAGACTTCTAAAAATTGTTTTATTTATTCAGTGTCTAAGAATGGTTAACTCTGATATAATCAAAGATAGTTTATTTTAGTTGTGTTGACTATTGTATTAGTTTTTTATATCAGTTTTTAATATTTAAGGAGCTTTTAAGGAAAGGCTGTTATGTAATTTTATAAATAAGGTACCATTTATTATACAGCATCTTTTACTTTCCTTTTTTTGGGCACTTAAAACAATGAGCCCTGTTGTATTAGACTACTACATCTACAATCCTATACACACTTAGTAGGGAGTACGGCTGGGCAATATATTGATATATCGTTCGAAACTGGTTTGACCTCTATATTGTGATATTGGTTTCATAATTTTTCACCTGGTAATAGATAATGAATTGTGTGTGTGTGTGTGTGTGTGTGTGTGTGTGTGTGTACTATGCAAAAATCACAAAGTGGGGAAAACCTTGAATTCAGCCAATGCCTATACATAACTCCATCTTTATTTCAGACATTTTGATATATCATTATATCGCAATGTTTAGCTGGTGATATATTGTGATGTTGCAAACCAAATATTGCCGAGCCCTAGTGGGGGGTAAGCCCTGAGATTTATGGATGAATGGCAGTGTGCAGATTTTATTTTTATTATTATCATTATTAAATGCAACACGATTTAATTCTGAGTGAATAGGATTGGGCTGAGCATGCTATTTACAACACTAGCCCACAAAAAGGGCATGGATGCCATCACCTTCCTCTGCCATTGCCCCATTCAGCAACCAGTACTGTATTGATAAGATACACTTCCTCTGAAAGTGAAAGTTAAGTTTAGGTATCATAGCTGATAGCTGTTGATTGACCTCTCCTCTCTGGATTTGCCTGACCCCCTTTCAAAGTCATTTTAACCACCAGCCATCACTGCTGAGTCTTGCGGCAGTAATTCCTCAAGTTAACAATTAGACCTACAATATAAAAAAGTGGGGAAAACAAATCCAATGGGTGCACACTTGCTAATTTTCTGCATGCAGTAATTTACACAGGTTCTACCTTGTGTAAATAAATATAAATAAATAAAATAAAATAAAATAAAATAACTCCTAGCTTTCCTCTGCACAAAATTAGGCTTGCAATAGGTCGGGAAAATTCCTTACATGTCCTGGTTTTCGGGTGTAAAAATGGCGCCAGGAAATTTTGCTGAATTGGCAAAATGTCAGGGAAAACCCGGATGTATGGCAATGCAATGGGAAAAGCAGCTAAAAAAGCTTTAAAATCACTATTTTTGGGGTAGGTTTTCCCAAAAAAGCTCAACACTTTGGGATTGTTCCCAAAAAAAGCTTTACAATTTTGGTGTGTTTCTAAAAAAAATCTCAACAATTTTGGTGGTTTCCTAAAAAAAATCTCAAGAATTTTGCGGGTGCCAGGAATTTTACTTTTTGAAATATGGCAACCCTAACAAAATCTTCCTGGCACCCCTGCTACTAACATTTGTTATTACAGAAAGGGTGGGGGGGAGGCTTGTAGATGCGTGCCTCATCGCTCTCCCAGACTCCCCACTTAACTTCCCAAGCGCACAACTTCCATCCCACTCCGGCCCGCGGCTCCTCTCCGCGCGGCCCCTTTAACTTCCCCCTCTCTCCCCCGCCCAACCCCGCGCGCCCCGATCCCTCCCCGAGCTCTGTGGGCGGAGCCGAGCCAGGCTGGGGCGGAGGGGCGGGCTCAGCGTGTCCATGGCGACGCGGCGGTGACGTGCGACAGGGGGGCGTGGGCGTCCCGGCTCCATATGAGGCGGAGGGGGGAAAAGCGAGGGGGGCCAGAGCCCGAGTCCAACCCGGCGGCTGCAGCGCGAGGAGCCATGAAGACCCCGGCGGACGCAGGTGGGGACCGCGGGAAGGTCCCAAGCTTGGGTGGGGATGGGGTCCCCCGGTGGGGAGGAGTAAAAGGGGGGGTGTCGCTTAGGAGGGGGGGGGGTCGGCCGCGGCACGTGGGCTTGGAAAGTTGGAAAGATGCAGGGAAGTTTTCCCAGCAAAACGACCCCAGGAGAGTTCGGACTTTGGGGATCCCGGTGGGGTAAAGGGGTAATTGTGCGTATATGTGCTCAAGAGATTCCTGGATGAACAGAGAGGGACGGATCCTGCTCCGGGGGAGGGGAAGGAGGAAGGGGAGACGTTTCTATACAAGGAGCGGCAGGGATCCACCGGGGAGCGAGGGAGGGAGACGAGGCAAGATCCGCAGCGGGCTTCGGCTCCCATGCCTGGGGTGAAGCTGCAATGGAGGTTCCTGCAGGGAAGGGAATGGTGTGCAAGTTTTTTTTTTCCCTTCCCGCCCCCTCCTCCTCCCCCTCCTGGAGTCCATCTCTGGCAGCTAATGGAGGCTACTTAACTCTTGTTTCCTGTCCATAGAGCCTCTCGGGGGAGATCCTTTTGCAGGGAGGCGGGCGAGGAGCGGGAGGCAGCCCACCCCTCTCTTCTCCGGGCTCCGCCGGAGTTTGCGAGCAGGAGCGGCGCAGGGACCTGTTGCATTTCCCTTCCCGGCTCTCTCGCGGTTCCGTTTCTCGCGTGGCGGTGCCCGCTTGGCCTCGGGACGGAGGCGCGGAGTGCTCCAGTCGGGAGTTTCCGCTGCTGTCCTGGAATGGAGGGGGTGGGGGGAGTGAGCGGAGTTATGGGGGCGACTTTGGGGGGGTGGGGGGCGCCCTGGGTGCTTCTCTCCCGCCTCCCCCTGGCCCGCTTGTTCTGCAGTGGGTGCTGCTGGCAGGCTGAGGGGGCAGGGAAATGAATGAAGGGGGGTGACTGAGGCTGTGTGGGCCCTGATTTGTGGGGGTGGAATCTGCGTGTGTGGCAATTGTGGAGGCCTCGGGCTATGTGTGTTTCTCCGTTTTTCCGCTCTCTACTTCCCACCCGCAACCGTCCCACTGCCGTGGGGTTGTGGGAGTTTTTGAAACCGGATTAGCTTCGGTTTCGGATAAACTGAACGCCGGTGGGTTTTCTTTGGGGGGCTGTGGGGTGGGGAGATGTTGGAGAGACGTTACTAAACGCCACGTTGCCGAAACCAGATTAGACATCCATAGCCGAATAGGGGGGTGTTTGTGTTCGCTTTGGGGAGAGGGATGCACTTCGGATCTGGGGAAGTGGCCGCGGAGCTCTCCTCCCGTCCCATTGTCACCTTGGAAGCGATTAAAAGTGATAACACGGTAAAAAGACAAACGAGGCATGTGATTTCCTTTCCCCTGATTACGGTGTGTGTGTGTTATATATTCCCCCGCAAAAAATCAAAAAAATCAAATCAAATCTGGAGAATATTGTTGGCAAGTGGAAACGGTTCACGGTGCATCGCGGCGTATGTGTGTGTAAATATGGGGCGCGGGGAGTGAGAGGAGCCCGTAAAATGGAGAAAAAGTTACAAAGCGTTCCGAACTGGAAATTCTGCGTTCGAAAAAGGAACTTTTGTTTCCGACAAACAACGTGGTGTTAAGGTGGCCTGGCGGGGATGGTCAGTGGAAGCGCGGCGGTGTGTGGTGGGTGGCCTGTAAGTTGTGCATTAGTTGGTTTGGGATGAGGGGGGGGGGTCTCATGCCTCCTTTATCACCCTCAAACTCCCACCACCTCAAACATAAGTAAGCCAGGTACATGGCGGGCGGGGCCCTTTTTTACACCAGCTGGCAAATGCTACCTTAAATGTAGCTTCAGTCTTCTTGTAGCGGGTTGGGGGGGGTCGGGTGGAGGTTAATCTCCAACCTCTAATTCTGGACTTTAACCTCTTTATAAGGAAGGGGGTGTCTCTGTAGAAGAATGCCCTCCCCCTCCCCGCTTCTCGAAATAATAATAATAAAACCAGATTCAAAATCCGGCCTGAGTTCAGTTCACTGGATTGGCGAGTGGGGGGGGGGAGGAATTGCTTGGCTACCTTTAAGCGGAGTACACTTAGATTTGTGTGGGAGTGTTGTCGGATCACTTTTACTAAGCTGGGCTCTTGCGGGGGGGGTGCCGTCTTAAAAATGGCCTTGCAGCGGTTTCCGTTTGAGGGCAAGTGGTTGGTGGACTTTGCTCCTTGAAAGGAGTTTGCGCGGGGGGGGGGGGAGGCGGATACGAAGTAAAGCTGAGGTTGCATTAGGAGGTGGAGAAACAATTTGTTTGAAAGGGGCTTAAAAAAATCTTTTTTGCATTGTTTGTGTGGACAGACAGCAGTTCCTTTAAATTTTATTTTTATTTTTATTTGGCAGAGCCTCTGGGGAGGGGTCAGATTCTTTCCTCTGTTCTCTTATCCCCCCCCCCTTCCTCTCTCTCACTCTCTGGTTTTGTTCAGAGCTTCCACCCCATCCCCCCCTGGCGCCACCCTCCCCCCTCCCTTCCGAGCCCGATTGTCTGTCTCCTGGAATCTTGTGTGTCTTTTTTTTTTTTTGAAGTGCTTCTGTTCGGACTTGTCTTCCCCTCACACCTCCTCTTTTGCAGTAATCGAGGCCACTGAAAACTCTCCTCTCTCTCCTCCCCCCTTCCCCTTAAACTCTGGGAAAGTTCTTTTCTTTGGGCGTCTGTTTAAAAAGAAAAAAGAAACCCTAATAATAATTCCTGGGCCTCGCCCAAGCCGCTAGGAAAATAAAATCTTGCAGCGTTAACCCCCATGTTGGAATCTTTCTCACACACAGAGCGAACGCAGATCCCAGATCTGAATGCATCCAGATCCCAGTTGCAAGGCGCTTAATTTTTCCACCGTCTGAAAAACGCTTAAAAAAAACCCACATCAACTTTGTTTTGGGCGCGGGAGGGGGGGGGAGGAAAGAGGTGTCTGGCTTCGTCTTTATTGCCACCCCTCGCTGGCATGCTGCATGCAGACGGCCTCTGATGTGGCTTCTACTAGCGGAGCGTGGGCCCCCCTCCTCCCCCCCTCGCCCCGCTTGAAAGCCAGAGAATGGTAGACTTGTGCATGTGGCTTTAAGAAAGCTGTTAGTATTGGGGAGTGATGTAATATTAAGGGTCTCTCTCACCCCCCCCCTTCTGAAGCCGGGATTGAATTCCAGCCCTTTTAGCTTCTGGCTCCGGGGATTAGTCACAGGGGTGGTGTGGTTTGGAGTGTGTAAAAGGGGGGGGTGATTTAAAGAGATATCAACTTAATTTCCAGTTTTCTTCTCTCCTCCCTCCCCTCTCCCACTTTTTCTTCTTCTTTGCTGTCTTCCAGGAAATCCCTGAGCAAATAACCATAGAGCCCCTTCTTCAAAACAGACCATAGTTCCTTGAAGGATGGGGAGGGGAGGGAGGAGGGGTCTCTGTGTGACTAGCCTTGAGTTAGTCAACCAGACAAAAGGAGGTAAAGTGTTTTTAAGATGGAGTCCCCTTTCAGCTGAGCTTTGAAATAAAACACACACATGCACACATACATGCTAGAACTCTGGCAAGCAGGAGCAGTTTCAGCCCCCCCCCCAATACACACACTTTCTCTCTCTTAGGAAGCAGTGGAAAATAGGAAGGGGGGGGCGTGGAGGGCTTGGCATGGCCAGAGGAGTCTTAAGCCAAGCCTGGGGTTGCGAACACTGTGTGCATTGTGTGTGCGTTTTCATGCGCCTTGCTCCCTCGCGATCAGGGGAAAGACCCCTAATTGCATTCAGTTCCCCCATCTGGGGCATGTGCATGGGTCAAAGGTGTTCTCCCCCTGCCTGCCCTCTCTGGGACAGAGCTGTGGCTCCGGGCTGCCCTCCTGCCACGTAGGGGTTTGTGTGGCATGGCTGGTAGCCCTCACTCCCTGCTGCGGAGCCCTGCAGAGATGGGGAAGCGGGTGGGCTTCATTTGATGAGTGAGATCTCTTGCCAGTGGGGCATCTGGGACCCATAAAAGACTGGGAGAGGTGGCTGATGACAAACACTCTCTCTCTCTCCCTGCTTAGTATGGCTTGGGTGGGTGGCACAGACCTGCCACGAGCTCTGTGGTAGGGACGGCTGGTGTCTCGTCGTCTTCTCTTCCCCCACCCCACCCAGCCAGCCAGTCCCTTGGCACAGGCCTGCCTCTGGTTCGTGCCAGAGCTGGGGGCACTGCCAGCCAACAGACGGTGGTTTTTGCCGCCTCCCTCCCCGTGGGTTGGCAAAGGAGGTGGCTGAGTTGGTGGAGACATGGTGGCAACAGCCATGGGCAGGGTGGGTGGCAGCAGAGGACTTGTTGAAACGATCTTGTGCCTCTTCTTCCACTTTGGAATAATGGCGGGGGGGGGGAGAAAACCCTCTTGGCTGTGGCGTGTTGTGGTAGGACTTGGAAGGCAAGGATAATAGGGTGGGTGTGACCCTGGGTTCCTCGGTTTGGGTGCAAATGGGACTTTGGTGAATAAAGAAGGAAGTGTGTGTCTGCATAACTACTTCTTTTTAGTAGAGGAGATAGCAACCTAAACCCTTTCCCTGGAAGATTAAATCTCTGCAGCCTGATCATTGTGAGGGAGCTTCTGGGTGGGTGTAAAATGATAAGAGGATTGTGTCTTTGAGCAAGGGGCCAATGCAACAAGCACCATCCTCCTTTCTCCCCTCTTCTCTCTCTCCCTTTTCTCCCAGCCATAGGAACAGGAATGTGCCTGGTGCGTTCCTGGGAGGGTGTTAGTTGGTGAGAATCTAAACAGCAGGACAGGGTCTGCGGGATAGGCAACTGCAGGGGAGGGGGGTGTCGGAAGAGCTTGCCCTTTTAACTGGCTGTCAGCTCTGCCAGGCTCTTCCTCTTCCTCCCCTTCTCCTGCCATAGGATCTTCCAGTTGGCCTGCCCCCATAGCAGGCACCCCACACTTCCTTAAGAGGAGACCAAAGTTTTGCAAGAGGCCTTGCCTCTTTAGCTGATGGGACTCTATATCCCCTTCCCTCCAACCGCCCTGATCAAAATGATTGCGCCAGCTTGGATGTCAAGCCCAACTGCAGGATTGCCCTGCAGAGAAGAGCGGGGTGGACCAGGAAGCCAAATTTCCTCTCCCCCCAACCACCACCGCTCACCTGAGGCCTGATGTACACAGGTGAGTTGGTTCCAGCGTGGAATATCATTGGCACACACACACCATTCTTTGTGCATCATTTTAGCACATCAGCGGGGCCCTGCAGGTGCGTCTGGGCTCCCAGCTTACATCGGATGGCGGTTTACAGTCCATTTGGAAGGCCACATGTTCCCTATCCCAGACTTTTTACTTAAGGGGCTGTGCAAATGTTCGCTAGCATCACTTGAGAGCCAGTCTGCATCTCGCAGCATCAGGTGCATGAGCCTGCAATTGGGTACCACTATACACATGCACAATTTTTGTCTTGACAACATGAACACTGCCGTTCTATTTCTTTTTTTAAAAGGGTGGAGGTATAGCCCTCTCCCACAGATAAGGCCTCCTGCAGACACCCAGGCTATCTTGGTACATGAGGTTTCTGCTGTGATGCCCATGTCTGGAAAAGCAATCCTATGCAAAGACGGTTTTTTTGGGGGGGTTGAGTTTTGCATTGCTGGGAGAAATGCCCTGATTGTCATAATCATGTGAAGCCCCCCCCCGCCTTAAACTCCCCGACATAGGGGAGGGGGTTGCTCCTCCCGCTCTGTTACACTCCGCTGGTGGGGGTGGGGGGGGGGAGTGTATCTGGTAGCACCAGCCGGAGAACAGTAGCCCATTCAGCACACTGTGTTTAGTTCTCTGCAGGCGGCTGATGTCACGGCCTTCCCCCCCCTTTCCCTCCACCGCCTTCCTAATTAGTGAGAACAGGACTGTGTGTGTGTAAAAGAGAGAGAGTTGGGGCTGACTCACATGCTGCAACCGGGGGAGGCGAGGGGAGCAGGGCTGGCTTGTTTCTTCCCCGGCCCCCTCTTTTTCTCTCCCCCCCCTTCCACCCTCTTCAAACTCACAGGAACTGGGAGAGATGGGATGTCGTCCACCCACTCCACTGCTGGTGGAAAACAAATGGGGGGCCTGGATGGGGCGCGAAACCAGGAGTCAAGGGGGGCATATAGGGGGCTGGGGAGGGGAGCCTAACTTGTACCTGGAAATGGCATGTTCCCCACCCCCCTCCACCAGCCCCGAACAGGTGCTGCTGAGCTTGATGCTTCGCAATGCACTCTTTTTGTGAAGAAGAGGTAGCAACTTGCTCCAAACTTTCTCCTCTCCCTCCCCAAATTGGCTGATATTGGGGAGAAGGGACCCCGTTTTCCAACCCAGAGTTCCGCATGGGCACCTGCTGTATCCGGGGCTGCTTTTGTGCCGGGCATCGGGGCGGGGGGGGGGTTGTACCTCCCCTTGCCCCCATTGCGTGGTTGTGGGGTGCCCGTGGCTGCCTCTCCTTGGGGTGCTGCCCAGTTCACGCTGTGCCTTCTCTCCCTTCCTCCCCGTTTTATTTTTAGCCTCTTGTCTCCCTTGCTGTTGCCTGTTGCTTGGAGACTGGTACTTTGTGGGGGGGGGAGCGGGGTGGTTTCTGTTTGTAAAAGGCCCTTGTGGTGCCAGGGAGCAAGGCAGCGAGGAAGATGCTCAGCTGAAATTGTGGTGGGGGGGGGGGTTGCACAACTCTGCTTCCCCATCCCTGTTGCCTGGACCGCACTTTAGCCCTGCCCTTTTGCCTGTTGGGGAATTCATGTGTGCCGGGGCTGTTGGGACACACGCAATACGGAATAGCTTTGGAGCGCCCCCCCCCCAAGGCATGCGTCTATGGGACCCACCTCTAGCCCTCCCACCCCTCTCCTCTCTAGATGACATCACCACCCTAATGGCTTGGTCTGTGCGCCGAGATGCCCTTGAGCCGGCGCCCGCCCGCGTCCCCAGCCTCCATTACAGGGCCCTGAATTATTGATGGGCTCAGAGCGCCTGGGGTTTGGGAAATGGGAAACCACAGTGCCCCCCCTTCCCCCCGGCAAAGCTCAGACACCCCCCTCCCCCAAGGCATTGGGCATAGGCTCAGCAATTTCAAGCCAAGGAGATCATGATGGGTTTGGCCGGGGGGGGGGGAAGGGGAGAGAAAAGCGAAGAAGGTTGTGGGGTGGTGGTCTCCCTACAACCACCCATATACTAGTTGCTGCGTGAGGGGAGTTCAGCTGCTTTCTCTGTATGGATTTGGCGTGCCAGGCATGCCCTACTGACCCTTACTCAAGAGAGTGGCCTTGCCCTTGGAGCTGAGGCTGCTGGGCCCAGGACCTGGGAGACCCGGATTCAAATCCTCCACCCAGTCTGTTCACTGTAACTCTGCCTGAGCTACCTCGCAGGGCTGTTGGGAGGGTTTACATACAAACCCGTGAGCCTTGTTGACGAAAGGAAAGATGGGATGTAAATAAGGTTTAAAGCGAACGGTGGGTTCGCCTGGCACTGGGTTTGTGAGGCGCGCAGAGGTCGGAGCGTGTCCAAACTGGAAGGCCCCCCCAGCATCCTTTAGGGAGAGCTTTAACTTGTGGGTGATGGATGCACCCTTCTGTTCATCAGGCCTGGTGGGAGGCCTCATTCCCCGCAGGGCCAGCATGGAAACAGCCCTATTGTTTTCCCTTCCGACTTCCTGTTTATGAGAGGGCAGCTAAAACTTGGTGAGGTGGGTGAGAACAGGCGTGTTATTCCCCCCCCCATCCCTGGATGGGTCGGAAACAAGTCTGTGTGGTGTTTGGGGACCCCCGCCTGCGTCCCACCCTCTCCAAAAAAGTTTTGACTCTTGGTGCTGCCAACACAGGCCTACCTACGAACTAGGCCCCGGGTGTGCTTCTGACGTCCTCTTGTGTTTTCCAGCCCCCCCCCCAACCACTGCAGCAGCCCCACAGCCACCCCCCTCCCCAGGAATGCTCTGGGGCTGGGCTAGGCTGCTGCCTCGTGGCTGGAAAAAAGGGCCCCTTGTCTGGGAGCTGCTGACCTCAGCCACTAACCATCCCCCCCTTGCCCGGGAACATGGCACAAAGAGCCTTCCTTCCCCCCTTTCTCCTCTCCCCCCCCTTTTAAACATGCTGATGCTTCCCTCTCTCTGTGTGCCATAATGGGGCTGATTCTTCCCAGAGTTGCTGAGCTGCACCCTTTAGGTCTCCTTCCCCCTCCCTGCCTCTCTCTCCCTTTGCTCAGTGTGTGTTTTGCTCTCGGGGTGGAGATTGTTGTACAGGTATGTTGTCCCCGGGGCAGGACTCTGTAAGTTTGCTGATGGAGGCCGCCAGCTCTGGCTTCTCCCTCCCCCCCACTCCTCCCTCCCAGGTAGAGGGAGACTTAACATCAAGAGGCAAGCCTGGGCTGTTCCTCCCTCCCACCCACGCTTGGAGGAGGATCTGGTTGGGACCCAGCCTGGAAGTCGCAAGGCGGCTTGGCCGGCCTCCCAGCCTCCTGGCTGCACAAGAGGAGAGGCGGCGGCAGCAGCAGCCGCCGGTTTCCTGTTTTTCCCCTCCCTGTGTGTGCGCTGGGGGGGGGGTAGCAGGGAGGGGAGAGAAATCCATGCGCCTCGTAGTTTCATCCTGCGTGGAGGTGGGCCGGCAGAGTCCTGAACTTCCAGCCCTCCCTTGGCTGTAACCACTGTGCCTTACTGCCAGCACTTACCGATGGGATGCGGGAAGCGGATCAGAGTATGGGAAATGGCAGTACCTTTGTTCCAAGTCTCCCCCCCTCTCTTCTCTCTCCCCCTCCCCGCAACCTGGCTGCTGCCTCCATCCCGAACTGGCTAACTCTACTTTTCTCGTTGCCAGGGTTCGCCTTCCCAGACTGGGCCTACAAGCCAGAGTCGAGCCCCGGCTCGCGCCAAATCCAGCTGTGGCATTTCATCCTGGAGCTTCTGCGCAAAGAGGAATATCATGATGTCATCGCCTGGCAAGGGGACTACGGCGAGTTTGTCATCAAGGACCCGGACGAGGTGGCCCGCCTCTGGGGGGTGCGGAAGTGCAAGCCCCAGATGAACTACGACAAGCTGAGCCGGGCCCTGAGGTGAGTCTGTGGGGCAGGAGCTGGCAGAAAAGGGTGATGGAAAGAGAAACCGTCTGCTTCCCTTGTTCCCTTCCCTCCTGGGCTGTTCTAACCTGGCTGTGTTTTTCACGCCTGTGCAACTGCCGTGTAAACCCTGGAAACCAATATCTGGAGTGGAAATCTGTATCCCTAGACTGCAGTCTTTTTTTATTTTCAAAACATTGCATGGTGCTAGTCCTTAATGGCTCCAGAAACGGCTTGGCAGCACCTGGTGGAATCCAGAAACGGGGCTGAGTGAACAGAGGGGAAGACTCCAGAGCTCACTGTCTGCCTCCCACTGCGTTTGTGAACGCACTTCTCTGCTTAATCCTTTCCCGTCTGACCACACACACAGATACACTATTTTCTGAGTCTTCAGAGCAGAATGAATTGTGGAAGCAGTCAAATGTTGCCTACTTCATTCTGAGTTTATTTTTTTGCTTTCATTGGTGCATAATACATAATTTTTAAGAAATCATAAAAATTGTAGGGTTGGAAAGGGACCATGAGGGTCATTTAGTCCAACTCCCTGCAGTGCAGGAATCTCTCATTCCTCTTGGGGCACAAACGCATGACCCTAGTGCTAATCACGCAAGCTCCCAGTTCTCTGCTTTGTTTTGTTCCGCTCACCTTTGCAAAAGCAGCTCGGCTCAAAATGAGTGGCACGCGTGTGGAAACCGCACCATCCCATTGTGCCTGGCCATAGCATTGCTTTTGGAACGGTGCCTCACAACGACCCTGTGAGGTAGGCCTCTCTTGCTCCTCCCTGAGAGACGAGTCGTCCCATCACCCCAAATCCACAGGCTCAGGTTCTGTGTATCTAAATGGAAGACCTCCGGCTTTGTAATGCAGCTGTGGGGAACCTTCGGCCCTCCAGATTTTGCTGAGTCCCAATGCTCGTCACCCCCTGGCCATTGACTGTGCTTGCTATGGCTGATGGGAATTGTAGTCCAGCAACATCTGGCGAGCCAAAGGTTCCCCATGCTTGATAACAGATTTGTTTATAGTCCTGCTGGGAGGTTCCATCACTTGCAGAGGGACGGCTCCAGAGCAGAGGGTGCCGGATTCAGTCTGATTCGGAAGCAGGTGATGAGGGAAGACCTCTGCTGGAGAACGGCTGCCGTTCAGAGCAGGTTGCGCTGGGCAAGATGGCCAAATACATGTAATCCAACATGGTATAAGGCAGCTCTTTGGGTTTCATCGGGCCAGAGCTGCAAGCCGGCACGATGGCCATTTTGGAGTCTGTACGGAGTTTGTAGCCAGAAAGGCACATTCACGCCATATATTTAAAATTATGATACCACTTCCTGCAAATAATTCTGGGAGGTGTAGTTTGTTAAGGATGCTGAGTGGCCAGGATACCCCCTGTTCCCCTCCCAGTACTACAATTCCCAGAGTTCCCTGTGAAGAGAGATTGACTGATAAAGCATTCTTGAGAATTGTAGCAGCTTAGCCGTGTGTGTGTGTGTGTGTGTGTGTGTGTGTGTGTGTGTTTGCGCGCATGCACATGTATGTGGTGGGGGAGGTTGATAAATCACTGTCTCCCCACCTCCGGTCCCCACCTATGCAATGGGGAACATAACCTCACGGCAGGAAATAATATGCATGCTTGTGGGAACCGACAACTCCAAAGAGACAAATAGAACAGAGGTTTCACTCTTGAGTTAGCTGCAAGTTGCCAGACGACAGAAAATCTAGTAAGGGGCTTAAATCTGTTTCCGCCTCCTGTGGGATGGCGAAAATGAAGCTCTAGGAACGTTCTCTAGCCATCACATGGAGGAGATGGGTAACCCAGGCATCCAAGCGAGTGATAAATTTCCTGTGCCACCATGAGGTCTAGAAACTTGTCTGTTGTTAACAGGTAGTGCTTAATAGGTGCCCAGGCTGCACAAAACTCAAATCTGCTCTGAGTGTGAACCACAGACCCGCCCACCAAGTATTCAGAGCCTGAAGAGTTTCTGTAGTGGGTGGTCAACGGGGCTTGTGAGTCACTGACCTCCCCCTTCCCCTCCTGTTCCTTGTCCTCCTTCAGGTACTACTACAACAAGCGGATCCTACACAAGACCAAGGGCAAACGTTTCACCTACAAGTTCAACTTCAACAAGTTGGTGCTGGTCAACTATCCGTTCATTGACATGGGCATGGCAGGTGAGTTTGTGGGGCAAAGAAACCAAAAGTTTAAACCAGGTGCGGGGAACCTTTGGCCTTCCAGATGTTGTTGAGCTACAGCTCCCATCAGCCCCAACAATCGGGACTCCATGGGCCCAAGGATAATGTTGGGAGTTGTAGTTCGGCACCATCTGGAGGGCCCAAAGGTTCCTTGCACCTGACTCGAGCGAAGGATTTCATTACAGAGGAACGTCTAGCCAGCAAACGCATGTCAACATGCAGAAGTGGTGAAAGGGATTGGGGTTTTTTATTTTTGCAAAGATTGGGGGTGCTGCCTTCATGTATGAACAAAGCTACATGTGGTGGCTACGCATAGAAAGGCATAATGTAGAATCTAAATCTGGAATCCAAGTGCCTGCTCTTTCCTGTGCTAGGGGCAAAGTCACCTGTCACGCTTGCGTTCTGTACATGAGGTTCAGTCCCTGATGTTCCTACCCAAAAGGTTTTTGGGGCTGTGCTACAGCTGATAGAAATTGCAGCCCAAAACATCAGTTGGATGTGCAGCGAAGAAGCCAGAATGAATTGCACAGCTTTTGGGGGGGCTGCCACCGAGAAGACCCTCTCCTGGGCCACCACTATCACCCAAACCTCTGAGGGAGGTGGAAGATTGGCTGATCTCAACACCCAGGAAGGGCGGGGAGGGAGGTCGTCTTTCAGGTACTAAGATAGCTCAGTTGGTTAGAGCGTGGCGCTGATGACTCCCAAGGTTGCAGGTTCGATCCCTGTATGGGGCAGCTGCATTGCAGGGGGTTGGACTAGCAGATCATCGGGGTCCTTTCCAGCTCTACAATTCTATAAGTCAATCAAGGCTTTATAGACGAATGTGAGCACCTTGAACTGGGCCTGGAAACAAACAGCTAGCCGATACTGGATATGTTCATGCTAGAATTTTATGTTGTCAACTGCCCTGAGATCTATGGATGAAGGGTGGTATGCAAATTTAATTTAATAATAATAGCATTTTGGAGGGACGTGATAGAAGACTGGCTAGGACTGGGTCAATTTTGGCTACTTCTTCCTTCCTTCTCCCGTACGTTGGATCTCCCTAACTTCTCTTCATCTCCGCAGGCGGGGCTGTGCCCCAGAGCGCCCCTCCCGTGCCGTCCGGCGGCTCCCACTTCCGCTTCCCTCCCTCGACGCCGTCCGACGTGCTGTCTCCCGCCGAAGACCTGCGCTCGCCGGGCGTCTTCTCGGCCGTGGCGCGCCGCCTGGCGCGGGGCTCAGTCAGCGACTGCAGCGACGGCACCTCTGCCAACTCGGAGGTGGAGGAGTCCCTGGCCGAGGAGCAGCGCCGCAGCGGCGGCGGGGAGCCTGGCAGCTTCCGGGGGCCCCCGATGCCCGGCCACGCCCGCTTGACCCACGACGGCCTCTTCCGGGTCTACCCCCGCCCGCGGGTCCCCGAGCCCCTCAGCCCTTTTCCTGGGTCTCCCATGGCCGGGCCCGCGGGCCTCCTGCCCCCTCAGCTGTCCCCGGCCCTCCCCCTCACGCCCACGCACATGAACTACACCCCTTCACCCACCCTCAGCCCCATGTACCCTGGGGGCTCCCACTTCTCTTTCAACCCAGAGGACATGAAGCGCTATCTCCAGGCGCACACTCAGAGCGTGTACAACTACCACCTCAGCCCCAGGGCCTTCCTCCACTACCCAAACATCGTCATCCCGCAGCCCCAGCGCCTCGAGAAGCCGCCCCTTCCGCCGCCGCCGCCACCGCAGGCCGAGGAACCGCCTTCCCCTTTCAAGTTCAAGCTGCAGCCGCCGCCGTTGGGGCGCCGCAACCGCGACAAGCAGCAGCCCTCCGGCCTGCCCCCGGGAGAATCCAGCAGCGGCATCCCCTCCTCCTCCTCCTCCTCTTCTTCCTCCTCTGCCTCTACATCCGGGGCGGAGCCGCCTCTGCTGCCCCAGATCAAGGTGGAGCCCATCTCGGAGGGAGAGTCTGAGGAGGACCTGACCGTCGAGGTGACCGACATCAGCGAAGACGACGAGGACGTCTTCAAAGCTCCTCCCGTGCCTCTGGAAAAGCTGGAAGAGGAGGAGGAGGAGATCCCGGCGGCCGCGGCAGCCGTGACCCCCGCCTCCCGCGCCGGGGAAAGCGGCAAATGCATCCCTCTGAAGCTGCGCTTCAAGCGCCGCTGGAGCGAGGACCAGCGGCTGGAAGCGGGCGCGGGGGCCGAAGAAACGGATGATAAGAAGGTGAAGGGGGAAGACGACGCCAGCAGCCACGGGGACGGGGTGGGGTGCCGGCGGATCAGCACCGAGCTGCAGCGGGCCACGGCCGAGCTGACCCTGGAGAACCGGGATTCCTAGAGCTGGGATGTGCGGCCCCCCCACCCCACCCCCGGCTTCCTTCCCAGGACAGACGGACAGAATGGGCAGGAGGGGGAAGAGGGGGGAGGGCTGGTTTTGCTGCCTTAACTCAGAGATTATCTTTTTACCTTTTGTCAGTTTCCCTTCTCTCCACCCCGCGCCCCCTGTTTATTCCGGAAACTCTGTAAATTTTATTATTATTTCTTATCTGGAAGCCAGACAAAAAGGAAAGGGAAAAAAAAGGAGGAAAGAAAAAGAATTAGGGGGCGGGGCGGAAAAAATATTGAACAGTTTTTACGTGTCTATATACATATATAAATATATATATATAAACTCTTTGCGGGGAGGGGGGATTTCTAAAAAATTAATATGCTGGGACGACTTTTAAGGGTTCTCTCTATTCCTGCTCAACCCCCTTTCCCTTAAAATCCTTTAAGGTTATATAGTCCAGGGCCTTTTTTTAAAAAAAGAAAACCCTGCAGGAATGAGTAGGGTTTTTTTTATTTTTTAAAAAGAACAAAAGCTCATAATTTTGGTTTTGCCTTCACGGGGTTTTTAAAGGGGTGGTCTTATTAAAAGAACCCACCTCCCCGATATCTTCCTTCTCTTCCCCACCCCTCTTGCGATTGGCAAGTTTTAAGCACAATACACTTTTTAATCCTCCAGGGGATTGAGAAGAGAATTAGCCATATTTTTCACGCGTCTCGCTCCATTTTAATAGCGCCCGAGAAGTGGGGTGCGGGGTGATTAATATCCCCTTCTAACTCATATTATGTAGAAGTGATGTACCTTTTTAAAAATGAAACGCACCCCCCTCAACGATGCACTTCCCCTGCCCCACCAAAAAAACCCCCACCACAAACCAACCTCATTTGCCTGAGGCTCCTAAGGCAGAGCGTGTTGGACTGCTCTTGAGTCTCGCATCATCCTCATCTCTTCCCCCAGCCCATCTCTCCTCTCCTATGAATAGTAAGTTGGTATATTTGTGAAACCTTGGGATGCGGAATAATGACAGAAGAAGAGGGATTTCCCACCCACCCCTCCAAAGAAACTCCTTCATAATCCATTGCTTTATGTAACCAAAAATGAAATAGTGGGCTTGGGTCCCTCTGCCTATCCCACTGTGGGCTTGGGTGGGTGGGATTTCAAAGGGGTTTTTAAGTGCCTGTTGCAAGTGCTTTTTCCAAGAGAGTGGGCACTCCTCTATTTCTCTTTTTTCTCCCAACCCTACTTTTCCAGTACTCATGTCCCACGAAACACCCCCCTCCTTCCTCTCTCCACGCCTCTTCCCTCACCCCCAAATTAAGGCACTGTTCCGCCACCTCGCTGAATAAATCCTTCTCAAGGAGAAGGGCCGGAAGCTGCCCCACCTCCCCCTTTCTGTCAAAGAGGGAGATTTGGAGCCAGGGGGGGGTAACTCCAGGATGACAGTGCCTTGCAAAAAAACAAAGCAGGGATCTCCCCCCCCAAAAAACAAACAAACACTTGTGTACCTCCTAATTGCGCCCCAAACCCAGGCAGGCATACTAGCCTTTGTTTTCAGCTATCCCACATTCAAGCAGGAAAGAGACTTTTTCCAGTTCCCAGCAGGAGAGAGGAATGTTGTCATTTTTTCTGCATCCAGACGAAAAAACAAAAACCACCACTCAAAAACGGGTTTCAGAAGGGTGCTGTTAGCTCGGAAGGCTAGGTCTTCGATCATAACCTGCTGTTTGTAGGGTGGACATAACGCGGCTAAAGGTTTTTTTTTAATACAGCCTTATTCAAATTCTTGTACATATCGAGGAAATGGGGGTGTCTCATTTTAAGAATGTAAAAACAAAACAAAAAAAACACCAATAAAAGGGTTTTGAGATTTCATAACTTTGTGCTCCCTTAAAGAAAAGAAAACTGCTTCGTGAATCTTGGATAGTTACTGTTAAATGCATTGCTCTTGATTCGAGTGAATTGCTATAACGTTTAAAAGTGGTTCTGCATTGACTGCAAGTTTCCTACCAAGAACATCTGAATTCTGCCACATGAAGCTTAATAGTGGAAGCTTATTTCTCCACCTCTTTAGCTTCTAAGAGTGTGGGGATTATTGCCCATGGATTTATAAGCACAGTTTGGTAGACATATTCGAGATAAAAGCTGAGATTCTTGAAAAGTTAAAATTCCAGACTCTGCTGCTATAGATGCATCTATGACTCCGCTTATAACATGGTAGGGGTGAGGATTCTGTGGTCCGGACATTGTTGGACTCCCAACACGCATCAGCCTGAGCAAGTATGGTCAATATTTGGAGATGTTTGGAGAGCCACAGGTTCTCCAAAGAGGCCTGGCTTCTGATTAAAGATAATGCATGGAATTTCTAGGATGAGATTTCTCCTTCCCTCAAACTCTCCAAGGCTGATGAAAAACTTCTCTCACATTTTCCTTTCCTATCTTAACCTGAATATTGAACGTGTTTTACAAAGAGTGGAAACCTGTGGAGAATCATTTTAAAGGATCCCTTCTAGGATCGTGCCTAGTGTTCCAAGGCCGCAAAATTGCAGATAATCCCGTTGCAAGGAGCTAATCTTGAGGGGTATGTTTTGTGGCTATATATTTTCCCACAGGAGCAGCCCTGTTATATCATAGTCACGCTGTTTGAATATGCACGCTTGGAAAATGCTCGGTGCTGTGATAAGTGGCATGGGAATCGTCATATATTGCAGAGTTATAAACAGGGATGCTGGCAAGGCCTAGCAGACCTTAACTGTAGCTCTGGATCAGGGGTCAGCAACCTTTTTCAGCTGTGGGCCGGTCCACCGTCCCTCGGACCATGTGGTGGGCCAGACTATATTTTGAAAAGAAATAATGAACGAATTCCTATGCCCCACAAATAACCCAGAGATGCATTTTAAATAAAAGGACACATTCTACTTATGTAAAAACATGCTGATTTCTGGACCGTCCACGGGCAGGATTGAAAAAGCGATTGGGCCGGATCTGGCCCATGGGCCTTAGGTTGCCTACCCCTGCTCTGGATTGAATCAAGTGGTCCTGGGACAGTCTTCTTGTGACAGTCCTTTGCTGTGGAAGACAGGACAGTAGTGAGCAAGCTGTCCCATCAGAGCCATGGACAGTATCCAAGACACGGATTCCATTAGCACAAGGATTCCACAAAATTGTCGAGTTTGAAGGGACTCTGGGCCATCTAGCCCAACTTCCTGCAATGCAGGAAATTCAACACTAGCACAATGTAATTTCCTTCCCAAATTTGCTCCAGAGGATTGAGGGAACCCCAGAACAGTACTGATAGATAAATAGGTACCACTGCAGCGGGGAAGGTATATGGCGTTTCCGTGCGCTGCTCTGGTTCGCCAGAAGCAGCTTAGTCATGCTGGCCACATGACCCAGAAGCTGTCTGCGGACAAATGCCGGCTCCCTCTGCCTATAGAGCGAGATGAGCGCGCAATACCAGAGTCATCCGCGACTGGACCTAATGGCCAGGGGTACCTTTACCTCTAATGTCCTTAGGGGGGCATTTTTATGGATGTGCTTTTTCTTCTGCAGATTTTTCATAATTTTGGGGTATCCCAGAAGTATGCACAGTCTGCTGGTAAGTCTCTCGTAGTTTTTAGCTAGATAATCACCAGCACAGGAAGACTGATCTCTATTGGTGCATAGATGCTTTTCCGAGATTGCTTTGCTTTGCTTTCCTTCCCCTCTTCCTCATTGCCACAATCTCCATTATTGTGGAGGTTTTGAGAATGGGTTGCTTCAGCCCTGGATACTCCCCCCCCCCATGGTGCAACTTTGTGGAATTGAGGTATGGACTGCAGAATTCAATTTTTGGAAACTCCGCTTGCACGTATGTTGCGTTTTTTGTTTTGTTTTGTTTTAAAAAGGAACAAGGGGGTTGGGGCAAAGCAGTTTCTAGCACTTGATAGTTGCAAATATACCGGTACATACTGAAAAGGAAGGGTGAAGCTTTCTGGAAATCTCAGAAGCCAGCGGCAATGGGGTAAGGAGAAGTAAACTAAGATCAGGATGCAATAGGGCTTCTTTGCATGTCCCTGCAACTAGAAAACACATGGAAGTAAATTGTGCAAGTTTGCCTAACTTATGCAGGCTTCAGAATCTGCCATGTCTGGAAGCAGGACCTTAATTTCTTTTCGGTACAAAATAAACCCAGGCAGTTGTTGAAGTCCAGTTGTTTGTGATTGTTTGGGGCTGTTATCTCTTAAGGTTTAAGGAGATGCTTGTGGAATTCATAACCTTTTGCTCCTGTTTGCTTTTAGAGGGTGGGGCTTAAAGGATATTAAGACCCCAGAGCCAGCCTGAAAAGAACTGCACTCGTTCACCTCTCTTAATACCTACGGAGCCAGCCTCCAGCATCAAGCCTGCCAGAAAGACCGGTTTGTGCTGTACGCAAGATTGGGGGGTGGCAGGGAAGAGAGACAGCGTACATCTCAGGTCCTTCCCTGGGGCAAGCCCTGTCTGCAGAACTCGCTTCCTCTTCCACCTAGGCTGCAACCTAGCCAAGCACCCTTGGGTGCAAAAGGAGGTGGAGCAGAGTTGTGGACCCTCGAGTGCAGCACCAAGGTCTCTAGCATTTTCAGTGTCCGTCTGAGCGTTAACTACCACTCCCCTTAATACTCCCCAAAGAGCTTTAAGTAAGGGAAGGATGGAGTCCAAACTAGATTTTGCTCAACTTTTCACATTGGTTTCAATGGGGGTTAAGGAATGAAGTTAAGTTTCAATGATTTTCCATGGGAATGAACAGCTGACGTAAATTATGATCCGGCATAATCAAATGTTTGTTTTGTTTTGTCGGGGCCATATCACTTAAGTCTTAAGGCATGGGTAGGCAACCTAAGGCCCGGGGGTCGGATCCGGCCCAATTGCCTTCTAAATCCGGCCCATGGACAGTCCGGGAATCAGTGTGTTTTTACATGAGTAGAATGTGACCTTTTATTTAAAATGCATCTCTGGGTTATTTGTGGGGCATAGGAATTCGTTCATTTCACACACACACACAAATATAGTCCGCCCCCCCGAAGGTCTGACAGACAGTGGACCAGCCCCCTGCTGAAAGTTTGCTGACCCCGGTCTTAAGGCAACAAATGCGTGAGGTTTGTGCGGGGTTCTGGGGAGGAAAAAAATGTGTTTTCCCTTACCCGGAGCATTTAAACATACTAACAGGAGCCAGCACATGTAAATTAACCCATTCCTCAATACTTTCCCAAAAAATAAAGGCCTGCTATTCTGCAGAAGGCAATTGAGGAATGAGCAAGACCAGTGTCTTGGGGCGGGCGGAGGGGGGTGGAATGATGGAGTTCAAGGTCAGCAAACCTCTGTATGGTGTGTTGTTGTTGTTGTTGTTTTTGACTACAACTCCCATCATCCCTGATCATTGCCTGGGGCAATGATGTTCCCCAGGGCTGCTGTAGTTTCACCGCAGAAGAGGCCCTGTTTCTTTGAGCTACCCGTCGCAATCTCTGAAACAACAATATGTGGAGCCGTGCAAATAGGATTTCATGGAAGTGCTGTAGCAACATCTGTACTTTTTAATATTATTGTCAATTTATTAACATGAGACTGTAAATGTTGTACCCAGGCAATCCAATTTCTGCAGATTTGCAAAAAAAAGGGGGGGGCTGTCAAGAACTCTGAAGCCTCATCCCCAGTCACTGAAAATCCTACCAATATTTCTTGTTTGAGATTTTAGTAGGCGTCGTCATACCCTCCAACATTTCTCCAATGAAAATAGGGATGTCCTATTTCATTATAATAATGATAATTATTTTATTATTTCTACCCAGCCCATCCGACTGGGTTGCCCCAGCCACTCTGAGCGGCTTCCAACACATATTTAAAAAACCATTTCCAACATTTCTCTGAAGAAAATAGGAACCAGGATAAGGAAAAGCAGGACGTTCCGGGATCAAATCAGAAACCGGGACGGCTTCTATAAATCCAGGACTGTCTGCATCGTTCTATCTTCAAACGTAATTATCCCGAGGTCTCCTAGATGCTCATTTCTGCGCTCTCATATCCCTATTCGTGACCTTCGTTCCGTATTATCAGGCAGCGTTTTAGGCTGTTTCCTGCACTCGTTTTTAATATTTTTACACTTGTGCATTGAGTCCACCTTTCTGGATAAAGAACCACGCATCGTTAATAATAATTCCTCCCAATCAGGCACCCAACAGTCCCTTCAGCTACTTTGCTTCCCTTTGCTGCCTGGAACATGCTTCCCAAAATGCCGATGTGACGTGTTTTCCATGAAGCTTTGGGTCTTAATTCTCTATAAATTTCTGCAATTTTCTGAAACCAAATACATTTCCCCCTCTTACCACCATCTTATTTCTCTCTCTCCCCCACCCCCAACCTGGTTGCTTCTCTGGTGTCAAGTTTTTTTAGAATGCAAGCTCTCTGGGACTTCCTCCCACCCCTAAAAAAATAGTCTTAAGAGGCTCCCCCTGCCCCCATTGACTGTGTTCTATAAATGATACAAACCATGGCTTATGTTCTGACAGTTAGCTAGTCTCAAGGGCAGCCAGCTCCTTCTACTGCTGCAAACGTTGCTCCTCTGAAAGTCCCTTACGCCCCTGTTGAAGCAAGCAAGTAGTGGAAGGAAACGTGGGGCAGCTGTGGGTGCCGGAATATCTTGTCCTTCCTGTTCTTGCCATGGCCTGCAGTGCGATGAAATAATCTGCCCACCCAGCAGAAATCAGGGCTCCATCATTCTGGAGACAGCAGACATCCTAAGCGAAAAGAGGAACGTTGTCGTTATAGGGTTGCCTGTTGGCCAAAACCTGCAGCCCCCCCCCCCCAGAGCAGGACTCTGTGCCATATATGTAGCAAAATGGCTTAGTGCCAATTCTGACATCTCAGAATAACTCATGTCTGGGGTAAGGGAAGCATGGGCCACCCAGATGTTGCTGGACTATTATTCATTTATTCATTCAATGTATACACCAATAGACCAATAGACAGCATGTGAACAAAATAATCTTAATAACAATCCCCCCCCCCAAAAAAAACAGGACATTCAACAGGTCATAGATTATTTAACGGCTGAAGGCTCTAAGGTTCATGGCTCAAGCAGGAGGCCCACAATTAACCACCAGAGCCTCTTGCTCTTCTTGCCACTGGGAGAAAATGAATGTTTTTGCCTGGCGCCTAAAGACATGTAATGATGGCGCCAGGAGAGCATTCCACAGACGGGGAGCCACCACAGAAAAGGCCTGTTCTCCTGTTGCCTCTCTGGGAATGGGGGCATAGAGAACGGCATTTGACGACAAGTGCAGAGTCCGGGTTGGTTCATATGGGGAAAGCCAGTCCTTATGGTACTGAGGTCCTGAGCTGTGTAAGGCTGCATAGCACTTTGAACTGGGCCCGGAAATTAATCTGGCTGTTGAGTTTTGACTACACTACCCATCATTCCTAACAATTGACTGTCCTGCCTGGGGCTGATGGGAGTCGAAGTCCAGCAACCTCTGCAGGGCCGCAGGTTCCCAGCCGCAGATTCTGTGCTCACAGGTAGATGGTATCCAGTGTTTCATAGAGGGAGTCTCTCCTGGGCCTAGCTGGCGACTGAACCTGGGACCTTCTGGTGCAAAGCAGGGTCTCTCATCCAAAGGGGCGGCACCAAAAGCCGGCAGTGTCTCTTGGAGGGAAACAGGGACATTTCCCCGTACCTTAAATGTACCTAATAGCTCTGGTGGCTGCCTGTGTACCTGGCTTGCACAGCCCGAAAGGCAAAGGGGGGGGGTGTCTGTTCAAGAAATATGGCTGGGGTGGGTGTTTGTACAGGGAACACAACTGTTCTAGAGCGGATCATCAAATGGGCAAAAGGAACATTGCCAGCTATAAACACACTATGCTGTAGCCTGAGCATTTGTGCGCATGCATGTTTGCAGCGGTGACAGGTTTGGTACACAACTCGCTCAATTTCTTAAGGTCTGGGGAGAGAAGGATGGTGACATGCTAAGGACATTTTTTAACATGCATCTCTCGAAGCAGAGATAGTGGTTTGCCTGGGATGGGCATCAGAAAAGGCCCTGATAAAAAGCAACAGTTGGAACGCACTTCTTGGGCTATCTATGAATCGCCCTTTCCTTCACGGTGCTCAGGGCTATGTGATGGTTCCCTGCCCTCCCCCCACTGTATCCTCACTACAACCCTGTGAGGTAGGTTAGGCTGAGCAAGAGAGACACTGGCCCACGACTACCCCAGTGACTGTTGGTAGAGCATGAGACTCGATCCCAAGGTCATGGGTTCGAGACCCGAGATGGGCAAAAAGATTCCTGTGTTGCAGGGGATTGGCCTAGAATAGAATCATAGAGTTGGAAGAGACCACAAGGGCCATCCAGTCCAACCCCCTGCCAAGCAGGATCCTTGCGGTCCCTTCCGAACAGACAGTTCTATGACCTTCAAGCCCTACTGTCCTGGTGTGGATCCTATCAAATCAAACACATCCTCCGAATCTTATTTCCAGGCAGGTAACGCAGCCTTGTGGGGCCTTCCACAAATAGCTGGATCCGGGCCTAGCTGGGGCAGGAGGACAAAGCTCCCACAAACCTATTGCCGGGAGGGAGGGAGGGATGCTGGGGAGGTCAATCTACCTGCCACCCCTTCTGAGGTGTTGGAAGACCGGGGGGGGGGGGGAATGGCGGGTGCGGCCTCTTGCTGCCTCTGCTATTTTGGGAAGCAAGGCCTGAGCCAAAAGACTTGGTTGTCTCTTAGCAACAGCGATGCCTCCCCTACAGAGCAGCATTAGAGATTATGCTGGATGCATGCATCAGTATAAAACGGCCGGCTGCCCGCACAGGAGCTTCGTCCCGATTTTGCTGCCGCCCCCCCCCCGGCATGCACCTCTGTTGACGTGAGTGAGCTGGCAGGAGTGTGCACGTCTGCATGTGCGCCCGAGTGCCGTCATCCCCTAATTGAATTAATCTTGCCTGCTCCCGGTGGGAGGCTCTTTGCTTCTTACCCTTGACTTACTCAATAATTCATTAACCTCTCCATCTCTCTCTCCCCCCCCCTGAAGAAGCTTTAACCCTTTGGGGTCATGCACATTCCCGAGTGGAGATCTGGAATCGCCGCCAGCGTTTACAGGGGCATGGACTCGCGCCCGGCTACTGCTGGGCCGAGCGACAAAGGTCCTTGCTTTCGGCGCACGCCGAAAATATTCTTGTAGTAAGGCGTAGGCCGCAATGGGTTGGCCACATTAATCGGGTTTAACGACGGCTTAGCTTCCGAGGCCTTCGTCAGTGGCAGGCTACTGAGTAGCTCAGAAGATGATGGAGGCTGCCTTGCCTAGGAAGATCATGGCTGCTGGAGGTGGACCAAGACCTATCCTGTTCCTGCAGTGGCCGACAGGAAGCCCGCAAGCAGCAGCTGAGGTCAACAGCTGATCCCCGGCAGCTGGCATTCTGGTACATGCCGTCCCTGACCCCTGGGCACAGTACACAGCCATTGTGGCTAGCGGCCGCTGAACGCCTTGCACTCTATTGATTCATTCCCGCCCATGTTTCTCCGATGAAAATAGGGATGTCCTATTCCGTTATAACAGGACCCAGGTGGCGCTGTGGGTTAAACCACAGAGCCTAGGGCTTGCTGATCAGAAGGTCGGCAGTTCGAATCCCTGCGACGGCGTGAGCTCCCGTTGCTTGGTCCCAGCTCCTGCCCACCTAGCAGTTCGAAAGCATGTCAAAGCGCAAGTAGATAAATAGGAACCGCTCCGGCGGGAAGGTAAACGGCGTTTCCGTGCACTGCTCTGGTTCACCAGAAGCGGCTTTGTCATGCTGGCCACATGACCTGGAAGCTGTACGCCGGCTCTCGGCCAATAAAGCGAGATGAGCGCCGCAACCCCAGAGTCGGACACGACTGGACCAAATGGTCAGGGGTCCCTTTACCTTTATTCCGTTATAATAATAATTTTATTATTTGTACCCAGCCCATCCGGCTGGGTTGCCCCAGCCACTCTGGGTGGCTTCCAACATATGAAGACAACAAAACATTTACTGTAAAAACATCCCCACATGGGGCTGCCTTCAGATGTCTTCTAAAGGTTGTATGGCTACTCATCTCCTTGGCTCAGAGGTCGCATAACTGCATACCCTCCAACATTTTCTCCAATGAAGATAAAGACGTCCTAAGGGACATTCCGGGAACTGGGGTGGCTTCTGTAAATCCGGGACCGTCCCTGGAAAACAGGGACACTTGGAGGGTTGTTTTTTATTTGTCTTCAACGTGTTAACTACGTGTTTTGTGAGGAAGTACTTCCTTTTGTAACTTCTGATAAACTCCTCCTTGATGTGGAGGTTTTATATACCAGTTGCAGCCTAATACCATACCTCTCCCATCAAGCTGTTTAAGCCTTTTTTTCAAACAGCCTTTGCATTTCTTTGGGAACAAGAATCTGATGTAATTGCTTGCAAAGCTGTAGGGCAAGTGTTTATCATGTGCTGATTCTAGAGGCAGAGGCTTTGGGGATGGGCCCACAGCTCAGCATCTGCTTTGCATGCCAAAGTCATGAACTGGCTGGATTCAGGGGTGAGGGGTGGGAGACACCAGCTGAGGAACCCCCAAGGGAAGACGGCTCAGAGTTCGGGGAGTGGTGGTGGGATGATGACGACGAGTGGTTAGAGGGAGAGAAGGGAGAAGACTGACAGGAGTCTGTAGCTGAAGAGGTAACAGGGTTTAGTGAGCAGGGAGGATCTGTGGCAGAGAGAAGTGCAGAAGGAAAAGCAGGAGAGGAGGATGGCCAAGAGGCAGAGAGGAGTCAGGCTGGTGAAAAAACCAGGGTGTCTCCCCTTCCTGCTGCAAGAAGCCCCCCTCCGTGCAGGTCTCCCAGGACCAGAAGTGGTATGAAGCGGGAGTAGCAAAGGCAGGTGCCCCGGCGTAGTCTCAGATTGCTTGGGAAGGATCAGTGGAGGAGACATAGGCAGCTGTGGGAAGGCAGGGACCTTCAGCCTCCACAACAGTCTCATAGGGGCAAGACCTATGAAGAGTTGCTGTGCTCATTAGGCCTGGCACTCCTGAGCAGACCTTGTTTCTTCTAATAGTTAACTTCACTTTCTCCGAGTGATTTACTGCTGACCTGCCCCTGACAGCCGACGAGTGTCGACAATGATGAACTGGGTGGACCAATTGTGTGACAGCTTCCTATGTTCCTTATGAGGTTGAGACGCTGGTTAGGGGGGAAAAACTGGCTCCTTTCCTCTGGGTAAAGATGCTTAGGATCAGGCTGCTAGTGTGGCAGGCTTTGTAAAGGGACCCCTGACCATTAGGTCCAGTCGTGACCGACTCTGGGGTTGCGGCGCTCATCTCGCTTTATTGGAGCAAAATCAAACTCAATTGGTGTGTAGCTCAAGTGCTCAGTGTTGCCTTGGAGTGAATGAGTGTGTGTCTTTCTACTGGCCCTCTCCAAGGAGGGTCATATCTGCCCTCAGATCTCCTTTGAGGTCCCTTGGCTTCTGATCTTCCAAGGTACTTCAGGCAAAACGGTGTGTTTGTATGTGAATTCTCCACCGTGGTAGCAGTCCTAGGTTGCGATTTGCTCTTCCCAGCCACAACCAACGGGTGGCTGACCACAAGTCCCTGGTCTTACATGAAAAGAAATTTGTTTATTACAGAACAGCGGTTACTCTCCAAAAGGGCTGCCGTTCAATCACGCAAGGACTCTGCTCCTAACCCCAGGTCCATTTGGGGTGGGGAGAGGAGTAGGCTATCACTTTCCCCTTGGGTGGAGCGAAATGCATTTTACACATGCTCAGAAGCACTCTGCACTTCATAATTGCCTTGCACGTTCCAGGAACTGGGGGGGAAACCAAGCAAAGAAGGTTTCTGAAGGCTGAGACTTGGCTCAGGTGAAGTCGTACTGCTCTACAGCAAAACTTGTTTTGACAAGCAAAGGATCTCTCGGTCTCATTATGGATTCTCCCTCTCCCACCCCACTCCATAATTATACAAGAAGCTGGATTCACCCGGTGAAGTTGATCAACAATTATAGCTCAGGACTTCTTCGCACAAAAATCAGGGTGCAGCATTCCCTGCCACGAGCTTGTAATGACTGCCACTAACTCTGACAGCTTCAAGAAAGAATGAACTCTCCTCCTCCGTCAATTTGCCTTATCAGCAGCTGGAAGACATGATAATAGAGTGGAAACTCCACAGCCAAGAGGCTTGTATATCAATAATTAGCTGAGATCTGCAAAACTGGGACCTTTACAGGTGTCGCATAGTATCATTATTCACTTGTAAGAAATCAATCTCTCAGGGAGGCAGCTCCAACACTTTTGGAACTCCCTGCTGATTGACACCTGGCAAGTGCCTTCGATGTGCTCTTTTCAGTGCCTGCTAAAAACAGCTTCCTAGCTGGACGTTTAAAAATTGACATGTGTCTGTAATCTGTTTCTAGCATAAATGTTGATTTCAATTATATTTTGATTTTTTGCAGAATTCCTGTTTTCAACTTCATGTTTTATTGGCAATTTTTATTTATTTATTGCAATCCACTTAGAGCTTCTATTTACACAATCAAGCAGGATATAATTTTTGTGTCGAGTAAGCAGATCACCAGAAGAAAGAACAGGCTTTGTAGAGCAGGGGTGGAGGAGGTTTTCCAGGGGGCAGCAACCCTTGGAGGGGGGCACATCCCCATGCTAGCCGGGGCCAAAAGTGGCTGGAGCAGGGTGGATAAAAATCAACGATTTTTTTTTATTTAAATCGGATTTTTTAAAATTTAAATTGGATTTTTAAAATAAAATGCTTTTGGAGGAAAAATCTTTCTAAATATAGTCTTCTATTTAAGTTACATTGTAGTCCAAAGGCTATTCATCAGGAAATAAGGATTTGTTTTAAGTTTATCAAGTGTGCTAAAACTCAGTCTAAGTTTTTTTTTTAATGTTTAACCACATCAGTTAACAAACATGGATACATATGCTATCATGTTATTGTTTTAGTTAAATAAATTGTTTAAATGGTTATTAAGGAAATGATTATTTTTCTCCTTCCAATAAAGTACAGCAGAAAAGTTGTCCAAATATAAACAGTTAACTTATTAAACCTCACCATCATTTCATAATTATCTGTCTATGTATTTCTAGTAGTATAACCAAATCAGTAATTTTTGATATAACTGTAAAAACTACTCTGAAAAGTTATTATTCCAAAAATGAAACCTTCATATGGTTGTAAATATTAAGATTATACCAGCAAGAATGAGTCTTTCTGTAAAAAAAAATGATTTAAATCAAGTCTTACTGACTAGTGATTTCAATTGTGATTTAAATCGATTTGATTTAAATCAAATCCACCCTGCACAAAACACACAAAGTCTTACTGACTAGTGATTTAAATCAAGCCTTACTGACTAGTGATTTAAATCAATTTGATTTAAATCAAATCCACCCTGGGCTGGAGCAACAGATGTGACTCTCTGCAGTAGGTTACTTTCTTGCCATGCAAAAAGCCAGGCAAGGGCTTCTACAAACATGCACACACTTCTCTTTCCAGACAAGCAATAGACATCATCCCAGCCTGTCTGCCCTTACCAGTTAGGCAACAGCATTTCAGGAGGGATCAGAGCAGAGCCATTGAGGGGTTGTAGTCTGGGGAAGAGTCCCAGGGTCTAGGCAGCTGAACACAGAATTTCTAAATTAGTACAGGCCTTGGCCTGCTCTATTGCTTTGGCCGACTCTGGTTTGGACACTTAATCCACCCGGGAGATCACTCTTGGTTGTGTGCCTTCTTTAAATTCAATATGTGCTCAGGTTCGCACATTGTTTCCACCTATAATTACCATAGGATCGTCCCCTTTGCAGGATGTGGGGGGAGTGGGGCTCTACCTGCAGGGCAGGTTTGGCTTTCTAAAGACACCTAGCAGATTTGTGCAAATATATATTTCAAAACTCCCTTTAGGTCAGATCTATACTGCTGGAGTGGAAACAGTCCTCTTCCCTGTAGGAACACAGTGCTCCAAGTGCCCCCTAGTGGCAAATGTATTCCATAGCATGGCTTCAACCTGGGCTGTGTTGTTGTTCAGTCGTTCAGTCGTGTCCGACTCTTCGTGACCCCATGGACCAGAGCACGCCAGGCACGCCTATCCTTCACTGTCTCTCGCAGTTTGGCCAAACTCATGTTAGTAGCTTCGAGAACACTGTCCAACCATCTCATCCTCTGTCGTTCCCTTCTCCTTGTGCCCTCAATCTTTCCCAACATCAGGGTCTTTTCTAGGGAGTCTTCTCTTCTCATGAGGTGGCCAAAGTACTGGAGCCTCAACTTTAGGATCTGTCCTTCTAGTGAGCACGCAGGGCTGATTTCTTTAAGGATGGATAGGTTTGATCTTCTTGCAATCCATGGGACTCTCAAGAGTCTCCTCCAGCACCATAATTCAAAAGCATCAATTCTTCGGTGATCAGCCTTCTTTATGGTCCAACCTGGGCTGTACAGTACAGTATAGTACAGTGGTACCTCGGGTTAAGTACTTAATTCGTTCCGGAGGTCCATTCTTAACCTGAAGCGTACTTAACCTGAAGCACCACTTTAGCTAATGGGACCTCCTCCTACTGCCGTTGCGCCGCCAGAGCACGATTTCTGTTCTTAGCGGAGTTCTTAACCTGAAGCGTACTTAACCTGAAGTACCACTGTATATGCCTTTAAGGCACATTGAAAGAACACACACACACACCTCGTTACCTCCCTCGAAGAATTATGGGTACTGTAGCTTGTTAAGGGTAACTGGGCGCTGTAACTCTGAGATGGGTAAACTACAGCGCCCAGGATTCTTTGAGGCAGGGGTGTGTGCTTTAGAGGTGCAATGTACAGGAAGCCCTTCTCCGCTTCATATATCTCTCTCTGCTTGGACTTATGATAGCTGTGGTCAGCAACTGATTTGGTTGGAGGTTGCTGGAGCCACAATCCTCAACCACCCTGATTCATAGCTGTCAACTTTCGGATTTGAAAATAAGGGATGCCGCGAGGGCGGTGCAATGGCACCAAGTAGCCTCGCCACCCTGCGCTCCAGAGGCTGCGCGCGAACGGGTGAGTGAAAGAGCGAGCGCGTAGACGGCAGGCAGGCTGTCTGTCTGGTTGGGCGTGAGGGTCTGGCTGCACAAGGCATGCAAGCTCCGCCCCCAGTCGGTCTCAGACTCCTTATTGGCAACCGAGCAACACAGCTGAGGAGCCTCCCTGGCCGGCAGGGAGGGAGAGGAGCTGCTTCCTTTGAAATCCGGGAAATTTAAGGGATATCAACAATCCGGGATAGCAGCGGGAAACGGCATTGGAATAAGGGAGTTTCCCGCAAAAAAAGGGAGGGTTGACAGCTATGCCCTGATTATCTGCCTTGACTGGCTGCACTTTAGATCCTTGGAAATGAATCTGGGACAGTTTGAATGCAAAAGCATTGCACTCTACAAAAAACAAACAAACAGAAAACCCTCCTTTCCACACCCCGAAAAACCAGAGAGCTTATAAAACAGCTCACCTGCTGACTAGCAGCCCAATTCTATTCATGGGCATTTAGAAATAAGTCCCATTGGGTTCAACGGGGGGTTATTATCAAGTAACTCTGGACAGGATTGCTGCATCAGGAAATGGGATGACTCGGAACTTCCGGTCGGAACGGGGAGCCGAGAAGGAGACGGGACTCAACCCTCCGGGGAGAGTCCGGTTTCTCGCAAGAAATAGGGGTGTTTGTTTGGGCGCCACAACCCCCTAAAAGCCTCAGAAGGATTATTCTGAGGACAGGATCCGACAGTGCCGAAGAGTGGCCTCTCCGACACCTGGAAGCTCTCTTTTTGGGGAGCTGGAGGGTGGGCGAGATCGAGGCGCCGGCACGGATCGCCATCTTCTACTTGCGAGAGACGCAGCCTCGAGTCTCCGCGGCTCTTCTAACGACTCTCAACAAAAGAAAAACCCGAATTTGAACTCAAAAGGTTGGTACAATTTAATTGAATAAGAATTCGGAAGGCAGCAGGGTTTAAAAAGGAGGTCAGCCCTGACTGCGGCTAAGCGTATATATATAAAGACTGCGCAATTGCTGGAGAAACTTTTAAAAGACTTTAGAACCTGCAGCGAAAACTTGAAATATAAATAGGCGTCTTGCCTTGGATTTAAGAGTGAATGAGACTGTGTGAGTGTGTGTTATTTTGCGTGGTTTTTTTTTAGTCTTTGTGGAACAATGGAGACCCGCTGGAGAAGGTGTACTCCTTTTACTTTCACTTTTATTTAAACTGCGTAGTAGCAGAAAACTTTGAAAAACTGCTCGCAATTTTGAAGAACTGCCTATCCAGCAGTGGATTCTAAACCTATTTCTGTGGCCTATTTTTCTAATCCAGATCTTTTCTTAAAATTACAACTTACAATAATTTTTTTAATAGTCTTTGAATTTTTTCCATTCTCGTTCTGCCGCTTCTTCCCTCTGGTCACGTACTCTCCGGGTCATTTCTGCGAGTTCCATATAGTCCATCATCTTGAGCTGCCAATCTTCCACTGTTGGTAGTTCCTGTGTCTTCCAGTTCTTAGCAATTAAAATCCTAGCAGCTGTTGTGGCATACATGAAAAAGATTTTATCCTCCTTGGCGACCTCTTTGTTTACAATTCCAAGTAAAAAGGCGTCTGGTTTTTTAGCAAACGTGTTTTTTAACACTTTTAACATCTCGTTATATATCATCTCCCAGAAGGCTTTAATTCTTGGGCAGGTCCACCATTGATGATAAAAGGTTCCTACTGACTTTTTGCATTTCCAGCAGTTATTATCTTGCAAATGATAGATTTTGGCCAATTTAACCGGAGTTAGGTACCAGATTAAGCCTTCTTCAAATATCTGAAGGGCTGTCACATGTGGCAAGCTTGTTTTCTGCTGCTCCAGAGGGTATGGCCCAAACCAATAGACGCAGATGGTTAGAGTGTGGTGCTGATAATGCCAAGGCTGTGGGTTCGATATCCTTACAGGCCTGTTGCATATCTCTGTGATGCAAGGCTTTTGACTGCATGATCATCGGCGTCCCTTCCAACTCTACAATTCTATGATTCTGCTAGGGAGAACTTACCACGGTAAGACAGTGGACTGGACACCCTCGGAAGGCAGTGGACTCTCCTTCATTGGAGGGTTTTTAAACAGAGGCTGGATGGCCATCTGCCAGGGATTATTCAGCAGTGATTCCAGCATTGCAGGGGCTTGGAGTAGATGACCCTTGGGGTCCCTTCCAACTCTACAGTTCCATGATTCTAAGTCTTCTTCTTGCAGCCATTGCTCTCCCTAAACTTCTTTCATTTCTGAGATGGTAATCCGAGCCTGCTAGACCTCTTTTGTACAGAATACTGCTTAGAGGGGTTGGGGCGGAGAAAGACAGAGCACTGGCCTTTTTCATGGCAAACTGCTCGCAATTTTGAAGAACTGCCTATCCAGCAGTGGATTATAATTGGTGAGAAAGCGATCAGCATCTTAGGACTTTTTCCTTTTTTTGGTTTTTGAATTTAGAGTGCCTTTTTCCCTGCGGACACGACGGGAGATCTTGGACATTTGTACTTTTACTCTCTCTTCTTTGAACTGAGACAAAGTATCCTCTTCGGAACCCACTCGCCAGCCCCATCCGGGCGGTTTGGATTAAGCCGAAAGGCTGAAGATATTCGACCCTCTCCTAAATTTTCTGTTGCTGTGTTGGGGTAGAACCTGGTTTTGATTTTTAGTTTGTTTTCCTCTTCTGGTGGATTGCCTGCGATTTTTTGGGGAGTGGGCCATTGTGGATTACAATTTGGAAATACAATTTGGAAACTGAGACAGAGCTTTCCCCCCTCTTGGATTTGGCCAGGCAAGTGGCAGAAAAGCTACCAAACGACAAACAATTTGAATGGTGTGAGAACTTAAAAACTTGAACTGCGGAAAGTATATCATTGACATTACTGATATTATTGATTAGCGTGATTGTTCTGATTTTTGATTTCTGTGAATTTGTGTGGTGGGTATTAAATCAAAAAGAAAGGAACAGAGGGTGGAGCAACACCAGGGGACAGTAGAAGGGGTTCAAAACAGGAGGAATCAAGTGAAATAATCAAGATGTTGGCTGAGTTAAAGAAGGACATTAAAGATATAAAACAAAGCGAACAAAATATGGAAAGCAAATTGGAACAGATGGATCAAAAATGGGATTTAACAGCAAAAGAATTGAGAACCCAAATACAGGAGGTAGATAAAAGAGCACAAAAAAACGAAGGAGTTAAACGTGTACAGAAAGAAGTCAAAGAATTAAAAAAAGAGGATGAAAGGCTCAACACCGCAGTGACAGAAGTAAACAAAGCACAAGAAGAAATGTTGGATGCTATCGCGATGCAGGATTTAAGACAGAGGGAGACGAACTTGAGATTGAGATCGGTCCCGGAAACGCAGGGAGAAAACATCAGAGAGAAAATCATTGGTGGACTAGCAGAATGGCTCGGAATGGAAAAAGACGACTTAGTTATGAATGTGGTGAACGTGTTCAGAATCAAGCCAAAAAATAAGAAAGGGAAAAAATATACTGGAGACTGCCTGATAATATTCAAGGATAAAATAATGAGAGACACAATTCTGATGAAGAACAGAGAGAAAAAGTTTTATATCGACAACACGATGGTAATTATATTTAAAGACATTCCTCTCCGTCTTCTGAAGAAGCGCGATCCATTTAAACCCTTGACACAGATGTTAAGAAAAAAGAAGGTTGATTTCAAATGGGAATTCCCAGAAGGAATCTCTTTCTACTACAAAGAGAAGAAACACAGACTGAGAAGCAAAGCAGACACTACAAAATTCCTAAGGAAATACAAGGAATTGGACAAAGATTTGGAAAGGGAGGAAGAACAGCAAGAACAAGAACAAGAACAGCTGGAAGGAGCGTGTGCCGCACCGGTGAGGACTGGGACGGGGGAGGAAGAGGAACAGCCACCCAATCTTAAACAACTCCTCACCCACAACAATACTACAACCAGACTTAACACAGACACTGGCACCAGAGCCTGCAATAAACCCAGATGCCAACTTTGCTGCCACATACACCCGGACAACACCATTACTGGCCCCAACAACATCAAACATACCATCTCAGGACTATTTAATTGCTCATCGTCTAACATTGTGTATGCCATCAAATGCCAACAGTGCCCTTCAGCTCTCTATATTGGACAAACAGGCCAAACCCTACGCCAAAGGATAAATGGACATAAATCTGACATCAGGAATCACAAGACAGAGAAACCAGTAAGAGAGCACTTCAATCTCCCAGGACACTCTATACAAGATCTCAAAGTAGCTGTCTAATTGCAAAGGAATTTCAGAGATAGACAGGAAAGAGAAGATGCTGAACGGCAACTCATTACCAAGCTGGGAACCATGAAGAGACCTGGTCTGAACAAAGACATTTGATTCTTATCTCATTATACATGACAAAGCTTTTTTAACCTTCTCACCCCTTGCTTTTTCCTGTAAGACTAATTGCGGTAGTTAACAGTCGTCAACAGGTTTACCACAGCTATCAGCCTTTCACCCATTTCCACCACCCCTCTGAGTAATACCCCTCCCCACCCTCTCACTATATATAAGGGTCTGGTGACTTCTGTTTCAGTGTATCTGAAGAAGTGTGCATGCACACGAAAGCTCATACCAAGAACAAACTTATTTGGTCTCTAAGGTGCTACTGAAAGGAATTTTTTTATTTTGTTTTGTAAATTTATTGTGATAAGTTAAGAGTGAGAGGTAAAAGCAATAGTAGATATAAGAAATATAGATCGAAAGATAGAAATTACAAAGCCGTTTGGAAGGATTGAAGGAAGTCAAGGCTGTAAAAAGCCAAAAAGACATAAGAGGTGAAAAAATATGTATATTGTACATTGCAAAAATTGTTGTGAAAATAAATAAAAAATGATATTAAAACAAAAAGGAAATGGGATGACTCATATTAGTTTGTGTTATTATGCAGTCCATTTTTTTATCTCACTCAGGGCAGCCTCCAAGCCCATTTTATCCCCACAACAATCCTGTGAGGTGGGTTAAGCCTTCTTCAAATATCTGAAGGGCTGTCACATGTGGCAAGCTTGTTTTTTGCTGCTCCAGAGGGTATGGCCCAAACCAATAGACGCAGATGGTTAGAGTGTGGTGCTGATAATGCCAAGGCTGTGGGTTCGATATCCTTACAGGCCTGTTGCATACCTCTGTGATGCAAGGCTTTTGACTGCATGATCATCGGCGTCCCTTCCAACTCTACAATTCTATGATTCTGCTAGGGAGAACTTACCACGGTAAGACAGTGGACTGGACACCCTCGGAAGGTTTTTAAACAGAGGCTGGATGGCCATCTGCCAGGGATTATTCAGCAGTGATTCCAGCATTGCAGGGGCTTGGAGTAGATGACCCTTGGGGTCCCTTCCAACTCTAGTTCCATGATTCTAAGTCTTCTTCTTGCAGCCATTGCTCTCCCTAAACTTCTTTCATTTCTGAGATGGTAATCCGAGCCTTAAGGCTTAATAGCTGCGAGACCTCTTTTGTACAGAATACTGCTTACAGGGGTTGGGGTGGAGAAAGAGAGAGCACTGGCCTTTTTCATGGCAAGATTTATCTTGGAACTATGACTCTAGGGTGAATGTTCCTTAAAACAACTCACATTGCAATGCTAGCCATGCCTACTTAGAAGTTCCCCTATTGGAACCTTAAGCTCTCCTTTCATAAAAAGCCTCAAGGCTAGAAAGGTGTGTGGCTATTATGCTGCCATGCCCTGATAGTTAAAACATATCCATCCAGAAACCAATTGTTGGCAAACCAAAAGCAGCCTCCAGGGCATGGAATAAAAATATTTTTTGATCTAACTCTTGTGTTGTTTCAAGGTGCATGCAAGTTTTATCTCTCTCTCTCTATATATATAAAGGTAAAGGGACCCCTGACCAGTCGTGTCCGACTCTGGGGTTGCGGCGCTCATCTTGCTTTACTGGCCGAGGGAGCCGGCGTACAGCTTCCAGGTCATGTGGCCAGCATGACAAAGCCGCTTCTGGCGAACCAAAGCAGCGCACGGAAACGCCGTTTACCTTCCCGCCGGAGCGGTACTTATTTATCTACTTGCACTTTGACGTGCTTTCGAACTGCTAGGTGGGCATGAGCAGGGACCAAGCAACGGGAGCTCACCCCATCGCGGGGATTTGAACCGCCGACCTTGTGATCAGCAAGCCCTAGGCTCTGTGGTTTAACCCACAGCGCCACCTGAGTCTCTCTCTCTCTCTGTATGACTCTATATATATGAGTCTATATATATATATGACTCATAAATCATAGAATCCTATCTTCTACATTAAGAGAAGCTGGCAGAGGTGGGAGGGTGGGAAGTAGGGAGGTACTGGCCCAGAAATGCGATGGGGTGCTTGGCACTGATTCTGAAATCACCTATTCCCATCAGCTCCAGCCAGCATGGCCAGCGGTTAACCCTCAATGAATCACAGAACTGTAGAGTTGGAAGGGACCATGAGGGTCATCTATTCTAGTCCAACCCATTGCAATGCTGGAATCTTTCACCCAACCGTGGGGGGGGGGGGGGCTCGACCTCAAACCCACAACCCTGAGATTAAGAGTCTCATTCTTTACCAACTGAGCTATCCCAGTTATAGTCAACCAACATCCTGGAGGCCCACTCATGGGTATACCTGGGGGGGGGCAGCGAAGGGCAGCTGCCCCCTCCCATATCAATAAAAGTACATAGCTGAGGTTCTGTCCCCTCCCCAACAAAAGGCCTGCCCCCCAACAAAAACCCTGGTTATGCCCATGGGGCCCCTGGTAATTATAAATTTTAAACTCCACATATAAATGGCCATATGTAAATTTTATGAAAAACTGCACAACTCTTTTTCCGCGGGGGAAACAGCAGTGCGCAAGTGGTCACCCTATTCATGCTTGCCTTCATTAGCTTTGCAGGTGTCCAGTGGCAGAAATATAAAATAGCCTGCAACCTACACACGGGTTATGTTCTATGGATTGTACGTAAAGTCAAAATCATAAAATTGTAGAGCTGGAAGGGTCCCAAGGGTCATCTAGTCCAACCCCCTGCAGTGCAGGAATCCTGCCCACAGCGGTCCCTGGGTGGGCTTGAACCACCAACCTTCTGGTTCACAGCTGGATGCAAAACCTACTTAGTCCAATGCTGGGTGGGACTGCCAAAGTCATTTCCCCCAGAACCCGGCACCCATTCATTTCTTTCTTTCTTTAGACACGTGCAAAAAAAGCTGAATGTGCGTAAGTTAAATGCATGTTAAGTTATGGGCTTACTTACTCACTGTGCTGCAACTAGCATTTTCCCAGAGTCCCTGTCAGGGTGGAAAAGGCAGTGTATGAATGAATAATATAATTAGTTCCCGTGTTTTCCTCCTTGCAAATAACGGTAGAGAAGAGGCCCACTCCATTTGCTCTCTGGAAAGGCCGAGAAAACTACATCTCCCACAAACCCCCTACGGGAGACGCGCAGTGCACGCCGAGAGCTACGCCGCTGCCCCAGTGCGGCGCTGCATGCCGGGAGCCCTAATGCCAAGGAACCACTCTACACCAAGCGAGAATGGACCGCCCCACCGCATAACGCGCCTGCCTTACAAGTGTGGCGGGCCTGAAGGGACTCGCGGGCCATTCCCGAGCCACAGCGGCCTCCCATTGCCAATCGCGGCCCTTCTCGTCGCGGTGCACGATGGGAAGTGTAGTCCGCTAATTGTTGGAAGGACGGGGGGGGGGAATCCGCCATACGCGTCACGGGGCGTCCGCGCTGAGCGTATTGGGAAAGCGGCGGCGGGCCGCACCGACGCCGTCTCCCATCGTGCACCGCGCCGCGGCCTGATGAGGCCTCGTTCCGGCTCCATTTGAGGCGATAATGGATATGAGAGCGAGATGGGCGCAAGGTTAAGTCTCTCTTGGTTTTCTGGTGGCCGAGCGGCGTCTGCGACACTGTCCGCCCCGCGACTCTGTATGACCCTCTTGGCTTCCCGTACGGGAAGGCTCGAGCTTCCTTCCCAGCCTCCCTCTTCGCCTCACAAGAGGCGCCTCCGGATAGGTTAGCCGTCCTCGCGCGGGGGACGCTGGGAAACGCAGTCCCTCCCTTGCGCTCTGCGCTTGGGATCCGGCCGGGCTGTGCGCCGAGTGACTCCATCACCCGTCCTTCCTTGCGGCGGCCGGCCAGCGGTGCGCTCGGTATCCTGGGATGCGTAGTCCCCTGGCTCTAGCGGGCAGCGGGGCGTTTCGGGGCCAGGGGACTCCATGTCCCATCATGACCTTCGGCAGGAGGCCGAGCGGCCCGCCTCCGCGGCGCCGCTTGTGGGAAATGGAGTCCCGCCTCCGTTAGCGGGTAGCGAGACGGATGGTGGCCGAGACTCCATTTCCCATCCGCTCCCGCGACAGGGCCGGGCTGGGCCGGCTCCCGAGCCGCCTCAGACGGAGCCAGCCAGCCAGTGCGGCCCCCCTTCCCTTTTCCCCGGTCCCGGCCTCACCATGAGCAGCGGCAGCGCCGGCTCTTCCCGGCCTCGGACGAGCTCCTTCGCAGACCCGTCAGGCGGGGCTCCCGCCACAGCGCCCGCCGCGCCAGGCCCGACCTCGGGGGCAGCGCCGGGGGGGAAGCCCGGGGGGGCTGCCGGGCCTGGGCCGGGGGGAGGCGGGACCAGCACGACAGTCGGCTCCTTCCCGGGGCTCAAACTGGGCCGTAAGTACCGCCTGGGTTGGGGGTGGCAGTGGGGGAGGGGGAGGGGGGACAAAGAATGGGTGGGGGAGGGGAAGGGGTGGCTTGAATGAAATCGACCAGAGGAAGAGGGGAAGGGCAGGGGGCTGGGGGGGAGGTAGGGAAAGGGTGAAAGAAAAGAGGGGTGCTAGGGAAGTGGGGTGGGGGGGTGGGCGAGAGCTTGGGAGGCGGGGACAAAGGAGGGGGAGATCTGGAGAGAAATGGGACGAGGGGGAGTATCTGAGGGTGCTCAGCGTTTGGGGTGGCTGGCATAGGATGGTAGGGAGGAGTCTCCGAGAGCCACACCTGCTCTTGAGGGTGGTGCCAGTTTTGGGGGCTCCGGAGGTTTAGGCAAAGGGAAGCGGGGTGGGGGGACGGGGGTCCTACTTGCCTCCCTGGGCTCCTTTGGGAGGAAGGGTGGGATATAAGCCTAACCAATGAATGAATAATCGAGGAGGGGACAGGTTGGAAATGTGCCCCTTAGGTTTGAGGAGGTGTGTGTTTATTTTTTTTGGGGGGGGGTTGCTAACGGGCACCAGCGCAGGAGAGAGCTGGGTCACTTGGCACCTCAGAGTGGTGGTGCAGAAGAAATGTTGGCCTGGGTTGGTGCAGGGAGAATCTGCAGGGGCTTGAGGTTCTCAGCTGGTGGGACCAGGGCTCTGGGAAAAAGGCTATTTGAGGTCAGCAGCTGGACGAATGGTCCAGAATTATACTGGTGACGTCAGGATGAAATCATCGAAGCCAGGGGGGGTTAGTAAGGGTAGCCAGGGGTGTTCATTTCCATGGGGTTGAAGGAGGCAGCCTGTGACGGCTGCTGGAATTGTCTAAGCTTTCCTTAGTGCCAATCTGGTGCTGAGATGAGCTAGTTTGCGTAGGAATGACACAGTGCCCTCCAGGAGCGGGTTGCAATGAAAGATGGGCTGGACCATGAAGGGGAGGGAGAAGGACTAATGCTTGGGTGAAAGAGCAAGGAGAATTGGAGCAGGGTCTGGTTGCCTGGTAACAGGCAGTTCAGAATGGGCGTGGCTGTAGCAGCACAGGTAAGGCAGTGCAGGTGTGTGGTTTAAAGATAGTGAAGGGTGGAGGTGTTGTGTGGAGGGAGGCTGAGGCTCAGCTGGAAACTGAGAAGGGAAGCAATGTGCAACATGAAAATTTAGGATTTTAGGGGCATAATCATAATTTCATCAATTAGCAATGGCAGTTTGAGAAGAGTGGGTGTAGACCAAGACCCTCTAAGCCTCCTAATCTCAAAGGATATTATATGAATGTTGCTGTCCACCCCCTTTGGATTAAAAGTTGGGAAAATGACAACCACCCCACCTAAAAATCAGGTTTTGGGTATGCAGTTGCTGGTCCCTATTATCAAGTGCTTTGTAAGGTTTAGCTGTAGCGTAGGAAGTTACGATGTGACATTTTTGGTTACTCATTTGGGTTGCCTTAGGAATGTTGTGTGTTCGGCACCAGCTGTTGGTTATGGGTGTGTAGGCCATTGGACTCGGTGATGAAGCAGCTTGGGGGTGCTGAGGGGTCACCTAATGGTGTCCTCTTTGGAGCATGTTGACATTGTGTTGTGTTGGGGAGGGTGTGGATATGTGTTTGTGGAGCGGAAGTCAAGTGGCGCTTGAGATTTCCGCAGCATCTGGAAAACTCACCCCTTTTCTCAAACATTCCCCTTCTTCCAGGAGATAGCGGCAAGGTGACCACTGTGGTGGCCACGCCAGGTCAGGGCCCCGACCGCCCCCAAGAAGTTTCGTATTCTGATATCAAGGTCATCGGCAATGGGTCATTTGGGGTCGTCTACCAGGCCCGACTAGCAGATTCCGGGGAGCTGGTTGCTATCAAGAAGGTGCTGCAAGACAAACGCTTCAAGGTGTGTTGAAAGGGAAAGTCTGTCAATGCATCTTGCTGATTTCGCCACTTGGGATTCTGTAGCTCACCTCGATCCTCTTGCTTTCAGAACCGAGAGCTGCAGATCATGAGGAAGCTGGATCACTGCAACATCGTTCGCCTGCGGTATTTCTTCTACTCGAGTGGGGAGAAGGTACGGACAGGGGAGGAAATGGGAGAATGGTTCATTCAGGATGTCTGGCAACATTGGTTCCTGTCCATTGGCCACTCTTGCTGGGGCTGATGGGAGTTGGGGGGGGGGTGTCCAGCAACATCTAGGGGGCTGCAGATTCCTCACTCCTGAGTTAGGCTGAGAGAGCAGCTATGCTAAGGCAGCCTTTGCCTAGCTGGTTCCCTCCAGATGTTTTGGGCTACAAGTCCCATCAGTCCAAAGGGGAACAAAGACGATGCTGAGGTCATTCATTCAGCTCTACGGCCAAATGGGAATTTGAAGCTGGGTCTCCTCAGTCCTAGTCTATTTGCTATGCCCTTCCATTCTGGCTCTTTTATACCAGAGGGTCCACTGGGGAGAGAATCATAGAATCATAGAATCATAGAGTTGGAAGAGACCACAAGGGCCATCCAGTCCAACCCCCTGCCAAGCAGGAAACACCATCAAAGCATTCCTGACAGGTGGCTGTCAAGCCTCTGCTTAAAGACATCCAAAGAAGGAGACTCCACCACACTCCTTGGCAGCAAATTCCACTGTCGAACAGCTCTTACTGTCAAGAAATTCTTCCTAATGTTTAGGTGGAATCTTCTTTCTTGTAGTTTACAGCGGTTTACAGCGAATTTGGATGACTTAGCGGTATGTAGTTCACATGATTGGCATGATGAAAGCCACAATAGGATTGTCGACAATTTGTTCTTAGTCTATACAGGATAGTCTTACTCTACTTTGGTAATCCGAAGTGGCAATAGCGGTTACTTTGTGTTCCTTTGCGCTACTTCGTAAATCCTGGCTGTCGGGGTGCAGGCAAAGCTAATAGCGATAACAAAATTGAGACTTCTCTTAATTGACCTCTTTGTTTCCAGCCCTTTGGTGTTTTTGCCAAGGTCTAATTGAGGCACATCTCATCAGAGCTCAGCTACAGGATGCTGGAGCTGAACTCAAGAACACCTGGAAATAGCAGAATGCCTTTGAGCATAAATGCGTAGCACTTAACTGCTGGGGAAGCAACAACTGCCCTCTCTGCACCTGGGACTTGAGTTCTGCCTTCCAGATAAGCTGGAGCATGCGACACATTTATCGTTTTAAAAACTAAGCCCTCATTTTTCCTGTTGTGCAACCATATGAGCTCTTTATGTAAAAGTTTCAAGATGAAAGCTGGGGTTGGGGCCGTCCTAACAGGTGTATCTTCAGGGTTCCATGTTGCCCACTGCCGTTTGCAAGGTGGAGTTGGTTTGGAGGTTCCCTCACTTCCCTCTTCTTCGCAATCTGTTGCAGAAGGATGAAGTTTATCTTAATTTAGTCCTGGACTTCGTGCCCGAGACGGTCTATCGTGTGGCCCGGCACTTCACCAAAGCCAAACAGACCATCCCTGTCATCTATGTAAAGGTGAGTGTCACTCCTGCTTCAAAATGTTCCCTGCCAAAGAAGACATTGGCACCCAGGACCACATTTGCACATTGCAATGAAGCATGCGTTGCTCTCTCTTCCCTCCTTGCCTAGCAAGAGTGAGAACAGCAAAACACCACCCCGGACTTAGCATTGCATCTGAACTCGGGGTGGTTTTGCTCAAACTAAGATCGGGAAGCCAAGGACGAACCTTTGCTTCACGTTGTGGGAGGAGCCTGCTGAATCAGGCCAAAGGCCTACCTTGCTGAGCGCTCCATTCTCACAGGGGCCAACCGGATAGGAAAGCCTGCAAGCAGGACTTCCCACCTGTGATTCCCAGCAGCTGATATTCATAGGCGCAATGCCTCCGGCAGCAGAGGTAGAACATAAAACTTATTCAGCTGCCACATTATAACTCCACCGCATCTGTAAGAACTTGATCGTTTAGTGTGGCAGCACCAACACGTTGGAACTCCTTGCCTATTGATTTCGGGCAGGTGCCTTCATTGTATTCTTTTCAGTGCCTGCTGAAGGCATCCTTATTTAGATAAGCCTGCCCAGACGTTTAGAAAGTTTGCATGAGTTTTAAATTGTTTTAGTCTATTCTATCGTGGCTTTAACCTTCTGTATGTTTTAAATTAAGGTTGTACATTTTTTAGTGACAATTTTATTGTTGCAATTTCTTTGAGGTTTTCTTTCTATAATCAAATGGTATATAATTTTTATGAAATAAATAAATAAGCAGCCATCGTAGCTAGTCCTTCATGGAGTTGCCTACTACCCTGTGGTTCTTAGTTGAAGGGTGGTGTATAAATTTAATAAATAATAGTAACTATTATTATTATTTATTAAAAACTTACTTAATTGAAAGTTGAGGTTTCCTGGAAGCAGGAGTTGAGTGCCCATAATGTCATATTTTGCATGCTGTACAATGACAGCACATGCAGAGTCCTGGGTGTAATAATAATAACAACAACAAAAACAATTTATTATTTATACCCCGCCCATCTGGCTGGGTTTCCCCAGCCACTCTGGGCGGCTTCCAACAGAACATTAAAATGCAATAATCTATTAAACATTAAAAGCCTCCCTAAACAGGGCTGCCTTCAGATGTCTTCTAAAAGTCTGGTAGTTGTTTTTCTCTTTGACATCTGGTGGGAGGGCATTCCACAGGGCGGGTGCCACTACGGAGAAGGCCCTCTGCTGTTCCCTGCAACCTCACTTCTCACAGTGAGGGAACCGCCAGAAGACCCTCGGCACTGGACCTCAGTGTCCAGGCAGAACGATGGGGGTGGAGACGCTCCTTCAGGTATACTGGGCCGAGGCCGTTCAGGGCTTTAAAGGTCAGCACCAACACTTTGAATTGTGCTTGGAAACTTACTGGGAGCCAATGTAGGTCTTTCAAGACCGATGTTATATGGTCTCGGCGGCCACTCCCAGTCACCAGTAATGAATGGGCCCATTATGGAGCTGCTATTCCTGGTTACAATAAAGACGTCCAGGAAAGATGGCAATGGCCAGAAGACATCTTGTGCCCCCTACATCCTTTGAAGGGGCAAGAGGCCCCCATGCGTTCCCATTTTAATGCTTATAATTGGAAGGCTCTTTCTTGCCTCCGCAGGATTTTGCAATGAGCCTAAGGTATTAATAAAGTCAATTGGGATCTCCCATCGTTTTTGAAAGGTTTATTTGAGTAACACGGCTCGAGAACGTGCAACTTCATTGAGTTTATGGCATCAAACACCCTCATTTTAAAATAAAATATCCCTGTCGGAAAAGGATGACAAAAATATTACTTTATCGCCTGCCTTTCACCCCAAGGTTAGCTTGTAAGGAAAAAGAAGTGTTGGGACCTACCCCCTTCTATGATTTTAAATATTGCATGTTATGTAGCAGGTGTGTGGAACCTTTGGGTCTTCAGATGCTATTGAATTACAGCTTCCTTCATCTGTAGCCATTTGCCATGCTTTCTGGGGCTGATGGGAGTTACAGTTCATCAACATTGAACGACCGAAAGGCCCCCCCCCCCCCACTTCTTATATAGGAAAGGGAAAAACCACTTTGCTAACATCCACTGACCCCAGTTTCCATCAGCCCCAGCCAACAGGGCCAGTGGTTAGGGATGATTAACATTATAGTCCGTTGTTGTTTTAAGGGAAAGGGCTTTTAAGTAGTGCTGTGCTCTTTTTACTAGATCTGAATTTTAATAGCGCTGTTTTATATTGTTTTAATACTATTATAGTCTTAATTGCTTTTTAACTGGTTCCTTTTATACATTCTTCACCTTCTGTGTTTTATCTGTGTTGTTTTAATTTGTGTAAGCTTCCTTGAGTCCTGGTCTGGGGGGAAAGGAGGGATACAAATAAATATAATAATAATCCAGAAACATCTGGAGGATTAAAGGCTCCCCAGCCCTTCCCTGAGGCACTCATGTTGCCCCTTCCCAAACACAGCTATATTTTCTCCTTCTTTTGCTAACCTTTCTGAGTGAATGGGGTGAGGTTTTCATTTTTAATTTAATACTTTCTTACTTGCCCTTTCCCACAAGGTCCTAGGATGGGTTACAATGACAGGATATGCAATTTGTTAAAAAATATATATATATCAATACATATATAAAGCATGAAAAATTGTTCCAAATGGAAAAGGATAACAGACATTTTTGTCTCTAGCTAATTTCTAGACTCCCATTAACTATTTTGCATTTCTAAAAGACTATATGTGTACATTCATATAAAGCTGTCTCATACTGAGTGAAGCTACGGGTCCCTGTAGCCCAGTATTATCTTGTCTGACTGGCAGCAGCTCCCTGAGGACTTTGAGGGCAGAGAAGGGTCATTTTCTGCTCCTTCTGATGGGATATGCTGTGAATGGTACCTTGTCTTTGTGCAGTTCATCTGCTGGTGGGGTTTCCCTATCAATAGCGAATAACATCTCTGCTTAAGTATCTGTACTGACCTATAAAATGTATCTTAAACGTCAATAGACTTCCCTTCCTGATCCCACCCCTTTTCTGTTAATTTTGAATTTTAATGGCACTTCCAGTCCTTTTGAAGCTTCTCCATAGATGAGGTTTCTGTGGTTCTGTTTTGTTCGATTACTGCTGATTTTGTTTTGTTGGTTTTACTTCTCTTGCAGTTTCTGTTTTTATTTGGAAGCAGCCCTGAGTTCGATTTTCTTTTTTCTTTTATCCTAGAAAGGCAGTGTGTAAATAAAATTGGTGCCATGCCACAAGTCACTGTAGCTTTTCTGATTGTAGGGAATCCTAAGAATAGGAATGGCAAGGTTGGGTCAGACCAGTGACGCATTTTTTCGCTCAACAGTGGCCAAAGTGAGGTTCGTGGTTCTGACATGGCAGTGATGCTCATTTGTGTTGTTGAACCACGGTAGCTGGGAGACAGAGGTATATTGTAGTTGAACGTGGAGATATGGGGTTGTATCTGTTTCCCTTGGTGGCGGAAGGCTCTTTAAGCCGCCAGAGGTCCCAGTGAACAGAAAGGTGGAGGGGGACGTGATTTTGTTGATTTCCCCTCATGCTCCCTCCTCAAATCTCCTCCTGTGGGTTGGGGGACCCTTTGAACAGTGTGGAAGATGGCACTGGAACTGCAGGAAAAAGGGGAAATTTACATAAATCACCTCGCCCCCCCCTTTCCCATTCACAGAAGCTTCCGCTGGATCAAAGAGCCTTTCCACAGTTGGATACAACCCAGTGCTAATTAGTTCGTGTGGATGACAGCCACTGATGAGAATCTTATGCATTTGCAGAGTGCCGCCGTTCAGGGCAAATGCAGGGAACAACACGTCCGTGTGCCACAGTCTATTTTACACTGAGGTCAGGGGCGTCTTACCCATAGAGGCTAGTGGCACGGGGCACCGGGGCACCAAGTTCTGAAGGGCGCCAGGGAAAAGGTGGGCGCTAGACGCGGCACCTCCCGGCATCAGCTCACCACCCTTGCCCGCCTCCGCCATGCTGCGCTGAAGCCACGCCCGGAGCCTCTATCTGCCGTGGCCACTGTGGCACGAAGTCGCCAGCTTAGCCGGGAGGTGGCCTGTCTAGCCCCCGCCTCTTCCCCACCGGAGGAGCTGCCCTCCAGCCGCTGCCCGCCTCCTCCAGCCCCGCCAGGAGCGCCATTCTCCCGGAGGTAGCTTCGCACCACGGCGCTGGATATACTTAAGACGGCCCTGACTGAGGTTTCTAACCCGCTCTTCCCACCCCAACAATGCAGATGCTCAAAGCGGCTAACAAAATGCAAGCAAAATAAAAATAAAACATCAGGATAACAACAGTCCAAATAGATGCATAACAACAACACACCAGAAACAGAATTTTAAAGAAAACGCCTAGCTTTTGGCAGTTGCTACCAGAAGATGGCTGTTTGGTAATCAATATGTGAACTTGGCCTTCTTGAATGGGATACGTGTGTGTGCCTGTTCTCTTTGAGTTTTTCCTCTCGTCTTAGGCTTCTCTCTCTGGCCTGCTTTCTTTCCCCCTGAGACTGCTCCCTCTGTTGGCCTGTTCCCAGACATCTGTTTTCACCTTTGCTGGACGATGGCTTTTTTTACACACACGCACACAGTTTAGAATCGGAGCAGCTTAGCAAATGGCAAAAGGACAGTCTTCCTCTGTGACATTAAGGAAGCCCCATGGGCTGCGCCACCACCACAAATCTTTTAGTTCAAGGATGGAGAACCTGTGGCTGCCTCCAGGTGTTGCTGGACTACAACTCCCATCATCCATGGCCATTGGAGCATGCCAGCTTGGGCTGATGGGACTTGGAGTCCAGCAACATCTGACGGTGGCCACATCCATAGGGTTCCCATTCCTGGCTCCAAAGTCATATGCTGACAGCCATTGCATCATCCATGGCATTAAACTCCATAGGTTGCTTATACGTTGAGCCTAAAGTGCTTTCCCTTGCTTGCGTTTTTTAACTTGCTACATCCCCACCCATGACTGAGCCAGGGTCTCTGTGTGAAACACCTGTATTATATCATTTAAGTTATTGTTTTAGCCTAAAAGCCTGTCTCCTCCCTCTCCCCCAACTAGGTGTACATGTACCAGCTGTTCCGCAGTCTTGCTTACATCCATTCTCAAGGCGTGTGTCATCGGGACATCAAACCCCAGAACCTACTGGTGGACCCCGACACAGCAGTACTGAAGCTTTGTGACTTTGGCAGGTGAGAGAAGCACGGAAGCGGCTGTTCCCAGCACACACACCCCCGTAGAGTGGACTTTGGTCCATGTGTGGTGGATTTACAAACCACCCTGGTACTCCAAATACACAAGTAGACTTGTTTCTGTCCGTGACCCATAATTTACTCAAAATATTCAGCCAAAGGTTTGCTTGGTTATTTCATACCCATTTGTGCGACTCAACTTCTGCCGCCTCTCATGCCTCCTTTTCCCCTGTCACAGAGCTCCATCATTCTATAGGCCTCAGATAATAATAATAATAATAATAATAATATAATAATAATAATAATAATGATGATGATGATGATGATAATATATACCCCACCCCATCTGGCTGGGTTTCACCAGCCACTCTGGGAGGCTTTCAACAAAAAAAATTAAAAATACAATAAAACATCAGATATTAAAATGAGGCTTCTCCACCAATTAGATCCTTCCTTCCTTCCTTCCTTCCTTCCTTCCTTCCTTCCTTCCTTCCTTCCTTCCTTCCTTCCTTCCTTCCTTCCTTCCTTCCCAATGCTTTTCCCTTCACATTTTTGACCGACCTTTCCCCTTCAGCAGTTTGACCACCCTGTGACATCTCAGGGTAGAAATGGAGACTTGTAGGTTCCAGTCTTTAATCAACAAAGACTGCAGCTGGCTGACATAGTTAGTTGGGGTTCCGAGTTCAGGGTGCAGGTTTACATACAATTTTGTGTGTTTTGTGCAGGGTGGATTTGATTTAAATCAAATCGATTTAAATCACAATTGAAATCACTAGTCAGTAAGACTTGATTTAAATCATTTTTTTACAGAAAGATTCATTCTTGCTAGCATAATCTTAATATTTACAACCAGATGAAGGTTTCATTTTTGGAATAATAAATTTTCAGAGTAGTTTTTACAGTTATATCCAAAACTGCTGATTTGGTTATACTATTACAAATACATAGACAGATAATTATGAAATTATTGTGAGGTTTAATAAGTTAACTGTTTATATTTGGGCATCTTTTTCTGCTGTACTTTATTGGAAGTAGGAAAAAAATCATTTCCTTAATAAAAAAATGATTTAACTAAAACAATAACATAGCACATGTTTGTTAAGTGATATGGCTAAACTTTGTTTTTTTTTTAATATAAAAAAAACTTAGACTGAAAAACTTAAAACAAATCCTTATTTCCTGATGAATACTCTTTGGACTATAATGTAACTTATCGGTAAATAGAAAACTATCTTTAAAAAGATTTTTCCTGCAAAAGCATTTTATTTTTAAAAATCCAATTTAAATAAAAAAATCTTATTTAAATTTTAAAAAAAACTGATTTTTTTAAAACCATTGATTTTTATCCACCCTGGTTTTGTGGTCATAGGCCATCTTTTTCCTCCTTTCCCTTTCATCTTACAATGACTGGCAGCTTACCTTGCAGTCGAGGAATCTTCATGCTGCTTTCATAACTCACTGAAGCAGCTACTTGGTATTGTTTTATGCTGGTTAACCTCTTTATGGGTAACATCTTAAACCTGCTTTGGGCCCCTGCTTCTCTCTTCCTCATCAGCCCTCTGAGATGGAGAGAAAGAGAACAGCCAGCCCAAGGTCACCAGCGGCAGTTTGAACTTGGGTCTCCCAAATCCTAGTCCAGCATCTTAATTATTACACTAAGCAAGCTGTTCGGTTAATTCATTTAATTGATGAATTAGTGACTTCAGCAGGTGGTTATGAAAAAGTCCTTAATCAAAGAGTAGACTTACATGAGCTATACGTTGTATACAGGAGATTCTGACTAAATATTCGAAAAAACTTTCTGACAGAGCTGTTCAGCAGTGGAACAGACGCCTACGAGAGGTTCTGGACTCTCCTTCCTTCGGAGGTTTTTAAGCAGAGGTTGCATGGTCATCTGCCATGGATGCTTTAGCCGAGATTCCTGCATTGCAGGGGGCCGGACTAGAGGACCCTTTGGTCCCTTCCGGCTGTAAGATTCTATGATCCTCACCACAATCCTGTGAGGTAGGTTAGGCTGAAAGAGAGAGGGAGAAAGTGCAGCTGGTGGAAGCTCACTGAGCTTCAAGGCTGAGGAAGCGTTCGACCCCCAGGTCTCTTAGTCTGACACTATAACTCTGTTCTCTAAGGATGTGATGTGCCACGCTGGTGTGGCAGGAGAGAATGGCAAATGTGGTGGGAAGATTCAAGGATAGTCAAAAGAAACATTCAAACATTTCAGTGTAGGGCCATTCCATGAAAAATGAGCCTGATAAGAAAAAAAGTATTTTAAAAATATACTTCTTTTACTTATAGTTTCATTACCTAAACAGATTCCAAACGTGCAGTCTAACCATTTTTTTAAAGCTAAAGACAAAAGAAGTTTAGTTTATGGACCTTCTTTTCAAAAGTCCACCCACGTAGCCTTCACAAAAGTGTTCAAGTTAAAAGTTTTCTGATAATTGTCCCACCCGTGACAGCATTTTTTCCTTAATTTTGTATCGTTAAATTTCTTAAACTTAATTTCTGGTTGCATAGTTGTAACCAATAAACATTGATTTAAACAGATATGCTGAGTTTATCATTGATTCACCTCCCAACTCACAGAGTTTTTCCATAAATCAAACTTATCTCAAGCTCCATGTCCTTTCTTTGTCCCACCCGTGACAATACTGTCAAAAATATCCATAAAAATAATAAAAAATTAGTAAAATGTTCAGTATCTTATTAAGAACATAGTTTAAATTTTGGTTGTTAATTTTTATGTATATTTACATTGTTACACGTGTGAATACCAAAAAACATGGTCCAAGTGTCCCACCCGTGACAATGGAATGGCCCTGTAGTATAGTACAGTGGTCCCTCGACTTACGAACCACCCGACTTCCGTATTTTTCGACTTACGAGTGAAAAAAGTGGCCGCGCGCCTAAGAATTTTTTCGACCTCCGAATGGAAATTGTTGCCGTTTTAGATGTTGTTTCCTCGACTTATGAAGTTTAGATACGTTTTTTTTTCGACTTACAAATTTTTTCGGATATTTTTCTCCCAATGCATTCCTATGGGGACTCGACTTACGATTTTTTTCGACCTATGGATGTCCATTCGGAACGGATTAAATTCGTAAGTCGAGGGACCACTGTATCTTTCTTTTTGCAGCATACACATAGATATCTTTTCACAATGAGAGCCAGAGCATCATGTGATGTTGAGGACAATCCTAGTTGTGTTTTCCAGTGTATTTCTTCTCAGTGACACAAGCAAAGTTTTATTCTGAAAGAGTGGCCCATAGAAAAAAGTTTGAGAACCATCTGCTCTAACTGCCGCACCACGCCGTCTTTTATCACAGCCATCCATACTCTGTTTCCCTTTTCAGTGCAAAGCAGCTGGTGCGAGGAGAACCCAACGTTTCCTACATCTGTTCTCGCTACTATCGTGCTCCCGAGCTCATCTTTGGAGCCACAGACTACACCTCAAACATAGGTGAGTGCCTGACCCCCCCCCCTTGCATCTTGCATCTCTGTGGGGTTCAGACGCCTCTGCAGAGTGAATGTCCTCTCATTGTAACGAGTGAGTGGGACCTAGTGGCTGACGGAAGAAAGCTTTTCTGAATTCTGTAATGCCCCGAAGAGGTGGATGCCTGAAACGTCATCCATTGTGAGACGCAGTATGTCCCAGCTGGTATTATGTTGTAAAGCAGGGTTGGGGAGTATGTGGTTCAGCAGATGTTGTTGGACTCCCCACCCCATCAGGTTGTGGTCCAATAACATCTGGAAGTTCCCCATCCTTGCTATAAGGAAGCTGCCTTCCAGAGTCTTCACCATCTAGCTCATTGCTGCCAACACTGACTGGCAGTGGTTCTCCAGAGTTTCAGACAAAATACTCTTACTAGCTGGATTGGAGATGCTGGAGGATCTAACCTGGGTCCCTTCCACATGCGTAGTTTGTACTCTACTTCTGATCTATGGCAGGAGTCTCTCTCCTCTGCCCACCCACTGCTAAAAGGAGAAAGTTGAGGACTTCCACTTCTAGGCATGGGGTGCTGCTTCCCTCCCAGGAGGCCAGCTTTCAATGAAGTCCCCATCTGCTTCCTTCCTAGATATCTGGTCTGCTGGCTGCGTGCTGGCAGAGCTGCTTCTGGGGCAGCCTATATTTCCTGGGGACAGTGGAGTGGACCAGCTGGTGGAGATAATCAAGGTAACAAATTGATCACTTATTCTTTCTTGCTGGGCCGCTCCAGCTCAAGTATTCAAATAGACACTCTTGTGGGCTCCCTCAGTGGTTTTCAAACATCCTTCAGGAAACTACTCTTGCCTGGTGAACCCTGTGCATTGCAAATGATTTCTGGTGTGCCCCTGCTTGGTTCGTGTGGGTTGTAGTCACACACCTCACCTTCATGCACAACCGATGTGACAGAAGACAGGTGATGGTGCACAAAATGTACTGGGGTGGGGGAAGTGGTAGTCTCCCCTTGCTAATCTTGTCAACGAGGAGCCACTGAAAAGAACTTGATGCCCACCCAGGACACAGTTTGAAGGCCATTGACGTACTCTTTCCTATGCTATAAAATGGACATACCTGCTTAGAAAAGGTTTGTTACATCAAACAGAGGACTATGGGTCATCCTTCCCTTCATGATAGGAGCGAGCCAGCAGTAAATCACACCAAGCAAGTTGGAGTTAACTCTTTACTAGTGAGAACAGGATCTGCACAGGTGTGCAGCAACTCATCTCTGGCAGCAACTCATCTCTGGCAGATCTTGTCCCATGAAGCCATTGCTGAGACTGAAGGTCCCCACCTCCCCACAGCTGCCTAAGTTCCCTCCTCACTAGGGTTTTCCCCACGCAATCTGAGACTGCACCTGCGTGAAGCTAACTTCTCCGCCCTCTTCATGCCTCTCCTGGTTCTGCGAGACGAGGAAGGGGAGCTAGCTGCAGCAGGAGGGGGAGACACCTCTGCCTCTTCCCCAGCTAGACTCCTCTCTGCCTCTTGGCCTCCCTCCGCTTCTGATTCAGATTCTGCACTTCTCTCTCTCACAGACTCTCCCTGCTCACTAAACCCTGTTACCTCTTCAGCTTCTGACACCTCCTCTTCCCAGTCTTCTCCCTTTTCTTCCCCTGATCACTCATCATTGTCCCACCACCACCACTCGCCAGGCTCTGAGCCTTCTTCCTTTGGGGTTTCCCCAGCTGGTTCCTCCCGCCATCCCTCTGTGTCCGACCAGTCTGTGACCCTTCATTTGGACAGAATTCCTCCCATCCCATCAAGATGCCAGTAGGACATTGTGGGTAGGGGAGGAGAACCGAGAAGTCATCCTGACATGCTTTGTGACTAAAATACGTTTCCCTTCTGTGACTGTTGAGTGTGACATTTCCCCCCTCCCTTCTTTCTCTCTTCCCCACCCCCCAAAGGTGTTGGGGACACCAACGCGAGAACAGATCCGAGAGATGAATCCCAACTATACGGAGTTCAAGTTCCCCCAGATTAAAGCACACCCCTGGATAAAGGTAAAGATGATGGGGGAAATGCCGGGGTAGGTGGAGGTTCCTGAGAATGTTGTCGTCCTCTGCTCAAAGTGGGGGGAGGCTCTTGCACAGGCTTGGGGAATGGCATCTAGTACACTGGATGACTTGTCTCCCCACTCCACACCCAGTGGACCAAGTTGGGCAGGCGGGTGGGGCTGCCCACTTGTCAATCAGCTGCCATCACAACAGCATCAGGTGATTCCCAACCCCGCTGCACAGAGCACCATTCTCTGCAGGCCCCAGCAGCCTCCTTTTGGTGCAGCTATACCTTTACCTGCCTCACGCTTGACAGCGCATAATGCTGGGTGTAGTGCAGGTGGGCCCAGTTAGGCCTGAGGCTCCCCACTGCTGTTCAAGGGAGAGGGACAGTTTGGGGAGTTTTAGCTCCTTGGGGAGGCTGCGGCACAGGTTTCACTCTCCGTTACCTTGTACGTTCCAGAGGTTCCTCCTAATTGCTTGCTGTTGATAACTTGAACCCACCAGTTAGGGTCTTGCCTTGTGAAGCAGCAGGAGGAAAAAAAAAATTCCATCTATGTCAGCGTTTCCCAAACCTGGGTCTCCCACCTGTTTTTGGACCACAGCTCGGGAACTCTAGTCCCAAAACAGCTGGAGACCCAAGTTTGGGGAACACTGCTATCTGACAGCAAACAGTTACATATTTATCCCACCATTCTTTATGAAGCGCTCAGGTTGTCAAAAAAGGTCTTTATCCTTACAGCCAACCTGTGAAGTAGGTTAGAGAGCGAGGGGGAAAACAAGAGCGGTCCTGGTGCAAGGTCACCTGATAAGACTGGACAGGATATCCCTAGACTGGCTACATAACTCTAGTCACTATGTTGTGCTGTCTTTGAGAGCGCACACTACTCTCTTCAAGACTTTTACCAGGGACACCGGCAGTACTCTGCTTAAAAGTCATTGGCCGTGATAAAGGTGGGCATATTGCAGAAAATGCACATGTGAAACGTGTTCCTTGCATGCAACTCAAGTAGCACTTTTCAAGTGGACGGGGAGTGGAGCTGCATTGCATTGTGGATGACCTCTGGTGCCCCCCATGCCAGGTGTTCAAGCCCCGCACGCCGCTGGAGGCCATCTCGCTGTGCAGCCGGCTGCTGGAGTACACACCCGCCACCCGCCTCTCCCCACTGGAGGCTTGCGCCAACAGCTTCTTCGACGAGCTGCGCGAGCCCAATGCTCGGCTGCCCAACGGCCGCGACCTGCCCCCCCTCTTCAACTTCAGCCCTGTGGGTAAGTGGTTGGCATCTTGGAAAGCAGGCAGAGCGGTGGGGTCGAGGGGGGTGTCAGGCAGGGGGAGAGAAGGAGGCCTATTGTCAGGGTCCTTGAGGAAGCACAGAACATTTGCTAGAGAAGATATTTGATGCAGGTTAAATTCCATCCCCAGATGTGGCCTCACTGAGCCAGGAATTGAGTGGATGCTTTTGAATGTTGATTATTCAGTTTACTCTGCTGCTGCTCTCCAGTTTTTCTTTTGCTGCTTCATTGCCCTCCCCATTTTGGGTCCTTGTTATCCCTGCTTTTGGGTCAGTAATGTAAAGCTCGTCCCCCAAGATGGTTGTTGGCAATGGAGTGCGCCTCCGGAGGTGAAGTCAAACCACTGTGTTAGCAGCACCAACGTGACCTCCCTGGGGTGCAACCTTGAGCAGTGTGCATGGAGGTCTTGGACTGGCCAGACGATAAGAAACCCCCCCTCTCAGCCTCGCTGATGTGGTCCAAAAGAAAGCAGAGCAATGTTTGGCACCAGCTTGGCTGCAAGAGTTGCTGGAAAGAATTGTACAAGGTGCTATCCAACAGCCTTAGGGACTCGGCTCCAGATTTGTGCAGGGTTTACTCCTTAGCCTTTTCTTCTTCTTAAGATATCCTGTGAGGCAGCGGAGGTTTAAGATAGAGTTTCCTTCTCCTAGATGGGCTCCCTTCCCAGGTTGACAAGCCCCATCTGCCCCTCACTTCCCTCTACAGCATGTATAGAAACCGCCTTCTTGACTGTTGGACCCACTATTGCTCCAGTCTGCTGGAGCCTGTTGCCACGTGCAGGGGAAGTCCCTAACTCACTGAGGATTTGAGACCCAGTGCCGCGTTGTACTCCATGCATTCTCCACAATGGAGGCAGCTAACCTGTCCCTACTCCCCACGAGACTCCCAGCGTCTCCCCACACCAATACTGGATTAGTGACGTGGTTAATAATTCTGTGGGCCTCAGCGAGCTTTCTCCCATTTTGTATTAACCATTTGATCAGAACTTTAAGAAGAACCTCTCAAGCTCAACCCTCTTAACAACAATTCGGAACCTCTGGAAAATATCACCCTATTTTTCCCCCTTGTAATTGTGGACTAGAACTCACTTCATCAGATGCATGAAGCATTATCATCCCTTGACAGATACCTGTATGGCTGATCCAGTCTCTCTTCCCTTGCAGAGCTATCCATCCAGCCAGGGTTGAACACAAACCTCATTCCACCACACATTCGATCCCAGGCCAGCTCGGGAAGTGTGCCTGCCTCCACATCTTCGCACAGTGAGTGCCTTCATCCTCTTGAGATTTGGCGCGAGAACAATTGTGGGCTTGGGTGGGTTGTTACTTTCAGTGGCGAATGGATGCTCAAGTAAGGCCGCTCTGATGCATTTTGGGAACGGAGTAGAGGGTTCAGTATTACGCCTGAGGCCTTTCCTTTCTCTCTCTGCAGGTGAGGGGAGAATGGGAACCGACAGGAGCCAGGTTACGCCCGGAGACGGAGCAGGACCCATCGCCAACACATCCTGAGGGGCTGCTGGGCCGGGGGGCAGGTCCCCTCCACTTACCCCCTACCCTCCAGGCCACCCACATGGACTTCTCTGAACTGTGAACGGTGGGGGGGGGGAAGCAACGGTGTGGCCTGGGGGATCATGTGGAGCTTGCCTCCCGTTGGCCAGTGGGGAGGCCAATCGGAGACGAGACGGCCACTTGGATGGGAAGGGGGAGGGGGCGGAATTCCCTGTCTCCCTGAATCACTTCGCGGTTCCCTCCCATGTTGTCCCATGATGCCTCGGCACGGGGAGAGGGCAGAAAAAAATCCCATGGCTTAAGGGCTCCCTTTTTCAAAAGCAGTCAAGGTTGGTGCCTCTGGGGAGGGGGAGAAACCCAAGAGCTGCCACCCCACCCCACCTTCATTTCTCCCCTCCCCTCCCACCTTTCCCAAGGATGGCCCAGTTCGATTTTAACTTGCTCTTGTTTTTAACATCCCCGAGGGATACAAAAAAATGTTTTATTTCCAGTCTCATGTCACCCACGCTCTCCGAACTCCAACCCTGTGGCCCCCTCACACCGGTCTGGTCCCTCACTGGGTGTACCTCTCCCACCCCAGACCTGTCTGCCTCTGAAACACGGATGCTGTATTTTTAAGCGGGTCAGTCTTTTCCCCTTTTGGTTTTCTTATTAACCCAAATAAAATTCAACTTGTCACTTTCAGGCGGGGAATTAGGACCATTCCTCTTCCCTGAAAGGCGTCCCTCCCCTCATCATTTTGCTGGCTGTGCCTCCACCACAATCTCTTAATGGGAACAAGAAACTCCTATCCCCCTTGCCTTGGACTGTGAGGGGGGCACGGCCAACCGCACCTTCCTCTTCCAACCCTCCCATACGTCATGGCACCAGGATTTCTTGTGGGAAATCCTCCCCCCCCCCTTGCCCTCAGTACAGGCTGGCGTTGGGAGGTGTTCCTTCCCCAGGCAGGTGGATAAATTTACAGCAGAGCTTGCTCTGAGTTTCAGCCGCGTCTGCTCCCCAGCACTGCAAATCAATGATGTGGGTGGATGAGGGGGGATGTTCTCTCAAAGCGGGTGGGAGGGGAGGGAAGGAGAAGACAAGGTTTAATTCCATGCCCTTTCCTTCTCCTGCTGTAAATACATCTCTTCTTCCCCCTCCCTCTCCCTCAGTGGCTTCCTTTCACTATTCTCCCTGTAAATAGATTATAATTTTTTTTTCTTAATGCAACGTTGCAATGATTGCCCCAAACCCCATTTCCCTCTCCATCTTCAGATCGCTCTAGGATTGAAGGTCCCCCCGCCCCCCTGGGGAGCCAGGGTGCAGCCTGTGGATAAATTCCCCCCCACCTCCCCATGCCCATTCCTCATCACTGCCCCCCCTCCCTTCCAACATTGTGTGTTAGTTTCTTTCTTAGGTTTTTTGGCTGTGTACAGACATCCGGTTCAATAAATTATTGGCATGAACGGAAAGAACGGCATGGAGCTCCTTATTATGGGTTGGGACAGGGGAGGGTCTTGGCAGTGTGGATGAGCTGGGAAAGGCAGCAGGGTGAAGCCACTGGCAAGGAGGGAGATTCCTGGTGGTTGAACGTTCAGTACTGCCAACCAGAGGCGAGACAATGGGCTTCATTTGCTTCCAAGCTTGCTTTCATACAACCACGGCTTCCCTATGCTTAAATGTCCCCTTAATGTGTGCCATAAGCATGGAGGTAAAGCAGGCTTTGGCAACTAAAGCTCCATTGTCAATAAACGTTGGACATCGCATCACAGAATTGTAGAGTTGGAAGGGACCGCGAGGGTCATTTAGTCAAAAAAACCCTGCAATGCAGGAACCCACAACCCCGAGATTAAGAGTCTCATGCTCTGCCAACTGAGCATACAAAGCAATTTCCACACAAGGAAAGACTTGCAAATGCGGCACTGTTTTTGTTCAGTGTCATGCATGTGCTACGGACCCAGGAGTAGGCACTTCACTGTCATTGCACATGATGACTCCTGCTTTAACCATTCCCGCTAGTTAAACTTGAAGCAATTTCTTAACTGATGTACACAAGGAGCATTTGTGTTTCCTCAGAACTCCAAATCCTTTTTGTAGCTTGTTTCTCTTGACACTGATCCCTCATAGTGAGATCAGGAGCCTCAAGCTTGCATGCTCCAATTGCAGAGAACGCTGAACGACCAAACAGCGAGATTCTGCAATTACTTGAGTTGTGGCTTCTGCCCAGTCTTTGAGCAGCAAAGCCCAGGGATTAACTCAAGTTCAAAGAACAATGCAGTTTCCTGATTTTGTTGCTGATGTCTCCCATGAGGGAAGTGAACACAGGCGCTTAGGCCTGCTTGTAACATTTTCCTAGAGATGACCTTAGCCTTCATGCCACCTTTCTGCATAATTGCACACTTGGAATACTATTTTAAAAATAAAAAACTGCTCCAAGGCTACAAGTTGGTTCCACACCCAGATGCAAGTGGCAGTGCTGGATTTCCTGGATTCTGCATAACTTTTGTGGGGCAAGAGGGTGAAGTATAAAAAACTGCCACCCTTCAAAGAAGTATAGATTTGTCTGCAGTAACACCGGTGCCTAGATGTTACATTCACATAAAACGTGTACATGCTATAAAGAACTGTGGCCTCACACCAACAAATGGATATTAAATAGTGGAGAAAAGGCCTTTATTTAGTCCTCCATCAGTTTCACAAGGTGGTACCTCAATGTAACTAGTTAATACTCAGTTTTGTTAGCATGAATCTTTGCAGCCTGCCACCTGTGCGTTCCTGGGCCGATTAAAATGTTAACTATTTAGATTTTTAAAACCTGGCTCTGAGTTTGAAATAAGCTTTTAAAATATGACTAATATGAGCTCTATGTTTTCCTGTCATAACATGTCCACATGCCCAAACCAAGTGTCCTGATGCCTAAGGATTACCGTACATCTCATAGGGCTCATCCAGACTACGGCTTTCCCCTGGGGAAATTGACCTTTACCACTGAAACGGAACAAAATTCAATTGGGTTTTCCACTGATTGATGTTTGCTCCCATTCAGCACTAAATAGCAGGTTTTCCCAGGGAAAGTGGCAGGGCAAATAGAAGATCGCTTGGACCTGTACCTCAAAAGCATGGGACAAGCCAAAGTGTAGACAATAATGTGTTGGCAAGCGTGCATTTTTCACCATCTGTAAACTTAAATGTAAAGAACAAACCCCCCCAGCTCGCTGTTGGGGATACCACTAGCCTCCGTGGAGTTGAAAATCTGTGCATGTTTTAAGCTGTATGTTGCTTGTGATATCTAGGGGCCCAGAGGCACAAGAAGGCTACAATACTGCAACAAGGAAGGGATGAGAACAGATTGCAGGGACAAGGAACCAGTGTCCCTCCAGATGTTGAACTAAAACTACCATCCCATAACATTGGCCAGAATGGCTTGGCTGATAGGTGATGGAGCCCAAGAACATCTGGAGGACCACAGGTTCCCTGTCCCTGATCTGAGGTCGCAGCACAAAAATTAAGCCAAAAGGCTCTGGGTATGTTCCACTCTGCAGTAAATGAGACAGTGGAAGGGTAGCTCTATAGTGTGTGTTCTGTGACTTATAATAATGCAAGCATGAACCAACACTTGCTTTCCAAAGTAGTCTTATGACTACTTCCCTCCCTTAACTGCAAGTGGCTAAACACCTTTCAAAGTCTATCCTACGGCTGCAGCTAATTTTAAGAACTCTCCATCTGAATATTTAACCAGCTATGGTTAAACCTGAACCTCTCTGTACAGTGTACAAAACACATGGCACATGGCTCTTTGGCACTAGCCAAAGAGCAGCTGTGTAACTTGATTACAGTTACTGCAATTGGACTGGTTTTCCTCTAAAAATACCACAGGTTTTGCTGCTAATGTTTGCCATTAACTGAAAATAGTGATACAGTCAACTTTCGTATCCGAGGTCAGTCTCCTATGCATGTTTGTTCTAGTAACATTAGAAATACTGAAAGTATTGTCATGCATATCTGGAAGAAAAATGAGTTATCCTTAACTAATCTTACCCTTCCTGTACACAGATAAAAACACTGTAAAACATAGCTAAAGGAACCAGTCTGTAGATCAGCCTCTTTCACAGTGGTGATGTACCGGTACATGGCTGTTCCTAGAAAGACCCAATATAACCCACTCAGCATAAAGAGTTTCCTGGCAAATGTTCAGGGCTACAAAAGCAACAGCTTCCTTTCCCCATATGCTGCTATCTTCTGCCCTGAAAAACATCTTAGAAGAAACTAAAATCCAGGATTCCTATCAGTAGCTGAAGTAAAAAAAGATAAATTCAAATTGATCGAGATACCCCAAGTGACCTAAACAAGATATTGATCCCATTCTCCCGCTTTTATTTAAGAAAAAAATAAAAATAAAACTGGACCAGACCTTCAAGCAAGGGTTACATCTTCAAAACGAAACAGAGACCCTGTATGTCAACCTGTTGCACAGAACGGATAGTTTTAACAAACATGGCTCATCTGGTGAGAGGAGCTGCATGTGTCAACCCTTCTTTCTGTAAAATTATCAAAGAGGTATTTTCCCACTATCAAAATCAGGCAACAGTACCTCATCATGAAAAGCAAAGGCTTTGCTTTCATTGCTCTCTGATCAACAGGAAATGATGCCATCTATTTCCTGGGAGTGGATGAACAGTACTAGAGAGTTGAATTTTACAGACAAGCTAGCAACAGGCAGGCACATTCCTAGAGTCTCATAATTCCTAGAGACACAACAAGAATAATTTAACAGTACAACAGAACTTTTTGCTTTAATTTACAATAAACATGTAAGTTGTGGCAGAGACAAGCAATCTGATGCCATTCCACAGCACTGCCGGCTGCACACAAAAAAGGCATTGCCTCAAGAAACCTCCAGGTGAGGCTACGAGCCACGTCCCACCACAAAACTGAACAGATTGCATCAGGGCACTGAGTCTGCAGGCTCTGTCACCGGTAGACCATGCTAAACTGATGCATGGAGGAAAGGGAGCTGTACTCTCCCGCCTGCTGACCTGCATAGAGCCCTTGAGCAAAGAAGAGACTGTATCTGCTCAGTCCCTGTACAAAGGCAGTCACCTAAATGTTGCCTTCTAGTGTCGTCTGGTAGATCTCTATAGTTTCTACCAAGGGGAGGTGCTCAGTGCTTTCAATGATAGCAATAGCCTCCCCAAACTCAGTGCACATGATAATCTGGGTGGGCTGGCCAGTAGCCACGAGAGACCCTGTAGACTGGAGCGCCTCCTGGCTAGAAGCCAGTTCAGTGTGAGTCTTGCGGTGACTTCGCAGGTTGGAAAGAGTCTTGAAGGTCTTGGGGCAAAGCGGGCAGGGGTGGGGGCGCTCCCCAGTGTGGATGCGCCGGTGCTCAGCAAGGTGCATGGACTGCACAAAAGACTTGCCGCAGTCTGGGCAGCGGTAGGGGCGCTCACCGGTGTGAAGGCGCCGGTGCTCCCGCAGGTGGGTAGCCTGCCGGAATGCCTTACCGCACTCGGGGCAGGGGAAAGGGCGTTCCCCTGTGTGGATACGCTGGTGCAGCTGAAGCCCAGAGGCTGCCACAAAAGTCTTGGCACAAACAGAGCACTTGTGGGGGCGCAGGCCAGCGTGGCGCTGTTGGTGCCGGCTCAGCCCGCTGGGGGTGGTGAAGGCTTTCCCACAGAGTGGGCAAGGGTAAGGACGCTGGCCCGAATGTACCAGCTGGTGTAGCGCCAGCTTGGCCAACGAGCCCATGTACTTGCCACAAGACATGCAGAGGAAGGACTGCAGAGTCGCCTGGTCGCGGCGCCTAGCGCAGCGGTGCTCCTGCAACTTGGAAGCTGTAACAAAGAGAGCCCCACAATCTGGGCAACGGTGAGGCTCATGCCCAGAATGGCTGAGCCGGTGCAATTCCAGGAGGCGACGGCGTGGGAAGGATTTGTCACAGTCTAGACAAGGAAAGGGCAAACACCCCGTATGCACGGTCCGGTGCAGAGCCAGTTGATGGGCTCGGGAGAAAGCTACTCCACAGTCTTCACAGGAGTGAGGCCCCTCTCCGTTAGGCGCCATGTGCAAGAGGCGGTGCTGGCGAAGATTAGAGGACTGGGTGAAGCGCTTATTACACACCTGGCACTGGTAGGGGCGCTCTCCAGTGTGCGTCACGTGGTGCCGCGCTAAATTTGCCTGGGAGACAAAGGTCTTGCCACACTCAGAGCACTGAAACGGCCTTTCACCAGTGTGTGTCCGCATATGGTTCCGCACATGCACCAGCTTCTTGAACTTTTTGCCACAGGTGGGGCATTTGTGCTTGCGCTCCAGAACATGCACCACTCGCTTGTGCCGCACCATCCGGATGTGGGTGGAGAATGCCTTTCCACACTGAGGGCACAGAAACCCAGCACTGGGCACTTCTACTGATGTCCCTGGCAGGGAGGAGGCAGCGACGGCAGGGGAAGCTGAGCCATTTACAGTTGATTCTCTGTCGCTGGGCGCTGGTTCAGGAGGTTGGCTGGGTGCCTGATCCCCGGCCCCACGAGTGGGTGGAATGCCGCTCTTGCCAGCATGTGTGCGCCGATGGTAAAGGAACTTGGTCATGTTGCTGAAAGTCTTGCCACAGTGGCAGCGGTGCAGGGGATTGGCTGTATGGCTCTTGCGGTGCATGATCAAAGTCATCTCAGTAGAGAAGCCAAGCCCACAGTCCACGCAGAGGTAGAGTGCCTCACCTTTGTGGATGCGCATGTGCTGCTCAAGGGATGCTGCCTTTTTGAATATCTTGTTGCAGTTGGGACATTCATACGTGCCATCCACGTGCACTCGCTGGTGAGCCAACAGCCGCTTGGCTGTTGTGAAACCACGCTGGCACTCACCACAAAGAAACTCTTCATTGCTCCCCATGTGCTCCTGCTGGTGCCTCCGCAGCGCCTCCACTGTCCCAAAGGCCTGCTTACACTCACTGCAACAGAAGGCCTGAGCAGGTGGAGGCACAGCAGGGGGTTCTTCAGGGCATGGCAACGGGGACACACGTTGACTGCAAATCTCCTGAGCTGCTGTTTCAGATGGCTCACTGCTCTCTTTCTCAATCTCAGTAAAGTGTTCACCCTGGTGATCCAGCAGCTCCTCAGGAGTTGGGAAGAGGCAAGAACACTCTGAGCACTCATAGGGATGCATGAGTGGAGTTGGCTGAGGAGGTGATGGAAGTGATGCCTGAGAGGGTGGTGGGGAGGCTGGCTGGGAAGGTGGTGAAACAGATGATTGGAGAGGAGGCAAGGGAGCTGGCTGGGAGGTTGGTGGGGCTGACACGGGGGCCTCAGGTGAAGCCTCTTGTTTCTGGTGTGTTTGGCGATGTGCTAGCCATAGGCTGGTAGAAGGAAAGAGTTCATTACACTCATTGCACTGATAGCGGATCTGTCCACTGGTAGCTGGTGGAGGTTGAGGCCGGGTTGGCACCTCCCTGGGGTGCACTTCCTGGTGGGCTAGCAGTTCATCAGGTGACCACAGGACACAGCCACACTCCAGGCACTGGTAGCGGTTGTCCTGCTGGGGCCCTGTGTCTACAACAGTGGCAGCAGCTTCAGGCTCATAGGGCTCGCCTAGATGGCTCTGGTGGTGGATCAGCACCTCCTCCAAAGTATTGTAGAGGACTCCACACTCTGAGCACATGTACTGATGCTGGAAGAACAAAGAGGGAGGCAGTTCTTCTTCCATGGTAACTGCAAGCTTTCGTCTGCAAGGTGGAGAGAAAAACCAAGGTGAGTTACAGGACCATGACAGATTATAAAAGAAAAGAGGAAAGCAGTGTTTGAACACTGTGTATAAATGGATAGTTGTTTCAGCCTAAAAAAATAAAATAAAAAGAGGAAAGGAATATTAATTTTTGGAAGACACCATCCTTTCTTGAGAAAGATAAGGGAATAACAGGAAAAGTAGATAGAAGATTAGGAGTGTCTGTCTGTAGTAAATAATAGTGGGCATTTTGATAAAGTATATTATTTTAATGCCTCTTGCAGGGTTGCTGGGAGGATAAAGGGAGAAAGTCATGCATAGCACCATGAGAGTTCCTATAATGGAGGTACAAAAAGAACAAATGAAGAACAAAAAGAGCAGGGAGACGTCTGCTGCGGTATGGAGAAGTAACTAAACATCAGAGAAGAGAGATCATACCAGGACATAGCTGTCAACCTTTCCCTTTTCTTGCGAGGAATCCTATTCGGAATAAGGGAATTTCCCTTAAAAAAGGGAAAAGTTGACAGCTATGTACCAGGAATGGAAAAAAACTGGTGTCAACCCCAGGCGATCCTGAAAGAGTTTTACACAACCCTTCAGGAGCTCCTTGTTCCCCTCCTTTCAGTGCCACTACTATGGCCATTTAAAGGGGTGAAGGGGCGGCCCTGTGGGGTATTGCTGGTATGTGGAGGGGCCTCTGGCCCCACAGATCTGTGCGGAATTCACTGCAATGCCGCCAGGAGGGAGAGGGGGCGGGGGGGGCTCGGGTGGTGGGAGGAAGGCCACACTCACCCGGCCCGTGGGCCTGGCCTACTGCTGCCACCGCTGCTTCCTCGCCCGCCCTCTTGCCTGCTCTCAGTCTCTCTCTCTCTCCTCACACAGGCCCGGCTTGGCCTAGGCTGCACCGCGCCCTCTCATTGACTCCCCCACAACCGCTGGGGAGCCAATCAGCTGCCTCGATACTAAGGGGGCGGTTCGGCTCCAGCGGCTCGTTGACGTCAAGGCGAGCCCGCCCTCAGGTGGAGCCAGCAAGCACAGGCGGGGCGAGAGGCGCCCATTCGGGAGAGAGGCAAGAGGAGCGTATTGGCGGCTCTCTAGGCCCGCCCAGTCACGAGGAAGGAGGTGACAGTACTGCGCTTTGCCGCCCCGCCTCCCTCTTCTCCCTACGCATGTTACGTAACTCCTGTCGTCGCCGCATCGACGTATCTAGCCTCCCGTTCCCTCGCTTACGCAATCAGCGCCGTCTCCTTGACACCGCACGTCCCGTTTACATAAACATTGTAAGTCAGGGAGGGAGAGGCAGCGAGTAAGGGGAGCTGCGCTGCGCTTCGCTTATAGCGCAAAGCCGCCCTCAGTTACTACATCACTGGATTAAGCCGTCACGCAAAGAGCGCGGCGTACAGCGGCGCCGACTACGAGCGAGAGGAATTTATCAGTTCTGCCGTTGCTTTTGCCGCCGCCGCCGTTGAGATTCTTCCCCCTCAAAGGAGGCTCCTCCCCCGCACGTGGGTCACGAGGACACCAGCGGGCTGTCCGCGTGAGGGCGACGCACGCGCCGCCGCCGGCGGTTATTCGGATTGGCGGCAGGGTCTGCGCGTGCGCAGCCTGGGATCCTACGACGCCAGGTGGGGGAGTGGAAGACGCCCGACAGCCCGGGCGCGTGCGCGACGGGTGAGGTGGGGGGAGAACCCTCCCTGCTCTTGAGGCTCGGTTGGCGCAGGCGTAGTCGTGTCGAAGCTACCAGAAAGATCGGAACGGCGGCGCCGTCTGGCTGTAGCGACGGTGGAAGACCCGGTGAGGGGGATTTATTCGTGTGTGGGATTTATTTTTATTTGGGGGACCGGGTAGGGGAAAGGGTTTGGTATAGGAATGCCGACAAGGGAAAGGAAACGGGGCGGGTTCTGTGGTGCGGCTTTGAGGGGAAGGGGGACGACGACGGCTGAGGGAGCCGTTTTTCCGTGAGGTAAACCGGGAAACGGGGCTTGGGGGGCCGGCAAGAGAATATAGGTGAGGGAGGCAGAGGAGCGTCGAAAAGGGGAACAGCTGTGAGGCGACGAGGGCGTAAAAATACTTGAAGAAGGCGGGGGGGGGGTTGAGTGTCTCGTCTGTGGGGGGGGGGAGTCCCAGAAATGTCCTCGCGGAAACATGGAGAGGTAAAAGGACACGTAATTGCGGCGGTGGTGTGAGCAAGAGAGAGAAAAACAACAACATCGGTGGGAGGAGGGGAGAAGCCACGCCCAGAGGAGCCCCACCCCCGCTCTCACAGGGACTGTTTATGCAAATAGGGGGCGGAGCCTTGACTGGCTGGGATAGCGGGGGGAGGGGTGTTTGGATGGAGAAGGGGGAAGTCATTGCGCACGCCAAGATGGGGCTGAGCCGCAGGCACGGGGCTCGTCCACACACACCTCTGGCTGGTTTGTGCTTGCCCTTGTGACAAGGGGGGGGGAGGGGAGACTGCTGCTTCCTGTGGCTGCTGCCGCTGCTGCCATCTTGTGGCGCATTTTGGGCCCTGCATCCTCTGGAGGAGGCAGCCTGGGGGGCGGCCTTGAGAGAGGATTTCCTCCCCTATATCTTTGCTCCTTCCACATCGCATGTTCCCTCTTTTGGCTAGGACTCATGGCAGATTTAGAAACGTTTTATCTGTGTTATTCTGTGTGTATTCTGCCTCTTCAGCAGCTTTTTAGGGTGGGGCAAAGTGGTATGCCCTAATCATCCCCATTTCTCCTTTTACAGGCATTTGTGGAGCGGTGTTGGGATCCTTCCTCAAGATCTCTATTTTCCCGGCTCTCTCAGCTCTCTTATAGCATATTATAGCCTGCCAAAACGTGTCTCTTTCCCGTGGTATTGAGAGCACAGCACATCTGTTCTGTTCTGCTAGCTCATAACAGTAAATCCCTCTTGGGGTTAGTGTCTCCATATGGCTGACATGAGAAGGCCAATCCTTGCCCACATATGGGAGGAGGAAGAATGTCTAGAGTACTATGGGATGATTTCCCTGCATCGAATGTTTGAGGTCATTGGTTCCCAGCTTACAGAGAATGACATGGATGCACTCTCTTTCCTTCTGGATGAGACACAGCCTTGGACTCACCCGTTGGATCCTGCCCTTTGGGCTGTGGCAGCAGCAGAAGAGAGTGGTTCTGAGACTACCTCACCTGTGCTGGAGAGCTGGAAGAAGAAAAATCAAGGGCGATGTAGCTTGGGGAAGACTGATATTAGTCTTGAAATTGCTGCTCAGAGGCAACTGCCCAAGAATGGTGTACAACTGCTCCTGGAGCTAGAGAGGAGGGGCAAATGTGATGAAACCAACTTCGTGCAGCTTCTGCAGCTCCTGAGAGTACTGACAAGGCATGATCTGCTGCCATATGTCACTGTGAAAAGGCAGCGTACAGGTACTGAGTCAAAAAAGTAGAGAGCAAGTGGGTATTATCTGTTTTCTGAGCATAGATCGGTTGAAATTAGTGGACCCAAGTCACTCATTTCAGTGAATATACTCTGAGAAAGACTATGTCATTAACTTTGACTTCCTGTCTGAATTGAGTGAAATAAAGTTCTTTTTTGAATGGACATAATCCTAGCTTCCAACTCAGCTTTCTGGCCAGAATTTTAGCAATAGAAAGATAGGGGGTGGATATCTTTATTACGTCTGCTATTGCTTAGCTCAGAATATTGATTCTAGGCACTTATGAACTGATTTGACAGTTTTGATGTTGCTTTCTTCTAGAACTGTTGTTCCCAGTTGACATAGTGTCTACCTTTTGATTTTTCTTTTTTAAAAAACAACATAGTTTCTCCTGAGAGATACACCTATGGACCATCTGTCCTTTCATCCGACCGGCAGATGGACAACTGTCTCAATTCAGCCTCTGCAGAGCCTCGAAATGATCAGTGGGAGACAGGTGTGTGAGTTGTACAGCCGGGGGGGGGGGAGGTTTATGGTTTCATCCCTTTTGTGTAGTAGTTAATATACAATGCCATCGGTTTTTACATAGCTGTTTTATGTCTTGTCTGCTACAATTGTGGATATATTTTTACTAGTTTATAACTTCTTCCTGACGAAAAGGCAGCAATTCCTTTTAAATAGTTTGCATTTGATATTAGATTATTTGGGGGGGGGTTAGGAGCAGTAGCTGTGTGGAATCTGAACTTTCCTTGCCAGGGTTTGGTGTAAATAATTGCCTATGCCCGGCTTTTTCTCTCTAGGCTCCAATACGAGCAAAAGGAAGCGAGTAAGCAGAGGCCGGTCAAAGTCTACTTCCCGCAGGCGGCGGGGAGCTAAATCAACTAATGCTCCAATGCAGGAGGTCCAAACTCCCACGAAAGTCACCTGTGGTAGGTGTCAGCCTTGCATGTGCTTTTTTCTGGGGGCACCCTTGATTTGAACAAAGTATTTTTATAATGCCATGAAACCATTCTAAAATGCTCATTAGCAGCTTGGTTTCTGTTAAGGGTCTGATCAGTGATTCATCTTCTCTCTGGCTGCAGCCAAATGGGGAAAGGGTTGGGGGAGGAAAATATATATATGTAGCTGCAGTGCTGTCACTTTTGTTCTGTGTCAGTGAACTTGAGTTTTGGCTTGCACTATTAATTTCTGTACAAATCTGGTGATAGGACTTCATTCCAGTGCAGTGGGGGAATGGGAGCTTTGGCCCCCTCTTTGGGGTGAGGGTGGGAAGGTTCTAACCCACTCCTTGTTATGTTGTCTTCAATTCCCAGGGTGATCTGTTCGGTACCTATTTTATTGATAGTGCTCCAGAAGGTCCAGCTCTATTTATTTACTACTTCAATTATATACCCTGCCCTTCAGGCAGAATTCTCTGAGAGCAACATAAGACCAAAACGAAAGTTTTATAAAAGAGGAAAGGATGCCTTCAGACTACTAATCCCTTGGCACCAGTTGCTGGGAGAGATGTGGAGGCTGTTAATGTCAGTACACCATTACATGTGATATGCTGGTTTTGGAAAGAGACTGGTTTTAGCTACTCTGATGTTATTTTTTGTAATAACAAAACATATCATGCCCTATAACATGAGGTAGTTTCATTTATTGTAGTTTCCATTTTTCTGCTTCAGTCATCTCCAATTAAAAATAAATTCAACTTTTGTTGAAACTATTTCCAATTAATTCAGTGAATTCTTCAGAACAATGAGGTTCTGGAGATTTTTGATGTGCGGCACATAATTTCTTAAAGAATAACATAAAACTATTTTGAGGATTATGAAGCTAGTTATCTTCAGAAAGTACAATTCCTGAGCAAGGGAGTCATGAGTGCCACAGCTTCAGCACTGAATAGTATTAAGAGGTGATCAAGCTTATGAATCACTTGTCCACATTCTTAAGTTTCCAAAATTGTATGTGCTCACCAGTAACATAGCTGTAATATTTCCTGGAGAGCCTTGTACATCTTTCTGTTAGACGCATCTGTTGAGTTTGCATGTTTATTTTATAGCACACTGTACTACGCACTGGTTCTGTATCTGACTTTTGAAAGGGGTTAATTCTCCTGATTTGGTCGGTAACACCAACCCATCAAACTGGATTTTTCGCCTCTGAATTCATATTAAAACTCAGTTAAGTGAATTATATCCAAATTTCTGGCTTGATTTCCAGTTCAATGTTGAATGTCTATCTCTAACACCAGCATATACCCTTTTCTAACTTAGAGCTTCAGATACGTGTTGCTATATGGAGAGACGTTCTGTATAGGGAAACTGTGAAACATCTATTTGACAACACACACACAGTGTTTACAGTTTTCTTAACCAGAAATGCATTGTGTTGCACGTAACATTTGAAGCTGCTCTCACTCAGCAGGTGGGTGCTAGGGGCTGATTTAGGATCCCTACATAACTCAATGTGCTATTGTCTTTGTGTCAGTGCAATGCAAATGAAACAAAAGCGAATGCACAAAAGCACTTGTCTTACCATCTGACCAATTTACAGGCAATGGGTTCTAACGAAGAAGTTTCAAAAATAATACAATGGGTGTCAAAACTGCAACTTCAAGGTGCAGCTATAAGGCTTCTGCCGGGTAGGTGCAAGGATCAAACTGTAAGCTCCATTCAACACTAGATTGTTGCCTGTATACTTGATGATGTTGCCTTGCTTCACTGGGGCAGAGCTTGACCCTTGTTTTCCAGGCAGCTGCTTCTGAAATAAGCTCTGCATTTTATAACCCTTCTGAATTGCGCACCTAAGCTTGGGAGTTTGAAACTGATCTCATTTTCCAGTTTGCAATCTCCTGAGCTATTTCAGCCTACAGAAGCTAGAGCTTAGTTACTGAAAAAGAGCATACAAACCCCCAAATGATCTCTTTTTTTGTTGCTGCTTGATTTCTGCCAATTCTTTCTCAATCCACCATTTAAATTCCAGGTTACTAAGCAAAAGTTGATGATAAAGAGACTCTGTCTCTCTTGTGCACTCCTCTCACAGAATGGTCTCGCAAAGGTAAATGAATCCATGCACCCAGATTTCCACCAGTTCTATGTGAAAGCAAATCTGTGTTTAAATGTGTGCTGAGTTACCTATTTCCAGAGGAACCACAGGCAGCCCACCCTGCATGCCAGCCTCTCAAACCGCCAATTTGTAAAAGGCATGTTGGCTATTCTCATGGTCAGTGGGGACAAGGCTGCATTGGCAGCGCCTGGGATTGTAATCGTGTACAGAGCCACTCAAAACTGGCACTGCAGGGGGCTTATGATGCAAACCTCCAGCAGAGTGATGTAAACGGGCTGGGGGTATTAAAGCTATGAGGACTGTGCCTCTTGTGGGACAGTCATCAGCTGATGTCTCAAGTGTCAGTCAGTTAAAGGTTTTGCTCTACTAGATAGAGAAGCAAATAGCTCCCCTATCACGTGATCCCTTAGTTATGTTAATAGCTACTGCTGCAGATATCAGGCCATTGTGAGCTGCTATGGAATCATCCTGGGCTTCTGTTAATCCTTTTTCCTTAGGGCATAAACATTCCCTTAACTCGGGTCAGCAAACTTTTTCAACAGGGGGCCGGTCCACTGTCCCTCAGACTTTGTGGGGGGCTGGACTATATTTTGGGGGGGAAATGAACGAATTCCTATGCCCCACAAATAACCCAGAGATGCATTTTAAATAAAAGCACTCATTCTACTCATGTAAAAACACCAGGCAGGCCCCACAAATAACCCCAAGATGCATTTTAAATAAAAGGACACATTCTACTCATGTAAAAACACACTGATTCCCGGATCGTCTGCGGGCCAGATTTAGAAGGTGATTGGGCTGGATCCGGCCCCTGGGCCTTGGTTTGCCTACCCATGCCTTAACTACTTTACCTGTCCCTCCAGATGCTTCCACCAGTTTTCTTGGACAGTTTTTCCTCTGGCTGGTCAACATTTATCATTTATGGATGAACTGCTAACAATTAATAGTGCTAAAATCTTCCACACTTCTCACTTCAAAATCCATTTGCATTGCTTGGTTATATCTCTCATGATAAATCTGTCAGCACTATGAATGTCAACCTGCATTGATACATGTGCCATTTGGTAGTTGTCAAGAATAAGCAAGAACATGTATCCTGTGTCCTTGCAGTGAGAATTCCCATGTTGGATCTGGTATCTGCAGCAGTCGCTCTTTTATCAACTTACCTAGAAGTGAGGCCAGGGTTTATACACCATTTTGTGTTCTTTTGCCATATTGAATCTCAGAATGATTTCTTGATGTTGCCATGTGCTAAAAGTCTTGAACCATGTTTCTCTCGGTCCACAGTTGAAATTCATCCCTGGAAAAGCATAAGTATTGGCCCAGGCAAGCGGGCCAAGTACCAGACACTGGCAAAAATACCCAGACAAACTAAAAAAAGCAAAAACTTAAGTGTGGCCCTCATGATTATTTCAGCTGCCTCTTCACCGCTTCTCCTATGTTAGAAGCGACCTGCATCTGGACCCTGCAGCGCTCTTGTTAAACAAGCTGTGAGGGACACTGCCTTGGACTCTGGGACTTGTTGCCTTCTGCACAATGGAGGCATTTTTGCGCGGTTAACATTGTCTGTAATGGGTTTTGCTGGCCTGTAAATATGTGTGTCAAAGGTGGGTGGGGAAATGTAGTATATGGAATTGAATTGGTACTCTATGCTGTTCCCAGTTCTTTTCTGGAAAACTGATAACTTGAGTTTTCTAATTCTAATGCTGAACACACGCTAAAAGGATTGCATGGATGATGAGGTGACAGGCCTCAATCTCTGAAACCATCCTACTTTAGTGGTAATTAACTTGGAGGCTTCTTCACTCTTGTTACTGTGATTAAAACTTGGGAAAAGACATTGGCAGAAGCCTCTGCAGTATGTGGCTCAGTGGCGTGTTTTGAAGCTGTCTATACTTCCAAACAGAAACCACAGTGGGATTATTTCACTGGGACTGGGGCCTGAAAGTGGAGGGTTGGGTGGGTACCATGTTGTTTGTGCTGCCTCAGTTGGTTTCATTATTGCCTATATAGGTCAAGTGTCTAATTAGATGCAGCTGCTCAGGGCTTGCATTACTACTGGCTGAGCATGGCCATGGAACAATTAACAACGTTGTACAACTGAGTTGTGCAGAAACCCTCTCCCTGCAGTATTGCAGTTGATGTGCATCCTGCTTGTTTTGAAATAAAAGCTGTGGGTTTCCCCCCTGTGGTCAATAATTTGAGGCTTTTATCCTGTCCTGGGGGAGGAAGAGCCCTCCAGGCACTTGAGTGAGACATAACTGACACAAGAGGTGCCAGTATGTTGATGCCAACTCTGACAGCTGCTATCATTCTTACTTCAGAGAACTGTTTATATTGGAAAGTGGGTGGGATGGGTATTTAGATGAAATCGTATGCCAAACCATGGATGCAAAAGTTGTGTATCTTAAGCTGAGTACAGTACCAATAAAATGAAACCTCTCAGTTACTCTGCATATAGCATATTGGGTGGGAGCTTGTGGTTGGAATGTGAGAAAGGTTTCCAGTGGGTCCTACAGCCGAGCTCTTAATGTGCTGCCCTATCAAGGCAAAGCAGTTGCTGGTGTACACTGTAAAGAGAAATTGTGGGCATCTCTGTTCCTTACTCAAGTTTTACAGTACGTCATTTATCTTGGGGTGGAAATGGCACTGCTCTTAGTATAAGCTCTAGGCTTTCTTACATGGACTGAAATGGTGCTGTTTACTGGCTAATCTGCCATGGACAATTGTCAAATTCAATTTGTTGCACAGCTCTGCTGTTGCCCATCTGGAAAGAGGGGTTCTAATTGTCATGCTGGTTGAAAACTAGCAACCGGCTACCAAAAAGCTGCCTTGTAGCTAACTAGTATGGGTGGGTGTGGGCTCCAGGCCGTAAAAAGTTGCTGGTAAAGGGCTGTGACTGCACTTTGAGTTAATGCTTCTACAGGTGATGACCACAAGACACAGAGAAATTAAAGCTGACGGCCTTGTTGAGCGTATGTAATACACCACCTGCCTCATTTTTTAAAACATATCCTACTCTGTATTTGTTCCATTTCTCCCTCCCTCTTGAACCTTTTAAATTTTTGGCTACAATGCTGATAATACTTTGGGCAACTGAACAAAACACAAACCTGCCCAATGTCCATAGTTACAGCTGAACTTCAGTAATTGCTGGGGCATCTAGAGCATGGCAGTACACCTCTGTTGCAGCAAGTCACTCACAAGATGGCTAGAACTTAATTAGCTTAAATTTTAAGTTTTTCCTGCCAAAGAGTCCAGCTGGCTCTTGGTAGCTTTAGTTCAGGATCTCCCCAAGTCGTTTCCCTTCCAAGTCAAGAATGGCTCATGGCCCTTAATAAAGCAGTGGTCCAGTTTGATAATGCCGTCACGTAACAACAAGCTATATTAACTTGGAAAAATTATTTCCAAGATTTTGGATTGAAAATGGCGGGAAGCCTTTTGAAGAATTTGCTGTTGTGGGTGACTTTTCAGTATTGGTGCAGATAGCTCAACAGGAATGATTTAGGGGGGGGGAAATACTAGAGGAATATTTCTGGGGTGAGAATTGAGATGTTTTTAGTAACTGATTATTGGAGTTCAGCTGTAACTTTGTGCCAAAGGTAGACTTCAAAAATGAGAGTGAACACCCCTTGCTGGGACTGACCATCTTAAGGAACCTGAACTCTTCAGGAGTCTTAGGTGGCCTGCATCTTCAGCTTGGTTGGTATTGATGTTCAGCACCTGCTCATGGCTGTTGAACAGCCCAACCCTGGAATACTGTTGCATGACCGTGTGTTTGTCTGCGTGCTCTGTTTGCGACCTCCAGCTCTAATGCTTCTCTTTCTCTTCCTTTCCCCTCCCTCTCTCTCTCTGTTCTGTGTGTCTTGCTCAGACATCCGGCTCCGTGTTCGTGCAGAATACTGTGAGCATGACCCTGTCTTGCGTCAGAATGTGATGTCAAACAAGCAGAACCATCTGGAGCGGCAGTTTGATGTCTTTGGGCAATCCAACACCATCCTCAAATCCCGTGACCTGGGCTCAATAATCTGTGACATCAAGTTCTCAGAGCTGTCCTACCTTGATGCCTTCTGGAGCGACTATATGAATGGCTCACTGCTAGAGGCACTGAAAGGAGTTTTCATCACGGACTCTCTCAAAGAGGCTGTGGGCCAGGAGGCTATCCGACTGCTAGTCAATGTGGATGAAGATGATTATGAGGAGGGTCGCCGTCTGTTACTGGAAAGCGTTATTCCCCAGGCCTGGTAACTTTAGCTACTAGGAAATTTAGGTATGTTCCCTCCACTTTGGCTTGCGATAGTATCTGTCGTCTTCACACTCTCTGAAAACTTAGCATTTCCCCCTACTTGCCAGCTGTCATCTTGCTCCATTGGCTCAACACAGAAGATTAATTTTGCTAGTGGCATTAGGGGCTTTTTGTCTGGGTGTTGGATGACATGAGATATCCAGTGCTTCAATAAATTTAAGAAAGAGACTTGCTCAAGGCAGTTGAGCAGTTATATTTCCAAACTACAAAACCAAAATAGAGTTACATCCTGTAATTACTAACAGAAGGTAATGTGTCTAGCATATTTTCTCCTTCATCTGTAGGTAAGCATGTATGTAGGAAACTTTTTCTGTATACCGGTACTTCCATCATATTGAAGTTTGGGGGAAAGGTCCCTGATTTGCATACAACATAAAATGTAAATATATATATATATACACACACATATAAATGTAAAAATCAATATATAAAAATCAAATAGTTTAGCTTTGCTTTTAACTAATAAACCAATTTTTCTGCCAGGACAATTTCAGATGTTCTGCAGTTGAACTATTTTTACAAGTGATACTGAATTACACTGCAACAATATGCTTTTTTTCCTAATTTTGTGACTTGTTCAGTTTCCCAGAATCTGTTGACTAAGGTCTTCTATTGACTGATTGGTGTAGGATGAGGTGGGAAGCCTGGGGCCCTCTAGATGTTGCTGGACTGTTAACTCTCATCTTCCTCCCTGACCATTGGCCATCCTGGCTGGGACTGATGGAGTCCAACAACATTTGGAGTGCCACAGGCTTGCCACCACTGATATAAGGGCTAGCTCCATTGCTGCTCTTTTTCAGCAAGACTTGGGTCCTCCATATATATTTTATTTAAACATTTTTGACAGAAATTCAAAACATGAAAGATGAGATTGGTTTTCTTAAAGCCCTTGAACCAGAAAAAATAACCGAAATAGAAGAGTATCAGTAGCATAAATCCCAAAGGTGTCAGCAAATGAACCGAGTTCCAAAGGATCTCCGGGGGGTGGGTGGGGGACCAGCCCTCCTGGTGCCTGGATGACAACAGATAAATGCGTATGGAGTTGGCATCCATCCTGGTTGTCACTCTTAATCTTTTTCTTCTTCTTCTCACAGGGCACTTCATTTTTACTCCCCGATTACCACATGGCTTACCTGAATTGGATGTAGACTTCAGGATGGAAATTTCTTTTTAGCAAAGGAACCTTTGTCCCGTCGCGGGGCAGGGCTGGATCTTGACAGCGATGGGACTTCAGGGAGTTAGATTTGTGCCGCAGCTGCTCTTACATAGGTTGAAGCTTTGAAAGAGCAACTGGGAATGGTCTTAATTGACATTCAGGTGTAAGTAGGGCTTGGCTAGAGGCACCCACTCAGCGTGGATTCCTCATTTTGAAGTGAAAGGGACAGCTTTTGGAGAGCCATTTAGTCCTGATAATGAAGCAAAAGGGCTTTGAAACCCTTTTGGAATAAGTTGGTATGTGCATCATGCTCACTACCAGTACTTGTGTTTTTGACCTCTTTTGCAGAGGTGGAAAGCATCCTCATTTTGCAGAGTTGCAGGTACACCTCTTAAGGCCAGTAGCAGGGCATGCTATGTTGCCTACTTTCCTGGAAAAAGAGAAATAACTTATTTTCCTTCAAATCTGAACCTGGGGGTGGGCTTCCATTCTTAAGTATACATCCAAGTCCCATGGCAGGAGAGCCAATGATGATAGAAGTGGAAACTTGAGTCATTTTTTTGAGGCACTTGTCAGTTCTGTGGCTATTTGTACATAATATAAATAATAGGGTTCAAAAAAAGGTGGTGCGGCCCGTTCTGGTTGAATTTCTGAGCTGAGGACACTGCTTGACTGCAGTGGGAGGGCCAGAGGCCAGAAACATGTAATTTAAAAAGTTGTATTTTTTTATATAAAAAAAGACTTTTTTGACAAATGATTCTTAATGTATTGTATTTGCAAATGTCAATAAAGAATAGTATTTGCAACTGCTTGGATTCATATTTCAGTTTTACCAGGATCAGAGGCTGCGACACAAGAGTCCTGGCTTACAGTGATTAAACCTTGTTCCCTGTCCAACAAGGAAAGGCAGTTAGGCTGGTATGCCTGCTGCCAAAGGGAGTTCCTGGCCACCCAAGAGTCACTGAGGTGACTAGTTTGGCAAGGGGGCAGGGCCTATACCCTTTCACACAACAGATGGGCCTATCCCAAGAGCAAGGGGAGGATGAGCAAGGACATTTACAGAGTGAATTCTTCCATTCTTTATTAGTGAGAAGTTGTGAGAGATGATGGGAGGGAGATCCTCTTTAGAAAGCCAAGAGCCCTTGCATACCCCTAGTGATCTTTGGCCAAGCTGACAAAAATTAGGTGAGTCAGTCTTGCTGAGGACCTGGTCATAGAAGCCGTAGAATCATAGAGTTGGAAGGCAACCAGAGGGCCATCTAGTTCAACCCCCACCCCCCCACCCCCGCAATGCAGGAATCCTGCCCACAGCCATCCCTGGGTGGGCTTGAACCATCAGCCTTCTGGTTAACTTGTAAAATGCACTGACCCATTGTCATTGCCTGACGATGCAGACTAGAATTCCGAGGATCCAGATACCGGCCACAGACTCCCTATCTCTTGATACATTAAAAATCATCTGTTAATGTAGAATAGGCAAGTACAGCTGTTGGGCTTGGCTATCCAGATTCCAAGGGGATGGATGCTACCAGCAGAATACAGTGACACGAAAGATTCTCTGCTAAATGCCTTGGCCATCTACCCTAGGTGTGGGCTGTCAGCCAAAGATATTGAACTGACAATAGCCCAGTACATCAGGTTTTTCTGCCTTCTGTTTATGTAATGCTGAAGGCGGCATTTCAACTGGAACTGGAGTTCTTGGGAACACTCCCCAAATAATCTGCTCACGGTAGGGAACTGAGGAGATTTCCCCACTTTCAAGGATTACCTATCTGTAATCTCTGGAACAATCTTTTGTTTTTTTTGTCCTTGTACTTTGAGCAGGGGTATCTCTGTTGATTTTCTTGCATTTGTATCTTGCCTTCTAGCATGGAATTCCCAAGGCAGTGTATGTGGTGACCAGACCCAGACATGCTTAGCAGCCTCAAAATCAAACCTTCATACTATCCCCTGGTATCACCCTCTTTAAGCCCTAGATCCTCCCTTCCCACTCCTTTTTAGTCAACAGATTTAATCATCTAAGGTGCTACTGGAAGGAATTTTTTTATTTTGTTTCGACTACGGCAGACCAACACTGCTACCTACCTGTAACTAGATTTAATCATGTCAGTGTTTGGTTTGGTATTTTCCCTACTCCAAAACTTCTAGACCTATAAATCATTACCAAAATCCTGCAGAGGTGTATACAGTATTTGATATGAAAACAGACAACTCCTCCCACCCACTTCCTCTGCTTCTGGGAGGAGATCCCACAACTTGTGTCTTGCGCAAACAACTTGGATGTATGCCTGTCATAATTGAGGAGTTTTTCAGAGGCTTCTACTCCTTTCCCTTTATCCCACCTGATTCCATTAGGCAGGAACAGCTGTGGGCCCTGTCAGCTGCCTAAGGATGCCAGCCGCTGACATTGGTCCTAAGTGTGTTAGGCGGAACAGAGGCAAGGAATAACAAGCATCAGCACCTTCAAGAAAAATATGGCATGAGCTTTCACAGAGTAGAGAGCTGAGCCCATTTCTTCAGATGCGTGAAGTGCCATCAAGATCTGGTCATGAGACCCACAGAGTTGCAGAAAGGGCCTGAGCTTCTGTTCTTTCTCCAAGTTGGTGAGTCACAGACTTCCCTCTGTAACAGGGTCAGGGGGACCTGTGGCCCTCTATAGGTGGTTGAGATGCAACTTCCATCAGCCTGGGGGCCCCAAGGGCAGGGATGATGGGAGTTGTAATCCAGCCACATCTAGAGGGCCACAGGTTCTCAGCCCCTGACCTAATCCCTGGTCTGAGCAAGCCTTTGCCGATGGGATAGCTTAGTCAGCAGAGCATGAGACTTAATCTCAGAGTCGTGAGTTCGAGCCCTACGCTGGGCAAAAGATTGGGTTGCAGGGGGTTGGACTAGATCAGTGTTTCCCAGCCTTTTTCCGACTGTGACCCCCTTCCAACCTTGTTACCTTCCTGTGGACCCCACCCCATCCTATGGGTAGAATGGTAGCTATTTAAATGTTTTGTTTGTAAATAGAACATGTTTTATTTTTAATTTTTATAATTTATACAAAATAGAATTACATAAGATGATAAGAACATAATGAATCATAGAGTTGGAAGGGACCCCAAAGGTCATCTAGTGCAACCCCTGCAACGTAGAACACTCCCCATAAGCATCCATTACAGATGACCACCCAACCTCTGCTTGGAAACCAAGGAAGGAGAGTCCAGAACCTCCCAAGGGAGATCCATCTTCCATGTATTATAAAAAAGTAACACTTATTTGACGCCGGTTATTTGACACAGAGGGGGAAACCTACAGATAACAGTCCAAAAGCATACCCTCCAACATTTCTCAGATGAAAATAGGGACGTCCTATTCCTTAATAATAATTAACTATACCCTGCCCATCTGACTGGTTTGCCCCAGCCACTCTGGGTGGCTTCCAACATATATAAAAACATAATAAAACATTAAACATGAAAAACCTTCCCTATACAGGGCTCCCTTCAGATGGCTCGGGTTGGATAACGCCGTACCCTCCAACATTGCTCCAATGAAAATAGGGATGTCAAAGAAAAAGTGGGATATTTTGGGATCAAATCAGAAACTGGGACGACTTCAGTAAATCTGGGGCTGTCCCTGGAAAATAGGGACACTTGGAGGGTCTACAAAAGGTGCACAGGGAGTTCTGTATATATGGGAGAATTTTAAAAAGCAAGTGGTCCTCACTGACCTGGTGCAAAAAGATCTTGTCATCCAAAGAAGCCCTGGCTGCCTAGATAAAACACTATAGCCCCCCCACACCTTTACCTGGGAGTAAGGCCCACTGAATGGGATGTGGGTGGTGCTGTGGTCTAAACCACTGAGCCTAGGGCTTGCCGATCAGAAGGTTGGTGGTTTGAATCCCCGTGACGAGGTGAGCTCCCGTTGCTCAGTCCCTGCTCCTGCCCACCTAGCAGTTTGAAAGCACATCAAAGTGCAAGTAGATAAATAGGTACTGCTCCAGCGGGAAGGTAAATGGCGTTTCCGTGCGCTGCTCTGGTTTGCCAGAAGCAGCTTAGTCATGCTGGCCACATGACCCGGAAGCTGTACGCCGGCTCCCTTGGCCAATAAAGTGAGATGAGCGCCACAACCCCAGAGTCATCCGCGACTGGACCTAACGGTCAGGGGTCCCTTAACCTTTAAGTCAGCAGCACCAAAAGATCCTGCTCAGCTAGGCTCTGGGGAGCCAGGCCAACGCTGCCAACGGGCCCTGCACTCCTTGGCAACATCCAAATGCCCCAACCTGCTAGACGCTGGGGTGGATTGCACCCCGCACCTTGTGGAGTCTGGCCCACGCTGCTACCTGGCCCAGCACTGGCAGCAGCTACAAGCAGTGATCAAAACGGGAGCCTCAGCGATCTTTGAAACAAACCAGAACCGCTTCAAGAAAATGTGTGTGGCAAAAAGAAGCGCTAGCCTGCCCCCTGGTGGCCCAACCCCTTACCTGCTTGTGATTGGCCAAACAGCCAGCCATTTACGTAATTTTTACCTGTGCCCCCCCTTGGAATATGCTGGAACACCCCTGGGGGAGCATATGGCCCCCGGTTGGGAAACACTGGACTAAATGACCCTTGTGGTCCCTTCCAACTCTGTGGTCACTGTTGCATCACCCACCAGCCAAAATCCCCTGTGTGGCTTTGCAAGTTTCCCCATTAAACCCCTGATGTTGGAGATGTAAAGGGAGAACGCAGGGAGACTTGCAAAGGCGGCTGCTTTAAGGCAGTCTCATGCTCCCTTTGGGAGAGCGGAGATTGTCTTAAAGACGTTGCCTTTGAAGCAGGTTCTCCCGTCCTTTAAAGGCTCTGCCACCTGAATCAGCCTTTGCCAACCTGGTGCCCTCCAGACATTTTTGGACTACGACTCTCCCATCAGCCCCTGGATAATACAAGAAGGTGAGGGAAGTTCTCTGCTGGGAGCAGGGGGGGCAGGGAAGCACAAAAGAACACCCCCACAATGCACATAGGCAACCTCATTCTTCCCTGTGCAGCCCTTTCACTGGAAATGAGGGTCCTGGGGGAAGGTGTGGTGTAGCATTGCCCCACAGAGGATCCTGTTCCCTCTCCTCCCCTGTGCTTGGATGGTGTACCTTACCACTGGGGCCTTGGGACAATGAGCACATAAGCTCTTAAAGGTAAAGGGACCCCTGACCATTAGGTCCAGTCGTGACCGACTCTGGGGTTGCGGCGCTCATCTCGCTTTACTGGCCAAGGGAGCCGGCATACAGCATGACTAAGCTGCTTCTGGCGAACCAGAGCAGCGCACGGAAACGCTGTTTACCTCCCCGCCGGAGCAGTACCTATTTACCTACTTGCACTTTGACGTGCTTTCGAACTGCTAGGTGGGCAGGAGCTAGGACCGAGCAACGGGAGCTCACCCCATTGCGGGGATTTGAACCACCGACCTTCTGATCAGCAAGCCCTAGGCTCTGTGGTTTAACCCACAGCGCCACCCGCGTCCCTTACACAAGCTCTTATGCGCCATCAAAAACTGAGAAGAAGGGCAGAGCTTTCAGATTTTGTCAGCAAGGATTTGTAGGGGGTGTGTGCCCAGGGGAGAGCAGGCCATTATATCAGATTCTAGCAGCTGTAGTCTCAAGTGGGATTATTTCCCATCACAGCCAACCCGGGTCAGAAGGGTGTTAGAGCTCATGCCACACTCCCATCCCAGAGGGGCTACTGAGATTTCCCCCCCAGTCATCTTTGGACCATACGCTTCCCAGAAGACTTAGAGAAGGTTAGGAGAAAAGAGCAGGAGCTTGGCTTCCAAAAATGACCGGGCCAATCTGTTTTGGCCAATTTTTCCCCTGTTTTATCAGCTCAGGATGTCCTTAACCGAGATCTCCTGAGCTGAGACAGGGTGGCAAAAGTGGCGTCCTTAATTGGTAAACTGCAGCTTGGTTGAACCTGGATGCAGATCAAGCCCTGCCACCTTGCCTTGTGGAAAGGGGATAAATTCTTCGGGGAATCCCTATTAGTGCTTCTTGACAGTAAAGAAAATGCAGCAGGCCATCTCATCCCCACAAAAACACCCCGAGTCCTGCATTCCACCTCCTAGTTTTTCCTGCAGCTGGTGTAGCCTAGTGGCTAAGATGCTAATCTGTAAATCAGGAAGTGCCCAGTTTGAATCACTAACTAATTCACTAAGTGGCCTTAGGCAAGGGATTTTCTCGTAGCCTCGGTCCCCTTACTTGGGGCATAATTATAGTGACTACCCGACAGGGCTGTTGTAAACAATTACAACCAGATGATGCATGTGAAGCTCTTTGAACCCTTGGAAGCGCCACAGAAATGCCAAGTATTGCTTAATCCATGCAAATCTTCCACTCCAGACCTTCCTAAGGGGGCAGGCTAAGCCCTCTGCCTTTGGAGACAACAGGCAGTCTAATCTTTTTTTCTTTTTCTATATATATAAAAATGTTCCCATTGCGTGTGCGGCGGACCCCACCGTGCTCCGTAACTGCTGGACCGAATCGCATCAAATTTAGGACACATCGTATCATGACCATCAAGGAAGGATCTGGCGTAATCAAAATTCAGAAAAACCACACCTGTCATACCTAAAATAAAGAAAAAACGCAAAAAATTCTGTCCCACACATATGACACCACCAGCAAAACAGCGCCCTCTAGCGACGGCTATGCTGGTACTACAGCTAAAAAAGCAAGAAATTTGCGCTTACGTATGACATCACAGCAAAACCTCGCCCTCTAGCAATGGCAGGCCTGTCTCCATTTTCACTCTCAAACTGACAAACTGTTTCTCTGCAAGGAAGGAGGGGTTGATTGTGTTAGTGGCTTCCTGATACCTGAGTGCTAGACAAGGATGTGATTAAATTGGCTGGGATACAGGGAAATGTAAATATCTCTTTTGTCAAAGGCATGCTGGGAAATGGAGGCCGCTGCCTCTCGCAGTTAACTAGGCCGGACCAGCAAGGCATGCTGGGAAATGGAGTCAAGGCACCCTGTGGGTGAACTAAGCTCTTTCGCCCAAACCACAAGGCATGCTGGGAAACGCTGGGCTTATTATCCCAACCGCTTGCTCAAGGCACTCTGGGAAATGGAATCAAATCCTCTCTGTAGAGGGTTACTAGCACTTTTCCCCTTGAAAAGGCCACAGGCAAGGCACGCCGGGAAATGGCCACCGTGATCGTCCCTCAGTGATCTCCCGATGTGTGTTTTTTATCTGTGCGTTTCCATAGTGCTTTTCCCTCAGACAGCATCAGAGGCCTCCTTCCTCGGCTTTTTCTACCACAGGCCGCGAGAGGGCACCTGAGCGCATGCAGAGTGCACACGACGCCGGCGGGGGTAGGTGGGGGTTTATTTTGGCTGCAGCTGCTACTGATGGTAATAAGCATAAAATCAGCCACAGCAACGCGTGGCTCGGGTCAGCTAGTTTTTTTATAAATTTCTATAGTGCTCTTCATCTGAGCATCACAGGACAGTTTACAACATAAGAACCCTAAGACAGAGAGAGTCTCCTACGCACACACACACACACACACACACACACACACTCAACTTTAGAACCCATCAGTGGGAGGAACCAGTACTTTGGCCATGTGTAGAATTGTCTTCCACAAGCTGGTGCAAACCATCTCAAAAGCTCCTCCATTGAATTCTCACCCACATATGTAGCTCAGTTGGTAGAGCGTAAGACTCAGGGTTGTGAGTTTGAGTCCCAAATTGGGCAAAAGATTCCTGCATTATGGGAGGTTGGACTCGATGACCGTCCCTTCCAGCTTGACAATTCTATAATTGCGACAGGAAAAAACACCCCATCAGTGGTAAAGCATCTACTAGACAAAATAAGTTTAATTGCAAGAGTGATCCTGCCTGCTTTCTCTGTTTGGAAGAAATATGAGAACTGGAGAGTAGTTCTAAGCTCCAAGAACCTGAAATGATGATGATGATGATGATGATGATGATGATGACATCTCCGTGGCAGCCTGGGATTTCTCCAAGCCCTGAGCTGTCAAAGTCTTGATAGACCTCTCATCAGAAGCCTACCTTCCAATCCTGGTCTTGCCAGATCATTGGAGGTACCTCCATTTTACCTCTGAACGGTGCCTGTTCCAAGTTAGGTTCTCCCATTTGCTCTGACCTTGGTACCAGCGTCTTAATGAAGGTGACAACCATTCTAATGATGTTCCCCTGAGAACGGAGAACCCCATCTTTACCCACATGTAGAGCACTTGCTACTCAGTTCAGTCTCCTGGCAGAATGCCTTCAACAACCAAACCGCATCCCATTTTGCCTGAAAACCTTTTTCCTGTTTTAATCACCATTTTAGAAGGCATTAAAACAAGAATCATAAAAACAAAGCAACAACTTGACATATTGAATGTGGCCCGGGAAATTGCCTTTCCCCTGAAATATGGAAGGGGCAGAATTTTTCTTCCTACTTCCCCACCCCAAAGGGCTTTAGACTGGGTATGTGTGTCTTCTGTTTTCTTCGCCATCTTTTGAGAGGGATTCTGCAGGGTGCAAATGATCACCACTGCCAATATCAGCACCCGTGGTGAGGATACTGGTGAGCTGAGAAGAGGGATTTAGGCTGGACCATTTCTCATCATGACATGACCCCAGTGGTCTACTGCTATGAGAGAGGGAGGGAAAAACCTCTCCCTATCCAACTTTCTCTGCACAATGAATAATCTTAGGAGCCTCTAATCACACCTTACCTCATTTCTAAACTAAATAGCTGCATACATTGCAGTCTTGTCTTTGCAGTGAAGGAGCTGCAGACCTCCCAGATTTGCGGACATTCACCAGTGACCTGCTTTACAGGCTTTCCACAGGTTAGTGCTGTGAGAACAGAACGATGGACTGAATCTAGCAAGGCTCCTCTTAAGATTGTGTTTCCTGCAATGCTATAGAGTGGTACCTTGGTTCTCAAACACCTTGGTACTCAAACCTCTTGGTTCTCAAACTCCATAAACCTGGAAGTAAGTGTTCTGGTTTTTGAACTTTTTCGGAAGCCCGATGCGGTTGTCAGCTATTGTTTCTGGGGCACCTGTACCAATGCAAAGCTGCGCCTTGGTTTTCGAACATTTCGGAAGTCAAAAGGACTTCCGGAATGGATTAAGTTTGGCGCTTTTTTGTTTTTGCTATTTATTTTGCATTTTTGTTTTTGAGGCTTTTTTGGTTGATTTGTTTTTGTGACTGTGTGGAACCCAGTTCAGCTACTGATTGATTGATTGTGTGACTGCGGAAATGGATAAGAGCCCCCCCATCCAAACAATGACTAACATCAGTGCAGGTAAGAAAAAAAAATTATTATTTTTTTAATCATCTACAATTCTGTCTTATTTATTGTATAGTACAGCGCATTATTGCTTTCATTTTATGGATCAATGGTCTCGTCAGATAGTACAATTCATGTTAAATTGCTGTTTTAGGGGTTGTTTTTAAAAGTCTGGAATGGATTAATCCGTTTTGCATTACTGTCTATGGGAAAGCACATCTTGGTTTTGGAACGTTTTGGTTTTGGAATGGACTTCCGGAACGGATTAAGTTTGAGAACCAAGGTACCACTGTATGGCCATCTTGAGACAGGCCAGTAGGAACCATGCACAGCATCCCAAGTTCAGCCATGGCATACCTATATTTTACAAAGGCATCAGCAACTAGCATTTTGGATTTTGCTGAATCTTTTTTTCTTTTTAGTTTTCATCTATACTTTTCATGTCTATTCATTTCATTAGTTTTACAATCACTTTAACATTTCAAAATCTGAGTTCCTTCCCCCTCTTTCTGCGGTTCCTTAATTTTTATTTTTTATATTTAATATCTTCTGCATATCCAAATTGATTTCACTTGCTCATTTCGTTATCTACTGTAGATATATACTCTTATGAAACTGCAGGTTATTACAATAATCCTGCTAATGTTTTTATCTGTTTACAATTTATCTGTAAATACTCAAGAAACCATTTCCATTCTTTTATACAAAGTTTGTTATCTTGATTTCTTATTCTTGCAGTAAGTTTCGCCATTTCTGCCTATTCCATGAGTTTTTGTATCCATTCTTCCTTTGCAGGGACTTCTGCTTCTTTCCTCTTTGGGGCAAGTAGCATTCTTGCCGCTGTAGTAGCGTACACAAATAAATTTCTATACAATCTAGGTGGTTCTGTCCCTATAATTCCCAATTGTTTGGGGGATTTTGCTGAATCTTATTGCCTCCTGTCTTAAATGGTACACCTGCAAACAGAGCTGTCTCCAGAATTTCCTCTCCCCTCCAGATCCATTGTCCACATTGGGCCCTCCCCATCCATCCTAAGCGATATTTCTAGGTCTTCTTTAATCCTCTCTATGAAGAGGGGAAACAAACGACAGCATTTTCAGAGTGGCAATTCCACTGCTAGGCTTGGGGACCTGACGCATGCTCAGTCTTGCCATCCTTTGGCACCAGACCAATATGAAAAGTACAGATGTAGCCAGGGGCGTAGGAAGGGGGGGCGAAGGGGGCGGGTCACCCCAGGTTCCATCATGGAGGGGGGTGACAAATTATCAAGGAACAATTACTGCCCTACTAGGTCCGGTTCATAAAAAACTTTTTTTTTTTTAAATGCCTGCTCCAAAGGTCTTATCTTACTATACTAGGGATTATATAGCTATATATGAAATTTCATGCATATCAATTAATATATTGACCCTCCTCCATGAAAATAGCTGTTTACTTGGCTGTTTTCCTATGTTGTGAAGGCTGAAATTTCAATTCAGTGGAGCACTTACTGTTCCCAACCCTAACCCTGCGGAAAGCCATTAGACTTTAATTTGATTTTGACATGTTTTTAGGAGGTAATTTAATTATTGTTTGATTTTATACCAATGTTATGTATCTGATGTTAGCCACCTTGAGCCCGACTTCGGCCGGGGAGGGCGGGATATAAATAAAAGTTTATTTTTACTTATTATTATTCCTTTGTAATAAAATATGAAATAACATAAAACCATTTTTGCAGGCAAAAAATAAAATAATAATAATAAAAAAATCAATGGGGGGGGGGGTGACAAGAAATTTTCCGCACCAGGTACCACATGACCTTCCTACGCCTCTGGATGTAGCTGATTTGCGTTCACCTAGCCTGGAATGGTCTACTCTAGCCTTCCCTGATCTGCTCCCCTTCGGATGTTTTTGACTGCAATTCCCTTCAGCCCCTGGCAGAATTTGGTGCTCCACTTCTGGCAACAAATTGCGTTGCCTCTGCTTCTAGCACATACTGCAAGCTGAAATGCTTTTGATTGAAAACTGAACCTTCGACTTTCACCTATGGTAGCAGGATACTATCGTCTCCCGTGATTGCGAAGGGTGGGATTCGAACTCATGACTTCAGCAGTCTCAGGACTCCTTTTCATGGCTAAACACAAACTTCACTACATCATCTTTCGTCCTCCCCAGTCTTAACTAACCATCTGTTCCCTTTGAAACAGGTGTTTGTGAATCAAGGAGCAGCCGCAAATTAACAGCACTCGCTGTTTGTCAAAATTGCCACCAGGTGGCTCCACTAAGCTACATATGTCCTCCTTTGCCACTCGGATATATTTTGTCTATATTTGTCCGCTTTCTGTTCTCAGGCCCGTAAATGACTGTGATTTCCCCAATGATGAATCAATAATGCACCACTGATCGTTAATGAGGAGGGCAGGATCTTGGATTGTAGCAGATTCCCTCCCCGATCCCATTGCAAACTTGCTCCCAAGTTGCAAAATTAATCCTAAAGCTTTAAAAGGCAGGGCACTGGTATCAGAGCATAAGCCTGTGGTTTCTTGAGTGGCCTAGTGGTTAGCGGCATGGACCGGAGCTTGGGAACAGGGGCTGTGGCCCAAGGTCTGCAGCTCAGATCAATTTGAGGACTACTTGTGTATAGTGCAGGCTCTCCAAGTGCCCCTATTTTTCAGGGACAGTCCCAGATTTACAGAAACTGTCCTGGTTTTTTATTTGATCCTGAAATGTCCCGCTTTTCCTATGTTCGTTGGAGTAATGTTGGAGGGTACAGAGTTATGTGACCCCTGAGCCAAGGAGATAAGAGACTATACACAGTGGCATAGCAAGGTCAGGTGGTACCCGGTGCGATTTTGTCACCCCCCCCCCATTGCGATTTTTGGGAACGTTGCCCAGAATTGTTGAGCTTTTTAAAGGGAAGGTTGCCCAGAGTTGTTTACCTTAAATTCCAACAGCTGATAGCGTACAACCGCCCGCAGGGGATGTGAGCACCGTCCACCGGGGGTGCCAGGCTGATCCCCGGGCGTATTTGCGCGATCAGCGGTCAGATTTTCATGACGACGAACCCGCCAATCACGAAAACCCGCCCAGGGGGTATTTTGTCATACCCCCCCCAGGCATGACACCAAGGGCGGACCGCACCCCCCCTTGTGACACCCCTGACTATACAACCTTTAGAAGACATCTGAAGGCAGCCCTGTATAGGGAAGTTTTCAAATGTTTTATTATGTTTTTACATATGCCAACCTAGCAGTTCGAAAGCACTTCAAAGTGCAAGTAGATAAATAGGTACTGCTCTGGTGGGGAGGTAAACGGCGTTTCCGTGTGCTGCTCTGGTTCGCCAGAAGCGGCTTTGTCATGCTGGCCACATGACCCAGAAGCTGTAACTCCGGCTCCCTCGGCCAATAATACGAGATGAGCGCCGCAACCCCAGAGTCGGTCATGACTGGACCTAATGGTCAGGGGTCCCTTTACCTTTACATATGTTGAAAGCTGCCCAAAGTGGCTGGGGTAATCCAGTTAGATGGGTGGGGTATCAATAATAAAATTGTTGTTGTTGTTGAAGAATAGGACGTCCCTGTTTTCATCGGAGAAATGTTGGAGGGTGTGAATATGAGGCAGCTTGCCATGTTGCAACAGATATGCAGGGACAAGTCTCTATCAACAGAGGGCCCTGCAGTTAGCCTGTGGGCCTTTTATTGTGCAGACCTTGTGCAGCTCACAAGCTCAGACGAAAAGGGTCCAAGTGGGTTGGACAGCTTTGCCTGGGAATGAAGCATTGCTTCCCGACCCAATCGCTGCTGCTCATTTGCCAGCCTCTGACCTCTTCCCCTCCATAGCCCACGCTTGTCCCTTCCAATGTTGATTGTGCAAAGCCCTCTGGGCAGCGAGACCGTGCTCCTTGCAGCCCCTGAGCAAAAGGGGGAGGCATGAAATATTCCTTTTTTTAGTCCAAAGTCCCGAGCAGATGTTAAAAGCAAATAAGAAGGAAATAAATCAGAAGCTCCGGGTACTTCCAAGAGGAGACCTCCAAACACAAACGGGTCATTTGCATTCAGTTTTTCCTGCCTTCATATTTGGTACTTTTGCTTCCAAACATTCCTCTGTGTGTGTTTCATGGTCATTCATTGCTATTCTGGGCAAAACTTGGTAGAATGTATCTGTGTGGCTTGGGGTTGTTCCTCCCCTCCATCATTCCTTGCCTGCCCTCCACTGACTTCTGCTCTGGTCAAGGACTCAGCTACATTAGTAAAAAAACACCAATGCACTATAAGCATGTAACACCAGGTGGCGCCGGAGAGCAAAGAAATATTCTTTGTAATTTTCTCAAAGAGAAAAACAACTACAGTACAGTCATACCTTTGGTTGCGTTCGCTGCGGGTTGCTTTTGGCACGGGTTACGAACGCGCCGAACCCGGAAGTACTGTAATGGGTTACTTCTGGGTTTGGCGCTTCGTGCTTGCGCAGAAGCGTCAAATCGCTCTGCGCCTGTGCGCAGATTCGGCGCTTCAGGTTGTGGACCTTTCAGGTTGCGAACGGGGCTCCCGAACGGATCCCGTTCACAACCAGAGGTACCACTGTACCAGACTTTTAGAAGACAACTGAAGGCAACCCTGTTTAGGGAAGCTTTTAATGTTTGACGGTCTATTGTGTTTTAACATTTTATCGGAAGCCGCCCAGAGTGGCTGGGGAAACCCAGCCAGATGGGTGGGGTATAAATAATAAATTATTATTATTATTATTATTATTATTATTATTATTATTATTATTTATTTCCCTTTTGTTATGACGATTTAATTTCTGACTTATTTATAGTGTGTCCCCCCCTTGTGTAGATCCCACCCCAAGTGCTCAGGTATTTCTGTAGCTGTGCATGCAGACTTAAAAACAAAAATCTCAGGAAGTGCACGCTACCAGTCTGATGCTGCTCAATAAGCATCCATCGTGATTTTCTGCTGGGAGATTCAGCGACGTTGCTCCAAATAAAACATAACCTCTCAATTTACAGTGCAGTTTCTCACCTTTTGGGGAATAGCACAAGAAGAGCCTGCTGGATCAGGCCAATGGTGTGTTTTTTTATTGCAAGTCTGAGATCAGGGTTTCAAAAGCAGATTGGACAAACTCATGGAGAAGAAGGCTATATCAATGGCTACCAGCTATTATGTCTATGCTCTGTCTACAGAGGCAGAGGCAGGAATCATTCTGTATACCAGTTGCTGGAAGCAGGGCCGGATTGAGGTTTGATGAGGCCCTCAGCTACTGAAGGTAACGGGGCCCGTTATATGTACAGCTGTCCTTTGTCAACAACAAATTACCGCTGTTTTTTGTGTCGAATATATGCTATATGGTAATTTATGGACCTAATCGGTATCTAAAGCCATTTGCCCATGTTGTCATGCAACCAGTCCATGCAGAATGTAGGCACCCTATATATAGAAGTGAGCAAACCAGTGAAATTTTAGGGAGCAGGCTAGCAGGTGGGGCCCATTACTTACCGTACATCATAGGAGCCTTCACAACACAAAACACTGTTGCTGTATGTATTTTGGAAATGTACACCCAGTTTATTTTCCTTTAATTTTTTGGGGGGGCCCCCCAAGAGAGTGGGGCCCTAAGCTATAGCTTGCTTAGCTTATACGTAAATCTGTCACTTGCTGGAAGCCACAGTAGGGGTGAGTGTTCATGTGACTTTTTTGAGTTCCCCACTGGTGGGAAGGCTCTTCTTATGTTTTAATTTCTCTTTGTAACTTGTTTAGTTGAAAAGCAGAGTTTAGTTGAAAAGCAGAGTAAAAAAAAAAAGAGGCTGCTCCTGCCACTATAAAATCCTGGAATGCTAGCAGGGTGTTATTAGCAACACGCTATTTTGTGCAGATCCTGAACCTAGGATCAGGGCAGATCTTGCTTGGTTCACAGCAAAGACCTTTATTAAGATCTGTGGCTTCAGCTATAGCCGTAGACAGGATCAAAAGGAAGCAAGATGAGGCACAGGTATCAAAATGTGTGCAAGTCTCACCAACTGCAGGTAGGGGTGAGGGAGAAATCCAGCTCAATTCACATGTGAAAGGTGGACTTAATTTGATGCGCACTTCCTGCAACAATGTATGAATCAAAACGGAGCCATCCTTCAAAATTTGCACTTCTCCAGGTTTTGTGGTGCAGTTTCCCAGCTGAGTAATATTTGCAAAAAAAAAAAAAAAAATGCGTTTACCAGGGCAAAACGCGTATACAAATGCCTGGTGAAAACGCCTTAGAAAAATGCTTGCAAAAATCTAGTCAGCAAAACTGCATACGAAATAAAAGGTATATTAGGGTAAATTAACACTAGAATGACGGTGAATTTTCAGGAGGCCTTCAAGCAAAATATTCGCAAATCGATGTGGAAATGTGAAGAAGTAATTTAGGAAAAATGAGAAACTGAAATTAACATGTTTTCGCCCATTGAACTGCAGGCCTTTCAAAACCTGGGTTGCAACTCTGCTAAGATCCTGGCATTGTATTGGAAAAAACCACTAGTCTCACAGGGGCCAAGTCTATTTCGAGCCTCCCACCTTTGCACTAGCCCTTTGCCCTTTCCTGTTCCTATATTACTTCCCTTCCTGTCCTCAGACTTTGTTCAATAAAACCTCTCTCTCCATGTCACTTACAGACTCCAACCTTCTTTGCTCTTTCATGCTTTCTTGAGGTTGTGGGCCTTTTGGGGGTGGGGTGTCCCACATTGTTGTCCTCTCCACACCTGCCTTAACCCGTCTGGGATAGGGATGTACCAGACGTGACAGAGGACAGCAAACACTCCAAGTGTCCCTGTTTCCCAGGAGCAGAAGCAATCGAGAGCCAGTGTGGTGTAGTGGTTAAGAGTGGTAGACTTGTAATCTGGTGAACCGGGTTTGCGTCTCCCCTCCTCCACATGCAGCTGCTGGGTGACCTTGGGCTAGTCACCCTTCTCTGAAGTCTCTCAGCCCCACTCACCTCACAGCGTGTTTGTTGTGGGGGAGGAAGGGAAAGGAGAATGTGAGCCACTTTGAGACTCCTTCGGGTAGTGATAAAGCGGGATGTCAAATCCAAACTCTTCTTCTTCATCATCCCTGGTTTCTGATTTGATATCAGAATGACCCGCTTTTCCTTAGGATGTGCCTGTTTTCATTGGAGAAATGTTGGAGGGTATGGAGTTATGCGCCCCCCCGAGCCAAGGAGACAAGTAACTATACAACCTTTAGAAGACATCTGAAGGCAGCCCTGTATAGGGAGGTTTTTTTAAAAGTTTGATGATTTATTATGTTTTTTAAATATGTTCAGAGGTCCCGCAGAGTGGCTGAGACAACCAAGCCAGGTGAGCGAGGGATAAATAATAATATTATTGTTATGGAATAAATAGGACGTCACTATTTTCATTGGATAAATGTTGTAGGGTATGGGACTGGAGCGCTTGCAACTTTAATAGCTGCATACAGGAGAGATTCGCAGCATTTGTAGCTTGTAATGCAAGCTTAGCTTTCTGGAATGTCTTCTTCTGCACTATTGTTAGAAGAAGAAGAAGAGTTTGGATTTGATATCCCGCTTTATCACTACCCTAAGGAGTCTCAAAGCGGCTCACATTCTCCTTTCCCTTCCTCCCCCACAACAAACACTCTGTGAGGTGAGTGGGGCTGAGAGACTTCAGAGAAGTGTGACTAGCCCAAGGTCACCCAGCAGCTGCACGTGGAGGAGTGGAGACGCGAACCCGGTTCACCAGATTATGAGTCTACCGCTCTTAACCACTACACCACACTGGCTCTCCATTTAAAGGTGCAGGAGTCCCGGTCCTCTTTCGCATCTGAGCCCTAGAGTCTGAGCTGTCTCCTGGAAGTTTATGGGTCCCCAACCTATCATTTTCTCTTGCTATTTGACTGCACCATCTTCAGCCTGGCCCTGCAGAGAGCGCCTGGAACCCCTCTAGTGTGCAGCAAGATAACCGTGACCTAGGTGGGACATTTCAGTCACATTTCTTCCCCTAATTAAGGCTGTCCTTTGCAACATTTTGGAACATTTCGAGAAGTCCAGAGGGTGGCAACACGAGAATGGGCCTTCTCTGCAGTGGCTCCCTGTCTGTGGAATGCTTTCCCCAGGGAAGTTCGCCTGGCGCCTTCATTATACACCTTTAGGAAACCAGGCAAAAACGTTCCTTTTTAACCAGGCTTTTGGTTGACCTGATCAACATCCCACACCCTTTTAAAAGTGGCTCATTTGGGATGGGTATTATTGGGTTATTGCTTTAATTTTTATTTTACATACTGGGATGTTTTTATGTGAACTGCTCTTAGATCTCTGGGTATAGGGCGGTATATAAATTCAATAAACAAACAAACAAACATTTTAACATATATTGTGACGGCCGAAACAAGTATTTCTGTTGCCTACGGGCAACCTCATCACTGCATATTTGCCTGTGCATTGTACAGCGCACAATTTAAACATCAACTGTAAGAAAAGAGCAACATTTACAATGGAATTTAATTCATTCATTTATGTAAGTTATATGAATATTGCATGGGACTAGATGACCAGTTCTACGATCAAACCTCTGGACGCTGCTTCCTGGATTGCAAGGAGACGATTATTTTTTGAAGCTGACGTTCCCAGATCATTTGGTAGGGGGCGCCACTATACTTTATTAAAGTAGTTTCCTCACTTGCCATTCTAAGACCACCCTGATGTAGTAATGCTAGTGCTCCTGTCCACTCCCTGCGTGAAATGGTGGCAGAGAAAGAGAGAGAGAGAAAGAGAAAGAGAAAGAGAGAGAGAGAGAGAGATGCTGGGTTTAGCAACTGGTGGCCTTTGAACCAAACTGGGCTCTCCAGACGCTGTCATTTGGGCCTCCATTTTGCTGAAGGAAGTTGCTGCCCTGGCAATGAGATTTGGCAGGAGGCCATTTTGAGGTGTGTGGGACCTCTGGCCTGCCTACCCCAGACTCAAAAGTGGCTTTTTGGCAATGACCAATTGCTCGAACTGATTTCCTATTCGAAATAGAACTGGACAGGCTTTGGGATTTCTCGGTTCTATTTATTTTTGGAATACGAGAGATGTCTTAAAAGCAAGGATCGTGGACTATCGTCCACAAGCGAAAGCCTCCAAACTTGATGCGACATAAGTATGGTCCCCCCACTGCCAAAAAAACAACAACCCCGCCACAATTTGTTACATATGTTGATGTAAATTTAACTCATGGCAATATTTATTTTGCCATAGTGTAGCGTCACAAAATAACCTTTCAGGGCTCGCCATGTTTTCCCGGCCACTCAAGATTCCCCAGCATTTGCTTTCGAAAAGATTTTGCTGCTCAGCCCCCTCACCCAGCCCCCCCACCTCAGCTGCCACACGATCCCTTCTGAAGCCCTTACAATGGCAGCTTCTACTTGAGACACAGCACCGAGTTCAAGGAAACCATGAATTGAATATAAACAAAACCCACTCTCTTTTGTTACCAAGAGTCGCCAAGACCAATCATGCAGCAATCTTTTTCCGCAACTCAGAAATCTTTCTTCTAGGTTTTCCGGGGGCTGGTTTTCCATTAGGATCCCCACCCCCCACGTTGCCACCACCACAACTCCAGTTTGCTGCATCTGGTCAGTGGTAAGGCATTGTGTCACTGTTTTCACACACCGCAGGCATTTGCTCCCGGGAAACGTGTGCCTGTCAGTGCTATGCCAGGCAACATATAATCCAACAAACAACTAGCTTTCTGACGAAATATATGAATTAGAGAGGGAAGGGGTGCTCCTTAGCTTTCCCCCGCAGCTCTTAAGTAGTCCTTGGGCCTTCGCCACGTTGCAAAATGGGAGATGCAATGTTTGTGCAAAGTTTATTAAAGAGGAAAGTGAGGCGTTTTAAATGAAGCTGCCTAAGACATCTTAAGCCAATGGCGTGCAGAATCACCGTTGGCCCTTGGTATATCTGGCCGCGCAACCCTGCTTTCTTTGCAAGCATGGATCGAGGTTCGGTGGTCAGACACATGGACGAAAATGGCAAACAAAGCATCAGGCATGTCAGCTGTGGTTTGGGAGCACCGGCTGGGAGAGCGAGGCTGAATTAACAGTGTGTTTGTTTGTGTGTGTGTGTGTGTGTGTCCAGTATACATATCATGAGAAACTAAGCACGCATTTTGAAGCCGACGAGTTTTGGATCTCAAATTAATTGCAATAATTAATCCACTCTGATATCTCAGTTAAAAGGGTTAGAGGATAAGTCCATTTTGCAGTAAAATCCGGTGCAAAGAGGCTTTTTTTCCCTTCCAGGCTGTGAGCCTGAGTTGTGGCACATGACATGGTTCCCCCCACCCCCCACAAACTAATAGAATCTGTATTTTTCCACTTAAAAAGACCCTGTGTGTTGGCCTTCGCTAGTGTTCTGCGTAACACTAAAACCACACTCGGTACGATGTCTAGAATCCTGAGTGTGTATCCTCTACAAATATTTTAATTACCATTTACAACAACCTGTAGATTTGGAACAAATATGTATATACATGTCTTCAGAGACGTAAGGAAATAATAACTCATTCCAGGTTCCCATTAGATAAATGCAACAGTTTTTTTTCCCATTTGGCTTTTCTGTTGCAAAAATGCTTCATTCTCGGCAATATTGTCATTTTTTATTTCTTTGATCTTGAAGATGCATCTTCAGACAACTTTAATTATTGTACAGGATTTCCCCAATTTTTGTTTTGCGTGGAATGCTGAATTTATGTTGCATGTAAATAAGGACTGCATGTAATAAATAATGCTTAGATTTCAGTGTACTGTACAGCAAGAACACATATAAGCAGTACAGATTCTGTAAAATCGTTATGACATGCAAAGTTCTAGGTGTGGTATCTAAATCTAATGCCCAATATATATTGAGTTACTTTTGGATTACTTGTGAGAATTTTTTTATGTTAGCATGATAGTCATCTTAGCAACTTGAGCAGGCAGTAATTCATCCTGTTCAAGTTGCTAAGATTGGTTTTCAAACCGATGAATACCCACACAACAGACACAGAATTACGGATGTATAGTGGATGTTGTGCATATTATTAACATTACCTATTTGGCTAATGAGAATTAATTCCGAGTCTTCCAGAGCATACAACAGGAAAAAGCCCCGGCAATTTTTATTTTTTATTTTTGCAATGAAGCTGACCAACTGAGAAACGAAGCCCTCGGACAAACAAAATATCGCAATCCAATGATACACATCACATGCTGTAGGTTTAATTCTTAAAATACATTGGCTTCAACTGCTTCTTAATGTCCAAACACATTAGAAAGGGGGCAGGAATTATTTCTCTAACTTAATTACAGCTATTTCTCTTAGATTTGTATATTTTACACTGTCTAAGAACATAATAAAAATATTTCATTTAACAAGGAATTTCTGGGTGCATTTTCTTGGAAAGTTAATTAAAAGTTAGATGCCTTACATCACGTTTCAGTTATTTAATATACATGTAGCTAAATGGATTTGAAAGTTAAATATTAGAAACCCAGTGTTGTAAAATTTGGGCTTCATGTATGCAGACCAGAATTTAGATTTCAAAGGTCAATTGAAGATTTTTCTTTTTCCATTTTATACAATACTTTGAATTATTTAATATGATAATGTTACTTTTCGGTGTTGGGAATTATTCTTAAAATTCTGGATTTGGTGATAGAAACTCATAGTGTGAATAATATTTTGCATATTTTCATATTAATTCTTCATATAAAGTGATTGAAAATATATTTCCAGTAGTCATTTAAACTTTGCTAGGCTTTAACATTTTGTATCTATGCTAATTCTTTTACATATAACATATCAATTGAAAATTAATCAAAGAGTATTCAATATAAAGTTCTCAATTTTATACCTATGTTCATTTATCCACAGCAATCCCTGCTTTTAATTACTGCAATTTGATTATGCTTTTTCTGTTTTCACTGTATGCAAAAACTTTACTTGGATTTACATATAACTATAATATCTGGAGTGACATATGTAATCTTACAAATTTAGTTTTCCATACAGATCAATTCCTAGAAGTTAACACTATTGGGATTTTCATTTTTTTGCTTTGCATATAATACTGTTTACCTTGAATAGATTTTACATGAAATGTTTTTGCATATTGAACATAAAATCCTTTATTTAAAATAAAATATTTCTAAATGTACCCACTAATTTTGTTTTCCAATGAGTAATATTCACCTTGTGTTGATTGTATGAATGTCATTTGATATTGTTCTGCTTGCAAATGAAATAATTAAATATTTTATTGTGTGTGTGTAGACACACACACACACACACACACACACACACAAAATAGTCTATATATTGTACTATAATAAAATGCACAGATTCTTCAGTTTTGCCACATGATTATTTACATTTAAATTCTAAGTAGCATGCAGGAACTTGTATAATCTAAGTAAATGTAATTTCAGCTGTGGGTCAAGAATTACATAAAGCATTTAATATTAGCTGCATTTTCAGTGATTTCAAAGTAATACTATGGATCATAAATATGCATTTTAAAAGACTGTTTTGCATATTTAAATAAAATCTTATTTAGAGTGTATGACTATCTTGCTATTCAAAATAGTTCATAAAAACATAACTTTCTCTTTTTAAAATTGTCGCACTACTACTTCTTAATATGCACTTCATGGAAACCTCTTAATTATTTTAGCATATATGACTTTTAACTTCAAAAATGTCAGATTTAAATTAATTAACAGGTTACTTATGTAAGGCTTTTTGTACATGGTACTTCCACTATAGAATATTATTCCATAAATGCTTTTAACTCCAACATCTACTTCACAGTTTTTAAAACCAAATTTTACATTTAATCCTTAACATCTGTTCTATATATTGCTTTTATTGTTTTTACTTTACCTTCTTTTATAAGAACTCCTTATATGTATCTTTTGCGCTTGCTAGTCAGGATACAATAATTTTAAATCCTGAGTATAACATTGAACAAGAACACCTAATCCCTTTCAGCGATGTTCCTGTCCAGATTATATTCCCTTTGATTCCCCTGAATACTAATTACATATTTCAAATCTCCAAAGTGGGCAGCATGTTTCCCCTGAATGACAAAATGTTTAAATTCTGAATTAGGATTATCTATACAAGTCCTTTAGTTTCTATAAAATGTTACGTTCTTTATCACCAGGTCTTTTTCATGGCCCCTTTGTGAAAGACTACACAGAATTATTTCCTCTCCCATTTCTATCTAGAAGGCAGATCTATGCAGACGGGAGCAGCGTAGAGAGAAAACTTTTGCATAGTTGCATAGAGCATTAAAACTCTTCCTAATTTTGTATTTAGTGATAGTGTGAAGGTGCAAAATAAGGAGAGGGCGGAAGGAAGGTGTTTACAGACTACACACACACACTGCATACAATACACCCCAGGATCCTAAGCATGCCCAAATAGAATCTCGCCTGATGCCTATCCTACCCTCCGAAGTCCTGCCGTTTTTCCATTCCTGTTTTCCTTCCCATTTTAAGCCCGGGTGGGGGGGGGGACCCTCATCCTGCTCCAGGACTCAAGAGAGCTTTCCCCTCCCACCCAACCCCTAAGACTTTTTCACCCTAACCCTGTCCTAAATATTATAATTCCGCCCCCCCATCTTAAAGTTCATAAGCACCTTTCTCATGCCCCGACTTTGATGCCCTCCTTCCCTACACCTCATTTTCCAGATCGTAAATAACCCTCACCTTTCTGTATTGCCCCTTCCTTCATTTGTCCCCCGCCCCCCCGCCCCCGTCCCTGCCCCAGCTGGGAACACTGGGCATTTTTCTTCCTTCCTCCCACTTCCAAAGACCCGCTTCCACCCCCCACTCAGTCCCTCAGTTTAACAAATTTGGAAACAGCTACCCCCCCTCTAAAATTCGGAATCTCCTCTTATTTCTTCCCTCCCATCTGCTCCCCCCTCCAATCAGGGCTCCCTTTCACGCGCGCCCCATCTCCATCCCCATCTGCTGTTGCTGCCCTGAGCATCTTTCATCCTGGTGCTGATGCTGCTGCATCTTTCTCGTTGCCCGGGCAACCGTAGCCGGGGAATGGGGAGGGGAGGGGGGAAATGATGGAGAGAATCCGGCGCGCGCCCTGGCTCGCGCTCTGACTGCTGCCGCCGCCGCCGCCGCCGCTTCTGCTATTGCTGCTGCTTCCCCCTCAGCCCCTGTGTATCTGGGCTGCACCCATGCGCGCATGGAGGAGTCAGCTTGCGCCCACCGATGGAAGCAGAGGTAGGTGCAGTCTCTATGCAATCCCCCCCACCCCGCCTCCTCCTCCCTGTCTCCTTCCCTCTCTCTCCCATTTAAAAATCTTTAAAACTTTGCATATTAATATCTGCGCTTTGCATAAATCTCACCCGCTCTTTATTGATTGCAAAATGCTTAATGCAGCAGCTGGTCTATTGCACACACACGCACACACACACAAGGCAGTCTATTCCTTTCTCTCTCTTCGTCTCTCAACACAGCAGCTGCAATTGTTCCTTCCAAGAGCTTTCTTTTTTTCCTCTCCCTGGCATATTATTTTTGCTGGTGTCTGTGGCTCAGCCTTTAAGGAAACGGACAAGAAAAAAATGCAAAGAGGGGAAAATAATAACGGAGAGATGCATATATAAAAATGCATTTTATTTTTATTTTTTTTGCAAAAACAAATAAAATGCAAAAATGATATAGGCGTGTTTTTAAAGGGGCATTTTTATTCATTGCAAAGGGGAGGCGTTTTTTGCAATGGCAAAAAATGATATTTGCTGGCCGTTCTTTCCTTTTGCAAATGGCTTTGTGCACTGAGCGAATGTTTAAAAAATATATCTATATATATATTTTTTGCATGGATGAAAATAAAATCAGAAGACAGAGAAAACGCTGTAGAGGATTTTCTGTAAATGTCTCTTTGCTTTTCGGTGGCGGTGGCTCGGCTTTTGATGCTCTGGCGATGGAAGAAAGAAGGGAGGGGAAAAAAGGAGGAATAGACAGAAGGAACCTGAGGAGATGGGGGGGTTGTGGCTCCGGCGTTTACGGTTTTGCAAAGCGGGCATATATTGTTAGGAAATGTGTTGCAATATTTGGATTCCTAAACCCCCCCCGCCCGCCCCCGAAGGGGGGGTTGTGCTGTGCGTTAGCGGCGATAGCTTTCATACACTAAGGGGGGGTGTCTGTGTTTATTGGGGTATAAGTGAGTATATAGACCCCTCTCTATTATAAACTCAAGTTGCATAATGCGGGGGGGGGGGCGAACCGAAGATGGAATGGTTTGGATTGTCCAAAGAACCGGTGGTGAGGGGGGGGGGAGAGAAAGTGAAGGTTGTTGGGGGGGGGGGAAGAGAAGGTGCAATGGCCGAAGCGAGGAGGGGGAGGCAGATACATACAACGAGAACTGGACTCTTCTTTTGTCCATGGACGGGGTGGGGGTGGAGAAGAGGGAGGAAAGGAAGAATGTTATTAATAATTATTAGCAGCCCATGGCAGCTATTGTGTGGAGGGGGAGATATTGCCAGGATCTGGAGGAGGTGGGAGCGTGGGGTGGGGGGGCGCAGGGGAGACCTGGGGTAGTGGCTGGATGGGTGAAGAGGTCAGATTCTGACTGGGCTGCGTTTTTTTCGGGTCGGGGGAGTGTATGAGAAGGGGGACCTATATGAGGGGAAGGTGAGAGGAGGTGGATATGGGGGGGGGCAGGGTGTGTGGCTGAGGCAGGGGAGGAGAGTTGGATAAGAAAGAAAGGAGACCGCTGGATAGAAGAGAGGGGAACTGTTGGTGAAGGAAGGGGGTTCAGTGGTCTGGATTCAGTGGGGCAGAGAGAGAGAGACGGAAAGATAGAGCCAAAAGAATGGAGATGGACCAAAATTTCGAAAGTGAGTGTGTGGGTTGTGAGGGAGGGAGATAGAGAGCAGGGAACACATCTCCCAAGGATAGGGTTAAGAATAATGGATCTAGGGGTGTGGCTGTTCCCTTCAGCCACCCTGAACCCCTAAATCCAGATCCACCTACTCCCCAAATTCATGTTTGGTGCGATAGCTGTCTCCCAGGCCAAGCTGGAACATCACCTCAGTTTTCCAAAACGGGTGCTATTTCTGTTTCTTGAGTTTTTGCATTAGAGAGTGAGCGAATTGAGGGATGCCTTCTGGTCTGCTGTCCCAGAGCCTGGCATTTCCTTGGCAAGTCTCTCTCTCTTCATTGGCATTCCCTAACTTGTCCATAGTTACTTGGAGTTCAGAAATGACTAAGTGGACTTTGCTTATGGGGTGAGGTGGGGTGATATGGGCTGGGCACTTACAGGACATTGCAATCGGGAAATTGGGAGCAGTGGTTATATGCTGTAAAGACCCCCTTAGTCCTGACAGGTGGGCACTGGTGTAAGTGAAGCAGGCAACATACTAGGCTGCTTGCCACTGACCTCCCCCCCCCCCCCCGTTCTTCGTCAGGGTGTTCATTTAAGACACAAAATTTACCTCTTGTCTGCTTAAACCACCAACAGCACTGTTGCATTTTTCTTTAAGCAGTTGCAAGTCTACCTGTGAGCAGCGTTGGTAGGTAATTCGGCAGAAGCAAGCGAGAGGGAGAAGTGGAAATTACTCTAGAGTAGGTTCTGCAAAAACCTAATAAATGCAGAAGCCGCAAAGAGTTTTGTAACAGTCCTTTCCCCTGCCAGTTGCATTGTTGGGTGACCCAACAGCTTTTATTTCTTCTTAAATATCCCCATTCAGGCCTCTGCAATTTGAGATGTGTGTGTGTCTTATGTCCCTGCAAGTGTACAAATTGCCCCCGTGGGTGTGCATAATCCATCTATTTGTCATCTATGGGAGTTTACATTTTCCTATATAGATTGCATCCCTTTCTGTTCCTTGTGTGTCTGAATTGGCATGTCAGTTGTTGGGCTGGTAAGTTTCCTTGAGCGCATAAAAAAGACCGCACAGTTTTGGATCAGATTATTTATGGGGAAACACCTGTATTTTCCTAGATTAATCCTCACAAAACAGACTGGAACTGCCACCACACATATAAAGATTAAGTCAAACGCTGGAAAGAACGCTAACCTTCTATCATTCTTTCATTACCCTAAACTTGTATACTCAAGTTCAAACGCTTGTGCTCCATATTAATTAATCTGGAGAAGGCAACACCTTCTTGTTCGCTAATGTGGATTAGAACCTTTTGCTTCATCCATAAACATGGTTTGAAAGGGTGAACACCCCCCTCCCAGCCTTTTATCACTCGGGTTGTGAGTACAGTGTGATTAAAGCTCACTAAGGGGTAATTAATCCGCATTAAGTGATATAGGGTGTGTGCCCTGTGTGTGTACGAAAGGGTTGTTAAAGTGTGTCAAGGGGTGGCAGCGATACATTGTCGTGCCCCCTTGTTTCGTGCGCGGCCTTGTGGTGCGCACGTCTGTTGATATAATGGAGCAGGTCCTTCTTGGAACAAGTCCTGTCATCACCAGACACTTCCGAAATCTCTTTGCTATTACTGCCTTTTCCTTGGATTCTGCGAAGAGTTATTCCCTTTTGGGTGTGGGGTGCAAATCATGGGGGAGTGCTCCTTTTGCCTAAACTGCAGATAATGCCTCGTCCTTCCCTTCAGGTCTGATCCTGTCAAAAGGTTGGGCTCGCCCCTTGACATTTTGCTGTGGGAGGGAGAACAGCAAATGTCCCTCACCCTCCCTTCTCAAGCCAAGGTGCATAGTTAATTGGCTCCTAACTGGAATATTTCACAAGAGCCCCCACTTCCTTCCTATAAAACAGAATAAAAAATAAAATCAAATGATTCACAATTTGCTGCCCTTTCCTGGCATCCGAAACCTGCCTCAGGTGGCTGCTTCACTCTACCTCATGATAGGGCCGGCCATGGTCCCCCACATCTGTTTACAAGGCCTCGCTTTCATAGACCTATCACTGAAACACTGTATTTCAAAATTACATCCCAATAATCTGGGGTTGTCTTTTTTAATCTGGAAGAGTTGCAGCTCCTTGCAGGTGGTAACCCCGACTGGGTTTGAGGAGGGAGCTATGAGCTAGAATTTGCGTTTCTGTGTCCGATTTCTCTCATGAGGAGTCATAGTGACTGAGGGGAATGGAGCTGGGCCTAGTGGTGAAGGCAGGATGGTTAAAGCTTGAAGCCATGTACACAAGATCACTCCTTTACTCTCCATGATCGTCGATCCGCAATGATTGCGGAATCTCCCCTGAAGTTTTTGCTATCGCTAATCTGGATTAGAACCCACGAGTATAAACTGAAAGGGGACGCCATCCCCATGTGTGCAATACGATGTGCTGATGAGTATCGGCAGGCAGTAACGCCAAATCTTATATTTGGGGAACGTCCCCTATAGAAGTGTGGTGTAGAATCGGTGTCCTTTATTTTTTATGGCACCCACATCTGCTGTGTGTTGTCTGTGTGTCTGACTCCTGTGATTTAATTGTATCGCTTTGTGTATTTAGTACAGCCCTGTCTTTCTCCTGCCCACCCCCAGTGTTCGCTAGCTAGACGCTACGCATAGGGTCGGAGGAGCCCGGTATGAGAAGCGCCGCACTGTTCCGTTGTTGTGTGTTGCTCTGTGGGTCGGTGCGGTTGCTTGTGTGTGTCTGCCTTTCTTTTTCTGTTGGGTGTGCATCTGCTGTTGTCAAGTGAGACCTCATTTCTCTGCAGTGACCTTTTTTTTATTGCTGCCTGGCATGTGTATGTGCATTTGTATGTGCGGGTGCCTCGGTAACCCTTTCAGCACTGCAGTGCCTCTGCCCCTTGTCTTCCTCTACAGCTCACCCTACTGGTTAGGTCCAGTGCAGAAGCCCTTCGAGGGCCTGGCCTGCGATTTCCTCAAGCGACCTGCTTATCAATCCCTTGGCAACAGGGTGTCCTTCGCTGCCCCATTTCCCTACATTTCCAGCCCCAATACACGCCGCTCTCTGAGCTTCTCGGTGCCTGCCCTTGTCTGTCTGGAACTGTGTGGCAGCCTGACAAGATGTTGACACCCTTATAATGTCCTCGTTCTCCCCTGCCCTGAGCAGTAGGACTTTTAAGTATATATGTATATATTTTGTCACATCCCTCCATCCATCCTTATATATGATCCGTATATTCTTTGCAACCTCTGCACGATTTTGCCAGTTCCATGTTTTGTGCGCCATACATTTTATTCTTGTTCTTTTGCTGTTTTTTTTCTCACCTTCCATTTATTTCCCTTTTAATTTTCTCTACTTTCCCCTCTAATTGTCATTGCATTATTTCCCTCCCCTCTTTCCACTCCCCTTTCTATCATCCATTTCTCTCCTTTTATGTTTCCTTTGGCTATACCTCCTTCCCAACCTCTCTGACAAAACCCCTCCAAATTCCACTCCTATTATACCATCGGACTTGGTCCCCTTTGTCCAAACTACATTTCGCCCTTAGGCCGGGCTGGAAGTCGTATTTCTGCTGGGAACGGAAGGTGCCTCCCTGGCTTTCCTAAAATCCAGAATGTGAGATGCAGTGGCACAGAGAGAGCCTTTAAAAATAAATAAATAGTTTTCTTTTATTTAATCCCAACCCAGACTCTTTAATTTAAGTTTAGTGGGGTGCTTACTCCCAATTGTGAGAGATAGCACGTTAGTGGAAAAAGCGATCCCTAGTTCTCCACTGCTACATAAGAGCAGCCATTTCCTGGTCAAGAAACTGACCGCCAGCTCCATCTCACCCGACAAAGAGTCCAGGTCATTTATTCCATGAATGTCACCTGGGGAGGAGGGGAAGGGAGAGAGAGAGAAAGCAGTCATACCCTTCAGCCATCAAACACTCCATCCCCCCACCCTCGCACCACTTTGGTGTCAGTTTCAGTGGGAATTAGATGCTTCCCCCCCCCAAACACACCTTTACCATATTTTTCTCTGGGGTGGTGGTGGCCAGAAGGCCAGGGATGTGGTTGGTGTGAGGACGTATCGGGGAGGCAGAAAGGGAAAATGTATCTGGAATCAGGGGTCTGTTTGCTTTATCACAAGCAAAGCAGCCTCACATTCTAGCCCTGGAAGAATAGAGGGATCCGGGAAAGGAAGAAATCATAGAAAGAGGTGCATAAAAGGATTCGTTCTTTCGTTCACCTTGGCTCTCCCGAACAGCTGGAATTTTTAAAAGAAAGAGTAAAAATTACAGAGAGATAGAAATATAAGAGGGGAGCGATAGGAATACAGCCGCACATCTTAAAACGAAGAGCAGGCCCCAATAACAATTAGTAAAACCCATCGTCGTTCACGTTCCTGGTGTACAATTTATCTGTTGTTCAGTCTGTGTAAGTGTGTGACCAAGAGATTCATTTACAAATCGATGCATGTTAAATGGGAGGCAGTCAATTTAATTACCACACTTTCTAAAACTTGATTTCCTTATTAGATAATTTATTTTTAAATCTGCATCTTCCAGATGTAACTATAACGATCTTTTTGCAAATCAATAAGGGTAGTTATAAATGACCGTTGTTGAAAAGTTTTTAAAATGTAGCTAGAAAGAGATGGATTTGCCTGTAAATATATAGATCTAGTTAACCCACAAACAGCAGATTGATTTGTAAATAGAAGTATCAAGATACATCCAGCCTATGTGTACAATTTTAAACATAACCTTTTGGAATTGTAGGTATAGCAGTTATTCATAAAAATATATATATAAAACAATTGAAGATTTGTATGTAAAGTCTCTCAGTTTGCCTTTCCCTATCAGTACAGTATTATGCAAATATATACACCTGTCCTAAATAACAGGTGCCTTGCTCGAGATCAACACATCTGTAAAAAACAAGATCAGTGCTCCAATAATGAAAACAAAACGAGTTAACTCTACATATAATTCCACATTTGAAAGTGTCTTTTGTTTTGAGCGTCTGTAATGGATCTATCAATAACAGGATCAGTCAGTAAATACATTCATCCGTATCAATAATATCCGGTATCTATCTCCAGAATACAGTTCAATAAATATAAAGGGATCGATTTACAAACCTATAAATAATATACATCACTACATTGCGTCCTTCATTTTCCATTACACCAAGAGCACTTCAAAGCACTTATGCAGTGTAAAAGGACTATTGTGAAACAGCCGATCGGGCCCGCTGCCTGCAGTTTTTAAAAAGAGCCTTAACAGGAATGAAGTGGTAGGCCATAAATAATAACTCTGTTTCTAAATATGTTTGCATAGATTTGCATTAACATTTTCAGATGCAAACAAATTGCATAATTAAGTAGTATTTGCCGTCCTCTGCCAAATTGTTGTGTAATATTAATAACTGTGTCTCTCTTTCCTTTTACTTTCTCTTATTTTGGCTTTCTTGTCTGTGTCTGTCTATCTGCTTATCTATTGTCATCTGTCACAGCCAAATTAAGTACAACCCATAATCAGTTATCCCAGTTCCAAATCATACTTTCAGATATCATAGATACAGAATAATGGGCGGGGGGAGAGAGATCTATTCTATTCCTTTTTTTTTAAAAAAAAGGCGTAAATATATAGAAAAGCCGTATGTCATACAGGTTTTTTTTAAAAGAGAACCCTTTAGATGCCTTGAAGTGTAATGATTATTCCTCTCTACAGAGTTCCCTGCAATTAAAGATTTATATGTACCTCTTTTATTTTCTATCTTTTATTGGCATGATTCTGATTTATTTGGGAATCTGGGTACCTGTTAAATACCAGATGTCTAAGGAAATCGAGGGCAAACATCAGTATATAGAATGATATTCAGAAAATTACATTGTAGAATTATACACTGAAAAATGGCTTCATCAGTTAACAAAATTATTATTTTAATCTTCCCTTAAAAACCCCACAATTCTTCTAATCTGAACATCCTGTGATGGGATTAATATGTAAATTATTCCACAGGTATGAATCGTTAGTGTGAGAGGGAATGTTCTTCTGATGGTTTTGGAGGTGGGTCCAGTGTTATTGGTACGTGGCTGAGAAAAGGGGGTACAGGATTGGTGCGAATGGAAAACAGGATGGGAGGTGGAGAGATGAATGAGTGCAAAAACTCAGCAGCCTGGTTTAGAGGAAGGGCGACCGTGGTGAAATGTAGATGTGTGGAGGTCTTGTTAGACTTTTGACATGTTTTAAGTAAATTCAGAGGGTCCATACCTTTTGGACATTACATTTGTCTTTGTCTGGATGTGTGAAGAGGCAGATATCACCCCCGCTGTCCCAATAATCCCCCCGGTCTACCCCTCAGCCTGCTACTTTAGAGAGAGAACAGAGTCATAAAGCTCCTCATGCTAGGCTGGCAACCAGTATGTTAAATTTCCCCACAGCTGTGAAGACAGCCACTGCCACCTCACCGTGCAGGAAGGAAACAGCCTCCATGTTCTGAACAATGATGAACATTAATGGAACCCAGCTCAGGAAGCAGACGGGATTGTTGTACGCTATGTTGAGAAAAATAATTGTGCCGCCACGGCATGAGTTCTATTCGACAGTAGCCCTACGCTGAAAACTACGGTGAATTCGGGTCTGTAAAACACTTTCCCTCTCGCCCTCTTTGTCGACAATTTAGGCTTTGGGAAGCATATTGGACCAGAAGTGAGGCAGTTTTTACAATCCCGAAGCCTAACAGCTATACAATTGACACCTTCAATGAAGGCAGATTCTTACCCCTTCCTAGACTGCAGTTTGCACATAACGTACGGGGGTTGTGCGAAGCCTCCTCTGTGGGCCCCGGCCACATCTGGGCAGAACGTTGTGCAAAACACTTTCGGGAGGTTTGTGATGACATTCCCCATTCATATTCTAACCACAGCCCTGGCTAAACATAAAAATGGGTCATGCATCTTGATCCAGTGACTTGGCTGTGTTCCTGACGACCTTGTTGACAAGTTGGAATAAAAGTACCTTAGAAGACCCATTTTAAACTTAGCCACATAAAGCAAGCTCGCTAAATCGGGGGCATTGCCAGTTTAGTTGCATTGTAGTTAATAGGACCAGCTCGCTTTAAATCTAAGTACTTCAAATTAATTGGTTTTGTGGATCAGTCTAAGAAACATGCTTTGCTTTATTCGGTGGCCTTTGAGTGTATATCTAGCTAGATCAGTAGTCTTTGTACAGAGTTGGGATTAAATGTTACCTTCCAGATTTGATCATGTAGATCATTGGGTGAGGAGCAGTGAATTATAGCCCAGTGTAAAATCTAATCTACATGCTGTCCCCCCCCCCAACTCCATATTTTAAATATGGGGTAAAGACCCTCGCTCCAGATTGACGCCAATACATCTGTAGGTTTTGAAACCGAAACAATTTCCTTCTGCCTCTGAAATAGTAAGGTAAATGCTGATAGGTATTTTATTCAGCATAGTGTAGAAAAAAAATGCCTAGGATGCAGTCTTGGGATATTGCAACACGTTTTTATTTGTTATGAAGTGAAATAATCCCACCTTTTAGCCTTGTTGAATTTTGTGTGCTGCAAAATATTTTATGTTTGTTTCCACCAACCCCACAAAATAATTGCAAATCATAAATTTCATGTTTGTGTACAATTTTTTTAAAAAGTAACAATGGCTATTTTGTTTCGGGATTTGCCGCTCCCCCACTTTCTGCCTCTAAATTTCTTTCTTCTTCTTATCTTTTCAAAAGAACAAACAGACAAAAATAAGCTAGAACTGATTGCAGTCTTACACCTGATATTTCTAACATTTAAAGCAGAAATAATTCCTTTTGAACGAAGGCTTGTCTTTTGAATGATTTGTGAGCAGAAGCAGTTTTGTGTTGCTTTTTGGTTTCCTCTGATTCTTACGGGGTGTGTCTGTGTGGTTGAAAACAGTATCCTTGCATGCTTATATAAACCATTGTATTCCGTGGTAATTAACCCAGCCATCAAAGTTTTGCTGTGTGCTTGCAGTCACGGCAGTGGATTGGAATTTTACTTTGCCCATAACTATACAATGTGAGAGGATAAAAAAAAAAACTTATTTCCCCACTTTTTAATCGCCCTTGACTGGGTTTTTTATTATTATTATTATTTTACTGGGATTTAGCGTTGAGTGGGTTTGAGTGTGCACTAATTTCAGAGATCTTCCTAATTAAAGTTCATAATAATAATAATGTTGAGCATTTGATGCTTTCCTAAAGTGCTTCAGGGTGTGCGGGTAACTTTCATTTGTTCTCTTCTCCTCAGACAAAACTGTAAACGGGTGTTGTCTGTGCTGGCAGGGTGTGTGTATGTGTACCATGGGCAAATACACACCATTATCTGCTGGTACACTTTAGTCTCATTTGGTGCTTGGAGTCAAGTCTCCGAAATTGTAATTCCACCCTTCCTGTGCCTCTTTAGGAGTGTGTATCAGGGATGGTAAGCCTGTGTTGGAGACTTTGAATGTGGAACCAGGGGTGGTAGTTATTCCAAGTTAGCTAATTTGCAGTGAAGGGGTGTGCTCTTTTGTACAGGCACAACAGGGCCACCACAATCTGGGGTTGCTCCCCTGTCTGCCCCTTATTTTAAGGGGCACTACTTATGTTAAATGATTGTTCCTTATTCTGGAACATTACTGCTTCTTTTAGTCTTAATGGGTGTCTTTTATTTCTGAAAACTACCACTCTGGAAGAGCAAAGGCAAAGCAGAGAAGAACGTGAACGAGGCAGCGTTCACAGAGAAAGTAAGAAAAAAAAACCACCTAAATGGATTTGCAGATTAAGATCCCAGCAATTGGAATGTGACTGGGGCAGGAAGGAAATTGGTTATTGGCAGAGGAATATAGACAATAGTAAGGAGTACAATAGGGAAAAGGGTTCACAGCGGCAACCTAGTGTTTACAAGAAGGCCAGAGCCTCTGGTAGATGGGGATATTTATGTCTATGGAAAAGTAACAGTGATTCTGTACATTGTAGACAAGGGTCTTCTCGTATTTTCACTATAGCCTTTCTGTTGTGGGTATATATTTTGATTTAGGGTGGTGGTCAGAAAGTAGATTGAGGTCTGTCGGTAGATCTCTGGGTCATTTGCAGTAGATTGGAAACAGTTTCGGACTTCTAATTGTTCAACACACACACACATTAGGCTGTTAGTATCCCTGATCTGTAATAACTCTGATGCAGTATGTATGGCTTGTGGGGTGCAGTAGTAGGCAATTGGCTGTCTTCCCGAGCCACCATTTTGCATCTGCCACCATCCCCCTTAGCCACCATTTTGCCCCACTGGGTTCCAGCTGGTGGGCCACATGGGGTGCTAGTAAAAAAAACCACAAACCAATAGACCCCAAAAGCCCACAGTCTTTCCACGCCTGCACTTCTTTTGAAATACCTTGCAGATCAGAAACATGAGGACTGTTCCTTTATTGCAAGTCAATGGCTATACTTAAGGTAGCCACTTTTTTTTTTTACCCTTAATAGAGGCTATTTTTTAATAGCTCCTATGCAGAAGTTCTATAGGGGCAGGCCCTCTCTGCTTTGTTAGGTCAGAAAAAAAAGCACGTCTCTTGAATTTCTGCCTGTTGTATAGCTGTTAGGTAAGGTAGCCAAGTCTGTAGTTGTGAGGGATTTGAAAATATACTAGAAGCCTGCAAAGAGCGAAAAGTAGGGAGGCTGTGGAATTAAACGGACCCTAATTAAGGTATCGCAACACAAGAGTAAACTTAGTGTACCTGGGTTGCTGCAGGCGCAGGAAGGCGTGTGGTAACCTCACCTGAAAAGTGTGCGATAAGGTGCCTGTTTTGGGGTAGAGGAGGAGGAAGAAGCAACACTTTCATAGTTTTCGTAAGTGCCTGTTGGGTCATGCTTGGCAGAAAATCTGGCAGTTCTTTTAAGTCCTATTTTTTTCACTTTCCATGCTCAGGGTGTCTACAGTCAGACAACCTTTTACACCGCCACAATCACTCATATATGAAAAAAGGCACACCCTCTAGGAAAATTGGGACGTCCTGATTGCCACAACCAGTGACCACCGCACTATTATTTCACATTGGGGAAAAGGCTCACACTACTGCAATAGAAACACTGTAGTGGTTTTTTTTTTTTTGGTATTTTGTCGCTCCTTGGTTGTACTGTATTCCAGTTTCAACTATATTGTATATTTGGTGCTTGCGTTGTGTTTTTTTATATATTATTGCACACTGCCTGGAGAGGTTTGCGTAACAAGCAGTATTTAAATAAATAAAGAGGAGAGTCCCTGTGCCTTACCCAGGCGATTAGTTAATGTATGTGTTGCCAGGGCTGCAGAGCAAAGGATGCAACACTACGTAATTTCACTCACTGTGTTCAAAGTGGAGTCCCACCCCTCGCCCAAGAGTGTATTGGGTTTTCGCTTCAGGTGCAAAGATGTATGTGGCTGGCCCTGAATGTATAATCGCCTTCTTGAAGGTCTATATAGAGGGAGTGGCTCCGATAGGCAGGTCTCAAATATGGTTTGTTGGCTGGTGAGTTATGTTTTAAGCATGTCAGCTAAGTCAGCTGAAGCCCGCCCACCTCTTTGCGAAGGGGCTGGCGAAACAAAACGTAGCATTTAAACACCTTGCCACATGCAGAGATTGATTAATGCATGTAATTGACACCTCTTGGCTATCGTATTTATAAAAAAACCACGCTGTACATTCACCTGCCGTGTTGCGTCCTAAGGGACTTGCCCAAGGTCACTCAAGAAGCTTGTAGCAGAGAAAAGGAACTAACCTAGACATTTGCCTCTCAGACTAGGGCTCATTGCTCCTGTATTATCTGTCTGTCACCGTCAGGGATAGGGAAGAAATTCAGTTCCCATTTTAATAGGAACCTATCTAATTCGCCCTTCCCAAAACAATACGGGAACAGCTACGTCCTCAAAATTGTATTTTCTGAATTTTGCAACGCAGTTCTCTAAAACAAAACAATGTGCGAAAAAACGTACATATTATGGAAAAGTGTGCGTGAAAATGAATTTATTGGTGAAAACAACTCACAAAAGTACATTATATCATGCAAAATTGATTACAAAAATTGTATATTGGGATGAATGCACACAAAAATGCTGATGAATTTTTGTGAAGGTTTTATTTTAAAAAAATGCAGATTGTTATGGAAATGGTGCGAACTTAAGAATGGAAAAATGAGAAACAGAGAAGCCTAATACCTGATACAGCAAAATTTTCATTTATGGTTTTCACCAAATGCTAAAGCTGTTATGGATGTACAAAATTAATTTAAAGTGTAAATGTAGGGTTGCCATATTTCAGACAGTGAGAATCAGGACAGAAAAGTTGTTGAGCTTTTCTTTGGCAAGATAAGAAAAAAAAGCAAAAACGTTTTTGAGCCATACATCCAGTATTTCTCTTTTTGTTGTTGTCCAAAATAAGATTTGTATGAGTTTTGGAATTTATTTACTTATTAGAAATTCATACTGTCCTTCACCCAGAGAGTGCAGGATGCACAACAACCCTAAGAGGTAGGTTAGTCTGAGCGACATTGATCAGCTCAGGGTCATCCACTGAGTTTTCTGGCTGAGTGAAGATCTAAACCCAGGACTTAACAGTGCTGTTTTACAAGGCTGCTGCATAGGATATAATCTCATAACATAGAACAATGGTCTAGAGTCCTTCAGGATCCCTTTGTACATCAACTCACCTGCAACGGAATCACTACAGAGGTGCCACAAAACCCCACAGGATTCTGGGTCATGTTCTACAGTGTGCTCACACAGGCCGGGACTTGTTGGACTTCACTGCTGTGTCACCTGAACTGAGGGAATGACCTAGAACTGGGGTCTCTAATATGGCGTCCATGGGCAGAGGTGGAGCTAGCTGCTCTGGCACCTGGAGCGGTGCACATGCTGTGCACCTGGGGGTGGGCCTAGCTGCCATAGGGGTGGGTCTGTGAGTGTCCCAGGGGGCGGGGCGGCGATGTCACCCCCCCTCAGGGATGACACCCGGGGCGGACCGCACCCATCACACCTCCCTTCCTACACCAGTGTCCATGGGCACCATAGCACCTTCAGAAAATCCATTTGGCACCCACCGAGGCCCACAGCCCCACCTTTTTAAATTGAGGATTTTTTTTTGCGCTTTGGTACTGGTTTCGCTTGTTTTCATTAGTTCCCCCCTCTGTGAAATAGGTCCTTTGTGGTGACCCCTGGCTAAGGCTTGCATCTGTTCTGTGCATTCAAAGTGGTATTATAACACTTTCAACAGTAATGGTTCCCCCCCCCCAAGAATCCTGGGAACTGTAGTTTCTTAAGGGTGTTGAGAGAGTTATTGGGAGACCCCTGTTCCCCTCACAGAGCTACAGTTCCCAGAGTTCCTTGAGAAGAAGGATTGATTGTTAAACCACTCTGAGAATTGCAGCTCTCCAAGGTAGTAGGGGGCTCTGCTAAAAAAACTCTTAGCACCCTTTGCAGTTCCCAGAATTCTTTGAGGAAAGCCATGACTGTTTAAAGTTGCATAATACTGCTTTAAATGTAGTAGCTTCACATAACAGGGGAAGCACTGGTAGAGTTGGCAAGCTGTTTTTGCAGGAACTATTGTCTGCCACTACCAATCTCTTCACCGACGAACCCATCGGAAGCTTCTGAGGAACTCGGTGCTGCCCGGAACACATTTTGAAAATAAAGTTGGCAGTGTAGCCAAGAGATCATTAAGTAGTATCTAAGGGTGTGTTCACATTTCTCTCCTCCAAAACCGGTTGCTTAGTTAGTGGCTGATCTCAACTGTGGTGGCTGCTCTGTATTCCCTGGAAATTGAGTAAGGGACTTTGAAAAACCCAGCCTTTGCATCAAATTCTGCCTAGGAGGAGAAAGGACTTTAATAAGACACACCAATAATGCACTTTAAATTATGCTTTTGTACACACAGCCAAGCTTGTTAAAACATGGATCTTTCCTTCACCTTCTCAGCGGATGCTTATGCACTGTGTGACAATTGTGAACTATGCTGGATATTGTGAAGATCGAATCAGAGGGGGTTGATGGCCAGTCTGGAATAATTATTTCAGAATTAAAGGAGCGCCACGAGCAATAAAACACGCTGTACGCTAAGAGGCAATGTAGAAATGATAAATAGTAATATTGATCTTTCGGTATGCCCCCTTTGATAGCGTTATCAGGTCTCCGCTATGAAAAGCAAAGAACCTCTGTCCACATAGGATGGGAATCTTATTCTCTCATGAACTGCCCTGGGATCTTCAGGTGAAGGGCAGTATACAAATTTAATACATAATAATAAAAAGGGAGTCCCTTTCTCCCTCTCTTTGGAAATGACATGGGGACATGCCACCAAGGGGACAAAACTATTGTTCCCTGCACCACCGAGGGCTGGTCAAAATCTAGCCCTGCCAGGGAAGGAAATAGCTGTTGAAGTTCTCCATCTTCAGGGATAACCTAGGAGAATTTTGGCCATGGACTTGCTACCTGCTGAGGTCTCAGTCTGCCCTCAGCCACCCCCCACTTGCCTTCCTTCCTACTTTATGATAAGGTTACCAGACGTCCCCGTTTCCCAGGGACAGTCCCCGGATTTACAAATCAGTCCCCATACAAAATCCATTGAAGTTGAAAAGTGTCCCCGGATTCATTGAAAAAAATCTGGTAACCTTACTTTATGAGTCCAGAGGATGCCTGCCAGCTTCTTCCACAGTAATCTCCGTGTTGCCATTGCAGAACTCAGCCTGCAAATGGATGGAGACACAATTAGAATGAGTTTCCTCCCACCCATGATGGCTGGCTCTGGGCTCCTAGCCTTCTGCCCTGCCCAATGGACACCGACCACCAGTGGTTCTAGGGTGAACATATATTCCACGACTGGGTCTCACCATTGCCCCATATCAACTGAGAGCACATCAGCGGGGCAGGCTAGCCACTTTCAGGGCACTTTTGCCCACAAATTCTGATCTTCTCATTGAGGAATCCCTGCTAAGCTTCCAGGGAAATCCAGGGTTTTTAAAATCATTGCATTATCACAGCTCTAGTGTGGACAGCAGCAAAGTTTGCTGGAGGATTAATTTGAGAACAGAAGATCACCGGCTGGTTGCCAGTCTTCCCTCCCCACCCCTCTTTTGCCTTTGGTTAGCAACTGGGGGCCCTGACTTGCCCCTTCCCCGTTTTATTTCGCTGCTGCTCTGGTGCTGGGGAAGGTTGAGGCCATATTGAGTCAGGAGCTGCCAAGGGCCCTGGGAGGTTTTTGATTTTTAGCAAGCAAATAAAGGGGAAGAAAACAGAAGCAGCAGATTGGGAAAGTAGTTGCCTAACACCATCAATGGTAAAAGTCCATTCCTTAAGTTTGTCGCAAGTAATTCCACTTTCACCAGGGGCGAAAGCACATTGTCACATACATTTTCCTGATATAATTGCTTGTTTCCCTGTCCGCAACAATTGATGTGTAGGGCTTTCATAACTTCAGCATGGCATGTCCTCTGCAGAATTAGGTTCCCCTGGACAAAAACACACAGTGGAGATGGATTCACAATCTATGCACATCACTCTCAGGGTGTACTTCCTCTGTTTGGCACACTAGTGGAGCCCCTGCCAGGCTGGAAAGCGAAGGGAACCCTCGCAAATGAAGGCAGAATGCAATGGACAGCTGGCCACTTGGCTGTCTTTTGTTATGGAAGTCCACCTGAGTGCCCGCAAACCAACTTGCAGGATGCCCAGCTCTAGTATGTATTCAGAGACTCTGCATGCCCCAAAGGTGTAAGGGTTGCCAGCTTTTTAACCGGCCCTGCTCCTGTGCTTTCAGCAGTTGAAGTTTTCTCCTGGCATGTTGATATAGCGAGGGGGAAAGCTTCACCTACCAGTGGCGCAGTTAGATAATGTTAGCCTCTAATAACCTCCCCTTTTTTATATGGTAATGTGCAAGAATATAAAGAAGAGACCTGCTAGATCAGGCCAAAGCTCTGTCTAAGTCAGGCATAGGCAAACTCGGCCCTCCAGATGTTTTGGGACTACAACTCCCATCATCCCTAGCTAACAGGACCAGTGGTCAGGGATGATGGGAGTTGTGGTCCCAAAACATCTGGAGGGCCGAATTAGCCTGTGTTTGGTCTAAGTCCAACATCCTGCTTCACACGGTGGCCAACAAGATGCCCATGGAAAATCTGCAAGTGGGACGTGAGCACAATAACCTCCGCACCGGATCCTTAGCAACTGGTATGCAAAGATACACTGCCTCTAATACTGGTGGTAATATAGCCATCATGAGTAGTAACTGCTTTCCTGTCCACGAATTTGTCCAACCCCCTTTAAAAAATGGTGCAGGTTGGCAGTCTATTGCTGCACCTTGTGGATTTCGTAGTTTTAACTATGGTGCTGTGTGAAGAAGAATGAAAATGACTTCCTTTTGTCTGGCCAGAAACTTCTACCCTTCATTCAAAAATGTCAGCTGCCTTGCTGTGTTTGGGGGAGCCTCCTGCTCATTCTGTGGCTGGAGGCCCTCAACTTCCACCCCAAAATCCTTTCCCAATGGAGCCACTGAACATGAGAGCAGCTCTTCCAGATAAGTCCCATGCAGTCCAGCATTCTGTTCCCCACCGGATGCCTCTGGGAAGCTCAGAAGCAAGACAGGAAGGCAACAGCACCCCGTAGCCTATTTGTCATTAGCATCTGGCAATTCAGAAGTATTCTGCCTCAAAACATCGAGCTTGCACTTAGCAATCGAAACTAATGGCCACTGATAGACCTGCGCTCCATGAATTTGTCTAATCCCCTTTTAAAAGCTGGCTGAATTAGTGGCGATCACCATATCTTGTGGTAGTCAATTCCGTAAGTTAATTATGCCCTGTGAGAAGAACTACTATCTTTTCTCTGTCATGAATCTGTCTTGCTTAATTTCTCTGCGTGTGTGTGTGTGGCTGCTGTTTTAACGGCACAGAAGAAAAGCCAATGGGAAAGTTGGCAACCTGACAAAGGCATGGAGTTCAAGATGAGGGGGAATCTCAAATTCTTCCCAGCCTTTTGGTTTTCGGCAGGGCAAAATTGCTGGGAAATCCGGGCCGTTGTAGGGTGTGCGTGAGAATCGAAAGGCACACTTGTGAAATGAACAAGTGCGCACCCTTTCACGTGTATTGCAGTAATGCCCAATATTATAGCTCCTGCATTTTATTTCCATGGGTATACTACATTGTGTTGAGCAGTGCTGCCAAATATTTAATAATGGGATGCTCTTGCGCCCTGGTGGTGTCTGAAATGAAGGACATCTTTTACATGCTGCGGGAAAAGGTGGGATGCTTATGCCCTCTGGGACTGTGATGCTATGGGTTAGTGAAGAAGGCAAAGCATGGCTCACTGATGAACTACTGGCCAGTTTTTGTTGGACTGCCTGAAACGCTAATCATTCTTGGCTATTGGTCAAGCTGCCTGGGGCCGATGGGAGTTGGAATCCAATATCTTCTGGAGGGCACCATGTTGGCTACTGCTAGTCTGTAGGAATAGGCAACCTTTCCACCTCTTGCCTGGAACAGAAATAAACCTAGTGGTTAAAATAATAGCAACTTGCTTCGTTCCCCAGCCAATCTGTGGCCCCTGAAAGCAGCACCCTGGGCAAAATCAACCAATCTCTTGATTTGAGCTCCCGGGAGAAAAAGATGGGATATAAATGCAGTAACTAAATAGCAATAATAAAGAAAGAAAACTGATGTGGAGTGGTGGCGGCGAGCCCACCCTTCGTATAAGAGAGTTCCCCTTAGGGGGAGGCTTTTCAAAGGGGGGGGGGAGCTTTTCAAAGATAGCAGAACCCATGCGAGTTTGTGGGACAGGAAAAGCATGGCATAAAATTAACTACCGGTATGTGCTTGCACTCAAATATTGTGTTTTCTTTGAAGCTGCTGGTAAGCTGGGCTAACCCCAAAACATCACATCCCAGAAGGAGTTATTTCCCAGGTTTTGTCTCAGTCAGTCGTCTTGAGCCTCTGAAAAACAGCATATAAAATTTTAAAATAAATAAAGATAAGGTCATGAAAAAGGTGGTTGGAATGGGTGCAGGAAGCTTGGTGTAAAGATCAACCCTGAGCCACATCGGGTGAGAATAAGACCGAAGTGTTTGCAGCGTGGGCTGATAAACCAGATGCTAACCGCAGATTTATTTTAGGGGTGTGTGTGTCTCCCCCAAACAATGGAGATGTACTGGGAGGAATAAAAGCTTGCAAGATCAGGTCCTCATCCGTGACAGTGAATCGGAGGCTAGGTAGGAGCTTGGGCTATCTCGGCGACAATAACCATCCTTCCTGATCAATAATACATAATGAACACCGCATCATTAAATAATTCATCGGCAGCAAATAATTTCTGTGCCCCGAGGAGGGGAAGAAAAGCCATCTCTTTAGTGCCCCGCTGGGCCAGCCTTGTGGTTTGCAGTGATTAATTAGTTTTATTTCATAATTAGCCCCCATCCTGCTGCCCCTGATAGAAGATTCCCATGCAGGAAAAAAAATAGCTTTGAAAGCCTCAGGGGTTTGGTAAGAAAGGAAATAGAGCAATGCTTGCAAGATTGGACCTGGTGCAAACGCGTTTCTTTCTTCCCATTTTACCTCCCATTCTTCTTCCTTCTCTCTTTTCTTTCCTGTTGTGTTCACTGTTGTACATCTTTCTTGCTCATTTGCGTACGTCCTTGCGTTTTTCTTTGGCCAGCTTTCTACTTTCCCCCCCTTTTAATCTTTTTCAAGTTTCTTCTTTGATCCAGACAGCTTTTGTTTGAAACGAGCCAACAAAATAACCAGCTACCCACTCACAACACCCCCTTCCTCCTTAAGAGAGAGAGAGAGAGACTCTTTCCCCAAGTCTCCCCCAAATGAGACAAACCAGTGGACCACATCTCTTCTGATGTAGAGGATCGCAACCCCTGTCACTGATGGAAGGCAAATACAGCCATGCAAAGTCCTCGTTTGCCACAAGAGAGTGAACAGTTCTGTGGCCAAATGCCTAGTTTCTGTGCCTAAATTATCTATCCCAGCGTGTTATTGGTTGCCAAAGGGGCAAAAATCTAGGCATCCCAAAAATTTAGCCATGTTGACCCGGAAGAAGAGTCCGTACTTGAGCAAATTGTGTGTGAACTTTAGAGTTATCTAGAACTCTTCATCATGCTAAATGATAAACAAAGCTGGGGGGTTGGTGGAAAAAAATTGTCAGCCCAGTTACTGCCCCCGTGCACCTTTTTCTTTGTTTGCTGTATACCAGTAGCTTGATTAAAAGTTCTGGAAAACCTGGGGGGGGGGGGACTTGCATTATGTTTTATGACATTTTGGTTGGCCTAATAAATACATAAAGACCCAAACACAGATTTTTGGAACCCCAAGGACTGTGAGAATGAAAAGGTACTACTGTATGTAAAAAACTTGAAGATAGAAAACCATTGGGGGGGGGTAGTATTCCAGGACTATTTCCGCTGAGCTGTATCCGGCTTGCCAAAATACCCCCAACTTTTGATCATACAAGAGTTCAGAAATGCCAGACATATACCTGTATCTTGCTTTGACTACTCCTCCTTTCTCCCCACTCTTCCCAGAGCATGGAAACCTCTTTCCTCAGCTCCCCCCTCCCCCAGACCAGCCCTTCCAGTCTCCTGATGCAGTTGGAATGTAACTGGATTCCACTAACCGGATTTCTGAAGCAGATTTTCACAGGTTCAGCAATTCCCGACTGGGGATGGTGGGCTGCGCCGTTCTTCGGTTGCCCTGTCCCTGTTTATTCAGGTCCAGCAGTTTGGCAGCAAGGGAAGAGAGAGAAGGGAGTAGGAAGAAAGTATATGGATGAACCTTCTTTCTTCCCTTAAGGATGCTTGGGGATGATGGGGTCCAAGGATGGGGCAGTTTCCTCTCCTCTCATCTTGCTTCCTGATGGCGTTAGCACAAGCTGTGTTCTCTCTTCCATAGCCAGACCTTCAGAGAGCGAACAGATGCGCTCCTAAGCAAGATACCTCTGAATATGTAAATGCAGATTTGTAGACATTGACAGAATCTGCATTGGGTCACAGTTCCTGCTGGAAAAACGCTCTCTCGGAAACGGCGAACCCCACGAGGGGTTTCCACATCCTTATCCAGTAAGCATCGTTTAAATCTCAAGCGCTCTTAAATGTAAATCATGCAACTCAGCCCTGAAGTGCATCAAGTTTTGCTCTGCTTTATTCTTCCCCTTGCTTGGTTCACTAAATCTGGAGACAGACAATTGTCTCTCGTGTGTTTTCCTAGATAGCTGGAGACACCTCGAAAGAGCCATTGCTGGTGGTAGTGTGAATTTTCACCTGTGCCAAACAGGTTTGACAGGTTTTCGTATTGTTTCAAAAACCTATCAAACCTGTTTGATCAGCGAGGCAAAAGACAGGAACTGATGCCTCTCCCAAATCATTTTCAGTTATCAAAAACAAGCAGCTATTTGCCAGATCCATCCCAAGAAAAATAAAAAAAGCCAGCAGGACAGAAACATTATTCTCTATTTGGGTGCGGTTAGAGTATAGCCCCTGCTCTCTTTGGCCAGTGGTTTTATACCTTCCCATTGTATGCTTTGCAACATGGATCAATTCCTCTGCTTTTGTATCAGTTCCAGGGTGTCTGCATGTCTCAGGAGAAGTACATCTTTCCTTTTACGTGCCGTGACGCTGTTTCCGTCTGGGCATCCTTGGTTGTTTGCCACTGCTTTGGTTCCAGTTTCCTCCTCTCTCTTCTTCGGCCCTGGCATATTTTGCTGCCGGTGGAAACACCAGAGCCCCATCACCAGTCACGTCCTCGAGCCATTATTCGTACGTTGCCCTTGTGACCTTCACCAGGATGGTTTCGAATTCATATTTATGGGGTCACAAGGTGGGGGTGAGGGGAGGAGGGGCGTGCAGGGCAACACAATGGGATCTAGGGTAAACATGACCCCTCTTCTACATTGCAAGCCATATGGGCATCCAAACCAGTCCATCTCTCCAAAGCAGAACATGCACTTCTTCAGCACAAGCCAACAGCACACTGTTAAACTTTTTAAAAAATAAAATGTCCTAATATCTTCAAACTGGAGTGTGCCTGTGTTGTCCTGCATCATGAATGATACACACAATGTACACAATTAATTAAAACGGGCACCGGGGTGTCTGCAGATGACAACATCCTAAAAGCCAGTACCCATCTCCGTTCTCCAGTTTGCTGTGCAACACCCACTCAACTCTCCCCATCCAGACCCCTGTAATCTGTAGACAGCAGTTGTGCACTGAACATAGAATTGTGCAGTTGTAAGGGACCATGGCGGTCATCTAGTCCAACCCCCTACAGTGCAGGAATATTTTGCCTAACATGGGGCTCGAACCCACGGCCCTGAGATTAAGAGTCTCATTCTCTACCAACTGAGCTAGGCACTTGAATGTGGTCAAGCTGCCTTTTGGGACCAGTATTTGGGCGCATCTGAAAGTGAGCCTTTGGGCGGTTTCCTTCCAAATCTACAATTCTGTGATTCTATTACTCTAAGTGGCAAAGGCACGTCAGGTTGATGCAGGTTTTAGGTTACGGGATGCTTGACTTACTGCATATTTGCACCAAATCATCATGTGGCGTTTACCCTTCCGAAGGAATACACCAAGGAGGCCAGCACAGCTGCACAGAATGGGATGCAGAGTACATGCTAATTGCCTCTCAGATTATCTTAAATGTTAGGATGGGATAAAGCAGGCTTACAAGTAGGCACTTGCAAGGTCACCTGTGGCGAGTTAAAGCTTTGTCTGCAAGTGACCAAGCAGTAAAGATTTTGTAAACTGGATGGCAGTGGGTACTTTTTTTGTCAACGGGCTACAAACAGCAAGCATAGATAGGTGTGAGAAGATGGACTGGCAAACAATTGGGTGGGAATTATTTAAAGATTTTATCCAAAGGCAGAATTGGTATATGTAAGATAAAATCCAGGTGGTGTGGTATCCAGTTGTGCATGGCAATATGTCTGACTATCTATCTATCATCTCTCTCTCTCTCTCTCTCTCTCTCTCTCTCTCTCTCTCTCTCTCTCTCTCTCATCTATCTATTTATCTATCTATCTTTGATAAAGGATAAAGATGCAAGTAGCTTAAAAACAGGCCATAATCTGAAACCTTCACCTACCACCCCACCCCAGTTGTATTTCTGGATCTCTTTCTCTTTACTTCCTCATCTGTTTCATTCATGCCCCCTTTGACATGCAAATTCACATGCAGTCAAGCTCCTCGTGCCCATTTTGTCTGCAAAAAGAGATTTTTCTGGCCTTGATACAGATATATAACCAGAATGGGCAACATCAGATTGTCCCCTCAGTGATTTACTGTGCGGCACAGTGATGCATACTTAAAGCTCTAGAATCCTAAGTTTCGTTCAAAAACAAACCAACAAGTTTCTAGACCTCAGGAGGGTAGAGATAAGATTTAGATTTAAAATTGGACAGACATGGTAAAGGATTGGAAATTAGGAAGCACACTTCGCGTATTATGATAGGCGTAAGGTGCTATTTTATGAGTTGAGCTAAGTTTTAGAGTAACAGGTCCAGAAGAAAAATGTGGGAAAAGCACACGATGGCTGTGATGAAGCAGTGCCAGAGTTGTGGAAGTTTTGTATGGAAGCATTATTAACAAGGTGTGCCATTGGAATAAGCACATTATAGCTGTGGCCCTCTCTCATTTGTGGGGGTCTTCATAACTAAGCAAGTATATGGCAACAGGGCGAAGAGTTGGGAAGGTGGTCTCTTTTTTCCACATGTTCGCTCCCCCTGCCACCTCCTTCCCTGCACAGGGGTCTTTTCCTGTACCTTCTACCCCACAGCCCATGTATTTCCCCTTGCCCCGTTCCTGTCGATAGGTTAATTGCCCAGGGTCAGGGTTATTGACAGCCTGATTAGTGCCCCTGTCAGCTCTGTACCAGGCTAATCTCGGCGGCCACAGCCCGGAAACACCAGCGCATTGATTTTTTGGGGGATTCCCAGCGACCCCCGCGCTGACACATTGATCCGGCTCCCGGGAGCGAACTCTCTGTCAGCGCTTTGCTGCAGGCCTGCCTTCCTGTCCCAGCCGCATGCACTCCGTGCCAAACTCAGACTGGGAAGCTAAAAAAAAAAAAAGGCGCCAGGTTTTGTCATCGCTATACTTGCTGGGATTAAAAATGCCCAATTTGTGATCCCTTGCTTGAACCGCTAGGCCACAGACGTCTCCCACAAGTGGCAACAATAGAGGGACCCAACTCCTCACTTCACAGTTTGAGGCAAAGTATTGAAATGCCCACCCCTCCTCCTTCTGTACTGTGTCTCAGAGTGCCTAACCTAGAATCAGAGAATCGTAGAGTTGGAAGGGATCCTGAGGGTCAACTAGTCCAACCCCTGGCAAGGCAGGAATCTTTTGCCCAATGTGGGGCTCAAACCCATGCCCCTGAGATCTCATGCTCTACTGACTGAGCTATCCCAGGACTAGGACACCCCAGAGCTTCCTTCACCTCTTCCCTAAGCAAAGGCCCAAGAGGTTTTGGTGCCTGAGGCCGAACTCTAAACGGTGTAAAAAATACAGCCAACAACTACAATGGAGGCTCCCTGTCCCTGCAAATTCATTTTACTTATTTATCAGATTTATACCCCTCCTTTCCTCCAAGGAGCTCACAGTGGGCATACACGGTACTCTTCCACCCCATTTTATCCAGACAGCATCCCTGTGAGGTAGGCTAGGCTGAGAGACTATGACTGGCCTCAGGTCACCCCCAGTGAGTTTCATGGCCAAGCAGGGATTTGAACCATGGTCTCCCAGGTCCCAGTCCAACACTCTTGGCTTTGGTGGGATTTCTGCTCTTTCATTCTCCCACCTACGCTGCATATGCCCCGCTTGCTACAGCTCACACCCTTTCCAACATCTGCTACGACCCTCCTTACCTCTTTCCTTCTTGGGGGATGCAAATGCAAAAGAGGATAGGGCTCTTGCACCTTGAACAGTGGTGCGGAAGGTGGGAAGCAACACCCTAAACCCTGCTGTTCCTAGGCCCGTGCATCGAGGGGGCCAAAAAAGTGCCATTGTGGCCGACCCTCCGGATCAGCTCTTGGCAAGGCCAGTTCATCTCCTCCACCTAACTACGGCGTCTACAGCTCCTTCTAGGGCTGCAGGAAAAGAGTCGAGCCATCATGATGCCGGACGTTCCCAGTCCACGCACCAGGAGGTAGGCGTAGAACCCCCAAACCCCAAATCTGCAACCCCAGAAAGGCACAGAGAGGAAGCTCATGCTAAGAACTCAGCGAGCAGGAATAAGAAACGCAACAAGCGGAGCTCCTTCCCAAAGGGAAACAGCGAGCAGAAGATGCCAGGATCCCCCCCCCCGCCTTTTCCGCACACGCTTCCTCTAGCTTTCAAGTGCTTTCGTGCCAGACTGGGGTTCCCCCCCCTTTCCCCTCCCCAACTGCCCCCTGCCATCACTTACACAAATATTGACGCTAATGGTGTGTAGCGGGATGTAGAACATCCCAGCCTTCTAATTGTTGTGACTGGGGATCGGCAGGCCGATTAAACGCCATTGATTTTCTCATACTAACCGCATTGATTTTTAAATTTCCTATTGATTCCTGCCCTAAATCTCTTTAAGCAAAGACTTCACTCCGCAGATGACATCGGCTGATTAGCAGGAACAACTGTGGGTACGCTGCGTAGCCGGGGGTGGGGGGTGCGAGGGGCAGGGGGGGAGTTTTATGTCAATTCTGGAGGGTATGGAGAACCAGGACACCTGGATTCCGGCACTGGGAATGGGGAGTGGGCTTCGGTGGGCCGTAGCAGGAATGCCACAAGCTACAAGCCAGGACTTTGGAAGAGGTGTGTGGGGTCCTAAGAGGACAGTTGTGGTCAGACACTTTGGGTGTGGCCTTGTGAGATGGGTTGGGTGTTTGCAAGTGAGTTCTCTTGCAAATGCAAGGCCGTTTTTTTGGTGGTCCCTGTTTTGACAACAGCGCTTATTCCTCTGCAAAGGAATTCTTCGCTATGAGCCCTGTTTAAAAAAATGCTCGGAGGAAAATGTTTCATCTGAATTGACCATCCGTGTGTATTTTCGAAGAAAGATCCATCGCGTTGCATTTCTGCTTATTCTTCTCAAGTACCGATTCCGAAAAATTAATGTGGATCTTTAGCTTCCCCCTGTTTCTCCACAAGGGAGGATAAACGCAACTTTGGAAGAGGCCCGTTTGTGGATTGCAGGATTTGTGTGCCTCTCCGCTGCAGTAGCTCACTATGAGTGCGCCTACCTTTCTATATTCTGTGTAATGAAGGGCATTGGGGATCTTAGGATCCAGCAAAGTTTTATAGGAGTATCCCGCTTTCTGACGTCTGCAGGTCTGTTATTTTAGGTACGGAGAGTCTGGGTTTTTCTATCCTGGTGCGCATATAGTTTGGCAAAGGCTACTGTTGGCACAGGTGCTAAATGATACTGGCACCAGAGGTTCGTGGTACTCGCAGATAAAAAAAAATGGGAAGACCCAGCTGTGGTTGGCATAGAGCTATCCGGGGCCTTTTCTCTGCCTTGCCGTTTTGCAATGCTATGATACTACACCCTTTGCATTTCCATAGGATGGAAGCAACTCCACTCTTGAGGCGTTTGGGGAGAGGTGCATACTATCTCTCGATATGTGGCCCCCTTGCCAGAAAGGTTGGCCACCTCTGTCTGAGGTATACCTACAAAGTTAAGTTGCTTTAGTAACAGGCCCTGTCATGGCCGACCCCACCATTAAGCACCATTGGTTCTACAGGAGAAGAGTGTGAGGCATCCAGGAATGAAACTGTCAGAGGAGGAGGCCACAAATGCATACCACCTTGGTACCAATTTAAACAGCCATATCTCCACCCCCACCCCCAAATCCTGGGAACTGTAGCTTGTCACGGCTGCCGAGGGTTGTTAGGAAACACCCTATCCCTTCACAGAGCTACAATATCCAGAGCGGTTTAACAATCAATCCCTCTTCAGGAGGAAATCTGGGAATTGTAGTTCTGTGAGGGGAACGGCTCTCAGCACGAACGACAGCTCCCAGAATTCTTTGGGGGAAGCCATTGCTGTTTACAGTAGTGTCTTAGTGGGGTGAAAGTGCGGCCTGAGTTTGATTGAGGCTCAACTCCATGTGAACAGTGCCGTGTGTTTAAACCTAGGCCCGATTTAGTCACACTTGAAATGAGGGAGCGGGGGCTGGTTTTCTGAGGCATGAGGTCTGAGGGGTGGTGTCAGGGATGTTTCAAAGCTGTTGAGTTTTTTTCTTTTTTAAGGTGCTAAACCTTCTCCCTCATGAATGCTTCTTCCCTTCTCACAGTCTCTTTCCTGAAGTCACTTCCCCCCACTTCTGGGCAACAACCATGGAAGTAAGCTCAGGAGAGAGAAAAGTGTCTGTGGCGAGATACCATGAGGAGATATGTGTCAGATGGGGGGCGGGTAAGGATTCAGCTCCCCTCGTCGTCCACATATCCCTTTGCTCTAGAAAATGGCTGCACCCCTGCTTTATATATGGTTGGGGCAGACCACTGTTTAAACCACATTTGTCATGGGTCATTTGAGCCTGGTGGAGAGTGGTCTGAGTTCAAAAAAAACCCAGCACCAAGGAAAAACCCCAAACTGTAAAACGGAACTAAGGTGAGGCAGACTAGGAAGGGACCACACAGTCTCATAAGACGCAGGCTCTGTGCTGCGGGGAAAAGAAGGTGGCACCTTTAATGTTTTGATTACCTTAAAAACAGATTATATATTTGTTCCCAGATGGTTAAAGGTTGCTGGAGAGAACCACTGTTTTCTCTGGTTATGGAGATTCGCTTTTCCTGTGCTATTAGCATATCCAATCAAACAGGTTGTGCAGGTTTTTTAGGACTTTCGAAAACCTTCTTTCGAAGTCTGTTTGACTGGAGATGACAGTGCGGCGAAATAAATGTGAGCGTGTGTGTCCAACTGAGGTAAAGATACTTTTTAATAACTCTTTTAAAAACATCTGCTTCCAGTGGGCCCTGCTGAGCATTCAATGAAATCTCATTTCTTTGTGTGCAAGCCCTTCGTGTCCCAGTTGTGCAGCGTTTGTGCATACATTGCTGTTCCTTTGATATGTGCCCGTGAGAATGGCGTTGTCATCCCAGGCCTTTTCTGACACTCTGTTCTCTCCTCAGGTTCTGGACTGGACTGGAGTGAATGTACTACAGCTGCCACTTCTGCCTGAAAGGTCAGTAGTTCTGCAAAGTTTGTTTCTGGGGCGTGTGAGCGGGGGGAGGCTGTTGACTCCCCACCCGTAAAGAAAAATCAAGAAAAAGACACTAAAAAGCACATTTGGAACTCTCTCATTGCATTAGTGACAGATGCAGCGGCAGAACTACCTTTATCGAAATATGGCTGCTTTTCTTGAGCAAAAGCAGCACTGGGGAGGGGGTGGTTTCGAGCAGAGAAGCAGCGGCGTGTGCCTTGTGTGCCGAATCCTTTCTCGGCTGCTACTTCTCCACTCCAAATCGCTCCGCTCCAGGCCAGGGCTGTGCACCTCCGGTGCCAAAAACGCGCATGCTCTCTGCAGGGGCTGAGGGTGTGTGTATGATTTGGAGCCACAGGCAGGGAAGGGATTAAGCACTCCCCTGCCACTTCTCTGCTCAAAAATTGCCATCCAAAAGTTGGCTTTTCCCTAGGTGAAACAGTTAGTTGTCAGACTCTTGTTACCCACGTATGCATGCAGTGTGAAGCTACGCTGTAAATGTCACTAATGCAGGGGAGAATACGGAAGGAAAAGCACGTATGGCCAACGTAGGCTTTTCTTCACGGTATGCACCAGTTTAAGCATAAGCTGGTTCCAGGGTCTTTCTTTCTCCCTTGGGAACTGTACTTCTTTGAGGGGAGCTAGGAAATTCCAAGGAAGAACTGCCAACCCCATCACCATACCACAATTCCCAGGAGTCTGTGAGAGTAGCCATAACAAAGGGACTTTTTCAAAACCAAAATTTGTAGTGTAGATACACCGGACATTTTATGTATGGAAATATCAATGGAGTGTGAATGAAGGAGGCCATCCTACTGAAATAAATACAGAGGCATGTGCTCCAACTTTCTGAGGCTAACCCTGACCCCAAAAGCCTAACTGGATGATCAGCGATTGGATTTCCTGACATAATTTTCCTCTTCTAAGAGCAGCCACTTGGGGGTCCTGATTCAGAGTAGGACTACAGGAGTTTGGCCCTTTAACCCTGTCCCCTTGCACTTCTACCCAGATTCAAATTGCATTCCTGCCCCTACCCCTACCCCAAAAGCGGCTATTAGCCATGTAGGAGGTATAATATAGGTACTTTCCTGTTTCCCCCCACCTGCAGCTAATAGCAGTAGATGTGTGCCTGAGGTTTTCATTGGTGAAATCAGCACCCGGCATGCAGAGGGTTAATTCCCTTTCCGCTGTGCTGCAGCCCCAACTGACTTTTCCCACAGCTGCTACTTGCCTGGAAAAGAAAAAGATGCTGAGAGATGCATTAATGCCACTCCAATATCACGTCTAGTTGAGGTCTAAACTACTAGCAAGAGAAGCAGACAGAGGTGTTTTGCTTTTAGGATAGTGATAGTTTCAGCACCCAGATTTCTAAATTATCTGAGGGAAATTAATGCTTTGATTTTAGGGCACACAGCTAGGAAACCAAAATAACCAAAATATATATGGGTGGGCAAGCCTTGACTAAGTGCCTTGTGGGTAGAGACTCTGTCCTTGCTGCTCACCGTCTGTTTGTGTGACCCTTAGAGGAATCCCACTGTCTCTTTTTTGATTCCATCTCACTTTCTGGGCAAGCTGATGGGCAGGGATGGTTCATGGGCATCACTGTGAGTTCTGGCTGAAGATGGGGACATGCTTAGTGACATCTGGTAGTCTTGCCTGCATTCTTAATCTGTGTCCTGTGTCAGGAGCAGAGCATATTGTAGGTGGCAGGACCGTTATGTTATTTTAAGCACATACAATGAAGGCTGGAGAAGTCTTGGCTATTTGATTGGCCAGGCATGTGAAATTTTGATGCTGTCGATATCTATCCGTGGGTGCCTTGGCTGGCACTGGAGAAGTTGCTATGTCTCTAAAATGGGAATTATAATACTTAACCTTGCAGGGTTATGAACTTGGGAAGATGAAAGAGCTAAAGGGGTAGGGTCCAAATATATGCATGCAGGCAGTGTTTCACTTGCTGTTTTTGCTGACAATGGGATAAGCCTCTTTTTAAAAAGTGAACAGTGGCTTGATATTTCACTGGTGAGAGCTGCTGCAGTGCTGGCATTTCCCCCCTTCCTGAACATACCTGCCCCTTCTTTGCTTGCTGGCCAGAAACTGTAAGGAACATAAGTGCCAAATACATCATCATACAAAAAAAGATACTGCTATGTTTGATTCTGTGACATGGAATTTTATTCATACGTTTTCACTATTGCCTGCTGCTAGTAGTTCAATTTAGAGGAGCAGGGATCAAGAACAGATCTTTGTACAATCAGGCCAAATGTCTACATTTTCTACAAAGTGGCAAGGAAAATGGATTTGGCCTCCGTTTTCTTCTAATCCAGGGCTAGAGGGACTAGGTGAAACATACCTGTGAATGTGATTCTGGTGTGCATGTTGTCTTTTCTTCTTAACAAGGCCCTCTGAATCCACAATACTTTGAAATAAGTGACAGTCTCCCATTACTTATTTTTCAGGGTGGGTTGAAACTGGCTTTATTGTTTTGTTGAACTTTTTTTTAATGTGTGAAGCATCAAACAGTACAATTTCTGATCATGTTAAAAGGCACAGGTTACTGCAGTGGAATTTCGGTGGAAAAATTCAGGATGACATCTTTCCCCAAAAGTCATAAAGGATCACTCTAAAAAAAACAAGCTGATCTCATTGCCCATGTGTGGGATAAAGCAAAGTTGAACATGGAGGCCCGGCCCCCTATTGATGAAGGCTTACCCCAAATATTTTCTCTTCCATATCTTACGTGAGAAAACTCGTCTGTATATTTACTATTTTCCCACTATAGCAATCTTTTTGCAAAAACTCACATCCACTTTCCTACCTTCCCTTTTTTAGGAACTGGGGAATGAGGGTAAAAAGCTTTGCAGGTATCTCCCTATCCCCTAAAAGAAGATAAAGTGGAAGACAGCCAAAGAATGATGCCCCCCCATTCATTGAAGATATTCCAGCGAGAGTTCTGTAGCAACAAAGAAATCCCATCTTTCATTCTTTTTGTTCCTTTTATTTCCTCTTTTAATTTTATGTTGCTTTCTGGAGGAGGAGAACTATTTCTGATTAAATCTCAACCTCTCTTTCTCTCTCTTTAAATTATCACCTCCTCCAAACCTCTTCCTCGATTTCCCCACTATTGCCTCCAAATTAGCAAATTGCATTTTAAAAAGATAAAATGAACCAACCAAATCTTAATAAGGTTTGGAATGAAAAATTGGAAAAAAGAATGTTCATTCCAGATTTCTTGGTAATTTTTCAGACAGTCCATTAATTGCTCTATTAGATCACTTATTGAATTTTTCATCCAAATCTTTATTTCTTTTGTATTGAGCTTGTAAGTCACGACATCATAGTCCTTTAGATCCTTCCATTTCTTTGAAGGTAGGCCCAGGTTGTAGTGAGGATGCTAGGTTGTACAGGAGGAAAGGCTGAAATTGCACATCTTTTTACGATAAACATTTAAATGGTAAACAAATATGATACGGTAGGGGTAGATAGAGATTTCATGTTTCCCAGTTTTTAATTCTAAATGAAGACAGGAAGTATCTTAATACATGCAAAAGACATATCTAATTCTAGAACTGCAAAGTAATATCTTGTACATTGCAGGATAGCAATAATGTTTTCTAAATAATATTTAATAGAGAGTGGCTTCTCTCTCTCTCTCTCTCTCTCTCTCATTTCAATTAACCTTTTGTACACACAGTCTGCATGATTGAAGTGACCAAAGAGTGTATATGCATGTTTATTGATGATTCTTATCCATCTAAGTTGATGGTGCTACTTGCTCTGGATTAATCAGTTCACAGAAAAATGATATACAAGTTTAACCAATCCAGCAAGAAGTATCCATACATAATGCAGGTTCATCTTCTGGATCAGAATCTGTTTACGCTGCAAAATTGCTACATGAGCAGATCTTTTGTTTGGATGCCAGCACCCAGCTATACATACAGTTCCAGATATTGGATTGGGAACCATGCACACAGTGCCCAGCGCTTCATTGCTGATTGGATCCACATTAGCACTGTGTGGTGTGGATAGGATATTCCTTCCCATCCATCTTGTGTGATGCAGATGGAAACGCAGAATGCCAACCCCTTACTTGGAGCCTGCACATGGCTATTACCTGCATGCTAATTAATTGTGTGCCATTATATTGGAAGTTTGAATGCACAAATAACTATGTAAAAACTGGATTATTTAAGAAAAACAGGTGTATGCACACATCTATATGATCTGTCTACGGAGAGAAATTAAGGCCAACATCCATAGAACGGCATAACTGGTTCCTCTTACCCAAGGAAGTTTGGCATGCTAGAAGTCATTTTTGAAACTAAATAGTTTGTAATATGACACGGAGGAGAAAATTTTGCTGTTTCAAGAAATAAATACTGTAGTCCAGAATCCAAGCAGGGACCCACCCACAAGCCATTGAGTTCAACTCTTCGGATGCTGGCTTATAGGGATAAAACCTTCCTCTGTTTACTCATTATTCCATACACTTTTCTGTTCCACGTCTCCTTGTTTAAACCTCTTACTCCATGCATCAGTTCTGTTGTAGAAAGGTGGAAACAATGAAAACAATAAATAAACAAAATACTTTTGCCAGCTATTAAATTTGAGATTAGCGATGTATTTAGGATGAATATTTTTTATTTCCACCCCACCCAATTCCCATTGGTTTAGTTACAATATAAAAATAAATTACATTGAAACAATCCTTCTAATGCCCAGTAGATACTGGTGCAGAAAGGGTGGAGACTAGAAATGGCATATTCATGCTGCACATTTTAAAAGAGCAGTGTGTTTCTTTTAGTTTGTTTGGGATGAAATAGAGGAGGGGGCAATACCTCATTGGACCAGCAGTTATAAGGGCATTTTCACAGGTGCTGCTAAGAACTCCCTTTCATCTACAAAGCAATACTTTTAAGCGTTGTTAAATGCAGATTAGAACATGGAAAAGAGTAATTTTCAAGGTAGTCTGTTCAGGATTTACATTCGGTGGGCAATTCCAATGCAGGCTGAAGCAGCTCTCCTGGAAACGAACCAAGTCCTCCTGTTAGGTGACTGCCTTGTTTCTTTGGATGGGTGGATTTGTGATTAACTCAGCTCCTCTTTCCTACGGTGGTTTATTATTAGCATCTACAGACCTTCCTTTTCCCTTTGAAGGCTGAAATGGGGTGCACATGTACCCTCTTCCCAGCTTCACTCCAAAAAGAGAATTTCTTCAGGTGAGATCAAACACTATCCAAAAACAGCCATCATCCCCAGTTTGGCTTTTGTTATTATTTTGGAAAATGTCTACTATAATAGCCTTGGTTGGTTCGTTTGTGTGTGTATGTGTGTGTGTGTACATTCCATCTTCTGTGACCTAGAGACGGGGAGAAAAGGAGAGAGAGAGAGAGAACATATTAACACCCCCACTTTAAAGCTAGCGGCAGTTAATTTCTGACCTCAGCACTGTGGTACTGAATCAAATAATTGCACTCTTTCTATCCCACCAACTCTTATTTTTTCCTCTTCTTTCTTTCTCTTCCCCTCCTCTCTCCCTCCCTCCCTCTATGCCCCATGCATATTTATCTATTTGCCCCTCCATCAATCTGATATCTATCTATATTACACCATATATACCCCTCTCCTCTCTCCTTCTGCCTCTCACTAATATATTTCCATCCCATTCTCTGTCCATCCCTTTCTCCGTCTCTCTCTCTCTCTCTCTCTCTCTCTCTCTCTCTCTCTCTCTTTCTCTCTCTCCCTCCCTTTCATATATTGTCTGTCTGTCTATCTTCCACTCCGCTCTCTCCCCCCCCCCCCACATTTCTATCTTTGCATCCATCCTCTATCTACTTTCTCTCTCTCTCTCTCTGTTGGAATAAAAAAAAAGGGGGGGGGGAATCAAATGATACATGAAAAGAGAGTTCAATGGGACACAGATAATGGTATCTGCTGTTGATCTCCTTTTGGACCACTTGTTTGAAATGCAGTTGAACAGGACTTGCAAGATCATAATAGAGTAATAAGGGATATGTGCATGGAGGTGGGGAGAAGAATCCAACTGCACCCAGAGAGTAAATGGGGGAAAAGAAATATCCTGCAATATTGGGGCAGGACTCAAGTTTTGGGGTTTGGCTGTGACTCACAGCTCATCCACACAACAGTTTCTCCAAGGGCTGATTTAATGCAGAAGCACCAAACTAGAAGTATGGCGGATGGGGTTCAGTGAGGGTTAGTAGTAGCAGGAGAAAGAGGTAGGAACTAGTCTGTAGCATCCCTCCACTCCAGAGGGTTGAAGCCACTTCGGAAAAGCGGTCCTCTAGTTAGACAGGTCTGGCAGGGCTTTCCCCACTGTGTTGTTACAAAATCCTACCAAACCCTTTTGGTCAGTGGCAACAGGGTGGGTGCAGGGGGAATTTGTGTGTCGATGATGGGCGACAAAGCCTTTAGCGATCCATGTTGGTGAACTCCCTTTTGAAACTATTGTCTGTCTCAAATCTTGCCACCCTGCCAGTTCCGAGGAAGCAGCGCTTCCAGCAGACCCCAACTGCGGCTTACACAGACCTGACACTGTTGGGGGAGTGGGAGAGAAGGCAGTTGGGGAAAAAATAAGGAAACCAACATTGTCTAGAGAAGCAACATCTGAATGCATGTGCATTTTTTTTTTAATGTGCCAAGTCCTTCAATGGGTGATAAGGCCTGGGCGGGGAGAGAAGCACGGTGTGATCCTGAGCCAGGAACCAAAGTGATCACAGAAGCGGTCACTTTCTCACACACGTCCCTCCCCAAAGCCTTATCGAGAGAGACTAGGGGATGAACAGACAGGTGCCTCTGCTTTCCCCCTTGAAGGAAAGTAAAAGAAAGTGAGTCTCGTGGAGAGAAGTCAAAGAGTTATTACAGCAACTCTCTTGCCCTCATTATATATCCCATGGGCTATTTTTTGGGGGTGGGGAAGGTCACCCCTTTATTATTACAGTGCCTAGTAGTAATTATCTGTGTAAATCTCTCCTTCTAATAATAAACCTGGAAGGCGCTGTGAGCGCTGAACGCCTGGTTTGGGGCCACACACACACACACACACACACATTAATTTAAGTAAGGGGATGGAGGAGCCTTATGAAGCTGATTAAGGGGTTTATTTTTAGCCCTGGAAAAAGAGGGATTGTGGAAGTGTCAGGTGTAGGGTGTGTGTTAATTTTTTTTGAGAAAGAAGGCAAGTGAGGGAAGATTATTTGCTTGAGGGGGGGTGTCAATAATTCATCCATACTCTCTTTCCCCTCCCCCCCTTTCAACACCCACACTAAGCTTGCACCTAAGGAATAATTGCTTTTGTCTGGGTGGACTGTACTTGTGCAAAGAGTGAAGAAGGAAGGGGGGGGGAGAGATGTTGGTAGCGGAGCCCCCCGCGGGGGGGATTGCGAGGGACGGCAAGTCGCTGGCTCGGATGTCATTTGTCAAAGCGGGGTGGTTGGAAGGAGAGAGGGGAGGTAGAAGCAAAGGGGGGGGGGAGATAACGGGGAAGACAATAAAGTGGGAATCGGCTGTGTGTGTGTGTGTGATGGAAAAGGGGGGCGAGGCGAAGTGGGGGGGAGAGAAAGATTCGGACGGAGCTAAGGGGCCCCCATTGATCTAGTGAACAGGGGCAACACACACACGCACTGTCGGGGGGGCACGCAGTGTTTTACACACACACACACACACACACGCACCCCCTTTTCCTTTTCTGCAAAAGCCTTAAAACGATCCCCGCTGTCCTGCTGTAGTGCCCAAACCTCACACGTCCTTACAGCACGGACAAACACACACACACTTGCCCGTGCACACACCCATGCACGCACGTGTGTAAGTGCAGAAAGCGGAGCAGTGTGTGTCGAAGGGGGGGGGGGAGAGAGAGAGAAGAGAGAGATTTCCACTCCCCCCCACCCTGGGTTGATTGTCATCCTCGGTCGATCGTCACCTGTCCAGCGTGTGTGTGTATGTGTCCCCCCCCCCACTTCGCCCGCCCGCCACCCCTTTCTCTCCACTCACCCACCCACCCTTTTATATATATATTTATATTTTTTTCCCTCCGTGGGGTTATGCGGAGTGTCACTCACAGGTCCCCGACATGTTCATCCCACTGCCGGTCCCCTTGGTCTTCCAAAGATCCGCCGGCCCGGAGAACGGATGGCGCCTCAAGTCGCCGCTCGCCCTGCGCTCTGCAAACGGTAAGAAGAAGGGGGTGTAGGGGGCGGAAAGAGAAAGAAAGCAGCCAGAAAGCCAGCAAGGAACATAATGGGAAAAAGGAAGGGAAAGAAAAAGAGGAGAGAGAATGGAGAGATGCCACCAACTCTTGCAGGCGAGAAGAGAGAGAGAGAGAGAGAAAGAGGGGAAAAGGAGGGGAGAAAAAGGGGAAAGAGGGAGAGGAAGAAAGCGGAGATGGGCGAGCGGGGTTTTTATTCATGCGGTATTGATCCGGAGTGTCACTGCTCCGTATCGAACCTCCGGCGCCGGCATCCTGCGGTCGATAGACGGAGGGGGTGGGGGTCGGTGGGGGTGGGTGGTAAGCAGGGAAAAGAAGCCAAAGGCAGCCGCCGAAGCCAACAGCACGCAGACGCCGGTGGAAGAAGACTGGGCAAAAAAGAGAAAAAAGAAAGGGGGAGAGAAAGAAAAGAAAAGAGAGAGCCCCCCACACGTTTACTTTTGCTGGGTGTGTGTGTGTGGGGGGAACCGATGAAGCCTTTGCTCCCACCCCAATCATCAAGTTATTTTTATTATATTACTATTATTTCCCTATGAGGTTCTTCCTCTTCTCGCCCCCCCCCCTCTTTTCAGGTGTTCCTCTCTTCGGTATATGGGAAACACCAAGTAAGGTTTAGGGTTAGGCTGCTGGTGGTGGGCCGGTGGGGGAGGATTTTTCTGGCCCAGAGAGAATTAGGGGGTGGGGGTGGGCAGAAAGCACCTGTGAGATCCAGTCTGGGAAGGTGCCCCCAAATAACCCTACCTGCCTCTTCTCCAGTGCCAGCCAGTTCTGTCAAATTGTTCGCAGCCTCCCATAAGTACCCCTTTTCATCAATTGTCCCCCAAGAATATCCTGTTCGAGTTTCAGGTGCAACCCCGGTAAATGGTTACTCTAGTGCAATCATGCCAAACACCCCACCAATATTTTCTGGTTTTATGCTTCAGATCCTCCCTCCAAATCTCCCCCACATCTAGTCAAATGCTTCTAACAATAATCTCCTGTTGAAGTTTGACCAGTCCCCCCCCCCCCGGTCTGCTTATGTCCACCCTCCTCCACCCACCAATTCTGCGAGTTAAATTCTGGAATTGTGAATAGTTCAGATTCTCTGTCTTCCTTGGGATAGGGTGCTTCAGATGGGAAATGAAACAGGACTATTGCCTTGTGTTTAAGGGGAATTTATGTCCCCACTACACCCCACAGCATTTGGGGTCTGCTTTGTGGCTCACTGCTCCCCTCTCCCAATTTTAGACATTTCCTCTGTATTCTAGTTACTGTTTGTTGTCAGCGTAAGATGTATAGTTCCTCTGCCCCCCCCATCTCAAGCTATTTCATTCTGCTATGCACCCCCCCTTCTCCACACCTCACCATTATGTCTGGGCGCATCTTAAAAATAGACTTTTGGATTTCACCTCTCGACCATTAGACTATGGACAGTGAACTCAAAAGATAAGTGGGGATATGTTCCTTTGAAGTGATGGGCCTTCAGAACAGGGGAGAGGGGGGTGCATGGGGGTCTAGTAGTTAGAGAAGGCAGGCAGGGGAGGGCTGTTGGGGCTCCTGAGGTCTATGAAGGGCATTTCTAGGTGACCTTGGGGGAAATTTCTCCTCTGCCTCCTAAAATTATGAGGCAGTGGATTATTTGGAATGTGCTAGGTAAGAATCTGTGTAAGAACTGGGACGGCAGTGATATTTTGGGGTGGGATGTGGATGCTTATCAATGAACAAATTAGCAATAACCGCTGACTGGTGGATCTCCTTCTTCCCCTTCCCCTCCTGCTCCCCACCTCATGGAAGAGAACCCAGGCGTCCTGATGACTGATTTCCCCTACTGTAACCAACTATACTCTGGGAGAGCTTCCTTTCCTTGGTAGACCTGACAGCTGGAGATTTAGGAGTATCAGGGATAGGGAAGGGTCAGGGCATGAAGAGAAATGTGGGCATTGGTGCATCAGTTGGTAGGGAAAGAAGCAACCCCTGAGAAAGGGTAAAGGCAAGAACGGGGTGACCCAAAGGGAGGGAGGAACGACAGGAGGCAGTTTTATAATCTGTTCCTGACACGTTCTATGGCTGGCGGGTGGGTGGTGGGGGTTCAGAGAAGTGGCTTTGCAGAGCTGGCCCTGCATGAACACCCCTCCCCCCCTGCTCTGCTGCAGCCAGCGCGGTGTGGAAATTGTATTGGTGTCAAGCCCAGTCCGTGCTAATGAACCCGGAGATCTGGGAAGCGAAGCTTGTTCAGAGGCAGAAATCGATTTTCCAGCCTGTAGTAACTGCCCCCACCTCCACCCTCATGCTCCTTCCTTCCTTCCCTCTCTCTCTCTCTCTCTCTCTCTCTCTCTCTCTGGTCAGAGAAGCCAGTGTGTTTGGTGTGTGTCCATCCTTCCATCCTTGGCGCCTTCCACATCTAGGTCTGGATGTGGGGTGCTGTGGGATGGCACAAAGCCAGCCAAAGTTCTTGTTGTGGTGGGTGTGGAACCTGGATAGCTGTGCACAAGGGGGAAATGCGCATTGTGGACCTTGTCTTGGCATGTTGCATTTGTGTTGTGCACTGGCAAAATAATCATAAAATAAAACTCCATGGGGCTGGGATCAAGGTTTCAGGTACTAAGATCAATTCGGGGAACTTAACGTTATTGGAAACCAGTTTTCCTTTTCTTTTCTGGGCCTGATAATATATACTTGGTCAGCTGAGTGGGAGGCAGAGGCCCAGATGGTTGGACAAGCATCCCGTGGCTGTAGGATAGTTACACCATGCCCTCCTGCATGCAATGTGTGAATGTGTTTTTTTGCAGGAGTGTTTGCCACTGGTATCTCTACACAAGGTTGTGCCTCCCTAGTGTCTTGTGGTCTGTTTACAGTGACACGTACATCCGATTCATGTTTTTGCATGTGATTTAGGCTATGATCTAAGCTGCTTTTGCATTTCTAGCATTACCTAGCTCCATAAGTCAAATAAAAACCCCCCCATGGAAGATAGAACGTGCATTTCAAATTGCGATGTCTCTATTCAAAAAAATAATATGTTTTGAAAAAGATTTTTTTTAAAGGTTTAAGAACATGCCTTTTTAGTGTGTTGCTTCTAGTTTTTAATGCTGTCTTTGGAAACTTTAAAGATCCATGTAGGTAATACCTTCATTTCACCAGTTTTGGTGATAGCATAAGGTTGCAAGCTTTTGAGCTAGTCAGAGCTGTTCTTCAGACAGTAGGCACCAGTCTTTGTAATATTAAGTGCCAGAAAGATGAGAAAGAATTTGGCAGTGATGAAGGTTGCTATGATTTTATTTAAACTCCCCAGATGTATTGGGTGATATCCAGTGTTTGTCATACACAGAGTAGACCCGCTGAAATCAATGGACTTAAGTATATTAGAAGAGTCCTTCTGGATCAGACCAAAGACCCAAATAAACCATTATCCTTTTAACACAGTAGCCAGCCAGATGCCTATGGGAAGCCTGCAAGCCCAACAGCACCTTTTCCAACTATGCTCTCCAGCAACTGGTATTCAGAGGCATACCACTTCTGATTCTGGTCGTAGTACACAGCCACCATGACTAGTAGTCATTGATAGCCTTATTCTCCATGAATTCATCTAAACTTTTTTTTTAAAAGCAATGCAAGTTGGCTGTTACAGTAGGAAACTCCATTGTTGAACCATGCGAATAAATGTGAAGAAATATTTCCCTTTGTCTGTCCTGAATGCCAAGTCCAATCATTTCAATCATTTCTGCTTTGACTATGACTTGGATATCACCCAGTGCAGGATGGCAGAATTCGGAAAGGCACTGTAACTCAATAGGCAAGCCACCCCCAAGCTGACCCTGAGCCTCCACAGTGTATCTTGGATTCCGTTTCAGACTTGAGCATCCATTCCTATTGATGGCTTTTGGGATTTGATTCAAACCCATGGAGAACTTCAGCTTTGAATCTTTCATTTGGCTAAACTTTGATTCGGGCTACATTGCTTTGGTAGCTGGGAGCTCGTTTAGTTTGCTTTGTGGGCTGATTAAAATCAAAGCAGGCACCTGTCAAAAAATCTGAGCACAAGTTATATACTGAATTCCCATATACCCAGTTGACACTGGCAAGTAATACATTTGCTAATAGCAAACTAGGCCCTCAATGAGTGTGGATTTCAAGGACAAAGTTTCTGAAAGGAAGGAAAAATTCCATGAATGTGCATTATTTTAGACTGAAATTTATTATTTTATAATATAGCACACCGTAAAGTGCTATGCAATCTCTACTTTACTGCCTAAGTACTTTAGAGGTTGCTATTATTTCCATTTCATATATTGAGAACCTAAACACCAAAGCGGATGGACAATAGCTTGTTTATGATGTGCCGGTAGCAGTCGATGCATGTAGCCATTTTCATTGTAAGGAGTGCATTGTGAAACCACCAAACATTTGACGTTTTTTGACATGGTGAGAGGCCTTGTATGAACGCTCTGATATGTATCCGGTCAAACCAGATATATAGCTATCTGTTTGACCAGAAGTTGGTCAGCTGAGTAGACCAGGCATAGGCAAACTCTGGCCCTCCAGATGTTTGGGACTACAATTCCCATCATCCCTGACCACTGGTCCTGTTAGCTAGGGATGATGGGAATTGTAGTCCCAAACATCTGGAGGGCCGGAGTTTGCCTATGCCTGGAATAGACCATTCACATCACAGGAATTTCATGGCATCTTCCTCATGGTGATTTTTACATGCCATTTTGGCCAAAATGTCTGTGGTTGAGGTGAGTGCAAAACTCAGGTCTGTCATACCCACAGTTAATTGGTTCTTGTAGACATTGTATGTTTGCAAGTGCTTTATTTTTAACCATGCACAACTGATGGCACTAGCTCATGGTACATGCCTTTATGATGTGTGTATGAATGTCTGCCGCCAGATAACTGGATTAAAAGAGAAAGGATAGGCAAACAGATGGAGGAGACACTAACGTCCATACTCAGGGGGTGCAACTGCTTAAACTTGTAAAAAAAAAGCATGGCTATATATGATACCTAAATCTCCTACTTCCTCTGAATGGGCAGATCTTTCCCTCTAGGCTCGGTAGCTTTGCTTAGAAGCCCTTGCAAATGGTCCTCTCTTAGAAGTGGGATGTTTGGTGAGATGGGACAGTCAAACTGGTGTGGTACGGTGGGGATTCTGCGTGGGGTTATGTATGAGGGCAAGTGATGGCCATGGCACTGGGCTTGATAGTGTCTTCCCTCTCCTATGGTATCCGGGGCTGAATCATCATGTCATTTCCAACACCTCTCGATCCAGTTGTGCTCAGATCCTGGGTGGAGCGGCATCTTCTTACGGCACAGGCAGACAGGGATGTGCCCCTTGCTGGGTTGTGCCCTAGCTGATCCCAGACAATATGGACTCATAAGGAGCCTGGGCAAGGGGGATGGGAGATGATTAGTGCATGTGGGGGTATTTCTATACAGTGGCTGCAGGAGGGCCGGCTTGTCTTTGCAAAGCTCTGGTCCTCTTCCCCCTCCCCCCGCCTCCCTTTGCTGCCTCCTCCCCTCCTTTCTCCTCTCCTCGCCTCTGCTTTTTCCCTTAAATAATAATCATAAAAAGGTCAGCGGCAGGAGAGCTGCACACCCTGATTGGCCGAGCTCTGGGCCCTTTGTTCCAGCCGAGCCTCCGGGCACAGCCACGCGCCAGGGTCAGCAGGATTGGGGGGGGGGGGGAGGACAGGCCTCCCAAGGGACTGGCCATTGGTGATGGGAGGGGGGGTCAGTGCTGAGGCTCATGTGTGTGTGTCTGTGTGTATGAAGGGGGGGGGGGAGAGATGAGGGCAGGGTGTAAAACCTTCTCTTGCAGAGACAGCTTTTCCATCCTCCCCGACCCCTTAGTCTCTGCCTGCTTCTTTTCCTCTCTTCCTCTTGCTGTCTGTGTCCACCTTCCTCCATCCATATCTCTTTTTGTCTTTTCCTCCCGGAGAATATCTCTGCGTGAGGTGGGTGCACCTTGAAATCGCCCACACATATATGTGTCGACCTGGTGTCACAAAAAATTGTGCTGGCTTTGGGATGTAGGCCAGTGTTGCAGAGGGTGCACCTGTTTTCCCACTTCTACAATCCCCATGCACACCTTACACAGTTTTCACAACCTATTGGTAATATCCTGCCCTCCTGGCCTGTGTAAAGTGCCCTGCTCATCTCTAACACTTCCACGCTATGTTTCCCATTTCATCTGCCTTCCTTACTGTACAAGTCTTTCCACTCTCCTTGCCCCCAGATCTTTCCCTTGTTCTTTTTTGCCCGAACGTGCAACCCTGCCAGCTTCATCAGTTTCTCATCTCTTGAGTCCTTTCCTCTTCATTACAAATATTTTGGCTTTCATGCTTTTCTCTTCCCTTACCCTGGAGTTGTTTCAGCTTGTTCCCCCTCACTCCTGTGCTGCTACAAATAAAGGTTTCTGGAGACCCTTATATTTAAGAGGTGACATCTATTTCAGAACAGATGCAGCACCACAGAAAACACCCACATCTAGCCCCAAAGTGTGCCGGGTTGTTGACATTTTGCGTGGAAGCTGCCAAGTTGACCGAGCAAGCGAGAGACGACAATGCAGTGGCTGCAAGTTGCTTCAGGGTGATGGCTCACCCAGGAAATCACCAGGAGCAGATATTTGCCTGCACCAATACTTTCTCCCACTTTGAATCTCCCCCACTGCCTTGTGCCTCGCTGACAGCACACCTTTCCCAGAGTCAGGAACCCTCTCTGATCTCCGTACCTGGTTGCATTTCTCATCCTGCTACCTCTTCCAATTTTCTGCAGTCCTCCTTTCTGTTCGGCCTGGTGGGTCTCCTTCACCAGTTATTGCAATTTTCGCATGCCTAAACTCTCCCTGTAGCCCCCTTTTTCTGTTCTTTTTCTCTCTTCAGCCCTGTCACAGGCTGGACGCAGGGGAGGTTAATTCTGATAGCTAAGGTAAAATGGCTGCTGTACTGATGTGAACAACAGTGGGCATGAGAGCTGTCACTAGGCTGGTGTGTGTACTAGTGGCAGTGAGAGCAGCATATGGATAAGCACATTGAGCAGCTACTGGGTTAGCCAGCTTGAGACTGATACCCATACCCTGGTTTTAGACAGACTCGTGGTTTGTTTGTTTTTCGGCCGGCGTATTCTGCAACATGTTGTTGATGCAATAACAGTGCATTAGTGGTGGATTTACAAGGGACCATCCACACATTGTTCCTCTTTATTCAGTGTTCTGTGATACTTCCCCAATGCTGCTGCATTGTGGCTACTTGGAGGGGCTATATTGCACAAAAATGGGACAACCCCCACCCCAAACCCTAGAAAATTTGTGCTATAAAAAGTTACAGGATTTCAGTGGTATAGTGCAGCAGGACATGCACTGATTGGAAACGAAGCAGTAAGGCCATCACAAAACTTTTGCAGGTGCAAACATTATTGAAATCATGTGTAACAGCCCTGATACCATCATGTGCCCGAATTATTATAAAAATGGTGTCCTGCCCTCCCTGAACTGTATCATAGGGGATAAAAATAGTGGCCCGTCTTACAAGTGTGTTTTGAGAAAAAGTTGCAAAACTGTACCCAAATGCAGTGCTTTCCTTTCCCCCATAGTAGTGAATGGCTGCTCATATAGTCTATCCTATAGAACTTGATGCAAATGTGTCTTAATGGTAGGATTCATGTAGATGTGTATTGCCTGAATCATCTACAAATTGCTGACATGTGTGAGATGAGTTGTGTGGACTTCCATGAAGCTCATAGCATGCTGTGGGGGTGACTTGATTCACACGGTGGGTCCTCTGTGCATACATCCAATAGATTTTCTAAAACAAGAAAGGATCTAACTATGCTCTAGACTAGAGCAAATGTGGGCAGAAATTAGTTCAGGATCTTCTGGTAGATCTTTTGGTTGATTTGCAGTAGATTAGCAAGAGTTTCTGACTCCCAGTTGTCTTAAGAATAGCAATAACTAAAAAGCTTCCCATATCCTAATTATGTTGCTGAAACAAAAACGAGAGGTGCGTGGGTGTGACCAGCAGTGGCTTTTCATGTGAGTGGACTTATCAGATTGGTTCAGGTACTGATTGCAAATTCCAGGACTGAGCATATGCTCAGAGACACCCTGCTCCTCAGTTCTTACTGTATGTCTGCCTACCTGAGCTTCAGTTTTACACCAGGCTCTAGTTGGTGAACTTCAGTAAAAAGCAAGCAAGCAAGTCTGAGGTCTGCCTACTCCAGCTCTGGAGGAAATGGAAGGAATATGTGACTGCATGACCACAGATTGCATGGGATTCTGTGAGTACAAAAACATATACAATCCTTTGTAGAGATTCTTGCAGAACACGTGTGGCATGTGTGGGATATCTCCTTGAGCATTGTGGAAGTGTGGCTGTGCACTGAGACTCTTGGGTTGAGTATGTGCACAAATGGCTATTGGACAGCCGGTTGCCGATGCCACTTGCTGCTGGAAAACCATATTGAATGTACAAGGTGCTCTGGTGGAACCGCCTGTGCCTGCCGATGGTTGCAGAACAACTGTTGGATTATTGCATGGCTACATGTGCTGGTCTTTATGGTAGAGTTGGTCATGTGTGTGTGTGTGAATCATTGTGGGGTGACTGTGTATTCAAGTTTTTGGAAATACACGGTTTTTATTTAATGTGCCTCCAGATTACCTTATTGATGTGGCTAGCGAGTGTTTGCATTTTCACAGTGTTGGAACTTTTTTTGCTCCAAACCACCCTCCACAAACTTAATCAATCCTGTTATGTCAGAGTGAAGTCCTTTGTGTATGAACAGCAGAACATTTTAGCAGCTTTGAGACGATGAAGTTCAAGATATGCTGTGCCAGCATATGCAGAAACACGCAGCCTTTAATTGAAGTGGGCAATTGAAGGAATAGTTGTTGCACAAATGGAACCAGCCAGAACAGAAGAAGGCAGATGGATTTTCTGGGAAATTGGTGGCTTCCAACTCAAAGGGAGAAATTTGCAACAAAATTGCTGCTGTGGGTTTGCACATCACTACCGAGAGTGGGAAAAAGTATGGACTGCTTAGTAGAATAGAGTTCCCGCGGCAAATAGTTATAGGGTTTTCTGTTTTGATTTCAAGTCAGGGACAGTATGGTCCAGTAGATAACATTGTGATTGTTTATTTACTAGGAAGTCATTATGACAGGTGGCGTCTGTGTTTGTGTGGAGAGAGGACTTGCATATTGCAAGGACTCATGGGGGGATAGTAGTGCTTCTCTTTGTAATGTGTACACACCATGGGTTCCCTGTTGTTGAAGGCCAGGCCACTCAGAAGCAAGGGGATAGGGCTTTTTGCCCTCAACACAGAACTGTCCCCAAGTACAGTACTTTATTATCCCCTGTGGGAGTGAATGGCAGCTGTTCATGTGTGCTGGAGAAAGCAAAGAGTTGAGTCAGGGCATAATAACTGGGATAGGGGCTAATTCTGCTCCCTGCTCTTGGGAGGGAGCCAAGCTTGCCTCTATAGGCATACCTCCATCCTGGGTTAGTTAGATCACTTTTGTCTTTGGCTCCTTCCACCATTGGCTCTGGCTCTACCCACCACCAGCATGTGGCCCCTGACAGATTACCCCTGAAGGAATGTGGCCCTTGACAGAAAAAAAGGTTGATTTCCCCTTCTTTTGATCAAGAACTGGCTTTTATATCTGCATGCTTCTCTTCCTCCAGGGGACACATGGTGGGGAAAAGGTGTGCATGGTCCCTCTTTGCACATCTTTTGTCTCCACTCTCACATCATGCGCAAATGCCTCTTTTGCTTGAGCATCTGTGCACTGTGAGCCATAGCAGCTTGTCTCATGAGTGGCACTGTGAACGTGGAATAGATGAAGATTGGCTTTGCTCGTTAAAAGTCCCGCATAAACGATGAGTGAATATAATTTCTATAATACCAAGTTGTCCCATATCACAGCGTTGTGACCAAATGGGAATGGAGCACTTTGGGGAATTCAGGTAGTTGAGTGTAAGGCATGTAGTAGTAGTGTAAATGGTGCACTTAGTCTAATGGGTCGCTCTGCAGGTGGGCAAAAAGGAACAGCTTTTATGTTCCAGAACCCCTGTTCTTCTTCATAGACACTTTCCGCCCAATCCTATGCAGAGCCAAATTCCACTTAGCAGAGTGGAACTGTACTCTCAAATAAGCATGCGCAGGGTTGCTGCCTTTGGGTGGATCTCCATGTTACGAAGCAGACACAGCATTCTCATGTTTGCCTGGCAAGGCAAAGGGGGAAAGGATGTTTGCAGGAAAAAATCCACCCATAGGCGGCTGCTCAGCACTTCTTGCGCCTGTTGATTCTCTTCTGCAGAGATCTCCTGCTGCTTCCATCCTTTTCCATCCCTTCATCCCTTCCCAGTTGGCCTCTGGGAGCCTGGAGGGAAAATTGACTCATTTGCAGAGGGGGAAATCAACAAGTAGAGGAAAAACAACAAAGTGAAGTAGACGCACCCCCTGCTTTACCCACTGATTCTCCCTATAAGTGTGTTCCCTGCATTTGTATTACTTCAGCAAATTTAGTTTTGGTACTATGTGTTTTGCCTTCAGGTGAAACCACACTGGTGTTGGTACTATTCTTGTGACACATCCCAACCCTGTTGTAACCACGTACACGGACATGTAAAGGAGGGAAATTAGGGAAGAAAGCTGCAGTGGAGGATGTTAAGACTTTGTACCTTGCCCATTAGATGGAAACAGAAAGGATTTATTGCATCAGTTGTTTAAAACATTTATATCCTGGCCCTTTCCATTACTATCAGAACCTCAATGCAGCTTCCCAAAATCAAAACACTCTGCCAATAAAATCTGATAAAAGCCACAACTAAAATAGAGAGCATCGTCATTTGTCAAAAAGTCCAGGCAAAGAAAATTGTTTTTAATTCCTGTTGAAAGGGCAGAAGAAAGGATGGTAAATAAATGTTTCTGAGGGAGGCATTCCACAGTCTGGAAGCCATCACAGAGAAGACCCCACCCCAGATCACCACTTGCCTAATCCCACTATCCCAGTGTGCCTGGAGCAGGGCTTTTAAAGACCATCTTATGGGCAGAAGGCAGGGATGTGTGTGTAGAAAGTGGGAAACTGGGAGGCAACTCCTCAAAATGTGGCTAGAGATTTGCTTGAAGGCTACCGGTAGAAAGTTCTGCAGACGGCTTGTGAGGTTGACAGGTTTTATGGCCGAATCATTGAAGCAAAGGGTCTCATTCACAGACGCAACTTCCTTGCCCCCCATGGCAACGGTTCTGTTTTTCCTGAAGTGTGGTTACCATTAATGCCTAATGACTAGCTGTGTAGGTGTGAAACAAGATTGCTGCAGTGACGAGCAAGATCAAGGGTGGGGGATGGAGGGGAGGAAGGGTAAAGTTCCACAGCAAAAATGTTGCATATAAATATCTACAGGCCCCTCGCCAGCCTGGTTTCCCCACCTGCCAATGTTTTGGACTACAACTCCTGATCCATACTATCTGGAGGGCACCAGGTTGTTGAAGGCTGTTCTGTAGTATCAAATATTAGAACACCTTTGTTTGAAATTTGTTTGCTTTGCGAATCTGGTTTAATTTCAGCGACGTCCAAGTAAAACGTACCTAGTATTGCAGGCTAATGCTAGGTTGGGGAACCTGTGGTCCTGCTCTATCAGCATGGTTGATGGCCAGGGACTATGAGAGCCCAACTGGGATTGTGAGGGACTCAAGTTCCCAACTCCATGGTGCAACAAATCAGGTGGTTCTTCTGGAGGTAATTAATTTTTTACTCAGGAAGGGCGAATTAGCACAGGCATGACTGTAACTCACTCTACCGGTCAAGGAAAGGGGAGTGCAGAAATAGTGAGAGTGGTGTGATGGATATACAACTAGCTTTGTTAGATCCAGGTCTAAAGCCTTCTCACCCATGAGCCACACTGGGTGACCTTGGGCTCGTCATCGGCTCTGTTGGCATGTCACAGTAAGCAAAACAATGACTTACCATGAAAAACCAAGCATGCTCATGCACAGGAAGAAAACAGTGTCCTCTTCACTACTCACCTGTTTCTGCTGCTGCCACGCTGCTAGGTGCTAAGCCATGGTTTGGCACAGCTTTACACCAGAGCCTGGGCTCATGGTTTGCTTCATCTAAACAAACGATGAGCAGTAAGCCAAAAACAAACTTTGGTTGCAGCTCATGGTTTCTTTTGCAAACCACCCTGTGCTCCTTGGAGGATGGGCAGGAAACCAATGTAATATATGGAAAGGATAGAACATGGGTAGGCCCAATCGCCTTCTCAATCCGGCCCGCGGATGGTCCGGGAATCAGCATGTTTTTACATGAGTAGAATCACAGAATCACAGAATCACAGAATCATAGAGTTGGAAGAGACCACAAGGGCCATCCAGTCCAACCCCCTGCCAAGCAGGAAACACCATCAAAGCATTCCTGACAGGTGGCTGTCAAGCCTCTGCTTAAAGACCTCCAAAGAAGGAGACTCCACCACACTCCTTGGCAGCAAATTCCATTGTCGAACAGCTCTTACTGTCAAGAAATTCTTCCTAATGTTTAGGTGGAATCTTCTTTCTTGTAGTTTGAATCCATTGCTCCGTGTCCGCTTCTCTGGAGCAGCAGAAAACAACCTTTCTCCCTCCTCTATATGACATCCTTTTATATATTTGAACATGGCTATCATATCACCCCTTAACCGTCTCTTCTCCAGGCTAAACATACCCAGCTCCCTAAGCCGTTCCTCATAAGGCATCGTTTCCAGGCCTTTGACCATTTTGGTTGCCCTCCTTTGGACACGTTCCAGCTTGTCAATATCCTTCTTGAACTGTGGTGCCCAGAACTGGACACAGTATTCCAGGTGGGGTCTGACCAGAGCGGAATACAGTGGTACTATTACTTCCCTTGATCTAGATGCTATACTCCTATTGTGTAAATTTTAAATTAAAAGAATTTTAAATAAAAGAATGTGTCCTTTTATTTAAAATGCATCTCTGAGTTATTTGTGGGACCTGGCTGGTGTTTTTACATGAGTAGAATGTGTGCTTTTATTTAAAATGCATCTCTGGGTTATTTGTGGGGCATAGGAATCCGTTCATTTCCCCCCCAAAAATATAGTCCAGCCCCCCACAAGGTCTGAGGGACAGTGGACCGGCCCCCTGCTGAAAAAGTTTGCTTACCCCTGGGATAGAACATTGCCGGTGTTATGCAAACCATCACTGGAAGGGTTAGGGCGAAAAGGTCTTAGTGCAGAAAGGGTATAAACTTAAGCCACAGCTCTTTGGATGTAAGGCCTGGAAGTTTGAAATGCTGGATTTGAACATTTTTGTGTCTAAAAAACACGTTCAGTGGTTTATTTTTGTTTATTTTTTGAATAGGGAAATATATTTTGAATTAAGGCGTGGAAGCTGAAGGCCAACCACACTGGCTCTATCTTGTAGCATTCTTGAGTCATGCAAGAGCATATGTGGGCATCAGCTATGGAAGGTGTGGGGGGCTATGCCCTCCAGCTCTTCTCTCACCAGAGTCTTCATGCATTTTTCTGAATATGCTTAGAATCTTCCTTGTGAGGATTGTGATTTGGGAACCCTGCATGCAGAGGATTCCTGATTGCCAGAAAGTTTATTTGCGTGTTCAGCCAAACATGCAACTAATCCCATGGTGTGTGTGTGTGGGTATGTAGTAAGTGGGGATGGGGATAGAGACAGGGAAGACTAGTCCAGTTGATTTTACAGTTGTCTGCTGCAAATGAACCTGGTGCAAATGAACCTGGTGCTGGTCTGCCAAAGCCACGCCACCTTTGCAGTACTGAGGGCAGGGCTAGTGCCCAGGACCTCCATAGTTTATTCCCACAGTGTCCTTTGAACAGGATGAAGAGGGCTACTGACTCACTCTTTTGTGTTGGCAAAGGGGGCCAGATGGAAAGCTCCAGGGGGTCAGATTAAGTTCCTGGGCCACCAGTTGTCTACCCCTAGTTTAGAACTTTGGAATCTGACACTTTGGGAAGTTTCGTGGTTAAGAATCTTGGAGCTGGAACATTTGGGAGTGGTGGGTGGGAGGGCCACTGTGAAGAACTGTGGAGTTTTGAAATGCTCCCATACAGACCTTTATGGTAAATTATTGGATTATCTGCTGTAATTTGGGAACAGTTTATGACTCAGAAACAATGAAGAAATACTTAAAAAAACAAAACCCAACAGGCTGTTAAAATCTCTTTTTCTTAGTAGCTCAGATGTAGGTTTTTGCTTTTTTAGACAGGAGATACCAATGTAAGGGGTGACATGGATCATTAAGAGGCGCTGATGCTGAGCTGCCACCACACAGGTGGCTTTGCTTGGTTGACACTAGGGGCGAGGGTCTAGGCAACCCCCCCACCCCAAAATCAATCCTGCCCATGCCTGTTCTGGACTACAGCATGTTATTTAAACACACACCCCATACTCAGTTATTGTGTGAAGCTTTAATCCTCTTTACATTACACAATGAGGTTAGATCATGTGGGTTCCTAGCTGCTGTATTAAGAGGGGGACAAAATAAAGGACCCAGGTATGAAATGGAAAGAAAGAAAGAAAGAAAGAAAGAAAGAAAGAAAGAGCGAGCAGATAAGCGATTGATCAAGCTGAGGTTTAGAGAGTGATCACATTTACGCACGCTCTTTCCTGCTCTCTCTCTCCCCTCATCATCATTTAATGAGGTCGGAAGTGGAGCTGCTTAATGAAGTTTAACAGGGTTTTAATTACTGGCAACTCAGAGCCTGCTCTACTAGGACAGGGCCTGGCCGCCAGCAGGAGTGATGGGGGGTGCTGCTTCCTTGGCAGCCTCAGAAAAAAGGCTGGATCTTGGGCAGCCGGCAGCGGGGGGGGGGGGAGGTGGAAGCACTGGGGGAGCCCCAACTTTGCTTCTTGCTTCCCCCTCCCATTAAGCAGCAGTGACTCTATGGCTGGGAGGCTATTTCTGCGGCTCTTTCCCTGAAAGCTCTGCTTTCGTACCCCCTTTTTCTCCCCACATATTGTCAGTTGGGGGTCAGTTTCTGTCAGGACTGAGCACCTGGTGTTCAGCAGTTGCCTTGGAAAATCCAGAGAATGGGAACTAGCAGGTTTAGGGAGGTGGGCTTTGCTCACAGCCCAAAGTCAAAGGGAAACTGCTGGTTCATTGGGATGGGAAGTGGATCTGAGCAGGGTTGCCACCTTTTCTTCTGGTTGCTACTCCTGTGCATTTCATGGCAACCTGATACGTTGAAATATAGCAGGTGAAGCTTCATCTGGTATAGCGATGAGTGTTCGGTAGAGCTGCAGGTGTTGTGTGTCAGCCTGTTTTTAGTGGCATGGGAGCAGAGCCAGGAAAAGGGGCGAGGAGGAGATGGCAACCATAAGCCCAGAGAGTTGTGTGCCTTCCCCCATGTCAAGGATGGAAGGTTTGTTTCCTGCTGCACCTGTTCCTCACATATATATAAGGTCTGAGTTGTATCCAGGTTCTGTCTGACGTGAGTTAGAGTTCACTTTATATGGTTTTCTGTGTGGAGGGTTGTTCTCCTAGTGGTTAGAGCAGGTGTGGTGTTTCCTCCCTTCCACCCCAAGACAGAGACATTGGAAATCTTCCTGTTCTGGCACGGGGGTGGGGTGGGGGGAAAGATAGGACTACCCCCTTTGTTGTAGGAGGGGGTTTTGCCTTGACCCCCCCGACCCTACTCTCGACCCCCTGAGGGTGCAGCGTCCCCACCTCGCAGCATGGCTCCTAGCGGCCGACGCGGGCCTGACGGACAGGTCTGGCAATCGGGCAAATTGTGTGGAGGAGGTGGAGCATGAGGCCCAGTCGACGAAAGCCAGCGAGGGCCAGCGCCTTGCAGGTCCTTGTCTTGGCACAGAGAAACCTCACTATCACATGTACACAGGGAATTTGGTGCATATGCTCCACTGGCAGAAGCACTTATGCGTTGGCTGGCATGGCCACCCACCCTCCAGGTCTCGGTGTCCTTTGCAAAACGGGGCGCAGATGCATTTCAGTGCAAGGGTGTGTCTCCTCTTGAGTGCATTGTGTGACGAGTGCCTACAGATGAGACTGGACATGGGGAGAATGGGCACAGGCTTCAGGGGAGGACAACCCTGTTAAGTGGCTGTCTTAGGTGGTAGATGTGGGAAGTCACCAAAGGTGGCGGAGTGACAGGGAAATCTGCTGGCAAGTTATCTCACCTAGGTCCAACTGAAATAAAATGTGAGTAGTCCTCTTACACAGCTCCTGTTCCTTTAAATGAGGCTGTGCTGGAGAACGCCCCAATGGGTTGTGGGCCCCATGCTAATCCATGGGTTTTCCATGGGTGTCATTGGCCCACTGACTTCAGTATTGTCTACACTGACTGGCAGCGGCTCTCCAGGGTTTCAAGCAGGGGACAATCTCAGCCCTATCTGGAGACACCAGAGATTGAGCCTGGGACCTTCTGTAGGCCAAGTAGATGCCACTGAGCTATAGCTTGGATTTTTAGACTTTGGACTTCACAGTCTTCTTCTATAATGTTGGGGGGAGTTCTTTAGCTGGTAATGCTTCACTTACTTTGATATGTGGCAAGCAGACCCTGCTGCATCTGTAGGTACTCCTGTGCACTTCTGCCTCTGATGGTGCTACTGGACCCGCCTCGGTTTCCCGTGGTTCCCATGTCTCCATCTTTCCTTTTCTGCTGTGTTTTGTCCCGGGCTGAAAAGAAGGAAGTGGCTGGTGGCTGTGATATGATTTGTAAAGTACTTTGCAGCCTTTGTAATCTGCACATCAACAACCATGTGAGATGGGTTGCTGCTCTTCCCATTTTACAGCTGGGAAATGAAATTGAGAGAAGAGGTGCTTGTTTGAGATCATGTTGTTGTAAGCCTGTTTTAGGGGTAACACCGGAACCCACAATAGGCAACAGAGAGGAAGCCACCTTTCCCCCAAACCACACATTCTGCCTGCTGGCTCCAGTGTTGCGAACAGCCTGCCATTGTGATTGCAAAATTCTTTCAGGGAGAGGTTTGAGGCCCAGGGTGGGTGGGCAAAAGCAGAAGGTGGGCAGCTGACATTAATATTAATTCTGCTGCAGTATGTCCTGGGTGATGGACAACAGGAAAGGGCAGGCCTTAGACTTATGGGATCTACTTTGCGTTTTACTAGCAGCCACAAACCCACCTTTTGCAACCAGGTGCAGAAGATGTAGAATTAAAGAACATGGTGCATCTGAACAACGGCTGAGCAAATGGATTTCTTTTGAGTTCCAGAACTGAGCTGAACTCACAGTCCTTCCACACAAAAATCTGTTCCTAGTGACCCCAAGCTTTGTTCATTTCAGCAGTTCAACTGTGGGAAGGGGGGCTCATTTTGTTGTTGCTCTTGTTAAATAACTGGGAGCCAGAAACACTTGCCTGATCTACTGCGAAAAGCCTTCAGTAGATCCCAATTTATCTTCTGCTCACTTTTGCTGCATAGTACAGAGCTTTCAACCTACTGTAGAGTAAACCAATGTGGTGTAGTGGATTTGGATGTGGGAAACCTAGTTTCAAATGCCTACTCAGCCACAAAACTCATTGGAAGGGGGCAAGATTCTATGGGCTTGTCCATACTACACAAGAGTGGAATGCACATTTGCACCTACCTGTCTCCTTATTAATGTTGGTGGGTGTCCAACATTATGTCCTCCCCACCCTAATGTTGTGCAGGACCTTCCCCCACCCCTTTAAATTCATGGTGTTTTTTTGTTTTTTTGTTCTTGGGTATTTTAGACTTTCTAAGGATTGAAAAAGAACACCCCGCATTTAAATGGGAAAGGTGTGAAAAACACTGGCATGGGGAGAATGTCATGTGACTGCGCCCTTGCATTAATGGGGAGACAGTCACAAATTCACATTTTGTTGTGGTGTGGACAAGCCCTCTCTCTGAGCTTAAGCTGCATCACAAGGTTGTTGGTGAGGATGGGAATGCTGTGTGCACCAATACAGTCTGTGCACACCCTCCCATTTACTCTGCATCCAGTGCCCCCCCACCCCCCGCTGGTTTGGGAAGTGGTATATGCACAATGTTAGCCACAATCCATATTTATACTGCCGATTCTCATGAAAGACTGCATTTTGATGCGTTTCCTCCCAAGCCGGCTTTGATCCGAATTGAGACAAAGAGCGGCCTTTCAAGCATGTAATGTGTACACACAACCACACTTGTTGGGAAGGGCAGGAGGTGAGTTTGAGGGCTGGCTGATGTCTTGTGAGGACGGGGTATAGGGAAGACTCAAGTGGAAAGACATGGACCTAGGGAAATGCTTTGAAGACAAAGGACGGGAGAAGGTGGAATGTGGAGGGAAGAGAGTTGAAGGAAGGAAAGAAAGAAAGAAAGAAAGAAAGAAAGAAAGAAAGAGAGAGAGAGAGAGAGAGAGAAAGAAAGAAAGAAAGAAAGAAAGAAAGAAAGAAAGAAAGAAAGAAAGAAAGAAAGAAAGAAAGAAGGGTTTATATATAGAGAGAAGGTGTGTAGTTGGATGCAGAGGAATACATGTAGCACTAGGCATTAGGGGAACGGGAGATGGAGAAGGAGATAAAGGTGCCCAAGATCAGATACGTAGGAAGATGGAAAGGGGGTTTAGGGGAGAAGAGACAGCATCAAACTCCTGGGCAAATACGACTTGTGGAGAACACTGTGGTAAGCTGGGTAGGTTTGCTAAGGAAGCAGAACTTGGCCTAGTCCCCGTCCGAGACAGGGATTCAGCTCTTGACCTTTGGGGGCTGTTCCCAGCTCTAGGAGAACGAATGGGGTCTTCAGTGGACTAGCTAACCCATGGGTTTGTGGCACAGTGTGGGGCTAGAGAGAGGGGTGGGAATTAGGACTTGTGCTGCTGCTTCCAGCTCAGCCATTGTATTTGTGTGACCTTGGCAGGGAGTCTTCCTCCCACCTGCAGGTTGAGGATGGCGGTGGAGGTACCTGCCTCTTTGTAAGCGGCTTCTGGAGGCCAGAGAGAAGGGATTTTGGTCACCTCTTGGTTCTTGGTCCAGGTTTTAGTTTAATGGTGTAGGGTGGGGGGGGGGGGAGAAGGAAATAAGTCCAGCTGTTCCCCCAGGTTTTGCTGCTGTTATTGCTTTTTTTGTTGTTGAAAAAAATTATTATTACTATTATAGCTTTGCCAAGGCATGCTGAGAACTGCGAAATCGTGACACAGAGAGAGGGAGAGGAGAAAGAGAGAGAGACTAGACAGGGTGGGGATGTCACCTGCCCCCCCTACCATTCCACCACCCCCCAGTCTGCTGCAACGCAGAAACCAGGGAATGGAATAGGAAAGAAAATGAAATGCGTCTGAAGCGAGGAGAAGGGAGAAATCGTCGGGTGGAAAAGGTGGGGGGGAGGGCGAGAGAGCCAGCGAGTGAGCGAGAGGCCTGGCCCTGCCGTAGCTCCAGCCCCCCTCTCTCCCCCTGCACAGTATCGATCGGCAGCCGTGGCTCGAAACCATTTTCATTGTCAGGCGCTTGGGCTGACGGATGCCCCCCCCCCCACAAAGCGCAGCCGCTGGGGGATGGGAAGGGATGCTGCAGCTTGGGGGCTGGTTCCCCACGCCCCATCATATTAATCCTATTTATCATCCCTGCTTCAGTTTTATCCCTCCAAAATAATATCTCACTGCAAATTCCAGTGTCCCCTATTCCTCTCCCTCTCCCTTTCTGCCCCCTGTCCCCCACCCTTTCTTTTCTTTGTAGTTTGTTGCAGGGGACCATTGTTCATCGGAAGCCGCCCCCCCCTACACACATGTTTCTCAAATTTCCCTTATCATAGGGGGCATACTCCAGATCCTTTAACATGGATTAGTTGCCCCTTAACACACATTAGATATCCCTCCTTACTTGCAGCCGGACCGTTAAAGAGAGGCAAAGAGGACGGGATTTCTTTTTCACCCTTTCGATATACACTTATGGGTTAAATGTGATTCTTAGTGGTATTGGGGGTGGCGTGAGCATGGGTCTGGGGTCTGGGAATAATTCCCAATTTACTAAACCCATATCAAAATTAAGGAAAAGTCCCAGTATATGTACCACCTCCCCCCACCATGTATTACCAGGCGTTGTTCTGTCCTGATCGCAGTCCGAGTGAGAATTATACATAGTTTAACTGATGGTTTATTGTGCTGGACCATGTATTGGGATTCAGGTGCTGGATCACGACTTGTGTCCCAGACTGGGGGTGACAGAAGGGAACAGAAGCTTTGTGGGGACTTAGAACAGTTTCTGAAACATTTCATAAGGAGAAATCTGGAAATATGAGTGGAAGGAGAAGTGAAATACTCAAGTGTGCAGTTGTACACCATGCACATTCAGAGGAGGTGGCCTGTGTTCTGTGGTAGCTACATAATATGGGCCGATGCAACCATTTTTGGCAAATTTGTGATTAGACGCCCAGCTGACTTCTCAGCAGGACGAGAGGATTGTGTGATTATTCCAACCCCATCTCCAGATCACCTCTCCTTCATCCTCAGAAAGGTTCCAAGTGATCCAGAGGCTGAGTTGTTGAAATGGCTGTTGAAATAATCCCATAAGCGCGCTCCGTCATGTAGCAAAGGGAGATCGCTTTGGCTTCCCACATCGCAAATGAGCAATAAAGCAGTTGCGTGAATCAGTTCTGATGCGTGCTTCTACTTTCACATGCAGGCATATGTATTAAGCCACACTCCTTATTCATTATCCTATATTCTTTCATGTTTAACTCCACCATCATGTGCACCTACTCATTTGTCTACACGTCATCCTGAACATGAATCAATGCTTCATCTCACATGCTTGTGCCTTATAATGTTATTTCTGGGCTTTTTCACCCTAGTTTTTCTCCCCATAAATCTGTGCAAAACACACTTTTACACTTGAATACTAACTGGCAAACATTCTCTCTCTGTGTGTATGTCTCTCTGCTTCACAGTCACTTCAGTTCAGCTTGATGATACTTTTTAATTGCAGGACAAAGTACCGGTATAAATAATCAAAATGAACTTCACAAGCAGAAAAGGCTTGTGGTCCCCCCCCCTTCCTACACACGCTCACACAAACAGTCAGTTTAAATTGTCTTTCATGGCCCATTTCTGCCTGCATCTAAATAAAGTTTCACCATCTTTGTAGCACATCTTCATACAGGAGTTTCCTGCATTTTCAAATCGGCTAGCAGAGCTACTCAATAGTAAGCACCCCAAGCTGCCATTACAAACATCAGCACAAATGCATGCCTGAATGAGTAAGGAGGATCCTTTCCCCCTTTTGAAAAAGTGATGTTAGATACCGAGCATTTAAAATGGTAGAGTTGGAAGGGACCCTGAGGATCATCTAATCCAACCCCCTGCAATGCAGGAATATGCAGCTATCCCATATGGGGATCAAATCTGCAACCTTGGCATTATCGGCACCATGCTTTAACCAACTAAGCCATGAAGGGCTTGTTTAGACGAGGGCACAGCACTGGCACATAACTGAAAGCATGTGAAGCAATGCAGGAAGAAAGCATGATTACAGGGCAGGAGGGTTTGCACAGCATTCTGCTGCATGGACTTTGCTTCCTGCCCTGAGTCCATGATTTCTCCCTGACCTGGGCCTTTGGCATGTTGTTACCATGGGCATGCGATTTGCTTGGTGTGGCTGATTTCTTGAATCCCTGCCCTCTAAACTCAGATATTTAGAGGGAGCTTTGGGCTTCTTTAGCGATGCTAGAACAGGCACTTTGCACATGATCAGAATCAAGCTACATTACTGAGCCTAGGCATTGAAACAAGAGTGCTGAGCTTTGGCTGTGATTAGACCAGGGGCTTATCCACACTGAAGCAAAATGTGGATCCTGTCTTGTTGTCCCGGACCTTTCTTCCTTTAAGTGCAGGGTTTTTCAGTTCTGGGCTTTTTGGACTTTTGAAGAATAGAAAAAAAGCCAACAATTTAAAGGGGAAATGTCCAGGACAGCACTGGGATGGGAAGGATGACATGTGGATGCCCCTACATTAATGGGGAGAGAGGCAGGTGCAAATCCACATTTTGGTCCTGTGTGGACAAGCCCTTTTTAAAACCACCCTTCCACACACATCCCACAACTACAGCTGCAAATATGCTCACAGAGTTCGTTTCCTTGCAATCAGTGATGGTTATTTATAGTGCGTAAAATAAATGAAGTGCCACATGGAAATTTAAAATGGTCCAAATGCTTCTGGTGTAATTGTTGACAAAGCATAGATGGGAAGGAGACAAGAATTTTTTTTTTTTTTTTTTAAAAAGGCATTCATACAAAAGTGGTGATTTGATGCCCCCCGTGCTTTCTCCATTATATATTTTTTAAGATTTATAAAAACAAAAGAGATATCAAAGGACGAAAAAAGCAAGAGGAGGAGTATTTTAAAAGGAGAAAAAAAAACAATAACCAAATAAGACCACATAGGAAAGAGCTATCCCAGGTTGTGTACACATTATCAGTTAAAAATTCTGCTAAGTGGTTCTTTTTCTCTATTCAGATTGAAGCTGCTTTGGGGGGAAAACACATCAAAACGCAGTATTTCATAAGAAACGACAGGAGAGATATGGATTTTGGCTAATGTTGTGTGTACACCATTTCCCAAACCAGCAGTGGGAGCGCACTCGGAGTAGAGTAAACGGAAGGAAAAGATGATAGCAAAATCAAAACATTCCCTTCTGTCCCAGCTACACACATTTTTAAAGACCATCCCCACGGCTGCTGATTTATCGGCACACATGGTTCTGCATGTGCAGGGAGGCTGGAGCTGGTGAAGATCTGAGTGCTTTGGGAAACTGGAAACTAGCACTAGTGTGTTGACGAAGGTTTATTTGACATAAGGCATGTATGACACATGTGTGCTTAAGGCAGAATTTAAGGAGAACAAACAGTGTTTACTGTTGCTAAAGGAGAGAGAGACGAGTGTGAAAGTGCAAATAGTAAAAATGTGCTCACAACCAGGACTCTGTGTGTTTGTGAAGAAGCAAATGAGTATGAAAAAAGATGAGGACAGAAATGTGGACAGCCAGAATAGGAGTGTAAATGCAGAGAGCTATAAACACACAAGCAAGGTGGAATAGAGTTATCCTTCCAGTTTTGCTCACATATAATGCATTGCAGGGGGTTGGACTAGATGACTCTTGGGGTCCCTTTCAACTTTACAGTTCTGTTATTCTGTAACCAAGTCTTTTTCATGTATGCCTCACACCCTAACTACTGAAAGCATGCCCTTCTATGCTATCTATGGAGCTTCTGAGATTTCATCAAGTACTTTCAATTCTGTCTTTGCAGCAAAACGGTCCAGAAAGTTGCAGTTTTTTTTAAAACAGATGAATGTTAAGATTATCTGAATGCCCAAATCTGTGCCCACAATTTCTGCAGCTGTCCTATGTGGTTGCAGAACAGGGGGGCACATACGTTCCTGCCTACAGTGCTTCAAGGTTTGTAGCTAGTTCACACAGCCATTTCTGGTTTGGTTTTACACAGTGAAATCCCAACATGAACCACACAATGCTGCTCAAAGTTGGCAAGGCTAGGATGTGTTGGATTGTGATTCAGACATAACATTGGCTAGAATCCATTTTTGGTATTTGCCAATGCATTCACATGGTCATGCAGGTGTGTGATGAATGACAACCACCTAGTTTGTGAAGGAGACATGCGAAAAGGTCTGAAGAAATTGGTAAAGAAATAAAGGTCACCTCAGGATGAAAAGCAGTACCTGCCTTATATCAAGTGGTTGTATGAATGCATTGAGGGAGGGACTGTGACTCAAAGGGTCCCAGATTGAATCCCTAGCAACTCTCATCAACCCTGTCCATTGGCCATGCTGATGGGGGCTGATGGGAGTTGTAGTTCAGCAACATCTGCACCCTTGCCCTAAATGGCTCCTTCTCAAGCCCAGAGGCCAAACTGTTTCCTCCAAGACTGGGAAGATCCATCAGGGAATGCCAGAACTCAAGCCTCTTATTTTTTTAACTTGGGTGACTCCTTGCATGACCTGTGAAAAATCCCCGTTCTGCACAAATATTAAAGTACACATTGGCTTCCTTTGCCTTTTATATTGCACACATGCCTTGGAAAGTGCCTCTGAATTCTGCCTTTCCAGTGCTAAGGGGCCTGAATGCAGTGAAGGATTGGACTTCTCTATCTTTAACCAAAGAGCAGGTTGTCCTGCAGGGGGTGGGGGGAAGTTCATTTGCCAAAAGAAGTCATAGTCAGGTTATTTACATGCCACATTTTCCACAACTACATCAATGCTGAAAGTGGTTCGTGTAAAAACATTCAAAAACAGTTAACATAAAAGCAAAGTCTAAATAAGTAATACAATAACATAATGAAAAGTATAATATAGCTACAAAGCTAAAAACAACAACAACCCAGTAATTTAAACTACATCAACATTTAAGGGAGCATACAGCTCACCAATAGATCAAGGAAACAATATTAGTGACTTCACATCCAAATGTAACATCGACACACTTTGCAGTGCCAACACCCCTTTTTATATCTCAGCCCAAAAGGCCAATAAATCCTCTCAGAGTTGTTCCAGCAGCCTCTGCAAAGGGGCCATAGTAGAGCATTACCTGCCCTTGTGAATTCTGTTTCAATTTTACCTTAACTGGGCTGTGGTGGATGCACAGCCTTTCCAAAGTGATGGAGACCATGTACCTGTGTGGCACAGCGGGGCAGGACTCAGAAGTCACATATGCCATCACCCTGGTCCTTCTGCACGATGTGTTATTCCAGTTCTCGTGGTCCTTTAACAGTAACTCTGAGCTTGCCATTTCCACCACTTTTCGTGTAGAAATCCACTGCCTCCTTCACCCAGACACCCCCAGATTGCAGGTTTTGGCCTACAGCAAGCAATGGGCCTAAATGTCGTGTACAGAGCTTGTGACAATGGCTTCAAATTTGTCCATGGAATGTTTTAGTGCTGAAGCTCTCCGAGGGTAAGTTCTAAATATTTTCCCTCCCTTCTGATCAACTCTTTAAAGGTGCAGAAGTCCCACCAGCTCCCCTTTTAAAAGAGTGCCATATGTGAGCCACACTCATAAAGGGATAATTGGGAGTATGCAGTGAGGCTCCTGATTATTCCTGTGCCAGTGTGTGCCAGAGTTAAATTTGGTGCCTGATGCAAGCAACACTACTTCAGCTGGGGTTGGGTGATTTGCCCATGCACCATGGATCAGCCCCACCCATCTGTCAAACGTGGCTAATGGTTTCAGGCACAATTTGACCCTGAAGTGGTTCCCCAGCCCTGTCTCAAAGGTACATGAGCTCTCTTTCCTACTTCGCAACTGGTTACCTTAGCCTTAATCCAAGAATGCGGATTCTGTGGCACTTCTGATGTTGTTGTATTCCAGCAACTTCCATCATCCCTGATTAGGTCATGTTGGCTGGGGCTGATGGGAGTCAGAGTCCAACAATATCGTTTTCCCCTTCTTTGCCTTTATCTCAAACGTGAAGCCGTGGTGGGTGTGTACTTGGCTTTATAAGACACACACTCTGCACATGCTCAAAGGCAATTTCTTTGCCCCTGCCTTGTGGCCTGTCAAAAAACAAACTTGCCAATTGAGCAAAGATATTAATGCGGATACTGTGAACAGACTGGGGACAAGCAGGGCTGCTCGCCTGCGTTAATGTCCTCTTGTCAACACCCTCTGGTCTAAGAAACATGAAGATGTGTCCCAAGAGAAGGAGCTTAAGGAGGGGAAAGACCTCTCTGTAGGACAGAGCAGCCAAGAAGGCCTCAGGCCTAGACCTAGGGCTAGGGTTGCCACTGAAATTTCACCTGAAGCAAAATTCGAGGCAAACATGCGTTGTGTTCCTCCGGAGGTGAAACACCCAAGGGAACTCAGAAGGGCATCGATGAGACGAACTATGTTTCACGGTGATCTTTTGCCACCACATTTCATTCAAAGTGAAATTTGGAGCTTGGAAATTCCGGGGTTTCTCCTCAGGCGAAATGCCTGGGAAAAAATCTCAGGCAAGCTAGAAGTTTCGACACAACCAGCAAAATAATATAGATAACAATCTTCAACAGAGGTTTGAATACCCCCGTGCCACGGACCCAGGCTTCGTTAGAGGAGTGCACCTGCAAACATTCGTGTGGAAATTGCCAGCCGCCTATATAGGCAAGGGGAGAGATAGTAGTGAGCCACAGACCCCCTCCTTCTCTCCCTGCACCCCACCCCATAACTTGTCGTGCCTTCTGCCACCTCACCCCCCAAAAAACCTGCCCCATTCCCTTTACTTTCCCCCCGCCTGCTGCTCCCCTCCCCCGCCCTGCTCCCCCGGGAGCGCACTCTAATAATGTATTTGATCGACTGGCGGCCGCGGACAAGCGATTATTGTCTTGTAGGGAGTCAAAAGTATTGATCGGGGGAGAAATATGAGCAGCGCGATGGAGCCGGCGCGTCACATACAATAACCACAGCCCCGGGGGAGCGCCCGCGACACCGGCCGTCTCCTCTCATTACCGCCCGCCTCAGCCAGCCGCGGGGACAGGGAGACAGGGACCGGGCAGGGCGACTCTGCTCTTGCCCCTCAATGCTGACCTGCAGGCCTATTGCTATTCCAGCCACAGGTTCCTCATAGACGGCATGGGTTGTGAGCTGGGGGTGGGGTGGGAGCATGGCTGGCTCCTTAATGAATATCTTTGCCCCCCTGAACAGCTTGGCTGCTGTGTCGCAGTCGCAACCTGTAGCTCTCCACTCCAGCAGAAAGAGGTCCTAATACTCAAGGTGGCCTGGGAGCGGGCATCTCTTCTGACCTGAAAGTCTGAGGATCTAATCCCAGAGATGTGGTGAGATTGCTCTGTACATGTTCAGAGGCCCTCTGAGCTAAACCTTAGGTCAAAGGAAAGCCTGCCCGCGATCACATTCCCAAACTGATGCACATCGCACAACTTTGATGCCCTAGTTTGAGGGCAAACCTCAGCCTTCGTCTTGTATCCTGCATCAATGCATCGGCATCCCACTGTCTAGCAACTCCTGCTGACCTAACTCACAGTGAAGGATGCAGTGAGAACGGAGCATGAGGACTTTTTGCTGCCAGTCTAATTCGGGAACTCCTACTCCAAGAATTAAACACCGGTCCATTGTTCTTTTGTCACAGTAGAGTCTAAGCCTTGGTTGCTTAGACTGCAGTCCCAAGCCTCCTAACCAAGCAATAACTCCCATTAAATTCAGTCAGACATAATTCCATGTAAGCATGTTTAGGATTGGGCTGCTGAAGTTTAGTTTAGTTTTAGTGATTGATCCCTTCTCTCAAAATCACAACTGCAGTGTTCCTATTTTGCAGGGCAAGAGCTGTACAGTACTTTCAAAGTTGCAAAACTGTTTTCGCAGTTTTTCGTTGTTGTTTGCAACGAACCTGTGAGGCAGGGCACTGTTCCCATTTTACATATCAGGGACTGACGTTGGATCACTGGCTTAAGGCCTCTCAACGAATAACTTGTTTTGATCCATGCTTTCCTGCTTCTGTTCACTAGCTGCTGGGCCCTTTTAAGTGAACATGTATATAGAGCTGTCTTTATATAAAGAGTTCATCTAGTCCAGTATTGCCTACTTTGACTGATGGTGTCTCTCCAAGGACTCAGAGTTCTTTCGCTTCTTGGCAATGTTGAGACATTTAAAGTGAAGAGGCTGGAGTCTAAAACATCTGGAGGGCACCAGGTTGGAGAAGGCTGCTCTATTAGTTCTGGTGCTCTCTCTCTGTGTGTGTGTGTGTGTGAGAGAGAGAGAGAGAGAGAGAGAGAGAGAGAGAAGTTTCTGTTACTCTGGGACTCATAACCCTCTTATTCCAGCCCCTGGGCTCTCTAAACTTACATAAGCAGCTGTGGATATGTGCTTTTAACTCCCATATACCCAATTAGTCTAAGCCTAAATTAGTAGAGACATTTCTGGACAGCGCAAGTTTTACTTGAAATGGGTTAGAGCAAAGTTGTACAAGATGGGATGTAAGCAATTTTCTGTCCTGGAAAATTGTTATTCATGGGCTTGTTAGGGGCATAGATTGTAGGTGTGTCTGGGTGGCCATGTGTCACACAATTGCTTTCTTGTGTATTTTAGGGGCTAGCAACTAGCGGCCCCTGGGCAAAGTCTGGCCTCTCAGTTGCCAATCCCAAAGGCAAAAGTGGGATGTGGATAAGCAGAATATGTGGCAATGAGACTTGGCAGCTGGTGAGCATGAATTGGGGCCTTTGCGCTTCAACCCTCACTCCAGAGTGGCTCTCTGGCAGAACTAGCTGCTGACCCGAGCTGTGAATACAAATGGATTGCTCCCACGTAGACATTGCATATAAGGGGTTCATCTTCATGGAGAATAAAACTCAATGGCTACTAGCCATGATGGCTGTACTCTTTCTCCATTGTCAGTGGCAGTAATGCTTCTGAATACCAGTTGCTGGAAGCAAGAGTGCTCTTGTGCTCAGGTCCTGCTTGCGATCGTCCCAGAAGCATCTGGTTGACCACTGTGAGAACAGGATACTGGTCATTGGCCTGATCCAGCAGGCTCTTCTTACGTTCTTATCTTGCATATAGTAAATAAATGATCTCAGGTCAGGCTACTTGCATTACGAAAACCTCTGACCAATGATAAATCCATAATTATCACTGTCTGTATTTCTCTGCTTTTTCTTTCCTTCCTTCTCACTTTTAACAACTCACCCTCTCACCCCATCCCAAGCCATGTATATCTTTACCTGCAGCTCCAGATAATACTTTCATACGTCTGATGAAGTGGGCTGTAGGTTCGGTCATAATAAATGTACTAGTCTTTAAGGAGCCACAAGACTCTTCATTGTTTTTGCTGCAAGAGACTCGCACAGCTACCCCTCTGAAAAAAAGCAAAACTCTGTGTACTCCTGGCTGTCCAAATGTGTGAGGCTGTGAGTAGTAGTGTTTGGTGGATGCACTGATGCTTCTGTGTGTGTGTGTGTGTGTGTGTGTGTGTTCGTGCATGTGTCACATTGCCAAGAGCGAATGTGATGGTCATCATATGCAAGGGAGAGCTGTTGGGTGGGACCGTGCTGTCTCTCAGACTGTAGCAGGCCACATCGCCACAGGTGAGTGTGAGAACTGGTGGCATGCTGCTTCCCCCCAGTGGTGAGTAGGCAAAAATGCAGAACCAACTGCTAGCATCGAGCAGCAGCTATCTGTTGTTGTCTTACTTACTTGGGTTTTATGGGGCTTAGAGCTTATCCACATTTACCTTTTGCCCCACTCATTCCAGGCATAGGTCCATGCTTTCAAGTACTGTGTCTGATTAAGTGCTAAAGAGCAGGTTTTTGCAGGGAAAGCTCTGGGACAAAAAAAGGGGGCGCTCAGACTTGGAGCTTTAAAGTGCGGACCATGCCTGGAAAGAGCAGAGGAAAGGTAAATGTGGATAAACCTTGAGCCCCAGAATCTGTTTCTAATGCTAAAGGTCAGCCCTAGAGCATATGATGCAATTAGAAAACTGCCTCTGAGTATAAACAGAGTGGCTTTCTCTCACTACCAGTTAACCACAGCCAGCCCCCACATTTCTGATGTTTGGGGAGGGTTTCCAGGGTTCCTCAGTCTGCAGTCACCCCAATTGTGCAGACAGAAAGGTGGTTCTTGTCTCTTCAGGGATAACTAAACCTGGTTGAGTAGATGCCTCACAATCTTACCATAATAAGCTCCACCTTGAGTCATCCACAATGAGCTGTGAGGATATTCAGTTAAGAAGACCATCATTATGAGATTTTCTGTAAGAGGTAGGATGGGATTAGGATTGCTAGGTCCAGACCCTCAGAGATCACATTTACCGTTTCAGGGCTGTTTCTCTGTCTTATCATCCAGACAGTCTGAGTCCTGCTGGGGACCTGAGGCACTTGCCTAGGGCTGTGTACACATTACTGGCTTAAAACACAGTTAGGCTGCCTGCCCCCCTCCCCCTAAAATCGGATCGAAACTGGTTCTTGGTTCTGGTTGGGGGAATGCATAAGAATGTAGTTTTTCCAAAGAAATGACAAGACAGATACAGAATATCTATGGATTGTGACCAACCCAAAGCAGTGGTGAGGGCACACAGGATGCAGTGCAAACAGGATTGTGCGTACACAGCCCTGGACAGCATTTCTCCAGCCGCCACCAAAGGGGTTCAGTTTCCTTTTCCCCCAGTCCCACATTAGCATACATGCTTCCGCTGCTAAGGACATGCCAACCAATAGATAGGGATTGTGACAGCAGCTGCAGAAGGAGTGGCTAGTAGCCCTGGGAGCCAGGTTTTAAGGATTGTCTGCATGAACAAGTCCTTGACCCAAGAAGACTAAAGTCCACTGAGAGGTGTCAAGGGCAGTGGCAAGCTGGAGGTCGATGGGAAATCTGTTGTATATCCAAGGGAGGCCCTAAGGCTCTTGACAGGCTATTGGCTATAAGCAGTATTTGAGGTGGGATGTAGGACTCTGCACACTGACTGGAGTTGCAGGATCTAGTTTGTGTGTGTGTGTGTGTGTGTGTGTGTGTGTGTGTGTGTGTGTGTGTTTTGGGGGAGAGGGACTTTTATTGGTGTTTTAATCTTTCAGCTAGCATGCCAGAAAGATTTTAAATGGCCCCACTCACCCAGGTTGGGGCTGGGCATTATTTCAAATTCAAGAGAAAAATTGTCTATGCTCTTGCCCAGGTATGTAGTACAGCATGTGAGAGAGAATGTGGTGCCGTGGTTTGTGCATTTTGCACGAACCCTTCACACCACATCTGTGTTGGGTGTCCAGGAGTGTATGCATCAGAGCCCTGGTTATGGCAAGCACAAAGGGGGGGGCAGCACCTGTGGGCTACAAGGGTAATTGGCAGGTAACACACATGCCCACGCACATGTGTTTGTTGTGTGCCAGTCCTTGCAGTGTTCTTTGCTCCCACCCCCCAACATACCGCTATGGCTTCTTCCTCCCAGCTGCTTCCTGCCACATTCACTGTTCTTGCTTCTGAAGCGCCAGGGGACTCCCCCGGCTCTGCCCCAAGCTCAGAGGCCCTTCCTTGTCCCGCCATCCGTTCTTCCCCTCTCTGGAAGAGGTACCGGCTGTCAGCGGCAGGCAGGGCTCTCCAATGCTCTCTCTCCTGCACCAGAAGCATCATTGCCATGGTGAACTCGGGGCTGTGGGCGGCAGGTAAGTGCCAGAGGATATGCTGGTGCCAAATTGAGTGCATGGGCCACAAACAATGCTGCCCCTGTCACACCCCACTTTCAGCACTCTTTGAAAACTATTGTCTATTGCCAGCCCTGTCTTCTCTGCAGCTCAGTGCAAAGGTGAAGGGAGGGGATAGGGTTAGGGGAAAGAGACTCCAGTAGGCCTGAGGTCAGGGCTGGAGCATGGAGTTGGGGATAAGCGGCAAAAGCACACTGGGACTTATGGATGAAAGGTATTTGAAACAGACGGGAGCATTCTAGCTTTTCTCTAGTGGGGCTCCTGTGCCCAAGAGCACCTTGCCAGGCAGAAGCCGGCTGGAATGTTTTTGTCCCTGCATGGAGATGTGGGCTTGGAGGTGGGATGGTGAGAAGCTCCACACCTAATTTCTGCTGTTAAAGTCACAGGAGCCCTGCTGGGGAAAAGGTGGCAACCTGACTAAGAGCACAGGCCAAGATTTCCAACTTTGCAAGCAACCACAGTAGCCCTGCCTTCAGCAACAACTTGATGTACAGCCATTAGCAAGTGATGCTTATCTCCTTGCTGCGAAAAGTTTCACTTGCTGATTTCTGCAGAGCGAGGTACTGTTAAAAGCACAGGCTCTGGTCACTATGCAAACCGAGCTGGCTGCGAGTGTCAAGTGTCGTCCCAAACCTATTTCTATCCTGCAGCATACTGATGGAGAACCAGTGGCCCTTGTGATGTTGCTGGGCCACAGTTCCCTTGAACCCTGACCATTGAACGAGATGGCTGGGGCTGACAAGAGATTGAGTCCAACGACATCTTTAGAGTCACTGCTTCCCCATCATTGCTGCATAACTGTAGATTGAAGCAAACAAACCAGTTTACTTTCACTGTTCCCCTCAGGCTTCCAAATTCCTGCAAGGCTTCCTGAAATCCAAGGAGACAGCAGGCTGTCCCATGCAAAAGAAGACACTGTCCCTGTATCTGTCATAGCTGCTTGCACAGTACTATTTTTGCAGGTGCAGCTTGTCGTGCAGGAACGAAAACAGATTCCCTTTCCTGCAAAATGACTAAAATGGCTCAGAGCTCTGCCTTCATTTGTATCTGGCTACCCTAGCTGTTTCCATCCCAGTGTTTTCCTGCAGAGGGTGCTGTAGAGAGCCAAGGCGGGAGAATGAGGACCAGCTGCTAGGCCCTAGGGGTAGGAGGAGTGCTGCCCGGAGGCTGGTTTCTGGGCTTCTGTTTTTAGCTGGGGTTTCAGTAAATTGGAGTCTGTTTTTAAAACATCTAAAAATGTGAAAGGGAAGCAGAAGTGAAAGCCAGCAAAGGGTGGCCGGCAGTTTGGAGGACTGCGGTGGAGGAGGGGAGAGGCTGGAGAAGCATCATCTCTCAGGTCCAGCTGTAGCTGCCGGGTTCCCCTGAGAGAGAACGTGCAAATTTAAGAGCCATAGTGAGGAGGAAACTCCTGAAATTATTTCATGAGTGACGTGACAATTGGTAAAATTGCCACTTTTAAAAAATAGGCCCTGCTCCTGTATCTCTATTGCAGTAACTCAAAATTCAGACATTCAGCCGGTGAAGCTTTTCCGGATGTGGAGATAAAACTTTCCCCAACAGATTTCTGAAGAAATTCTTGTATGTCTGGCTGCTGTTAAAGGCACAGGGGCAGGACCCATGAAAATGTCTTACTTCCCTAAAGCAGCAGTCTTGGGCATTTTCAGATTCAGGATGCACTTTCTCACGCTGCTGTGCAACTTCAGACCCACTCTTCAATTTGCTGCCATTTGTACATTTTTCTTCTCCCTCTGTTTTTCGCCATCTCTGGGCTCTTCTTCAGATGGGATTCCATCACATAGTGACACATTCAGGTTGCACAATTTGGAGTTCTTGCTCAGCAAACCTGCTTCCCCAAAGAAGCAGACTTTCTGTGGTAAGCAAAGTGGAAACCGTAGGATGACATCCGCTTGACAATAGGGATGACAAAATCTGCCCATTTGGGTTTCTGAGTTTCTCATTTTTCCAGTCTTAAATGCAATTCTCCACATTTCCACATGAGCTTGCAACTTAAAGAAGAAGTTCTCACAAAAACTCACCAGCATTTTAGTGTGAATTTTGCCTAATACCTGTACATGTCTGTTTGTATGCAATTTTGCCTAACTCAGAGAACTAAATTTTGAAGAATGGCTGTGTTTTGGTTTGTGTATTGTTTTGGAAAGTACAAAGTATGTAAATTTGTCTTTAAATAAGAACTGAATCGGATCCCCCCCCCCACCCAATCCCTCTTTGAATCAGTGTCTCCTGCAAACAAATCAGAATGAATTCTCAATAAATAGCTGGCATAGTCTAACCTCCTTGCAAACAGATCAAGATGATTGCTCAATAAACAGATTGTTTGGAAGCAACATCTCTCTGCCTCTCTCCCCTTATCTTCTCCAATTGTCTGTTTCTCTATGTGTTTCTCTTCCTTTTTAAAAAAGACAGTAAGCAAAAGAGTTTTGGTGCCTGTGGTCTGACCAGCTTTAGGTGAGAGTGCAGTAACTCACTTGTGGGTACCAACCCCACCGGTTGACGACTAGCGCTGAAGCATCTTTGAATGTGGGATGGCTCAGTTGGTAGAGCATGATACTCTTAATTTCAGGGTCATAGGTTCGAGCCCCACATTGGGCAAAAGGATTCCTGCATTGCAGGGGGTTGGATTACATGACCCTGGTGGCCCCTTCCAACGTTACAGTTCTAGGATTCTATGAATGCTACAGGTATTGGAGACACTAACTGCCTTCAGACAAGTCTGAGATGACTGTAAAGAACAGAATTGCCAGATTGTAACCTAGAGAATTTACTTCTGCTTTAAACCATACTCGCGTAGCAGAAGAGGTTGCTGCTTCTGGGCCTCCTACCCTAACCCTTCCCACATCTTGCTGCTGAAAGAATGAGAAAGGAGGATGGGGGGCAAACAGAGGGCTGACTGGGACAGGAGATGCAGCTGGACACACTTTCACTGCTTTTGTGTGGTTAAAAAGTAAAAGGTAGAATCTCTGGGTTGTAACCTGATAGCCATAGTGTAAAAATACATCTCAGATACAAACAATCCTGTTAATAAACAATATGTTTTCACACACACCTGTTACTTCATGCACATAGATGCACACAGCCATGCATAACACCCCAAGCATCTTGCACGTGCACACATTACCACTGTTAGTGGTGCTATTTCAGTTTGGTTGAGTGTCAGTGGTGTACTACCGTAGGCCCTGTACAGAATTCGCAAGAAAAGTAAAAGTTCAGTAAGAGAAGCCTTTGCAGTAGGACAGAGTTTTAGTTGTTGTTGTTTGCAGACCACAACACATTTTTCCTGCGATCTGTATATTATTTTTATATTTCTTGTTTATTAAATATATTGGTCGCTTTTTTACCAAGGCAACCCAAAGCAACCTACAGTATATAAACAAACACATCCATGAAAACTGGCATAAAAAGACAACGAAAAATGTAAAAGGCAGATTTTTTTTTTTTTTTAAAGCTAGATTAAAACATCCTACCCACCAGGGATGCCAACTTGAATAAAATATTGTGGGGGCCCAGGTAAGCCCCACCGTGCAAAATTGATAACATGATGCAGTGCACACACACCATTTGAATCAACTTTGTGGGGGCCCGGTCCCCTAAATATTTTATTGTGGGGGCCAATGCCCCCACGACCCCCAGGAGTTGGCTCCTATGCTACCCACTCAAAGCTACAGAAAATTAAAAGCCAAAGGCCTGGGGGAAAATGTAATGTAATGTAATGATGGTGCCAGGCGAGCCTCACCAGGGAGAGCATTCCACAAACAGGGAGCCACCACCGACAGGGCCTGTTCTCCTCTTGCTGCCCTCTGGTCCTCCCATGAATGGCCTCAGAGGACAATTTCAGGGTCTGGGTTGGTTCATATGGGGAGAGGCAGTCCTTGAGGTATTGGGGTCCTGAGCCACATAGGACTTTATAGGTCAAACAAGCACTTTGAATTGGGCCCGGCAACTAATTGGCAGCCAGTGCAGTTGGGCCAGGATTGGTGTTATGCTCTCAGACTGTACTTCCCCAGTAAGAAAGACCTCTGCAGAACTACCTCCTTGTACATGCCATGCAAGTGTCATTTCTCTTGTCTTTTCGGCACCTAAATTTTCAGCGCCTTCCTTTTTTCCACAAGCCTTTTAAGCAAAGATTTTTAGATGGTAGATATACCCGATTTGAATTTGTATTAATTGTTAATGTTTTTATTGTTAATTATTTTGAAATGATTTCAAGGGAAGTAATTCATAAGCTGAATAAGTAATTGTAAATAAATAACAGAGAAACTGACATAATTCTTACTCACTGTGAAAATATTTTAGGGCTGCAACATTTTCATCTTGCTGGGCTCCTGCGTCTTTAGCATTTGTTAGTCCTTTGTAATATTTGATCCTGGAACTCCCTGACAGGCAGAAATTCAATATAGAAGCGTTTTCCTATCCACATCAGAAAACGTGTTGCCATTTACATTTTCTGTTTGTCACAGAAGTCTTGCTAGGAGTTTGTGTGTGTGTGTGTGTGTGTGTGTGTGTGTGTGTGTGTAAGAGAAATACATACCAATTCCTGATAGGGTTTGATCAACAAAATCTAATCCTTTGGGGTTTAAGAATGGTACTTTAATTCCTTGCATTTGTAAATTGAATGAACGAGCCCATTGATGGGAAGGTGCATTTAATTTGAAAATATGGCTCTTCCATTTTTGGTACTGAATTAACAACATTCAAAGAAGGTGAGTTTGGATGTCATGTTTGTGTGTCTTGTGGGGAGGGGGAAACTTAACCCTTTAGCTTTTTATTCTTTCTCAAAACCAACTTGCTTGCCTCTTACTCATACATACCTACTGCCTCCCCATTATCTTTGATCAGAGGTTATAGAAACTGCTGATTTTTATCATTTTATCATTCTCATGATCGGTTGCCTTACTGTAGGTTGCTTGCAGCAATGAGTTCCACTTATACTGATCATTCTGTGTACAGCACTGCCACCTGTTCCTTCTGCAGTTACTCTCCTGCCTCTAACAGCAGATTGTCACTCAGAAATGGAGTAGGTGAACTTTTGCCCATCATTTCAGGGGAAAAAAGGTTCAGCTGTTTTATTTCTGCTTTTCATGGTCATCTTAAAAGGAGGCCAGCTAATTATGAATATTCCTCAGTATCGTTTTGAACCTTCTTTAACTTCTGATGTTGCTTCACATCTACACCACCCCTTTCTAGATCTTGATTGAATCATAGAATCATAGAGTTGGAAGAGACCACAAGGGCCATCCTGTCCAACCCCCTGCCAAGCATGAATCCCATGGAGATATCATGGAGGGGGGTGGTTGGATTCTGAGGACAAATGGGTGGAGCTCGGGGAGTTGGAAAGGGATGACCCTGGGGAGCGTGCTAGCACAATGGGGAATGTGACATTGGGACCCTGAGATGTGCCTGAGCCTGAGGAGTAAGCCAGAAGTCTAGGGAGTGGAGAGCTGTATCCAGGGCAGGGATGACAGAGGGCTGTTTCACCCCATGACATCAGACACTCCTAGTCAGATCAAGCCAGTGTGAACTAGCCCATTTGCTTGCAGTGAGGACCAGGACAGTTTGATCCAACCCCTGCAAGCCCAGACCTCACATCAAGTCTGGTGACCAATAATTGCATGTCAACAACTAGGACAACTTCATTGCAACCATGGTCAAGTCCTTCCAGCACCCTTAGAAGAAGGAGACACCCACATGTTGGCTTCAAAATCAGAGGTGTGGGAGAGAATCAGTGGGTGGTTACACCAGTGCGTTTAGACTGTAGGCCCAGGACTGGAATTGGAATGACAAGGTGTATATGGTGCAGTACCAGTTGGGGCTAAATGACGAGATCCTTGATGAATTGGGGCAAACAGCTCTGCCTGGCATCTGATCAGCCCTCATTCAGCTGTGCCTGAAAATAGGTGGTAGACTTGAAGGTTGCCTGACATCATCAGTTTCAGGGGAGGAACCTATGCAGATCAGATTAGCATGTCCGTGGTTGATGGAGGATGAGAAGACAGGAAGGTGAAAGAAGTGTGTGTGCCTCTGTTGTGGGAAGGTGAGGCACTGTGCCATGGTGTGTTCAGCCAAGGTGGTTGTCAAGACTCTGGTACTAGAAAACTCAAAATCCTACCGGTAGCTCTTGTAAAGGTCAGGGAGCTGGAACCAAAGAAGGAGTGTGGACCTCCCCAGAAGGCCCCTGAAGCTCCACCACCACTCAAGTCAGCCATCACCCTGCCTACTGTCTTGCACACCCCTTTGGGGAAAGGGGTGCCTACTTGAGTCATGATAGACTCAGGACCCTCTAGCAATTTCCTGGATTGGAACATTGCCAATCAGCAGGGCATTGAGGAAAGTGCACTGGAATATGTAGGATAATGCTCACTTGATGAAACGCCATCTGATCTCCCCACAACCAAATCATGAGTACTTATTAAATAGCCAACATGGTCTAATCTTTCTGCAAACAAAACAGCCTAGATGCTCATTAAAAAGGTTGCCTGGAAGCGACCAATAACATTGTTATCATACCTACTAATAGTGAACTCATGAGTGCCATTCCCTAGGAAGCCAAAACAGCAATAAGGGAGGTATTGGCCAGCTTGGAGGCATCTTGTGCTTTGCAAAAGTAGTTTTTTGGGGGGGGAGACCCCAGAACAACACGCTCGGTAGCTACAGAATTTTGAATGTCAATTGGAGTGGGGATGAAATCAAGTATCCGGGAAAATGCCATGACTGGCTGGAACCCTGAACCAAGAGCATTCTGCTCTGCAACATTTTGTTGCATGTCCCACTTATTACCCAGAATGCTTTGCTTATTTCTCTCACCATGGGGCTAATTGAAGGGTGCTGGAAGGCAAAGCAGGAAGGAGAGTTTGGGGAATCTTGGTGTTATTTGACCCCCTCCACACTGTACATTGAAAGCAGTATCATACCACTTTAAACAGTCATGGCTTCCCCCAAAGAACCCTGGGAACCATAGTTTGTTAAGGGTGCTAAGAATTGTTGAGACCTCTATTGTACTCACAGAGCTACAGTCTCCAGATTTCCCTGGGAACAGGGATAATTGTTGAACCACTCTGGGAATGGTATCTCTGTGAGAGGAATGTTGTTGTCGTCGTTCAGTCGTGTCCGACTCTTCGTGACCCCATGGACCAGAGCACGCCAGGCACGCCTATCCTTCACTACCTCTCGCAATTTGGCCAAGCTCATGTTAGTAGCTTCGAGAACACTGCCCAACCATCTCATCCTCTGTCGTCCCCTTCTCCTTGTGCCCTCAATTTTTTCCAGCATCAGGGAGTCAGGGCTTCAGGGCTTCTAGGGAGTCTTCTCTTCTCATGAGGTGGCCAAAGTACTGGAGCCTCAAGTTCAGGATCTGTCCTTCCAGTGAGCACTCAGGGCTGATTTCTTTAAGAATGGATAGGTTTGATCTTCTTGCAGTCCATGGGACTCTCAAGAGTCTCCTGTGAGAGGAATAGGAGTCTGCTAATGCCTCTCACCCTTAATAATTGGCACTGTTGTGCCTTTTACAGCTGCAAGATAGACAGGGTTTCAACAGTTTTATCATTTAGTGGGCAGGGTTTAAAACCACAACATGAGTTGTGTGCATAGCTGCAAGAGCTGTTGGTGCTTAATCAACATAGTAGAATCAACAAATTAAAAGGCAAGGATAAACACAAAAGGGAATGCCTACTGGTAGGAATGGGAAAAACCAAAACTGCTCCTCATATACAAATTCAAATATGTGTGGGTTTTGGACTCCTCCGGTCTGATTCGAATGCAGGGCAGGGAAGAAGTGGATTTACAGCTAAGCAATGCTCACATGTGGACAAGCCCTACAGCACTTCTTATCCCCAATCAGTGGCAACGATGGTCACATTCACATCATACATGTAAAGCACTATGGTATCACTCTAAACAGTCATAGCTTCCCCCAAAGAATTCTGGGAGCTGTAGTTTGTTAAGGGTGCCAAGAGTTGTTAGGAGACCCCCATGTCCCCTCACAGTGCTACAATTTCCAGAGTGGTTTAACTGTCTACCCCTCCGCACAGGGAATTCTGGGAACTGTCATTCCATGAGGGAAATGGGGATTTCCTAACAACTCGCAGTGCCCTTAACAAATTACTTTTGCCAGAATACTTAGGGGGAAGCCGTGACCGCTTAAAGTGCTTAAACCGTATGGTGTGAATGTGGCAGGTGCCTGCGACTGGTGCGACTCAGCGGCCAACATCTGGAGGGCCACAGAGCCCCCAGCCCTACACACATGAGTGCGCAGGGCCAGCCCACTCATGAGGCAGAGTGAAGCAACCGCCTCGGGTGGCAGAATATTGCGGGGCGGCGCTCCCACAATGTTGCATGGCAGCTGCAGTAGCGGCTTCCGGTGAGATTTCATGTTTTCCAACGCATGCGTGGAAAAAATTATCCTTTCTGGTGGAGTTAGGCGATCAAACTAACCCAGGTGAGAGAGAGCTCGCCTCAGAGTAGTTTGCCCGTTGGCACAAACTTTCTGTGCCTCACTGCCCGGCTGCAAGAGGAATCCTTGCCCTCCTCTGCCATCCCCACAGAGCGGCTCCCCCCAGATTTCTGATCAGGTGCAGAATACGGTGCTGCATGTTGCCTAGAGGATGTGTTTTATGAGGTGACTAATATAACTAATAAATAAATAAGCGTGGTAAAATTCTCCTCAGCCTTTGACAGGATGATGCAGGGCACCGATACAGATGACCAAGCTGCACCCTGGGAAATGTATAACCGTTTGTATATCGTCTTGTCAGGAGAATTTTTGCCACACGGAAGGTAGCAAAATGGTTGCCTGTGACGGACTTAATGTGCAGCTACCGCTGTTACACATGCACTTCGGTTAGGCTACAATTCGGTGGATGTTATTCATTTAATGAGAGGACCCAACTCGGGGCGGCTCCACTTTTTCTTGGACTCTCCACCCGTTACCTGCCCCCCCCCATCGTATGCTGAGGACTAGCCTAGCTCAACAGGGCTTCCTTATTAGAGTGTGACTCATTAAGCATATGCAAATCAGACAGGAGCAGCCGGTGATAAGGCTCCACACTTGGGGGTGGGAAACGGAAAAGACAGCTTAAGAGGAAGGCAACCCTCTACCCCCCCCCCCATCCCTGTCCTGCACTGCAGGGCTGGTTCAGGTAGGAGCTGGAGGGTCAGGATAGAGCCCCTGGAAACAAGGAGGGTGTTCCTTTTTTTAAATTGTTTTGGGTGAGGCAGCTTTTAGGCCAGACTGGAGCGAGAAAAGCAGTGTAAAACCTGCTCACTAAAGCTTTCCATTGTGAATGGTGGGGGTGGAGGGAGAGTTGACTTCGATCACTTTCAGTTATCATAGTATGTAGGCCCAGCCGTGCCCGAAATGGTTACAGTCATGTTCCTCATCTGGGACTGGTTATTAAGAAAAAGATTTTCCCCACTTCAAGCTAAGATACGTGCAGTTCTAGCACGGGACAAAAAGTGCCCAGGGTGGGGAAGTCCACCCTGTGACTCTCCCCAGTTGCATCCAAATCACACCTTCCCCTCCCAGGTACCTCACAGTGTTGTGTGTGCCTTGTTTGGCTGCGTCCTCTACTGGCAGCACGTTCACTAAGGGCAGGATTAGGTAATTTGATTTGTGGGGATGCTGGGGGCCAGGAACTGAAATGGATGACTTTGTGGTTTTAACAATCTGTGGAAATTTTGTTTTGTTTTGTTATTTCTATTCCCCGCTTCTCAACTCCGTGAAGCTGGGTGAGTGGTTGCCTAGGCCCTCCTTTTGCAAGGTTTCACTTTCTGATCTGAGCTGCTGGGGTCTCCCCAAACATATTGGGCCTTTCCAAAGAGTGTTCTATAGAATAGATTTTTGTACCGGTAGTGCTAAAGTCACACAAACTAGGATCTTGCATTTGTAGTGCAATATCTTATTCCTTTGTAGTGTAGCTTGGGAGGTGGTGGGAAGGAGAGCATATGTTGGAAAGCAAAAGTATGCCTCTTTTTATTTATTTTGTGCACATGATCCATGTTAGAAAAAAAGCAACATTTAGCTCTCATCTCTGCACCTTCTGCCATGCCACCCCTTCTATTTGGACCCAGTTATGTATAAATAGGGGTGTGGGAAAGCAGGGAGGGAGACAAGTTTGTTGGCGATGCCAAATTATTTAGGAGAATCAAAAAATTCAACAGAACTAAATGAAAAACATGATGGCAGTAAGATTGCAAAATGAGATGATAATAATAATAATAATAATAATAATAATAATAATAATAATAATAATACCCTGCCCATCTGGCTGGGTTTCCTCAATCACTCTGAGCAGCTTCCAGCAAAAGATAAAAACATAATAAAATGTCAAGCATTAAAAACTTCCTGATACAGGGCTGCCTTCAGATGTCTTCTAGAAGTTGTGTAGTTCTTTATCTCCTTGACATCTGATGGGAGGGTGTTCCACAGGGCGGGTGCCACTGCCGAGAAGACCCTCTGCCTGGTTCCCTGTAACTTCACTTCTTGTGGAAGGGAACTGTCAGAAGACCCTCGGAGCTGGACCTCAGTGTCCGGGCTGAATTATGGGGGGACCACCTCCTGCGGTGAGCACTGGAAGGGAGGTTAAGTGGCCTTTAGGGGCCTGGTCCTCTCATGGATATTCCAGGTTCCTCCTCTGAATTTTCTGCTTCCATTAAAGAGAGAAATAAACTATTGTTTTTACTTGCAGTAGATAACTAGGAAAAACATGCAAGCAGTGTTCTGCCCTCTTGCTCACCAAAAAGTAAACTGCTTTTCAGTGTTGGCCACTGAAATGTCTTTCCATTATATTGGTCAAGACATAGTAAGACAGAGATGGGAATCTGCCAGAAGTTATTAAACTCCATTTTCCATCAGCCTTAGCCAGCAGGGCCAATGGTCAGCAGGGCCAGAGGCTCCAGAGGGTGGCGCCACTGCTACTGTGCACCCACTGCATGCCACCTCCAGTTGCCCACAGGGCATACGCTGCTGCTGGATGACCTCTTCCTCCTCCTGTTCCTCTGCCACTGTGACTGTGTCCTCCCCACTGTTGCGTCTCCTCTTACGCTGCCCGGAGGCAGCCTGGGGAAGCTCTGGTTTGCTTGGCTGGCAGGTGGTCTGCTGTGCAGGCTGTGGAGAGGTGGGGATAGATGGGGGCTGTGGTGGTGGGGCATGGTCACAGCGGCGGAGGAGCAGGAGCAGGTGCCGAGCACTGGGCAGTAGATGCCCAGCGCTGATGAAGATCAGGAGGGGGCAGAGGAGGGGGGATAGCTCCAGGACTTTTGCCTCAAGCAGCAAAACGACCTGGGCTGGCCTTAATGGTCAGGGATGATGGGAGATGGAGTCCAATAACGCAGGAGAGCCACAGATTGCCCATCCCTTATCCAACTAGGCATTTATTTTCAAATTCTATATAATGTAAATGTTACTGTATTGATATTTAAATACTTTAAATTAGTAAATTAGGTTCTGGGTTTTCTGCTCTGATTTCCCCCCACTGCTGCCTGGCGTACTTTCACAATCTGATGCAGCGCTAACCCCCATTTTCCTCCCACCCTCTTTTCTTTCTCTCATAGAAGTAAGAATGTCTAAGCCCCTGGAGCTGGAGAAGGCGCGGCTGGAGCTGCAAGAGGAGCACACAGGTAGCAGTGCCTGGAAGGAAGGGATGGGGATTTATTCGTTTTTTTTTTTTTTTATGGACTAGCAAAATATCTGTCATTATGAGCTTTGAAAAGTGGGTGAGGGATGGGAGACTGCTGTGATGTGCACAGTGATCTCTAGAGTGATCTCACCTCAGTACAGATTTCCTCGCTCCCCCATCACCCAACAACGGTGCCCAAAAGCCGTTTTCCTTTGTCCCATAACCCCACAGTTGCAGGGAGACCATGCCTCAGCTTTCATTTGCATTGCTCTGTCCTGAGTTCCATTCTTTGGTCCTACTGGAATGTGACAAACCGACAAGCTTAGGAACTAGCCTTCATATAATATATGAAACACATGTTTTGTGTTATGTACACTTCTTGTTTATTTTGTAAACTGCCCTGGGGTGATCATCATCTCCTCCTCCTCCTCCTCCTCCTTACTGTTATTGTAAAATAAATACCAGTACTCCCAATGTTCTGCATTTTAAAAAGCTTTTTGGATCCAATAAATTAGACTAAGCAATAAATATGCAACTAAGATAACATATCTGAAGAAGTGTGCATGCACACTAAAGCTCATACCAAGAACAAACTAGGTTGGTCTCTAAGGTGCTACTGGAAGGAATTTTTTTATTTTGTTTCGACTACGGCAGACCAACACGGCTACCTACCTGTAAGATAACATATGATTTGCACTAGCAAGTTTTTGAATGAGTCTTAGTGAAGCAAATTTTGGGGGAGGGAGGCAAAGGTAGGCATGATGAAAAATGGTCATGTGGGGTGTCTGGGGACTGAGAAGAGAAGCAGTGAGAAGTCCTGAAAGTGATTGTTTTAGGGGAGAAGAAGGAATGAAGCAGAGAATAAATGGTAGAAGGAAGGCTGGGTAGAAAGAAGCAGCCAATGTTTGGTACATGGCCGTGCCACTTAACTGTTTAGTGGGCCAGCTTACCCCTTGGTAGAAAGAAGGGAAAGCGCCAAATATCAGACAAAAAGGGGGGAGAACTCAGGGGTGCACAAAAGACAATTTATTTGCCTACCTCTATAAACATGCTACATGTACAATCCATTAAACATTCAGAAAAAAGCTCTTCAGAATTTACTGTAATGTAGAAATGAATGCAAATATTGCATACAAAACCACCTAGCCTTTATATTATAACAACAACTCATCTCAAAATTGTAATTAAGTCCGCCACCCCATCCTACCCATCTCCCCATCCTACCCACACCTCTCCCCCTTCTCTCCCTAATGTCTCAACAAACGAAACTGCTATATAAAAATGTTACATGGAAAGAACAAGAAAGAGACAATGCATATACCTTTGTAAATCAAGAAAATCCTATATATATATATATATATATATATATATATATATATATATATATATATATAGTAATTAAGTCCCTTTCTTTAAAACCATACCAGCATTGTCCAAAACACCAAAATTATAGCATGGTTTGCATATATATCCTGATTTTAGAGTGATCCTACACTTGGGCATGTGTGTTCATGCATGTACAGTACCATAAGAAACCTCATAGCCATGACTGAAATCCTGCAAGCGACAGAGAAAGGCACAGGACCTGTGGGGAGAGGAGGAGAAGAAACAGCCATGGCAGACGTGATGTGGCCTCTGGGACTCCTATTTGGGAATGTAGGCCTTGGGAGGAGGGTTCAAGGAATGGGGATTATTGAAGCGATGGCTTTGTATGGAAGCTTTATATGACAATTATCTCCTTTGGTTTCAGATACAGAAAGAAATGGACCTGACACAAACCACCAGGTGAGAAAAGTTGGCCAGAAGCTGGAGGTTTAAAGTAGTGGCACAAATGTTGTGGCAGACAAAGGGCATGCTCTCAGTCTGTCCATGCTGACTTTCTTTTTCTCTCTTTGTCCCTTGCAGACCCAGCAGAGCAAACCTTCCCCGTTCTCCCCGTCCCCAACCAGCACCGGCACCAAGGTAAGTGGCATCCTCTAGCCAACCCACTTGCAGCTTCCACTAGCACCACTGCAGGGGACATTGTTTCTCTGCCAGTTCTCACCATACTCAAAAGGGGAGACAGTTTCCCTGCTTGTAATAATGGTGGTCTCCACCAGCAGGGACCATCTTCCAACAGTTTGCAGGGCTGCTTTTTTGTGCTTCTTTGTGCTCCCCAACATGGGGAACAAGGTTAAGTGTCCTCTAGGTACCATCTATGAGGAATAAAAATGTCACCTCTCATCTGCAACCACCATAGCCAAGTCTAGGAGAATGGAGGTCAGAGAGGGAAGAAATCAGGTTGCAGGTTATAATATTAATGAGGAAATAGGAATCTAATTTTGCAGTGCCTCTGACTGGGGAACCTGTGAACTTTGGCACCCAAGCCACACCACCCCTCCACAAGGAGGAGAGATTTGCTTGTTTTGTGAATGGATGTGTGTGTGTATGAATAAATGTGTGTGTATATGTTAAAAGGTAAAAAATGTTAATAGTTAATAGGTGTGTTAATAGTTGTACGTGTGTATGTTCTGGAATGTGGACTCCAGCAGTTTCTAATGGAGGTAATGTGGACCTTCGCTCTGTGTCCTGCGATAATGCTTTATCATATCACATGTGAAATAATAATAGCATGGGTCAGTGGGAGCATTTGGGTGAAAAAGGAGGTTGAGGTACCTAGCTATGTTCACTAGCAGCTGCCACCAGAGGGAGCACTGCATCAATGTGCAGTGCCCTTTGTGAAGAGGGTAGCCGCATTCTGATCTTCACAGTGGTTTGGGAGGTGCAAATCAAGCCAGCTTGTATCAGAATTCAGAAAGAACAAATTCCTGAAGTATCCCTATTTATTATGATAGAGGGGTATAAATGTATGCATGGTATGAAGAGAGTGGATAAGAGACTCCCCCCCCTCCACCTATCATAATACTAGGACCTAGGGCAGGGGTCAGCAACCTTTTTCAGCCGAGGGCCGGTCCACTGTCCCTCAGACCATGTGGTGGGCCGGACTATATTTTTTTGGGGGGGGAATGAACGATTGGGCCGCATCCTGCCCACGGGCCTTAGGTTGCCTACCCCTGACCTAGGGTCATCCAATAAAACTGCATGTTGGAAGTTTCAGGACAGACAAAAGGAAGTAATTTTTTCACATAGGTAGGTAGCCAGGTTGGTCTGCCGTAGTCGAAACAAAATAAAAAATTAAAAAACTCCTTCCAGTAGCACCTTAGAGACCAACTAAGTTTGTTATTGGTATGAGCTTTCGTGTGTGTATCTGAAGAAGTGTGCATGCACACGAAAGCTCATACCAATAACAAACTTAGTTGGTCTCTAAGGTGCTACTGGAAGGAATTTTTTCCCCCCACACAGCACGTATTTAAACCATGCAATTCACTACCAAAGATGTTGTGATGGCTTCAAACTTAGCTGGCTTGAAAATGGGATTAGACAGATTCATAGAGGATAAGGCTATCAGCAGTGGTGGAGTTAACTGCTCCGGCACCCAGAGTGGGGCAGATGCTGGGTGGGGCTAGCTGCCGCCGGGAGCCTCCCAGGCAGGTGTGCCAGCAGCGGTGAGCCTCGCAGGGGGGTGCTCCAGCGGTGGTGAGCCTCCCAGGCGGGTGTGGTGGCGGTGGAGAGCCTCCTAGGCGGGTGCGCCGGTGAGCCTCCTGGGGGGGTGCTCCGGCGGCGGGAGCCTTTCATGATTAAAACACTGATAAGTTAAGGCAATAGGTTTATTAGAGTGAAAAGAATTTGGAAAGGACAGTAAGTCAAGTTTACATTCCATTCTCCTTCTCAGCGCTCCTCCTTGATTCTCTGAAGACCAGTGGTCCAGAGGGCTGTTTAAATGCCTTTTTACAAAAAGAATTTTCGAATGGCCTGTGCTGTGCTTTGAAATCCCAATTAAGTGGGGCTCCAAAGGTTAACATGACCTGCTACCCGTCTGTCAAATTTTGTCCAGCAGGGTTGGAGAGACAAGGATCCGACCCACTCGCCAGAAGAGGCCAGAAAACGTTCTCCACCTCTGTTTATCAGTGTGTTTATCTGTCTTAGTTGACCGGTGTTTCCTCCAGATCTCCTGTGGTTCTCTAAATGCTGTACTGCAACTCCCATTATTCCAGGCTAATGGGAGTTGGAGTCCAACGACATCTGAGGGCCACAGGTTCCCCATCCCTACCCCAGAACCAGCTATGGTGGCTGTAGATGAGTGAATTCTAAGGAAAAGTGCCATGGAGTATTATTTACTACATTTCTATTCCAGTCTTCATTTGGAAAGCAACTTATAGGTCCCTCGGGCTAGTCCTCCCATCAGGTCACAGACCTACTGGTACCTGCTTAGCTTTAAAACTCTGGGTTTTTTTTTACAGTCCCTCTATATTTTCTGGTTAAACAAATGTTGCTGTGTTTTGAAGCACAACAGAAACCTGCAAAACCTGCTTTGTCCCAGGACTGGAATAATGAAGTAATTCAATATCCCCCCCTCCAGTTGATTGAGTTCTGAGTAACTGAAGAAACTTATTTTTTATTTTTTTGGTATAATATATATAGCTGAGTGGAAGGTTGGATGGGTCAGAACTGTGGGCAGCTTTGTACTTTTGTAATCAGTGTGGTAGAGACTCATGAATCAAGTTTGGTTTTGCAGGGGAATTCCCTGTGCCTCAGGCTCAGCAGCAAAACAGGAAGCCAACCTAGCAATGAGTCAGAGAGATAGCATCAACTTCCAGTTGTTGGGATTTTGGTGCTTGTGTTGCTCTTTGTCCCTTCAGCAAGTCACTTGCAGCAGCAGAGTGAATTAAACACATGCAGAGCTGCTTACTTAGCATAATGTATTCAAGTTGCAGGATTTTTTTGTTTTCCTTGGTGTTGCTTAGCAGCACCCAGCACCCTGGACAATGTTCCCCAGTTCCATTGGGCCATCATCCTCTCCCTGCACTGACACAGATAGGACTCCGTATTTTCAACGGTAGCCTTAAAACCCGATCCTTTTGCGCTGCCCTGTGAAAGCTACCCATTGCCATAGCTCTGCTTCCTCTTTAAGCACTTCTTCCAGGCTGGTAGCTCAGATGTGAGGGAAGGGGAGATTAGGGGCACAGGAGAGGGGGTCAGGAAGCATGGGAGGAGAAGGCGGACAGCATCAAATTTGTGTCTCAAACAAGCGATGTTGAGCTGCAACAAGAGCAGAAGGATGTCTGTCACACGCAGCTGGAGAGAGAGTCGTAGTGATTCTCTTTCATCTTGTTTTCTCCCTCCAGATCAAAGCTGAAGACCCAACAGAAATTCCTCCAGCTCCAGCCCCAGTCCAGGCTCCCCCAGCTCAGCAGCCACACCTGCCCCAGGCCCAGCTTATGTTAGCTGGCAGCCAGCTGGCTGGGGTAAGTGGAAGGTCCTGTGGCCAGACATAGATTATGGAGTTTGGCTTAAGTGGCCCAAGGGGTGGCAGGGAGGTGGATACAAACAAAGGGATGTTTCCATGACCAGTTTTCTACCTTTCTCCTGTGCCTTTCCCAGTGGATAAGGAGAAATTCAACACACAGAGGATTTCCTGTCCCTGAGCATAATGTGAAAGAACAACAGCCCTCATCTGCTTAGTGAAATTGTCCTATTGTGTTGAATTATAAGCACAGGCACTGCTGCCAGGAAAGGAGTTGCCAACCAAGAGGAATATATTGCTTGGCTCTCTGCTTGCTGGGGCTCTCATACCTCTGCTGATGGGCTAGGTGGGAGAAGGACCCAACTAACCAGCTTCTTCCTTCTCTGCCTGGTTGATTTCTCCTCCTTCCCTTTTTCGCTTCTACTCCCCCTCCTGGCCTTCCATTTGCTATGCTGCCCTTGGTACACCTCTTCTCTGCCTTCCCCCAACCCAGCTTACGGCCCTGATGCCTGCCCAACAGCAGCTGCTTCTGCAGCAGGCCCAAGCGCAGCTCCTGGCAGCCGCCGTGCAGCAGTCCAATGCCGCAGCTGCCGCAGCCTCCTCTCAGCAGCCTGGGGCTGAGCTGACGGCGCCACAGAACCAGCCCCAGACGCCACAGCTTGCCCTGTCGCAGCCAATCCAGCTCACTGCACAGGTAAGGGCTTGTGCACGGGAGGCACAGCTTGCCGGGGGTCTGGCCAGAATGGGTTGCCCAGCATTACACGCTCACCACCACACAGAGAACAGGGCAGAAGTTAAAGCACACGACAGGCTGCTCATGCAGACATGGCCTGATCCATGGTTGGCATCCATCTGTCTCAGGAGACAATGGAGGGGTGCGCCTTTCTGGGCGAGGTCAAACTGTTGGAAAGTTGCAGTGCCTGCTGTGGCTCTAGAGACCGATACAGGAGAGACATGTTTTGTTGCAGCTGGGACAGGTGAAGGCGTTCAGTTATGCTGCTGCAGATGCGCCGCAGCATTTCTTCTCTCTTGTAGGGATGTGTATAGAAACTAGGAGAGGATGTGTTTGTTAGATATTCTCCTTCCTTATTCACATGTGTGAGTTCAGCAGGGTATATCCCTTTGCCAGCAAAAAATAAGGAACCTGTTGATAGGTTAGCTTTAACCTTTAGTTTTAGTAATCCAGGATGCTTTATGTATTGCAGACTGGATTTCCTGTTATTTCCCCCTTTTCTCCCTTAAAAACAAGAGACACACAGAACAGTCTTCTTATAAGTAAAGATAGATTTACTCGCTCAGTTTCACAGTAGTAGTCTTGAGGCAGGCTGAAAATGTAGTTGCAGACATATACAGTACTTTAGATCAAAATGGAGTTTGAGCTGTGACTCGGATTCAGCACATGTCCTTCATCCCTAGACACTGATGAGGCATCGAAGAGAAGAGAGAGATTGGAGATCAGGAATCAGAGAGAGAGCAGGCTGGAAACGTGACCTGCTTTTATAGGCTGTGCCCCTTTTACCTGGCTGTACACAGTGGAAGTGGCTCTCACAGGGAGGACCTTCCTCTGTGTGTGCCTTTCTAGCAAACACACATTGTTGGTTTGACTGCATTGTAAATATCCCACATCTCTGCACTCTTCCCAGCAGTCATTCCTCCTCTGGTCAATGCTAAGGATACATGGCTTGATTCCCTGTCTCCAGGCACTGCGATTGTCTGCAAGGGAATCCTGAGCCATAGGGCTTAGCTTAGCCACACCAACAAAACAAACTGGTGTGATAGTCATTGCCACTTGCCAAAACAGACCCTGGTCAACTGTAGGAGAATCCTCAACACCTTCACTGGACTGCAGTCCCCAGCATTAAACTGGCATAAATTTGCATGGTAGATATACCCACACTCTTCCTCCCACTCGCTTCTCTGTTCTAGGACATCCAGCAGCTGCTCCAGCTCCAGCAGTTAGTCCTCGTCCCAGGGCACCACCTCCAGCCGCCTGCACAGTTCCTGCTGCCACAGGCCCAGCAGGGACAGCAAGGTAAGAATGGCTTGTGTGTGAAAAACAGACTGCATAGGCTACACTCCGCTTCTCCTGGCAAAAGGGTATTTGCAGGCAAGCAGTTCCTAGTGCAACGAGCCGTTGTTTTTCCGCTGTAAGCTGCAAATGAAATTGCCATTGACTTTATGCCCTGATGGGGGAAAGCTCAGTGAAGTGCTCTTTCCCAACAACTTTTGAGATGTATAAGAAAAACGTTCTAAAATGTTGTGATAAGTCTGAAAAATAAAACATTGGCACAGGATGAAAAGATAGCAGCATTTGAAAATCAGCGCTATAATACTCTTTCATAGAAGTGCCATGGCATGAATATTTTAATACTTAAAAATGGTTCTAAATGCATTTTCAGTGTTAATTAAAACATTTTTTTAAAAAACAACAACAATGATGTAATGAAATGACGCTGACTGGAAAATAATAATAGTGAAGGTGAAATGGCAATAGGTTCGGCTGCTTTAGGCATCCTTGCAGATGCCAAAACCAGATGGAAAAGAAAATGGAAGAGTAACAACACTACCAGGGACCCAGGTGGCTCTGGCGGGAAGGTAAACGGCGTTTCCGTGCGCTGCTCTGGTTTGCCAGAAGCGGCTTTGTCATGCTGGCCACATGACCTGGAAGCTGTACGCCGGCTCTCGGCCAATAAAGCGAGATGAGCGCCGCAACCCCAGAGTCGGACACGACTGGACCTAATGGTCAGGGGTCCCTTTACCTTTCTTAACAACACTACGGTGATTTACACCTGTAAAGATTCCACTAGTGTTTTTATTGTTATTATTATTATTAACAACAACAACAACAACAACAACAACAACTTGGGATTTTTTGTGGTCTGCCGAAAACCAGAAGAAGCAGCACATAGAAGACACGGGGGAGACAATGAGTTGATGATGTCATGTAGATGCCCTATAAAAAGTGAGTGAACCAAGTGTGAGGATAGTAAGCACCTAGTGTGGAAGCACTGTAAGGCAGGGATGGGGAATCTGTGCCCTCCCCAATCCAGATGCTCTTCGATCTACCAAACTACAGCCAACGTGGCCAATGGTCAGGAATGGTGGAGTTGTAGTCCAGCAGCATCTGAAGGACCACACATTCCTCATCCCTGCTGTAAGCCTTGGACAAAAAAACCCCCAGTTCACTGTCAGCCTACATCCACTTACCCCACCCTCACCAAGCCCAGGTCTACCAGGAATTATGTTTAGTCCTGAAAGTAATAAAAAAAAAGTCCTCATGAAAATTCCATCAACATTTTTGTACGAATTTATCCTAATAATTTTTTTTTTGCAGAGCAATTTTCTTCATATAACGCTACTTTTCTATGTTATTTTCACAAATACCGTATATGATTTTATATGCAGCCTTTACTCTCATATATGAATCCTAGTGCAAAATAACCTAGCTGGAGAACTGCGTTGTAGAATTTGGAGACGTATGAATTTCAACAAATGGCTGTGTTTCAGTCAGGGGCGTAGCAACGGGGGGTGGGGGGACGGGCCGCCCCGGGTTCCACCCCAGAGGGGGGTGACACTTTTTAAAAAAAATAAATTAAAAAATAAATAATTTTTTTTAAATTTTTTTTTTTAAATTTTAACTTCATTGAAAAAAAGAGATAATAGACACACACACAACCCCCCACACCTCACAAAGTGGCACCATCAGAGGGGGGTGACACTTTTTAATTTTTTTAAATTTTTTTAAATTTTTTTATTTTTTTTTATTTTTTATCATTTATTATTATTATTTTTTAATTTAACTTTATTGAAAAAAGAGATAATAGACAGACACACACACAATCCCCCACACCTCACAAAGTGGCACCATCAGAGGGGAGTGACACTTTTTATTTTTTTTAAATATTTTTTAATTTTTATTATTATTTTTTATTTTTTTTATTTTAACTTTATTGAAAAAAAAGAGATAATAGACACACACACACAAAACCCCCACACCTCGCAAAATGGCACCATCAGAGGGGGGTGAGACTTTTTAATTTTTTTTAATTTTTTTAAAATTAAAGTGGGGGGGGGGTGACAAAAAAAATTCCGCCCCGGGTACCACCTGGGCTTGCTACGCCTCAGTTTACACATTGTTTCAGAAAGTGTGAATTAAATAGGCTCGCCTTCAAATTCCTCCCCAGTCTGCAAGAAAAGAAACTGTGAAGAATAAAAAAGCCACATTTTCCAAATGCTGCAGTGTCCAGCTAGGCATTTTTCTTGTCTGCACATTTTCAGCAGTAGCTGCTATTGTGAATTTTTATTTTCTCTTCAGCCAATGAGGAGTAGGATTTTACTTCGCTTAAATATCAACAGTGGAGGTTTTTAGGGGTCTGAAGAATGGCACCAAACTGGCAGATTTTTTTATTCCGGGTTTGATCAGTAACTTTTCACACGGTGGAATAAGGTGGTGCTTGATTTTGCGAAGCTGAGCTGTTCACTACGTCTTTTCCCTCACAGGGCTGCTCTCGACACCAAATCTCTTTCAGCTACCTCAGCAAAACCCAGGGAGCCTCCTGCCGAACCAGCCTCGTGCAGGACTCCCAGCACAGGTGAGTGAGTGGGTTCAGTGTATTAAAATACCCAGTGGGAATGCAGAGATTGCCAGCCTTGGTCTGGCAGTCTCATTCTTAATCTTTTAATATTGTACTCTTGTCTGCTCCAGTATATCTTGCTTTGAAGAAAAGACTGTTTCACCACAGTTGATGCAATGCAATGATCGTTTTGTCAGACCCTTGAAGGCAGTTTCAATCAGGAATTTATTTGTTTAGTACATTTACACCCCTTCCATTATGGAACTTCACGGTGGTGTGCATGGGGGGGTCCTTTCCCAGCCAGTCTTCCAACCAGGCACTGATCAGACCTCTAGACCTGCTTAGCTTCAGCATGGTGGCTCTGTATCTTGTGCCCTGGGACTATGAGGGTTGTGATCACTCATCTCACCTTTGCCTCTGCTTAAACAGTTTTCCAGGTATTGTTTCAAAGACTTGCAGAAATGTCTGACCAGAGCCAACAATGGGATAAAAGTAATATGGACACCACCTGGGAAGCAGTGTCCTTTGGTCCCACTGCTTGGCCCGGGAGGCAGGGAGGGGGAAACCACTCTTTAGTGTTCAACTGAAGCACACAACAATTTGGGTTTTCTCCAGATTTGCTCCAGTTTGGAGCTAGAGTGCAGGGTTTCTCTGGGAAAGGAGTGGGTCAGACAGAAGACCACTTGGCCCCGTGCTTTCTAGGCACGGGACTGGTGGAAGTGTGGACGAGCCCTAAGCTGTTTCACTGAGGTCTTGTTCATACATTATTCTTTGCCTTCTGTTCGGTGCTTTCGTGCATCTTGGTTCAGCATTTCCGTGTCTTCTTTCCGCTCCCCAGCAAGTGACTCGGCCTGGCCTCCCCGAGTCCCACCTCGCTCACTCACAGCCGCCCAAATGCCTGGAGACCCCTTCACACCCTGAGGAGCCCAGCGACCTGGAGGAGCTGGAGCAGTTTGCCCGCACCTTCAAGCAGCGGCGTATCAAGCTGGGCTTCACACAGGTACAAGCCAAGGCATAGCTGTCAACCCTCCCTTTTTTTGCGGGAAACTCCCTTATTCCAATGCCGTTTCCCGCTGCTATCCCGGATTGTTGATATCCCTTAAATTTCCCAGATTTCAAAGGAAGCAGCTCCTCTCCCTCCCTGCCAGCCAGGGAGGCTCCTCAGCTGCGTTGCTCGGCTGCCAATAAGGAGTCTGAGACCGACTGGGGGCGGAGCTTGCATGCCTTGTGCATCCAGACCCTCATGCCCAACCAGACAGACAGCCTACCTGCCGTCTACGCGCTCGCTCTTTCGCTCACCCTTTCGCACGCAGCCTCTGGAGCGCAGGGTGGCGAGGCAACTTGGTGCCATTGCACCGCCCTCACGGCATCCCTTATTTTCAAATCCGAAAGTTTGAAAAAATCCCTTATTTTCAAATCCGAAAGTTGACAGCTATGGGCCAAGGTGTCTGGCTTAGGCTAGTCCACGATGGAAGAGTGGGATGTCGTTGGTTTCCTTTAGGGGGCTGTGCCAGATGTTGCCCTGTGAACATTTTCGCTGTGAAATTATTGTTCCGTTTATTAAATTTCTATACCGTCCTCCATCCAAGGACCGCAGGACAGTTTACAACATAAAAACACAACACATAACATAGTAACAAACAAAAACAAGAACAACTCTCCCCTCAGTTTAAAAGGCCTTCAATTGTTTAATTAGCCAAAGGCCTGGGAGAAGAGGAATGCTTCTGCCTGGCATCTAAAGATATGTAACGAAGGTGCCAAGCAAGCCTCTCTGGAGACAGCATTCCACAAGCGGGGAGCCAATGCAGAAAAGGCCTGTTCTTCTGTTGTCACCCTCCAGAGCTATTGTGGAGGATGCACACAAAGAATCATAGAATTGTAGAGTTAGAAGGGATACCAAGGGTCATCTAGTCCAACTGCCTGCAATGCAGGAAAGAAGAGCCTTGGATGATGGTCGCAGGGTCCAGGTTGGTTCATATGAAAGAAGCATCAGGGATTGAGGTGGCAATGTTCCCTGGAAAAAAGAGACTAAGGTCACTTCCAGATGACCTGTTAATTGTGCAACCTGAACTTTCCTGTATGTGATGGAATCAAAAATAGTGACATTCTGGAAGTAACCCAAACATACGTAGAACTAGGAGCAGCTCTAGAAAGTACATTCCCCATGTTTGTTGCCATAAACACAACCTTCTCTTTGGGATCAACCTGAGGAGTGAGGCGGAGATCAAGCCAGTTTTATTTTTTATTTTTTATTTAATCCACAGATTTTTTTTTTACTACTTTTAGCCAAAAATGCCTCTCTAAGCAGTTTATAACCATCCACAGTACAAAACCAGTAATATTTTAAAGAATTTTTAACAGTAGAAATACATTATAAAACAGTGGCAGGAATTAGACCCACTGAAATCAGTGGACTGTAGTTAGTCTTGTATTTCAGTGGGTCTATTCAGAGTATGACGCAACCCATTATCAGTAATGCAATATAATTGAAGAGGAATAAAATCAGCCAGCCAACTAAAAATTCCATAATCTAAAACACCTTGGCGAATGAAAAAGGTTTTAAACATGTACCGAAGAGAAGAAAATGTTGGTGTCACCTGTACTTCCCTGAGGGGAATATTCTACAGTTGAGGCACCCTCTGATGTTTATACATGGTGTATTTCTGCTAGAGATGGAACTTGGAGAAAGGCCTCCTCTGATGATCTTAATGCCCTGGCAGTTTGTATGCTCTCGGTAACAGCTTCTCTCCCCACCCCTGTTTCTCTCCTCCACAGGGTGATGTGGGGCTGGCCATGGGGAAGCTTTATGGGAATGATTTCAGCCAGACAACCATCTCGCGCTTTGAGGCACTCAATCTCAGCTTTAAGAACATGTGCAAACTCAAACCTCTACTGGAGAAATGGCTCAATGATGCTGGTAAGTAGAGAGGAGGAAGCGAGCAGGAAGAAGCTGAGGTCTGTTGGAGGAGGAGTTAAGGCCTCTTAGAGGCAAAAATAAAAGAGCTTTTGGGGGTGAGTGGGAAAAAGTGATTAGAGCAGTGTTTCTCAACCAGTGTGCCTCCAGATGTTTTGGGACTACAACTCCCATCATCCCTCGCTAGCAATACCAGTGGTCAGGGATGATGGGAATTGTAGTCCCAAAACATCTGGAGGCACACTGGTTGGGAAACACTGGATTAGAGGGAAGGTGGAGCTGAAGAGCTGAGATATTTTCTGCTGAGGAAGCTAAGCCCTGATTGAGTTGGTGGAGAGGAAAGATGTGGAAATGAGCAGCTGTGAGGGAAATCATTGTCAGGGCTGGGGAGAGCGTAACGGAATAGAAAAGACTGACTTCATTATCTAAGAATGATCCCCACATGTCTGGCTTAATGCAGGTGTCAGGCCTGAACAGGCCTTTGTGGAGCTGGTGGGTGGACAGGGGGCCTGGCCCAAGCCTAGAATGACAGAGGGGGAGAATGCTAACCAGGCGTTGAGGAAAATTCACTTTATGGGCTCAAAGTTCTGCAGGTTACTTCCCAGTAAGGCAGAGCATGGGAAAGTATTTCCTCATTTGCTTAATCAGCATATACCTTCAACTTTAAAATTGCCCCTTGATTGCTACTAAGATAGATCTTCAAAGGTTTTGTTTTTTGAGCTGAGAAACTGCTGTTACACAGGCTGCTTAAAAGCCAAACCCAGTGTGAACTCTCTAAAGCAGGACTCCAACATAGCCCCCTCCATCAGCTCCAGCCAGCATGAACAGCGGCCACAGATTGTGGGAGTTGTAGTCTCAACAACATCTGGAGGGCACCATCTCTAAAGTCACAAGGAGATGGCAGAGAGGCAAGGGAATGGTGTCACTTCTCAAGGCAAGCAAGTGGAAACTAGGCCCAGTAGAGGGAAGGGTGAATACAGCGAAACTGGATCAAGCCACAGGATGGAGGTGGCACACCAGGTGGGGCGATGATGTTTGCAAGGCGACTAAATGGCTCCCCCCCCCACCTCATGTTTCAGAGACAATGTCTGTGGACTCCACACTTCCCAGCCCCAACCAGCTGAGCAGTCCCAACATGGGCTTTGATGGGCTGCCAGGCCGGCGCCGCAAGAAACGGACCAGCATTGAGACCAATGTCCGCTTCGCATTGGAAAAAAGCTTTCTCGCGGTGAGGCATTTCCCATTGCCCAGCCCCCCATGTACCTACAGAGTGATATGAAAAAGCCAGGTTTCAAATTCCTGTTCTCCTGCGAAACTCTGACCTTGGCTAGTCACGGTTCCTCACCGAACCCACATCTCAAGGCTGCTGTAAGGACAGAAGCAGATAAGCTCATGCATGGGCCACCCCGGTTTTATTCTCAGGAAGTGTGTGACATATAAGTAAATGAATAAAGACAAAATTAGGCAGTTTTACAATGTGTTCATTTAGATTGTATATCGCTTCCCAAGGCTTTCAGCAACTTTTCCTTATCTCTAGTTCTTCATGGGGGGAAAAGGCCATTCTTACTGCCCTTGGCAGCAATTGCAAGAAAATCTGGGGTTATGCCAGGGAATGGGAATCTGAGGAACCAAGGCAAGGGTGGGGAACCTTTTTCAAAGTAAGGGCCACATTCCCTTCTGGTGAACCTTCCAAGGGCCATGTTAGTGGTGGGTGGGGCCAGAGGCAAAAGTGAGTGAGGCAATCAATGTACATAATAACCCTTTGTACAGTAGGCAACTTTCTATACACACCTCTCTAACCTCAACCCAGGCAAGCAAGAGGCATTATCTGAGTTCAGTGACTCATTCCTGCCGGGCAAAAAACACTTGTGAGAATCAAGGCCAGTGATGCATGTGGCCTGGAGAATGGAGGCATAGCCAGAGAGAGTGGCATGGAGGCTTACATTTGGCGCTTGATCCTGAGGTTTCTCATCCCTGGACCAGGCATGAGTCAGAATCAAAGAAAACACGAGAGCCAGGAAATCCACTTTGCTCTGGCAAACTCCTGACGCAAACAGGAAGCCCTCTATAGCTCTTCCTATTTAGGAGGGCCCAATGGCCATGTTAGGAAGAGCTTGAGAAGACTTCATTGCCCTACCTAGAAGGTGCTCCAAACTGCTGCTCTGGTGGCTCACACAGAGCCAAGGGCTCCTGGTTTTAGCCCAGGTAATTAATGACACTCCTGTTTTACAACAAAGGGGGAAACCAAAGCTGAGAGAGTATGACTTGCCCAAAGTCTTTATGCCAGTCTTTGGCTGAGTTACCACTCGAACCCAGGTCTCACAAATGAATGGCTGACTCTCTTCCCATTCGATTCCAGCTGATGGAGGTGTGTACACACCATACATTTAAAGCACATTACTTCCCCCAGAGAATCCTGGCAGCCGCAGGATTCACCCCTCACAGCACTACAGTTCCGAGGATTCTTGAAAAACCATGTGCTTTAAATGTGTATTTAAATGCAAGATGTGTACACAGCCTAGGTGTGTGTTCTGGGTTTTTTAAGTTCATTTAACTCTCTTGCATTTAACTGATAGGTCAGCTTAAGCCTCACGTTATTGGTTGTCAGAAGCAAAGGCAGGGAAATTCTCAGCAGGATGACATTTTGTCATGTACTGTGTACCAGAAAGAGCAGAGAAAGTGACACAGAGCAGCAGCAGTTCTGTGCCTCATCCTTTCTAGTTTCAGGTTCATGTGATAGTTTGGCAGCAGATCTAACATTTTTTAGAATGAGTAGAACAACCCCTTACATGTTTCTATGATTTGTTTTGTTTTGTTCCTGTTGGGACTCTATGCTGCGACTTGCCCCAATGTCACACCATCCTGTCCCCCACCCCCACCCCACTTCTAACACCTTCCCCCAAACTGCAGAACCAGAAGCCTACCTCAGAGGAGATCCTACTTATTGCCGAGCAACTGAACATGGAGAAGGAGGTGATTCGCGTCTGGTTCTGCAACCGCCGCCAGAAAGAGAAGCGGATCAACCCCTGCAGCTCTGCTCCCATGTTGCCTGCCCAGGGCAAGCCTCCTGGCTACAGCCCTCACATGGTACGTTCCTACACACGTTCACTCCCCCACTCCCCACACAAAACTCCATGGAATATGCCTGTATGGAACATGCCTTCTGTGCTGTGCAGGTGAGGGCCACTTGCAGATACCATCTTATCAGGGTGTCCATTCTGCACAATAGTTGAATTTGGCCTTTAGAACTTATTTATTTCAGTAAAATTATATGCTGCTTGCTTTTCTTTTCTTTTTGTAACCCTCAAAGCACTTTACAAAAAAGCAATAACATTTATCGCTTTAAAAAAAAAGATAAACACAACTGTTTAAAACTTTCAAAAAATTTAAACCAGTGATGTGCTAAAATAATAGTAACAGGTGTTGTGGTACCTACCTGTTAAATATTGGACAGGTGCTAGCTCTGTTTGTCTTTTTGGCACCTACCGAAGACTTTCCTCTTCCAGCAAGCCTTTTAATTAGTGGCCTTTATCCAAGTCTGCATATGTGTCAGGATTATTTCTAAGATGCTTTAATAGTGCTACTTTTTCTGAATTTGCTGCCCTGGGCTCCTTTCAGAGAATAGACATTTAATAAATAAAAATGAATAAAATTTAATACATACATGTATTATTTTCCTCTGCACTGCACATTTAATCATACACTTAGCTTCACAGTTTGGAGTGTGAACCCCACCCCTACTACTTCCCCCTAATGGACAATGCCTACATTACTTGCCCCCCATATGATACATAGCTTCCATCCTTGATATATCATTTTATATGATGCATATATTGTGCTCATACAAAACTCTGCCTACCTACCTAATCTTCTTTCACTGCAACCTCACTGAGCTTGCATTTACCAATCCACTTACCACCCCATTTGATAAAACCATACATGGTACAAACTTTCCAGGTCCCTAGGCTTCTTACCTTAACTTCCTCAAATAATGTACATTCCTATTGCTCACGTTACAGAATTGTTGTCTAACATACTTAAATCGTTCATGAGTGTCACCCCAGCCTAGTCTGCTAGTGGCATCTTAGATATGATCCCCAGTCAGGGAAGAAAGGTCTTTATGTGGATTTTATCCATTGTGTCTCTGACAGTCCGTTTCTCTGCTGCATCTCCTCCAGGTGACCAGCCCAGGCACCGGCACAAGTCTGCCCCTCTCCCAGGCTTCCAGTAGTCTGAGCACAACAGGTAGTTGTCTTTTGGTGACGCGTTCCCTTCTCCCTGGGACCCCCTTCCCTTTGCCTCCTTCTAGCACAGCTGTCCAGTGGTGGGCTGCTGAGAGCTCAAGGTATTGAGGTTGTGGGAATGACACAAGAGCAGTCTGTTGGGTTATGAGTGAGAAAGCATCCTGATGTTAGACTTCCAAAGGCCCAAGCGCCTTTGAGGACCCACTCTGAGCACTTGCGAAAATGCTTACAGCCATTCAAAGCACCTGCTGCCTCCACTGCCACCTCCTTCCGCAGCCCTGACCTGTATACCTTACCTTGGCACAGCAAGAGGTGGCAATGGCAGAGAAGGCAGCAGGTGCTCCAGAGGCCCCAGGAGAGCATGTTTCCATGCCAGGGAAGGACTGGGACTACCAGGTAAGAAAATGCTGCTATGCACATATTATTCACTTGAGATGATGGGACTAGTTGTCCCAGTCCCATACTTGGTGTGGAAACAGTGCAACACTCTCGTGCTCTCCTTTTAGCTCTGCAAAACTTAACTTCTTGCTACATGCTTAAGGGCACTTGGAAGCAAGACTTGGAGTGCTAGTGAGGCCAAAAAGAGCACAAGAAAGTTGTGCTTTGTTCCCTCTGCTGCTACCACATACCCCACACACTGGGAAATTGCCTCCGAATTGTGATGACCTGGCACTTGTAATGCCGCTGGCAATGCTATGGCAGATGCAGACATAGGAATTGTGTTGAACTTGGTGAGATCTGCAGCCTGGATTCTGGGATGATGCTCAGCCAATGTTCCATCAGCAGGTGATGGCAGTTGTATTGTCTGGTTACACCACAGCATAAAACCAATGTGAAGCCGTCCAACCTGATCTAGTGCTGATATATTCAATGACATGTTAGCGCATAAATATGTGCAACAACATCCAACAATAACATTCCCCCCCCCTTTTAATGAAAAACAGTCTTAGGAGGCTGCAATTTTGAGCAGACAAATGACATGTGACAAGGAGGATCTTAACTGTTTGTGTGATGGTTATTTTTATGCTCAAAAGCATATGCGCTCATCTGGCATTCTGCAGAGGGAAAAGTTGTTTTGGAGAAACTGTCCAACTATTTGGATGAAACACAGAGGGCTTATCCATACTTCCCTTTTGTCCCGCTCTTTGCAGACACAGGTCTATGCTTAAAAGGTCAGTGCCTCTGGATCTTTCTCTGTGAAAATCTGCTCTTTAGCACTTTTCTAAAGTAAACGTCAATTTGGGTTTTCTGCAGATTTACATTTACTCCGACTGAGCGTTAAAGAGCAGGTTTTTGCAGAGAAAGCTTTGCAGCAAAAAAAAGGGTGTGTGTGTGTGTGTGTGTGTGTGCACTTGGACACAGAGTTTTAAAGTGCGGACTGTGTGTGGAAAGTGTGGATAAGCCCTAAGCCACAAACCATGGTTATACAAATTACACACAGCTTGAACTCTCCTGCTTTGCTCTTCTCTTCCTCCAGTGGGAAACAATTTATGGAGTTGTTGGCTTAGGGCAGGACCTGAGTGCAACAGCACTCCTCCCCACTTGTGATTCAGAGTTCAGCATGCCGTTAGGGGGATGCCCTCTCTGGGGGGAGAGGCAGAGTTGGTGCAGCTCCAAATAATGGTTGGCTACCATGCCTGTCGGCTCCTGCTTCTGACCACCAGCAAAATGGAGCCTTGGCATCTCTCCTTCACTTTCTTTGCTCTTCTTTTGGACAGTTACTACCTTGTCCCCCACAGTCTGCTCCCTGACCCCCAGTCGGACAGCGGTGGGAGAGGTATACTGCCTTCAGTACTGGAGTTAGTACGTGGTCATCATGAGGCCTGGGCGAAATATCAATGCATCCTCATACAGGACTGGTATGAGGGGCAGACCACGATGGTGGCTTCACCCAGTGGTGTATCGCAGGTGAAACTGATGCCGCTCCTGAATCACTCTGCTACCAGTGCCACTTTCAACATTGGGCTGCTGGTAGCAGAGGGACTCAGGAGCAGCAGCGGTTTCACCTGCAATACACTGCCAGGTGAAGCTTCTATCACTCCGCCTTTCATACCACAGAGGGAGGAGCGAACTGTATTGCCAGGCCAATACAGCTTGTTCCTCCCTTGGCTTCTTTAAACCCGTCCCCAGCTGAGCGAGCCCCGATGCTCCACGCACAAGCTGGAGAAGCATAGGGCTTGCTCAGCTGGGGGGGGGGCGGGCAGGAGCAGTTTAATGCTCAGCTGGGGGGGGCCTTCCCGCCCCCCAGCTGAGCCTCGCAAAAAAGCCTCACAAACGAGTTGTCACGGCTTGCGAGGCGCTGGGGGTGAAAACGTCTCTGCTCCCACGATGAGAGCTGCGGCAGTTTCACCCCACGCCTCACTGTATCCAGTAGTAGCAAGATCTAAATTTTAATTACATTCTCTGCAAAGATGTACTTAGTTTTGTCCTGACTCTGAACATTCAGGGAATGGAATGTCACACTGAGCTTCAGAGGAACTTGGAAACATGTAGAGATCTTGCACTTCTGGGTGCCTCTGAAGTTCAGCATGCCGTTAGGGGGATGCCCTCTCTGGGGGGAGAGGCAGAGTTGGTGCAGCTCCAAATAATGGTTGGCTACCATGCCTGTGGGCTCCTGCTTCTGACCACCAGCAAAATGGAGCCTTGGCGTCTCTCCTTCACTTTCTTTGCTCTTCTTTTGGACAGTTACTACCTTGTCCCCCACAGTCTGCTCCCTGACCCCCAGTCGGACAGCGGTGGGAGCAGGGGGCACCACCCTCAACTCGGTCACACCACCCCCAAGCAACAGCACAAATCCCAGCCCCCAGAGCAGCAGTCACCCAGCTATCAGCTTGCAAGGCCTGAATCCCAGTACGGGGTAAGTGGCGTGGGAGAGAAAGGTCTTTGGGGGTGGGTGGGTTCTGGCTTCCTCAATGGTTGGACTGTGGGAGAAGAGATTTGATCCTGGCTAGGCTCACACCGTTAGAGGGAGGGGGCCTTGGGGGACATAACCCAAACAGTAAAGGAATTAGAACTCACCTGAAATAATAGAATCTCCATAAAACGATGTCCCACACGTCATTTTAAGCTACCTTCTGGACCCATTTTGAAGAGGTGATTGCGGGGGGTGGGGCACTCTAGTGTTTGCACTGTAGATCCCCAACTTTAACCTGCTGCCTCTGGTTTGATTTCAGAAGCACAGTGCTAGGGGTGAATGCAGGGTTAAACCCAGCGCTAATGGCCACCAACCCGCTGGCCACCATACAAGGTTTGTGAAAAAGAAGATCAGACATGATGTCATCACTGCCATTTGCTCCACTGGCCTGTCTGTACAAGAGTGTGTGTGTGTGTGAGAGAGAGAGAGAGAGAGAGAGAGAGAGAGAGAGAGAGAGAAGCAAAAAGTGTGTGTATGTGAACATATACACACAGAAAGAATACATAAACCGGAAACACAGCCATTCTTCAAAACTGATTACATATTAGGAGAAATTCACACTAAAACATTGGTGAATTTTCATGAGGATTTTTTTTTTTAAATTAAATCACAAACTACCGGTAATGTGGAGAACTGAATTTAAGACTGGGAAAATGAGAGACACAGAAATCAACATATTCACTCATTCCTATTCTCAACAGGTGGCAGCATTGAGCCAACCATGAATTTCTCTGCCCACTTCTTTCAGTTTACCTGCGTTGTCTGCTCACTGAGGTCATCATATGGCACAGGGTCTGTGATGTAAAACTCTGTGTCCAAGGCTGAAGTCCAGCATCCTGTTCCCCACAGTGACCAGCCAGAAATCACACTTGTAGAAGTGCATGAAACCAGCCTGTACAACTGGTTACCCACCATGCCCAATGCAGTCATGCACTATGGCTTATCAGAGACTCATTGAAACCAATTTTTAATGCCTGCTTGGAACTACAAAAATGGGATTGTCAAGCCCACTGGCGCATCACTGGTGTGCCTGTGTTTTGCCTTGATGGGTCACAGATTGAGCAGATAAAGCTGTCTTGCCCTGAATCAAACCCCTGGTCTGTCTAGCCACGGGTTGTCTATACAACAGCAGCTCCTATAGGATTCAAACAGGGTTCTTTCAACCCTGAGATCCTTCTGGATGGAGGTGCAGGGCATTGAAACTGTGTCCTTCTGTAGGCAAGGCACGCATTCTACCACTGAGTTAGGGCCCATCCCTATGTGCAGGCCTGTCTTTAAAAAGCCCCCCCCCCTCTGATTTCAAGCATGAAACATTTGAGTCTAGGTGAAAGTGTATGTGAGCTGCTGTGCAAATGTCGTGTGGTTGCGCATGGGTGCAACAGGTCAGTGGAGTCCCTCACAAACTCCTCTCATTCCTGTTGAGGTCTCTTCTCCATCCCATCCCTTAGCTTACCTATGGTAGAAAGCATCCTACTTCATAACATCCGTCTGTAACATTGCACCTGCTAATCATCTGTGCTCACCCTTCTCTCCACACACCATGTGTCTTTTCTGTGGGAAACGTGCTGGGGGAGGGAGACGGAGCTGTGGTTGGGAGCAGGTGTCGTTTGAACTGCGGCTGTGCTGAAATGCGCTGCTGCCATTTTGTCATGGTGGGGGGCCTCGGAGGCTCCTGAGAAAATAACGAGTGGTCTGATGAGAGATGACCCCCGCATCAACACATCAAGAGGAGAGCCACGGCGCTAATGCAGTTCCTCTGGGCCCATTGCATGCTGGAGGCTGGGATAGCTCAGTCGGAAGAACAAGAGACCCTTAGCCTCAGGGTCGTGGGTTCGAGCCCCACGTTGGGCAAAAGAGTCCTGCATTGCAGGGGGTTGGACTAGATGACCCCTGTGGTCCCTTCCAACTCTACACTTCTATGTTTCTACGATTCTTTGACCAGAAGCTCCTGGCATCATGCTGGTGCACATGTGCCCTAACTACTATTCTTTCCCCCTCATCCTTTGCAGCATTGGCCAGTGGTGGAAGCCTGCCAATTACCAGCCTTGATGCCAGTGGTAACTTGGTCTTCAGTACCAGCGGAGGCACGACTGGAAGCCAGAGCATTGTGACTTCGTCGCTCTTCCTCAACCATGCAGGCCTGCCCTTGCTGAGTGCTGCCCCGGGAGGCGTGGGGCTGGTGTCGGCGGCAGCTGCTGCTGTGGCTGCCTCCATGCCCAGCAAGTCGCCCACCCTGACTTCCTCCTCTTCTTCCTCCTCTTCCTCCTCCTCCTGTTCCTCATGCAGCTCCTCCAGCGAAGTGGCGCAGACTCTGGGGCAGGCTGGTCCCGGATCCACCGAGCCGGATGCCAAGACGGAATGAGGGCTGAGGGGGGAGCATCCTCCCCGCCTTCTCGACACGGGGTAGTAAGGAGCGGACGTACAAACCGACGAGTGAAACCAAAAAAAAAAAACCAAACAAAGAATTGTCAGCAACAGCCAAACGAAAAACCAACCAAAAAATAACCCAAAGCAACCAAACAAGCAAAGCAAAAAGGGACAAAGGAAGAAACCAAAAAGAATTCCCCAAACTTTTAGCGTTTATTTTTTTCCTTTTTTCTTTTTCCCCTCCGATGTTCAGAACAAAATGCCTTGCAAAAGGTGACTTTGTCAATTGTTTGCTTGAATTATTTTCATTGATTTCTCTTTATTTCTTATTCGCTAGTTTCCTGGACAGTTTCAGAAAGGAAACGAATAAATGGGGATCGGTTGTTCTTTTTTTTTTTTTGTAAGAAAAAGAAAAAAAGAAAAAACACATTTAAAGTCCTTAAGGGGAAAATGAATCTCACACCAAAAATCACCAGTCCTAGCTTCACCCAAAGCTTTTTACAGACTTTTCTAACTTCTGTGTCTGGTCGAATGTCTTTCAAAACTCTTATTTATTCTTATTTATTCTTTTACTTTTCTTTGGGATCCAGAAAGGGTTGGACAGGGTGGGGGTATATTGGTTTAATTTCAGGATCTTGCTATAAATATTCCCCCCCCCCTTTTTTAAATGCTAAAATAATATCCTTTTCTGCTGTGTTCTTTTGGAACAAACTTTATAGTTTAGAGGGATTCTCATGAGATACGAAGGCTAGGATTTTCAAAAGGCAACAATGAGAATTAGGTACCAACTTCCCATGATGGTTTCCTAACTGATGTCCTGCAATGATTCCCCCCCCCCCATCTCTGCTTCTACCTAACTCAGCCTTGCAATGAACTAAAAAAACAACAACCCCAAAACCTCTAGACCACAGCATCCTTTGACCAGCTTGCTTGCCAATGCATTCCTACATATATAGCCATTTCTGGCTTGAAAGGAGAGCTGCTGCTGGTGGCGAAACTGCTCCCTGCCTAGTTCCTTACCTCAGATTTTGATTCATCATAAGGCCAGAGTGTCTAGTGCCTGGGTGAGAACTCTGTGCCCCTTCAGAGGTTGCTGTACTATATCTCCCATCATCCCTGAGCATTGGCCATGCTTGCTGGGGCTGATGGGAGCTGGAGTCCAGGAACATTTCGAGGGCCACAGTTTCCCCATCCTGTTCTAGTGTATCGAATGCAGATGGAGGAGCCTAGGCATGCCCTCTCCCTGTTACCCCACTGAGGACGGAATGAATTGCATCCATTCAGGAGTAAGCTTATTAGTAACACCTGGGTTACTCACAGGGTACAAAATGTAAATACTCATGTCTTTGCAAAACAAGAAGCCTTATTGAAAGTCTCAGCCTTCAACTGTTTCAGGATGGGCAGCACTAAACGTGTGCAGTTTGTTTTATCAGCTTTTTCTTTCTTTCACCAGTGTTCAATTTTTCTGTAGCTTTTCTTTTCTAAATTGATTTTTGCCTGGGGTTAGTATCAGGGGTTATTTTTCTGAAAACGGGATGTGTAATTTTTATTCTTATTCTTTTTATTTTTATATCTGTGTTCTGAAATAATAATAATACTCATATTCCAGTGCCTGACAAAAACCAAAATGAAACAAAAAAAACCCGGAAATTTCAGCATTCTTTACATTTTCCAGAAAAAAACCAAAAATTGATAGACATCACTACAGAAAACAACAAGATGAAGACCACTGGGGAATAAAAATAAAACCACAGAAGAGGGATAAAAAGTCTCCCCTTTTATGTGGCTCACAGAGACTCGGAGGCGAGAGACAAAACTTTTAACCAAAAATAACCAACCAAGTGAACAAAGGAAGCTTACAACAAAAAAAACCCACCACACAAAAAAACTTTTAATTGAAGAAGAAAGGATGAAAAAAATACGTGGGAATAAATGGGAAATCTTTACTTTCTCTGGTTAGACAAATGGCTCAACCGTCTTTCTCTGTCCTGAAAAAAAAATACCTCATGGAAAGGTGCGTTGAGAAGCCAAGATTTTATAAGTGGCAAAGAGACAAAATAAATAAAAGTAAAATGAACCAAATCAATGGAAGTTGGGAGGGTGAGATCAGAGGATCCTGAAACTTCCTCCCAGAAGTCTAGAAAGCTTTAAAAATGGCTTCTCAAAACGCTCTTTTTATTTTTTTGTTTTTAAACTTTTATTTTGTACATTTTTTTGTTGGTTTCCTTTATTTTATTTTTTTAAAAACTGGTTGGTTTGGGATTTTATTTCTAAATGTGTTTGAGGGGTGTTTTGTTTTAGTCAATGTTTTGGGGGCTCTTTGAATGTTCGTCTTTTACTTTCAACTCCTGCGAACCAAAGTCTTGCTGTTGCAGAGAAGGAAGTTAGCCATGGCATACTGCGATCTGGTAGAAAACAAAAAAACCAAACAAAAGGACAGAGTGGAAAAAAAGATAAACAAGCAAACAAACAAAAAAAGAACTTTGAAACCTTTCTTAAAGGGAAAAAAAACCCTCGACCTCATTTTATCTCCTGCTTTTGCTGTGTTATAGCGTTCAGGTGGGTTTGAGATAACAAAAGAAAAAAAATACTGTGAAACTTTCCAAAAATGAAACAAACAAACAAAAACCAGGAAACACCTAGTTTTAAAAGACTTGAAAAAAAAGTTTTTCATCCCATTATGTGCGTGAGTGAGAGAGAACCGGCAAGTATTTATCTGTCTCTTTTAAGATTCCAATCATGCTATTATGGTGGACATCTGGGGGAAAAAGAAGGAAAAACATTTGGGGAGTCCCAATTTCTCTCTCTCTCTCATGTGCTACTGAACGTGTTACTAGGTGGAATGTAACTGTTTTAGTGATATTTGTTACTCTTTCTTTTTCTTTCTTTTTTTCTTTTTTGGGGAAAAAAATTCTTTTGGGGGGTATCTTCTATTTTTTTTTTATAGAGAAAATTCTATGTTCCGCTTTATCGCTTCTTACTGTATTAAAAAAAAAGACAAAAAACAAACAAACGCTAAAGGTTTGCAACAAAAAAAGATAAAAAAGGGAAAAAAACTAAACAAAAAATCAACAAAAAAAGAAACAAAAACCAAAACGTGTTTTTTTTAAAAAAATTGATTCTAGACCAAAAATGACCCTATCTCCATGTGCGGAGCTGAGCGGTGGGTGAATGGCATGGAGGGGAAACAGCCAAGATATATAGGGCAAGCAAAGGGTGATGGAAAGTTGGAAAGGTTGCTTAGAACCTGGAGAGAGGCGTTTAATTTTTCAGAGAGTTGAAAGGGGAATGACGAGTGTTGGTGTGGGCATTCTTCCCTCTCTCTGCCTTCAAAAACCAGCCAGCTGTTTGAACAGAGGCAATAGTGGGGCAAGAGAAACGAGCGGGTGGTATTGCCTGTCTCAAATCACTTTCAACTCTTTTTTTAAAAAAACAACAACCGGCTCTCTCCAGTTTTAGGAGTCGGATATACGGGAGGTTGTGAATTTTGCAACTGCGGACTCAAGCCAGAGGGGTACCCCCACTTCTTCCCTCTCTCCCCCAAATTGGAGACTGTAAGCAAGGACTAGATGCAGAGCTATCGCTGGCTCGGGGAGGGAAATGTTGCTGTTGGTTGGTCCAGAGCAGAACTACCTGGTACTCATTTCAGATTTGGCCACTGGTCTTGTGGGGCAGGATGGTTCGCTGTGTCCGTAGCCGTCCTTGCCTCTCTAGTCCACATACTCCCCCCCCCCAATGGCTGGTAAGAGAAAACGGGCGTGAGATGCCAGGCTGCCCTTTATGAAAAGCCGCCACATCTCTCTGTTCCGCCAACCTCCCGCGCTCCTAGGAGTTTTAGAACGAGGAAGGAAACAAGCTTTAAAGTACAGCTGTAAAACCAAATATTTGCTCACACGCCTCCGTGCCGGTGCCCGACCCAGGGTTGGGGGGGCACAAGGGAGGGGGACAGGCTAGACCCCCTCCCTCCCCTCATAGTGCCAAGACACCCACCATAAGGCTCTTTGGAGATAGCCCGCCATATACCTCATATACTTTAATGATAAACCAAATAGAAAAGCTTTATTAAGGGTGTGTGCCGGACGGGTCTGTTTGGGGCGGTGGGGATCAGGTGCAGCATCCTCTCTCACCCCCAGGAGGGAAATCAGGAGGACGGCCCAGGCCCCGAAAAGGTGATCCATTCCCTTAAAACTGGTGTCCTTCTACGGAGACTCTTTTCCCACTGTGTTGGAAGAGGAGACTCGGCCACTTGGGTAAAAGAGGTGTCGGAATTTGGGGGGGGGGCTAGATGAATCTCAGTGGGCCTTGTTTACATAAAGCAGGTTCTGCCCTAATATAACGGGCACTTTTGCACCGGGGTTAATTGCAGGACAGCTATGGTGCCAGAACCTGCTCCAATCGGGCGCTGTCCGACATCCAACACAAATTCTTGACCTTAGATCCCACTGGAGGCTCCATGGAGCATCTCTCCCTTCCTGTCCTCCTGACTTCTTCTCCTGGGTGCTTGTTAGGTCCTCAGTGGCCTGTGTCTGGGTCACGAGAGAAGGGAACCTCATGAGGCGCTTCTGCACCAGGGAGGGTGCCTGTCACATTTTGATAGCCCTGGAAGAGTGGGTCAAATGGGCTGACCTTTGCATGAGGGATGCTGCTCCAGCCCCCGACTCCCTTACCACCACCACCCCAACAAGACTGGCCTGTTGCTGTAGCCAACCCGGGAGCAGTGGAAAAATCGTGTGATAACTTTGCCAAAGGTAGTTAGTTCCTAGTATTCAATTTTTATTTTTATTTTAATTTTTAAATCTTCCGGGGTCTGATCCTGTCTCGTTAATTTATTTGTAACTGTGGGGCTTAGAAGTGACTTGAAAAAAAAATTAATAATGATGATGATGATGATGATGATGATAATGTAACAAATATTCTGAGTGATTTTTTTTATTTGTTATTTTATTTGGTTCTGTCGTGGTTTGTGTTTTTTTTTCCCTGTCTTTTTTTTAAATTAAAAAAACAAAAACAAAATAAAAATCTTGCAACCAAAGATGAGTTGAAAAGGAATTGGAAGTCTGTCATGGTGGCTGAATGGCGTTGACAGTCCTGTGGGGAATGTGATGAATCGGAGACTCTCTTCTGTGGGATCAAATTTGGGGTGGGGGGTGGGGGCAAAATCTCCATCTGACTAACGAGGAACGGTAAGGAATCTCCAAGCACTTCCAATCAGATTCTCATGCTGAAACGGAGCGCTGGTCATTAATTCTGGCTTTGAAATGGCTCAGCGTTTACCGTTACAAAGTGCTGGTTACCTTATCAAAGGGGAAGGTCTTGTCTGTATCAAGCACAGGCTCCAACAGCCGCTTCATATACACGGCCCTCAGAAAACATCCTTTACTTTGCCTCTTGTTTCCAAGCAAGGATTGATCTCCCACTACTAGGCCAGGTCTTTCCAGACAGGAAATGACTCCTCAGGCTGCTTTTCTTCCAGTTGGGAAGGAAAGGAAGCTGCTTTGGTCCTGGGGAACAAGAGAGAAAAACAGCATGGAGCCCTGAGTATGTGCTACCTGACGGGGGAATGGGGTTCCAAATTGTCTGCTGACATTCAACATGCTACTTGCTTTGCAGTATAAAAGGGATGTGCAGATTAAAACATCTGATAACGGATAGCCGGCCAGCGCTGCTCCTGGAGCAGTTTTATCCGGCCCCTTGCTGGTGACCCAACCAAATTTAAATCGAGATGTGATTGTTGTTGTTTTGTTTTTTTAAAGCTTCCTCCCGGTTCCATTTGTATGGAAAATAAACCTTATTTTTTCCAAGATGTAAGAAACAAGAGAGGCTCCATGTTTCAATCTTTGATTTCAGATGTGATGCGGTGACATTGTCTCAGCGATTGTGCTCCATTATTGTGAATCTGCTAATGTTAAAAAAAGGTAAAGGACCCCGACAGTTAAGTCCAGTTGCAGATGACTCTGGGGTTGCGGCGCTCATCTCGCTTTACAGGCCGAGGGAGTCAGCGTTTGTCCACGGAAAGTTTTTCCGGGTAATGTGGCCAGCATGACTAAGCCGCTTCTGGCGAAACCAGAGCAGCGCACGGAAACGCCGTTTACCTTCCCGCTGGAGCGGTTCCTATTTATCTACTTGCCATTTTTGGTATGCTTTCGAACTGCTAGGTAGGCAGGAGTTGGGACCGAGCAATGGGAGCTCACCCTGTTGTGGGGATTCTAACCGCCGACCTGATCGGCAAGCCCAAGAGGCTCAGTGGTTTAGACCACAGCGCCACCCATGTCCCCAGTCTGCTAATGTTAGATGGCGTCAATTTATTATTGACAGGGGTTTGGACTAGAGGACCCTTGGGATCCCTTCCAGCTCTACAACTCTATGATTCTACAGCTTGACTCTCTGCAAGGTGTTTGGCTGTTGTGGATATACTTCCAGCCCTTGCGTAAGAACAGAGGAGACCTTAAGAGGCTGGCCATCACCTTTCTAAGTGCCACACGAGATTCTAGATTTTCTAAGTTACATTGGGATGTCCATGTTATCAAAGATTTATAGATTACCCTTGAAGCACAGCAGTTGTTTCAACATCAACTTTATCTCTCAGAACCACCATGCTTCTATCCCTCACATGATTATTTGTAAATTATTGCAACATATTTAAAAACCATATCCCACTTTTCATGATTTAGATCTCAGAGTGGCTTCCTGCAATATCAATATACAATATGCAAAATTACAAACATAAATTTAACCTCAGAATATAAAATCTCAGAAATTTTACCAAGAACATGGAATAATTGTAAAACATCAGAGAAGCATTTGTGACTTCTAATGGGATGGAGTTCTAAAGAATTGGACCCACAAAACTGAAGACATGACTTGTTCTTGACATAAATCATGCATCTGATGTTCGCCAAGGTGATCTCAGTGATTGACTTGGGGTGAACAGATACAAAACACACAAGTCACATGTTAATTCAAAATCTAGTTTTTACCCTGTGCATTATCAATTTTTATGCCACCTATTAAGACTTACAACATAAAATTCATATAATTCATAGGGATATAGATTCTACCTCTGTTCTTCAAAATATAACTTCCATCTACTATGTTAAGTTGCAGCAATCCAGTTCTGCAAGGGTGTGGGTTGCTGTTTTTTTTTAATAAAAAAACTATAGTGTCCTTCAGCATAGTTGTCAATTGAATCATTTAAATATTTTTGCAATAAGTCCCCTTTTGAGGATTTTCCACGTTTTTGCATATAAAACACTTGTCACAATGAGAGTTTTCAGAATCATAAAATTGTAGAGTTGGAAGGGACCCTGGGGGTCATCTAGTCCAATGTCCTGCAATGCTACAATCTCAGCTAAATCATACATGACAGATGGCCATCCAACCTCTGCTTTACAACCTCCAAGGAAGGAGAGTCCACAACCTCCCGAGGGAGACCGTTCCACTGTCAAACAGCTCTTGCAGGCAGAAAGTTCTTCCTGATGTTCTGTCGGAATCTCCTTTCTTGTAACTGTGTTTGTATTTGTTTCTCACTGTCTTTAATATAAATCAACAGACATATCACTGGGTCTAAAGCTAGCTTTATCTAGACTTGACACACCTTTCTATGGAGAATTTGGATGACAGTACCAAATGGTTGCATTCGACTGTTCTCTGCACTTTCTTCCACGTTTATGTTTAGACTCACTTTTCGGTGACCCCCCCCCCCAAAAAAAAACCAAAAACTGCTGTTACAGTGCCAGCCTTTCCAGGGGACATGCAAGTGCCATTAAGGCTTCTAAGAACTAAAGGTAAAGGGACCCCTGACCATTAGGTCCAGTCATGTCCAACTCTGGGGTTGCGGTGCTCATCTCGCTTTATTGGCCGAGGGAGCCGGCATACAGCTACCAGGTCATGTGGCCAGCATGACAAAGCCGCTTCTGGCGAACCAGAGCAGCGCACGCAAACACCGTTTACCTTCCTTCCCACCAGAGCGGTACCTATTTATCTACTTGCACTTTGACATGCTTTCGAACTGCTAGGTTGGCAGGAGCTGGGACCGAGCAATGGGAGCTCACCCCGTCGCAGGGATTCGAACCGCCGACCTTCTGATCAGCAAGCTCTAGGCTCTGTGGTTTAACCCACAGCGCCACCTGGGTCCCCTTCTAAGAACTACTGTGACTTTAATTAAAAGTGTTTTCCTTGCAGGCTCTGCCTTCTATTCAGTATGCCTCTGAAGATTAGAGACTTGTAAAGTCAACTCCTGGCATAGCCGGGTTTTTTTTAAAGGGGAAAGGAAAATGAATTAAATAGATGTTTCCTTTCCTTTCCCTTTTGCTTATTCTATAGCAAAATAGCAGTTATTCACAAAGAAACAAAGAAAGGAAAGTAATGTAAACCAGTAATTGAAACTGCCCTCCCGCATAGGGAGAACAAAAAGGTGACTAATTAGGGTGCAGTTCATCATTAACCCTTCTGCTAAGTTGTTCAGGAAGCGATAAAAAGGGCAGAACCTACAAAGAGGTTGCAAACATAGACTCCATTCATGTGGCAGCTCATTCCTTTTTCCAGACTTCCCTAACTGCTAATTTCTGCATTATATCTGAGCTTTCACATAACGTAAATGCCACTTCTGGAAACATAGCAGAATATAGTGCTGGTGCTTTTTTCAGTGTTACTTGGTTCCAGGGAAACTCCATACCCTCCACCATTTCTCTGATGAAAATAGGGGACGGCTTCTGTAAATCTGGAACTGTCCCTGGAAAATGGGGACTGCTAAATGGGGGTCTGCTAAATGAGGGTCTGCTAAATACAGCAGTTCTCAATGGCATGCCATTGCTTCCAAACAACATTTTGTTAAGGTTTTCTAATGGCTATTTCCGTGGCTGCTCCTGGTTCCCTTTTTTCATGATCAATTTTAGCCTTTTCCCCATAGAAGGTGGAAGCCCCTCAAGTTCCGGGACTTCTGCTGGAGTTTCTCAATGTTAATCAACCAAGGCTAGATTCTCCATATCGTATGCATAGCAGATGCCTTTCAGAATGATTCCTATTCAATCCTTAAGCCAACACCATAGTCTTCAGATCACTTGAGTTCTGGTTGATTTACAATATATTTGTGTCCTCTTGAATCTCCCAAGAAACTTGGGTTCCCTTCACAGACTGAAGTTTTTCAAAGTTCTCCATGACTGAAGTGATCGGAACGGAGAAATTTATTTCCAGTATTTTGGGTTTTACAACAGTCATGGCCCCACACTCCCTGAGACAGATGGATTTGGATGGAGCCCCCGCCCCCCGCCCCGGTCACTATTTGATCTCAAAATGGTGATCTCATCTCAGAAACGGCCTTGTTGCATAAATTCCTGAAACGGCATTCTGGAGGGCATGCTGTCCTTGCTTGGGGCAAGACAGCAAAACTGCATTGCTGTTGCGGAAAGTACCATTTGAGCCAGGAACATGAGAGCTTTTGAAAGGCGGCATCTGATTTCACAACAGGCAAAAATACCAGGCTGGCTAAGTGACTTGAGTGAGACTTATTGGAGTAACTACCTCTCATTCCTGTGATCCACCAGCAGAATCACATACAGTGGTCTCTCGACTTACGAATGACCCGACTTCCGTATTTTTCGAGTGAAGAAAGTAGCCGCGCGCTTACGAATTTTTTCGACCTCCGAATGGAAATCGCGGCCGTTTTAGATGTGGTTTCCTCGATTTAGGAAGTTTAGATGCGGGTTTTTTTGACGTACGATTTTTTTTCTCCCAATGCATTCATATGGGGACTCGACTTACGATTTTTTCGACCTACGGCCCCTTCAGAACGCATTACATTTGTAAGTCGAGGGACCACTGTACAGTATTTGAGATCTGAGGGAATGATAAGAATTCAAGGGTTACGCCCATTCTATTACCAGCAGACAAAACTCACCAAAGAAAGACTCATCTGGTAGACTTGGCTACAGATGGGACTTAAATGACTTGCAGGGCCGGCCCTAACATTAGGTAGATTGAGACTGCTGCCTCAGGTGGCAGGTTGTGAAGGGCAGGGAAGAGCACTTAGGTGCTGGAGAAGATAAGAAGAGTTTTCTGGAACAGGCCAAGGGCCTGTCGATTCCAGCATCCGGATTCTGTTCTAATTGGAAGACCAAAAGCAGGACCTGTGTACAACAGGACTCTCCTCACTTATGATTCCCAGCAACTAGTGTTTAGAGACATACTGTCTCCAACAGTAGAGGTTGAACAGAGCTGTGTGTGCTGTGCATTTGGCCTGTTTCTCCTAAACTGACCTGTTGTTCTCAGGTGGGTGGAGGCTAATGTCCCCATCACTGGTTTGAAGTAAGATTCAGCTGGTCTGGTTGGCTTCTGCAGAGAAATAGGGTGGGTGCTATTGTGTCCTTCATCCAAGCCAAGGTAACAGATGTATTGGGCTGGCCCCACTGATTTGACAGCTTCCTTGCCATGGAGACACTAGGCTTTGGGGCCAGCGAGATTTTATTTTTTAACACCAGGCCCTGTATTCTTTATTTACACTTGGGCAAGCAGACGGAAAGAAACAGCCACACCATACATGGCTTCTCCCAAAGAATTATGGAAACTAGTTTGCTAAACGTGCTTGGAATTGTAGCTCTGCAGGGGCTAAACTATAACGGCTAGGGTTCTTTGGGGAAAGCGGCACCTTTTATAGTGGTATAAATGTGCTTATGTATGTGACGAACCACACAATCAATGCTTGCTGTCACCCTTTCAACAGTTTGAATGTTAGTTGGCCCAATAAAAAATACCACCTCATTCAGTGATAGTCTTTTGTTCTGCTCGGGGGCAATGGGGTGGTGGTGGTACCAGATACTTCATAATTTTTGAAAATGTTACGGGATTTCCTCCATCCCAAATCCAAGCATGGCAAACTCCATTTCTGAATTAATCGTTCTCAGCATAATTCTACATAAATAGCATGCTTTTTTAGACAGATATGCAATTATCTATATTTTATGCAGTGTAGTGCTATTCAAATAATCGTTCTCAGCATAATTCTACATAAATAGCATGCTTTTTTAGACAGATATGCAATTATCTATATTTTATGCAGTGTAGTGCTATTCAAATAAATTAAGTTGTACTTTACACCAGTAGACTCCTGCTTTTTTTATCAATACCTGATACATTTCAAATACGAGGAGAAACAAAATTATAGAACAATGCTATGTAGACTTTTTGCCAGTTTTAATACCATTTTAAGAATAAATAGCTTTGAAGCATGCAAACATTTAACTAGTAAAATGTGGTTAATTCAATCTGGAACTGGCCTGCTTTGTTTAATTCTCGCAGCTGTATGCTGAAGCCTCTTGACAATTCTGTTCGTCAGTTGAACAAGACAGTGACTTGCCCAGCAGTTGAGTGGTGATTTGAGTTTCCAAGAGGGAGAAACAGCTGAAGACACAAAAGGCTGTGCTCACATTACCAGCTTAAAACACAGCCCAGCCTCATATAACCAACATGCTTAAGTCTAATTAATACATGAAGGAGTTAATACCATAGAGTATGCTGTCCTGCCAGGCTTAGCTATGTCACTTCCTTTTACCTTGGGAGGAAATAGGTAATCAAGCCTTTGTTCACTCCCTGTTTATCTGAGCTCAGTGTCCTCCAGCTCAACCACATGGCTTTCACCAGCCACTCTTGAGTTCCTATACCAATAGTCTAAGAACTTTTATCACTTAGTAATTAAGCTAGGTTTTGCTGCCAGTTTTTCTTATTGATATATGGAAAAGAGCATGAACCAGACCTTTGAAGAGTTTGTAAGTAAACCAATTTTTTATTTATCATATGTGGGTTTTTCTTATGTGGGGGGGAAGAGGGAAATTTTGGAACTCGCTTGAAAGGGCATATTTCAAAGGTCTAACACAGGCATCCCCAAACTTCGGCCCTCCAGATGTTTTGGACTACAATTCCCATCATCCCTGACCACTGGTCCTGCTAGCTAGGGATCATGGGAGTTGTAGGCCAAAACATCTGGAGGGCCGTAGTTTGGGGATGCCTGGTCTAACAGCTTATGTTTGCGCACTTTACTTTGCTGCATATTTTGTGCCTTTAGGATAGCTCAATAGCTCAATCAGTAGAGCGTGAGACTCCTAATCTCAGGGTGGTGGGTTCAAGCCACACCATAGGCAAAAAGATCCCTGCATTGCAGAGGGTTGGACTAGATGATCCCTGGGATCACTTACAACCCTACAATTCTATGATTCTGCTGGGGTTCTCTCACCAAAAGGTAAAGGTAAAGGGACCCCTGACCGTTAAGTCCAGTCGTGGGAGACTTGGGTTGCGGTGCTCATCTCGCTTTACTGGCCAAGGGAGCTGGCGTTTGTCCGCAGACAGCTTCCGGGTCATGTGGCCAGCATGACTAAGCCGCTTCTGGCGAACCAGAGCAGTGCACAGAAACGCCGTTTACCTTCCCGCCAGAGCGGTACCTAGTTATCTACTTGCACTTTGACAGCTTTCCGCAGGGCCTGCAAGACGGAGCTGTTCCGCCTAGCTTTTGAGTCCGATTCAGCCTGACCCTTGTGTTATAATATAATATTGTATTATAAGATCCTCCCCTATATGTTATAAATTCATGGGCTGTTGCATTAAGGCGGCTTTTTAAATCTTTTAATCTGTATTTTAATTAATTGTTTTTCTTTTATGTTTCATGTTTTATTGTGATTTTGGTGGTGTGAGCCGCCCTGAGCCCGGCTTTGCCGGGGAGGGCGGGGTACAAATAAAAATTATTATTATTATTATTATTATTACTTTGACGTGCTTTTGAACTGCTAGGTTGGCAGGAGCAGGGACCTAGCAACGGGAGCTCACCCCGCTGTGGGGATTTGAACCGCCAACCTTCAGATCGGCAAGCCCTAGGCTCTGTGGTTTAGACCACAGCGCCACCCGCGTCCCCACCAAAGAGGTACTTGACCGAAATTTGGATCTTTGCATCCAAAGATTTCTCCTTTCTATATATATGGTACACACACACACACACGGATTGTGGCTAAAGCTGTGTGCACACCGCTTCCCAAACCAGCAGCGGAGGCACTCAAGATGCAGAATAAATCGGAGTGTACATGAACAATCTAACACTAACAATAGTCATATCCCTGAACGGTCATGACTTACCCCAAAGACTATTGGGAACTGTAGTTCTCCCCCTTCAAAGCTAAAATTCCCAGCAACTTTAACAAACTCCAATCCCCAGAATTCTTTGGGGGGTGGGGGTCCTGCATTTCAAATGCAATGTAACCTGTCAGTGTGGCTTAATTACAGGGGGTTGGACTAGATGACCCTTGAGAGCCCGCACGCAGGGTGGTTGGGTGACAGGAAGAATCAGGGCCATATTTAGGTTTTGTTGAGACCCTAAGCTACTGAAGGTAATGGGGCCCTTTATATGTCCAGCTGTCCTTTGTCAACAACAAATTGTCAGGTTTTTTTGTGTTGAATATATGCTATATGGTAATTTATGGACCTAATAGGTATCTAAATTTGCGCATGTTGCCATTTGCGCATGTTGCCATGCAACCAGTCCATGCAGAATATAGGCACCCTATATATAGAAATGAGTGTCCCCTTTAATTTTTTTGGGAGCCCTAAGGTATAGCTTGTTTAGCTTATACGTAAATCCGGCACTGGCAATCATGGAACTGTGCTTCACGAATCCAAGCAACTGAGAATACCCACCGTTATTCACAGGTGGAGTCGCGGACCACCTGCGCGCATTGAAGGACTCCAACTCCCATCAGGCCTTGCGAGCACTGGCCCAATGGCTCATGGGAGTTGTAGTCTAGCAACGCAGGGACTTCAACCCGGCGAACACAGGTTTCTCCGCCCTTGAGAGGGCGCTTTACAAGTACTGCGCAGGAAACCCCGGCCAGGAAGCACGTGACTCTCGGCTCCCGAGAGAACCATCAAAGGTCTGAGCAGAGCTTCTAGGGCAGCTTGAGAAGGGTCCATGTTCCCTGGTTAGGGGAGCAGAAGCGAGGAGGAAGGGTGCCTTGGGAAAAAAAGACAATATATAAACGTCATAAAAAGCAATGCAAATGCTTCTACGTTTTTAAATATTGGTTTACTTCTCCCTGTAATCACTTAAACCGCCGTTTAGATGTTTCGGGTCTTCTCAGACACCCCCTCCCCCGCCGCTTTTTTGGTACAACCCAACTGCCATTTCCCCCCCATTCTCTCTCTCTCTCTCTCTCCGGCCAGCGGGTTCCCTCGCTTTCCCTTCCAGCCCCGCCCACTTCCTCGACGCGACAGGCGCCGCCTCGCTTCGGCCTCCGGATGACGTCAGTGTCAGATCGCCCTATACGGATCCCGACGGGTTCGGGCAAGGGCTCGCGCGTCGGGTAGGAACGACGGCCCCGATTGGGCGCGCGCTTGAGCAAGCCGCCTCCCGATTGGCTGTCCGCCGCGATCCAATCGGCAGGCGGTTTGTTCTGGGAGGAGGGTGAGAGAGAAGGCTGGGCTGTGGGGGACAGAAGGGAGGAAAAGGTGAGGGGAGGAGGGGGACTCGGGGAGAGCGCCCCTAGTGCAGGGGGGAGCCCAAGGCGGGACGGGGGGTGGGGTGGGGAAGGTAAGGAATCCCAGAGCGGAGCCACTGCCCCCCACTTTGCAGGGTTGTGGGGGAGGGAGGGGGAGGTGGCCCCTCCCGCAAGGGTGGGGGAGGGGAGCCCAGCACGCCCCATGCAAAGAGGGCGAGTGCCTGGTGGATTTGACCCCCACCCCCCATGAAAATGGGTGGTGGTGGTGGGGAATGGGAGCCCCCATGCACAGACTGGGAAATCAGACCTCTGTGAAGGGGGCTGGGCTGGGGCGGAGGAGAAGCGGGGCAGGCGCCCATGTGCAGAGGAGGATGGGCGAAGGGGAGTCCCAGATGCACTGGGAGACCTGGAGAACTACCTGAGGATGTAGGTTGTGGCCCGTGAAATCGTGCGGTTAATGCGCTAGTCTTGCCAAGGTATCATAAGGCTCTTTGTTGCTGATGGGGGGCGGGGTGGGCAGAGAGAGAGGAGGGGGGGTCCTCTTTTCAGAAATGAGGTGGAGAGAAAGAGGAGGGAGAGCTGCTTTCAAAGGCAGGATTGGAAGAAAGTGTGAACTGGAGGCTGATCCTCACCTGTGTAAACAAACAAAAAAACCTGAGGGAAGGGTGCAGTCCCCTGATGGGTTGGATGTCAAATCATTGAGGGGTCTGTTCAACCTTGCAGTGGGGATGAGGGGCTGATCTGCACCTTTGCTTGCTGTCTACTTATTTACAGTCTTCTTTTGAACTCAAGTTTTCAGAGGACCAGCTTTCTCAGTCTTTGGTGTGTGCTGGAGCAGGCAAGATTGGATGTCTTTCTAGAGCCACAGGCCCTTCTGGGGCTGGTCCGTGGCTGTAGACCTCGAAGGTATGTGGGAGATGCACCCTGAAGCCAGGTGAAATACAGCTCAAGCCTCAGAAACAGCTAGTGGGGTAAAAATCAGATTTTCATTTTTTCAAAGATGAATTTAAATCAGTGTTTTTTAAGAGTCTTCCCCCCCCCCTTGAAATAAGATTGTTTAATATGGCAACTTACAGTAATTAAATGCAGATAAAATGTATATATTATAATCTTATAAAACTGGACTAGTGGTCTCCTATCAAACACATTGAGATAAAACCTCATTTTCTATGTAAAAGACATGTTTATGTTAATCTGTTCTCAGGTCAAGACTTATAAAGGTGGTAATAGGTCACTGAGAAAAATGATGAATATTTATTACGCTGCCAGTATGCTACACAGACATTTACATTCCATCTCATAGAAAAACATGATTGTGACTAGTAATAGCCTTGCTTCTGGAATGTGTTGGACATTCCTGACTGGGATCTAAAGAACTGCTTAAAAATCTGCAGATTATATGGACCATCCTAGTAATATTGTTGACATATTTTCTCTGAAGTGACTCCCATGCTAGATCACAACTACTTTTGAAATATCCACAGTATTAAAAGCTATGCTTCCCCCCTCCCCCGTGCATCATTTTGCACTTAAATCAAATATTGTTTGTCTTTGTTGCCTGTTCATCTAGTAAGGAGAGATCCTTTTGAATCCCCATCCTTAATAATGTAGTGTCCTCCTCAAATAGTGTTTGCATACAGATCCATTGGCTGGTTATTTTCTCTGAAACATGCAGTGCACCAGAAATTCAGCTGCAATGTGGCAGTTGGAACCGCTGAGAACTAGGAAAGGCTGCTGTACACTGGAGGACATTTGCATGTCAGTGCCTCTTACGTCTGCTGCCAAGATCTGCAAGAAACATCAGCAACCTGGCAGAGGAAGCCCTGCCCTATGACGAACTAATAATATTCCAATTAAATGTTTCATTGCTTTTTAAATGCATTATAAGCGAGCTTGAGATCTTTGGGTAGCTAATGGGTTATAATCCTAATCAATATTATCAGTTGATCTAGTCAGATGAGCCACCATGGGGATACAGAGTGCTAGACTAGATGGGCCTTTGGTTGGACCTAGCAAAGCTCTTCCTAAATGATTGAAAATTGACCTACTTAGCACAATTGAGTTGTGTGTGTTTGTGTGTGTGTTTTAATAATTACCTTTACTTTTATTTCTTGATTTTAATTGTAACTATTGGCTGACGCTGGTGTTTCAGGATAAATTCTTTTAAAAGTCTGTTTACTAAATATTCACACTTAGAAAAAACATTGCTTAACATAGAGGTGTTAGGGGAAGGGTAGTACCTCTGGTGGTGGGTGGGGGGACAGGTTGTGCTCCTGTGGCTCCTAGAAGCTGTCAGCATGTGACAGCAGCCACACCTCAGGAAATGGCTTCAATTGGCCAGCTAAACCAGGTGAGGGGGGCAGATGGATCTCAAACCCTCTGTGAGTTAGCGACTTCCCCTGCATGCAAAGACAGGCTCCCACAGATTGAACAGACAAGACCAATAGTGAGTCCAACAGTCAAGGTGGTTTCTGCAGGTGCTGTAGAGCAGTGTTTCCCAACCTTGTGCCTCCAGCTGTTTTTGGACTACAACTCCCATCATCCCTCGCTAGCAAGACCAGTGGTCAGGGATGATGGGAATTGTAGTCCAAAAACATCTGGAGGCACAAGGTTGGGAAACACTGCTGTAGAGGAAGTGAGGGGCAGATGGGGCTCATCAACCTGGGAAGGTAGCCCATCTAGCAGAATGAAAACTGATCCTAAACCTCTGCTGCTTTGCGGGCTATCTTTGGGAGAAGAGGAGGCTAAGGAGTAAACCATCCACAGTTGGATGGTACCTTGTTGGCTGCCTCCTAACAACTCCTGCAGTCAAGCTGGTGACAAATGTATCACTCTGCTTTCCTTTGGACCACATCAGTGAGGCTGAGGCGGGTCTTGTCATCTGGGCAGCCCAGGAGCTCCATACATAGGCTTGCTTGGGTGTTGCTAACACAGAAGTTTGACTTTAGTTAATTTGGTCATTTCATGGTTCTTTGGGTTTTTTGTAATTAGTATAAGTATCAAGCCTGTTGGTGATCAAAATATTTCTTGTTTAAATAAGCCTACTATTTTACAAATAGTTAATCATTATTTGACAATATTGTCCAAAATTGAGTTGATCCTTTCTGACCAGTCAGATGCCCAATTCTGTCCTCAAACTTAGCTGTCTCATTGTTTACCCCGGCTCCAGGTGTCTAATGAAATAGTTAAATAGCTGCTATCTACAGAAGCTTGTGGGATACCCCAATACTTGTTTCCATCTGTTTTGAAAACAATCCTATTGCTTACTTCTTTTTTTAACCGGATTCCAATCTACCTATCTTCCCATGCAGAAGCCATAGTGATTGTTTGGATCCTGCTCTTAAACGTGATTTAAATCATTTATTTATATTCAGCCTTTTCCGTGGCAATTTAAAATCATGAAATCACAGAACTCTGTGATTTACAGTGCAATCCAAACCCCAGAACTGCCGATATGAGTTTGGATTTGGCAGATCTTGGACTTTTCCGGTTCAGCTAGGGCTATACCGGCTTAAGTCCCTCATCCTGACTGAGCCAAAGATTTAACAGTGTAAGTCTTTCATCCTCAGCTCAGCTGGCAGAACTTACACCAGTGTAGTCCCCCAAAAGGGGGGAAGCAGGGGGAGTTTTGAGGAAGCAGGGGGAGTGAAAGAATGAGAGACTTACACCTGTTTCAAACCCCATTCAGCTTGGTTGTGTGTCCTAGGTCCCAATCCAACTTCTGGCTTGGCCAGCACTTAGTCTCCTCCCCCCCCCCCTTGCCAGAGGCTCCTGAATGGAATTTGGAAATGGGGTAACATGTGCCAGCATAAGTTTCACCAGTTCTCTATAGTTGGGATTGCTCTGCCACATCAGTCCACTCGCTGCTGTTGGACTCTAGAATTGGGCAAAAAGAAACAATGATACTGTGTGCTAACAAAACAGCACTGAAATCAGGACACAGGTGGCATGACAAAGAGGAGTGCCTTTACTTCTGCTTCATACTGAAAGAACTGAGAATATTTGTTGCAAAACCACACTAAAGAAGATGTAAACATGTGTTTATGCTACATGTTTAAGCCACTTTGAAATCTGTCCATAGTATCTGGCAATTGTACAGCAGAAGGGCTATAGCTCAGTGGTAGAGCACGTGCATGGCACACAGAAGGTCATTGGCTCAAAACCTGGCATCTCCAGTTAAAAGGTTCAGGTAGCAGATGATGACAGTGACCCCTGCCTGAGGTCCTGGAAAACCACTGCCAGAGAGTAGAGAATACTGGACTAAACTGCGTAAATCCCTCTGTGATTTACTGCCACAACTTCAGTATAGGTGTTTTTGTGAAATAACTTAATTGTTACAAGGGAAGAGGGTCTTCAATGTTTTGTTTTTCTATTCCCTGTTGCAGTAATGCATGAAAACCTAAGCAGCCTTGCAAAGTAACTCAAGTCTGCGTAACTCTCAGCCCCACCAATTAAGGTTTTTGCCCCCAGCCGACTTAATAGTCTAAAAAAGCAGTAGTTGACGGATGTACTGATTGATGCTGCAATCTTATACACTCTTATCTAGGAGTAAGTCCCGTTGAACTCAGTGGGGCATCCTTCTAGGTAAGCCTGTATTGGGCTGTGGCGCTTATACATTTAGTTCTTGCAATTCCTGCTCCTTGCTGTGGGAACCTGTGAAAGACCCGTATCTTACCAGTTTCATCATAGGATGTATTTTATACCAGGGTTGTCATTTGATTAATTGGTTGAATTATCAATAAATAGCATCTTTCTTTGTATTTAGATGTTTGCATACTTTATCTGATTTTAATTTTGTTTTTTTATATTGTAACCTGTCCTGGAACCTTATGGTGACGGTTGGATAAGGAATAATAATAATAATAATGTGTCACAGTAAACAGCATCTCAGAATCGGCATTCCATTTTAATTTTTTTAAATTTGCAGGCACTGATCAAAGTATTTTTCAGTCAGCAATTCAGATTAATCACCCTAACGTTGCGACCCCACCAGGCTCCCTAATTTTTCCTTTCTCTTTCTTATACACCCCAGCAGGCTTTCACGATGGCAGAGTCAGCCGAGGAGACACTGCTATATGTGGAGCATCGCTTTGTCTGCTCGGAGTGCAGCCAGCAGTTCAACTCCTTGGAGGAAGCCCTGGTGCATCAGCAGAGCCACCTGTGCTCCCAAGAGCAGCAGTATCAAGTGGTGGGGCTGGCAGAAGCTGGGCTGGTGGCAGGTGGTGAGGCCGGCCTCTACCAGACCGTGACTGTGCAGGAAAGCCAGTACCAATGTCTGGAGTGCGGACAAATCCTCCTGTCTCCGAGTCAGTTGCTGGAGCACCAGGAGATGCACCTCAAGATGGTGATCCAGGAGCCGGAACCCTTGGTGAAACTGCTGAGCTCCAGCCAGATCCATTATGAGTGCACAGAATGCAAGGCCCTATTCACCAGCCAGGATGTGTGGCTTGCTCACCGGCAGACCCACCGGAAGCCACCTGAGCCACCAGCTCCCCCTCCTCAGAGCCGGGCACTGGTCAACCTGGAGCACTCGTATCGCAAGCCGCAGGACGGGGTAGACACTGTGCAACTGCTGCTGTATGAATGTGGCGAGTGTTTCCAGCTGTTTCAGTCGACGGCAGACTTGCTGGAGCACCAGACCACACACCAAGTGATCCAAGCCTCCCCAGGGACACGAACGAGGGAGCTGCCTGCATCCTGCCCCACAGAACCAAAGGCGCCGCCACCGCCACCTCCACCTCCAAGTTTAGTGGCTGTGCACAACGGGGCCGTGCCGCCGCCAGCCCCCACGAGTATCACGGCCACGGATCACAGCTATGAGCTAAAAAACAACCCCGGGGAGCAGCTTCTCCGGAAAGCGAAGCAGTCCTCCAAGGAGCACATGTGTGCCGAGTGTGACCAGCCCTTTCCTTCAGCCCATAAGCTCCAGCTTCACATGAGGAGCCACCGGCAGGGCGCCTTCAAATGCCCGCTCTGCAGCAAGGTGCTGCCGTCCCCAGCCGCCCTTGAGAAGCACCGGGAGGAGCACAGCGGCGAGTCGCGCTTTCTGTGCATGGACTGCGGCCTGGGCTTTGGCACGGAGGCGGTGCTCTTGTCCCACCGGCGCACGCACTCCTCCAACCCCCTCTACCGCTGCGCTTGCGGGAAGACCTTCATCAACATGACCAAGTTCCTTTACCACCGACGTTCCCACAGTGCCAATTCAGCGCAGACCCACGAGTTGCCTGCATCTCCTCCTGAGGAACAGCCTCCTGAGGAGGAGCCACCTGAAGCCTTGGAGCAACCGGAGCAGCCGCCGCCACCACCTCCACAACCACCGCCTCCTCAGCAGCAGCAACAACAACAGCAACAACAACAGCAACAGGAGCAAGAACAAGAGGTTTTTCCACTGGCCATCATCTGCTCGGTGGACAAGACCTCTGCCCCAGCCGAAAGCAACGTACAGGAGCAAAAGCCCTCAGAGTTCCAGTGCCTGCTCTGCAACAAGACCTTCCCCAAGTTGACGCTGCTGCTGCGCCACCAGCGCTTTGTCCACAACATGGAGCGCCGCCACAAGTGTCTGACGTGCGGCAAGATGTTCAAGAAGAAGTCGCACATGCGCAACCACCTCCTGACGCACACCGGCGAGAGGCCGTACCACTGCAAGGAGTGCGGCAAGAGCTTCAACTCGCAGGCCAACCTGCAGCGCCACCGCCTGACGCACACGGGCGAGCGCCCTTACCGCTGCGAGATCTGCCAGAAGTGCTTCACGCAGTCGTCCACCCTGCAGCAGCACCTCCTGGTGCACAAGCGCCACTACCCCTACAAGTGCCAGGAGTGCAACAGCGTCTTCCACCGGCCCTACCGCCTGCTCATGCACCGCTACCACCACACGGGCGAGTACCCCTACAAGTGCCAGACCTGCGGCCGCTCCTTCCTGCTCCGCCGACTGCTGGAGGTCCACCAGCTGAGCCACACAGGGCAGCAGCCCCACCGCTGCACGTCCGGCTGCGGCGCAGCCTTCGTCACGGCCGAGCAGCTAAAGGAGCACAAGTGCGGCAAGATGAGCCGCCACTTTGAGTGCTCTGTCTGCGGCAAGAAGGTTGGCTCGACGGCGCAGCTGAGAGCCCACGAGCGGCTGCACGGGGACATCCAAGTTCCCGAAGGGGCGGAGGAAGAGCCCCCCGCTTTGGAGCCGCCCCCGCCCCGGCCGCGCCGCCCCACCGGCCCCAAGGTTTTCGAGTGCAGCGACTGCAAGAAACTGTTCAGCACTGAGACGTCGCTGCAGGTCCACCGCCGCATCCACACGGGCGAGCGCCCCTACCCGTGCCCGGATTGCGGCAAGGCCTTCCGGCAGTCCACGCACCTCAAAGATCACCGGCGGCTGCATACCGGAGAGAAGCCCTTCAAATGCGACGAGTGCGGGAAGGCCTTCACCATCGCCGTGCGGCTGGCCGAGCACAAGCGCATCCACACAGGGGAACGCCCGTACCACTGCGACGCTTGCAACAAGGCTTACCGCTCCTTCTCCAACCTCTGGAAGCACCGCAAGATGCATCAGCAGCAGCGGCTGCAGAACGAGCAAGAGGCCATGGCAGAGGCTGTTGCTGCTGCTGCGGCCGCGGCCGCTGCTGCAGCCGCGACGCCGTCGGCCTCGTCCACGCCTAGCGATCAGGTCTATGGCAACACTGTTACCATTATGGAGACCATCCCCGTGGTGGAGACCATTGAAATCTACCCTACAGATGCTGGGGTTCACTTTGAGAACATCCAGGTGGAGAATGTCCAGATAGGGGGAGTTTGAGTTGGGCTGGGGGGAGCAAGGAGATGCAGCTGGCCACGCTCTGTGGACCGGGAGCTGCTGCTTTCCGGCTCCCCCTTGCTGGGGCTCTAGTGTAGCTGCAACAACTTCTGCTCCCTAGCTTTTTATCCATGCTCCCTCTGCTGTCCAGGTTTTGGCCATTTCTGCAACGTGGCTGCGTCATCTTGACTTCCCCGGTTCCAACGGTGAACTGGGCTCCCATTTCCTCCCCGTCTGAACAAACACCAGGGCGGCATTGCGGTTGGCTTGGGCACTCAATGCCACCGTGGGCTCTAACCCTCCCATTTCGTCTGGGGTTGGGTTCTTTCCCACTCAGTTGTGTGGAACGTGGCTTTTTTATTTTTTTTTAATGACACAGGCGACTCCCCAGACTTGAGAATGCCCAACCACAGCTTCCCCCCATGGCTGAGCCTCTTGAATGCTAAATGGTTTTGTTTGTTTCATAGAGCGCTCCAGGGAATAGCTTCCCTGCTGGGGTTCAGTCTGAATTGTAAATACCTCTTGACTGGGTTTCCCTCTTCGCTGTGGGAGCTTCTCTCCCTGTTTGCTGTTGCTCCCCTATCACCCACACATATTCCCCTTGTAACCCCTGACAGCTGCTTTTATTTGGTTTCTTGCTAACTGGATTCTTCCCCATGGCTGCAGGAGCATTTTGTTATTTCGTATGAAAATTAAACAGGAATCAAAGCGATCATGGTTTTTTGAAGTGTGTTCTTTTGTATTACGGAGGTGGTTTTGAGTAGAGCTGGGTGCAGCGTAAGGCTGTCAGTGGGTTAATTTCTAATCACCTGCAATGTTCATTATTTGTTATATTAATACTTAATGCCGTCTTAGAAAGGACATTATTCCCTCTTTCTCTCTCTCACAGGAGGGAATTTATTCCATTCCATTTATGAATCGCTTCCCATAAAACATCTTGAAGCAATTTAATAAGGTGGCTGTTTCTAATATTGTGCCTGTTGCAACATGTTACTTCGTTATCTGAAAAGGGAAACAACCCTTTCTTCAAAGTGTTCTTTATTTATATGGAAATCTATGCAGATTTAATTGTTTGACTGAAACTTAACACAATTAATCCCCTGATAAGGTTTTTAAAGCAGACAAGCCCTAAAGTTTTCATGTAATCCTCACTGTAAGGTGCTTTGACAAAAATTTAATAAGCAGAAACTGCTGGTCGTTGTTGAAAGAAAGGAGTATCTGTACCGTTTTCTGCTTTCATTTGCTGTTTTAGTAACATGAGATCACTGAAATACACTAAATAAACAACCTGTGCAATTAAATCTTGATGCCACCACATACAGTTGTCCCCCACTAATTAAATAAGCAGGAATAGCTAACCTGTTGCCTTCCTGATAATGCTGGATGCCATTTCCTAGAGGCCATGCTGGCTGGGTCTTCTGGGAGTTGTAGTCCTGCAACTTACGGAGAGCCACAGGTTCCCCACCTTCGATCTAAAGCATTACTTGGATTATCTGTCATTTAAAAGTTGCAGCAGTAGCAGAGTAAAAAGTTATGACAAGTCTAGAGGATAGTATGTTAAGGTTAATTCTAACCTGGTGAGGAATTTCCCCTCTGGAATGTGTCCCTTTGTTAGTGGGAGTCTGTAGAGCATGGGACTCTTAATTTCAGGGTCGTGGGTTCCAGTCCCAGTCCCATACTGGGCAAAAGATTCCTGCATTGCTGGGGGCTGGATTAGATGGCCCATGTGGTCCTTTCCAACTCTACAATTCTATGATTCTATTGGTGGATGGATATGAGAGTGAGAGATCCCCTATCAGACCGTTTTTTGGTCAGAGGCTGCAATTTTGCATCACGTCCACTAGGTGGGACAGTTTTTAAGAATTGCCTTGCTGAATTTGACCAAAGGTACCGGTATGTTTGGCCCAGCAATCTTGTCTCCCAGAGCAGACAGCCAGATGCCACAGGAGGGGTCACAAGCAGGGCTCAACGGGGTGAGCCTCTGACAATCAGGGGAATTATAGCATCTCTGAATGTGAAGGCTTCAGTTTAAGCCTTCAATACATACCAGCAGCCCCTTGATACTTGGAAGGCTTGATTGCTTGGAAAGGAAGCTGCTGAAACACAAAAAATATATCTGAGTCACAAAGTCAGGATGCAGTGCGGTGGAGGTAGAGAGACCTAGTTGGATTTGGACAGAGGTTGTCACTCACCCAAGTGGAAGCAAGAAGAACATTTTGATTAGAAGATAAATTATTTGGGTCCCAATAAATGCCAAAACTCCATCCCTGGACAAACAGAAGCACCAGGTCCCTTAAAATGTAAGCTATGGACATTTTCAGGATCCAGTTGGGGGACAGCTTGCTGCAGGTTGTATCCCTCAAGTTTGTAGCCTTTCTGCACTACAGGTAAAGCCATGCTAAGGGTTTCTTCTTTCTTCCTTACTGTGCTTCCCTCTGCTGCTGTCTTCGCCCTTGTAGCCAAAGTACCTGTAGAGCATCCGCTTGGATCCTCATCCTCTCCAGGTAGGGCTGGGAGAGACCCATGCCTCAAAGCTTGCAGAAACCAACGCCTCTCAGCACAGACAATGCCGAGCTTGATGGATCGGTGGTTTGACTTGGCAAAAGGCAGCTTCTCGCCTTCCTAACAATTGATGCAAGCGCTTCCTAGCTGCTGCTCCTTTTTCAGGCTGCCCGGGGGACTTTGGAGCAGGTGGCTTTTCTCCCTCTTATACTCACATAATCACACATGGAGTCTGTGCAGATGGAAGGGAAAGAGTTCCCGACTCTGGCGGGGTGTTTTATGCCATTGGTCTTCCCTCAGCATCTTTTCTCTCGCTTGCTCCTTACCTCCTGTTCCTCGCTGGCCAAGGAGCTGGCCTTGGTGCTGAGGACACCAGCTGTGAGGGCTCAGCCACTGAAATGCACATCAAATGAGAGAACATTTGCCTTTGTGCTCTCATGGACGCGCTTTCCATTCTCCCAGGGCCGCAGAGCAGTTTCTCCTGTGCGTTTTGATGAGGCGCTTTCAGTGGTGTCACGACAGCTTGAGGAAGGATCCCGTTCTGGTCATTTCTCTCTTTCCGCCTGGCTGCAACGCGGCTGCTATTCCCTAGGCATGGCTGTGTCCTTAATACCTCTCTGTTTCTACCTCTGGCACGTTAAGGCACCTTCCAGTTGAGTGGCACGTACGTTGGAGATGTGCTAATGCAATATTAAGCACGGAGGGAGGAGGCGTTATTCTGTGATTGGAGATGCGGGAGTTGTTGGTCTGTTGTTGTTCTAATGGCTAGGTGTGTCTGCATTTTCCCAGAGTAAAAGGTTCCAATTTATACATGGCGCTCCTGCGGAAATAACTTCTCTGTTAGCTTTTGTGAAGCTCCCCAAGTTACTGAGCAAGAGCATCTTTTCAGGAGTGAAGACTCATGGCAGGGGCACTGAAAGAAATGGTCTGTTGAACTTCGGAGTAATTTTATTTTCTTGTATTTTTTCTTTCATGCATGCCTTTTTTATTGGGAGGGGATGTTGCAGGGTTGCAGGAACTGGAGTAGGAGGGGGACGGGTTAAAGCAAGGTGACATTTCATTGTTGAATCGGAACATTTCCCTATGCAGATACGGGTAATTTGCATCAGAAAGTGTTCAGCTTGCATTAGAACATTTCCCAACACCCTAGAGAGTGATCTAATTTAGCACGCTTATTTTACTTGTATTTAGTAAACAAAGTTAAAATCTTTGAAATTTCCTGATACTTCATTGGCAATTGACACACGTTTATTATTACTAGCGGGACGCGGGTGGCTCTGTGGTTTAGCCCGCTTGCCGATCAGAAGATCGGCGGTTCGAATCCCCGCGACGGGGTGAGCTCCCGTTGCTCAGTCCCTGCTCCTGCCAACCTAGCAGTTCGAAAGCACAAAGTGCAAGTAGATAAATAGGTACCGCTCTGGCGGGAAGGTAAACGGCGTTTCCGTGCGCTGCTCTGGTTCACCAGAAGCGGCTTAGTCATGCTGGCCACATGACCTGGAAGCTGTACGCCAGCTCCCTCTGCCAATAATACGAGATGAGTGCGCAACCCCAGAGTCTGTCACGACTGGACCTAATGGTCAGGGGTCCCTTTATTGTTACTAACGAACGTATGAGATGGAGATTTTTCTGTGAAAAACCACATCGCTGTGAAATTTCTAGCAAATGTTTTTTGTGGTTTTCCCTAAAACCTGTTAGCTGATTATATTGTTCTCCACAGTTATACATCACAGTTATACACTCTGCAAGCAAATCGTCCTTGAAAGGAGGAATACCTAGAGCAGTGCTTTTCACACAGAGATGCACCGGGTACCCTCCTGAGTGACTGGTGCATCCCCAGTGGGAGTAATTGAATGGCTCATTTGCACCTGATGCATGACAGGGCAGGAAGCTCACCATGAGTGAAAGGTAATGGGAAAAGCCAGAGTTGTCACAAGGTCACCATATCATGCAGGGAGTCAACAGGCAATGGTTTGCTGTGGATAAATTCTCTGGATTGCTATTAATTAATTAATTAATTTCCCCCCTTGGTGCACAAGTTGTGAAAACTGCTCTGGATAGTCCACAAAAACGGTAACTGGATTTAATAAAGTGTCCACGGGTGGCCCCTCTTCTCCCTGCCCCAATGGTTACAGGGGCAATGTGGTGGTCTTCAACCTTTTCACATATGACCTACCTTTAACTTCAACTGGCAACAAACGACTGGGCTCTGTTTCTGACCTTTCTCTCTGCATGGCTCAGCATATTTGGTTTAGCTCTTTTTTCCTTGTCTCCAAAGACCTGCGGCAACATGAGAACAGGCCTGCTGTCCCAGGGGAGGCTTGCCTGGCACCATCATTGCATATCTTAGGTGCCAGACAAAAGCATTCCTTTTTAATCAGGCCTTTGGCTTTTATCTGCCTATGGCCTTTTTTCTTGGGCGGGAGGTTTTAATGTAGATCCATCACTTTGATCATTTCTGTCGCTCTTTTCTGAACCTTTTCCAACTCTTCAATATCCTTTTGGAGATGAGGTGACCAGAACGGCACGCAATCTTATTCCAAATGTGGTTGCACCATAGATCAACACCTTCCAGAGATGGTCCTCTTCCTCCCTGACTTACATCGCTGGTTTTCTCTTTCAAAACTGATCTACCCTGCACCAAACAGGTCACACTTAAATTAAAAAAAACCCATACATATTTGCGCACATGGAGCAGGGACCGCCAACCCTCCTGTTTATGCTCGAGGGCTGTCTCTGTGCCTGGAATTGGAGATGGCAGTTTCCAACCCTGCTTTGGAACTCAACCCAGACAAGTTACAACAGGAGGACCGGGCAGTGCTGAGGATGATGGGGAGGGAAGCTGGCAGCGAGGAAGGCAAGCAAGAAGAAAGGAATGGGAATGAGTTGAAACTGTTTTTCAGTCTTCCCTACAAAGTCCTTTCAATGCATGGGAAGCTAAGGAGTAGCTACAAGGAATGTATCCATACAAGATACAGTGGTACCTTGGTTCTTGGAACGGCTTGGCTCCTGACCGCCGCAATCCCGGAAGTGAGTGTTCCAGTTTGTGAACATTTTTCGGAAGCCAAATATCTGACACGGCTTCCAATTGAGTGCAGGAAGCTCCCATGCCTCCTGTTTTAATCTCTACCTCCCTCTTTCCAGTCCAACTGGATGAAGCTACAGTTCCCATGCCTCCTGTTTTAATCTCTACCTCCCTCTCTTTCCAGTCCAACTGGATGAATCCCAAACCAGCTGGACTGGAAAGAGAGGGAGGTAGAGGAGATTAAAACAGGAGGCATGGGAACTGTAGTTTTCCCTTCACAGAGCTACAGTTAACCAGCATGCTTAACAAACTACATTTCCCAGGATTCATGTGCTTTAAATTTGCACTGTGTGTTTTGTGCGTCTCCTAGAGCCTTCCCCAAGCAGATTTAAAAATACACGAGGGAGGAAAGGAAAGTAGGAAGGGAAAGCAAGCTAATATGGAGCGGAACAATTGAGGTATGGTGTGGATCTGCCAACCTTTTGCTGCTATGATGCACAATAAGCAACCAGCAACCCACTATGCCTAAATAAGACAGTCTGGGTACGGGGAGTTATCGGTTCCCCCTGCACCTTGCACTTAATTCCTTTCTACCCAAAGCTGCCTATACCAGTTGTAGGGCCAGCTTGCACGTTAAACAGCTGCAAACCAAGATGTGGCCCTTGATTGCTCAGCAGGGAGTCATCATTCTTGATCCTTGGAGCAATGCCCCTGTGTTATACAGGTGTTTGCTGCATCCGCACCTTGCAGTTTCAGGTGTACATGTTAAAACATCTGCAACTGATGTGTAGCTAGCTACCTGTTGTTAGGTACAAAGTACCAACGTAAGGCTTGAATGCTACTGCACACCTCAGGTGCTTCAAAATAATCTGCCCCAGCAGTTAGCATAGATGACAGCCTTCGATTAGAGCAGTGCTTCCCAAGTGTTTCAGGTTGGCGACACACTTTTTAGACATGCATGATTTCGCAACGCAGTAATTCAGTTTTACAGTACTAGCAAACCGGAGGTTAAACTAACCCCTTCCCAGCCCCGGGAGGAGCGTGGGGAGCGTTTGAGCGACACACACAAACACTGCAGTCGACAGTGATGTGTCGCGACACATAGGAAAGTGCTGAATTAGAGCATCAGATGAAGACCAGGTTGGGGGTCGGGGAGAGAGACTTACCTGAAAATCTCCACGCAGGCATCGAGCAATCCCCAGTCATCTTTACCTACCTATCTCATAGGGTAGTTGTTGTGACAGTACAGGGGAAATATATCTTTTATGCCGTCCTGGGCATTTTGGAGGAAAGGTGGCGTAGAACTGCAATTACATAAGAAAGTCCAAACCAGTCACATTTGGCTTCAAAAGAAGAAAGTTAAAAAATAATAATAATAAAAATAAGGGGACAGGTAAGAAGGAAACTGGAAGGGAAAGTCAAGAGGGTTCTGGGGTGAGCTGTATGGCTAAAACAAAATGAGGTTGGGAAGAACCCCAAAATCTCTCCAAACTCAGATAAGTTAGTTATTGTCATTGCACAAGTACAAGCACAACGCTAAACAAGTGCAACGAAATTGCATGCCATCCCGTAAAAACCAGAAAGAAAAAGAAAAAAAAGCACGAAACACACACACACCAAAAAAAGCCACACATGCGCGCGCGCACACACACACACACACACACACACACACACACACCACACAGCTCTCCAAGGTCATATTCTCTGGTTACAGCATTTAAGATGGTTATAGCTCTTGGGTAGAAACTGTTCTTCAATCTATTTGTTCTTGATCTAATTGTTCTATATCTTCTACCCGAAGGCAGTGGTGCAAAGAGACTATATCCCGGATAAGATGGATCCTTTAAAATATTGTTTACCTTTTTAAGGCAACGGGAACTGTATAGTTCCTCCAGAGATGGGAGAGGATGACCAATAATATTTTATGCTGTGGTTATGACCTTCTGAAGTCCCAGATGCAGCTGGGGGTAAGCAGCTGTAAGTGATGCACATTAGGGCAATAAGAAACCCAACTTTGCAGATTTGCTCGTAGGGTCTGAACTGGTGGTGAGCAATTGGCGGAGAGATCTCAGGGTTGCAGTGGGAGCATGTTGAAGGTGTCAACCCAGTGTGCAGCAGCTGCAAAGAGAGTAAATTCTATTGCAGGGCTTGTTAGGAAAGAGATTGAAAATAAAATTGCCTATATTATACAAAATCTATGGTGCAGCTGCACTTGGAAGCCCGTGAGTGGTTTTGGTTGCCATGCCTCAAAAACTACATTGGCTCGGGAAACGGTAACCAGAACGATCATGGACGTGGATCAACTCCCTTATAATACTCGGGATTATTAGTATTATTATTTTGATTGAGAAAAAAAGCAAGATGGGGAAGGTGCAGAGAGAATGGGTTGAGAGAAGTCTCTTATAATAACTGAGGGCCATCTCATGAAGCTGAATGTTGGGAAATTCAGCTTACACAAGGGAAAATGACTTACTCGTACAGCACATAGTTAAAAACTGGGGGATTTGCTCCCACACAATAGAGTGCTGGCTACCAACTTGCATGGCTTTAAGAGGAGATTGGACAAATTAATGATAGGTGTGATGCTCTCCATTGCAGCTATGGTTTACCTTCCACTGTCAGAGGCAATGTGCCTCTGAATACCAGTTTCTGGGAACTGCTGGTCCTGCACTCATGTCCTGCTTGCAAGCCTCCCATAGACATCTACTTGCCCACTGTAAGAACAGGATACTCAAATATCTGGGCCTTTGATCCAGTAGGCATTTGGGGAGCCAGGCAAAGTCTACTCTGTTTCAACTGGCATTGTGTGCTTTAACTCGGTCACGTTTGCCAGTTCGTTAACTTTGTTTTGTATTTTATGTTTCCGATCTAGCCCTGCAAGATCTGAATTATAGCTTTTACGGCTCTTGTTCTTTCATTCTGCTGGCCTGAGTCTGGCTGCCGCTATCTGTTTTGTCACTTGCATTTTCATATCGCATTATATTTTTATGATGTGCTACTGTTTGTCAAGCCACCTTGAGTGCAATTTGTAGAAAGGCAGCACAAAATAAATAAATTAAAGCATCTCTCTCTCTCTCTCTCACTCACACACACACACACACACACACACACACACGAGACCACCAGACCAGAATCAAGCTTTCGAGCTGCAAGCAATTCTGGTTGAACATTTCAGCACAGAATTTATCGAAGGTGGCGGAAGCTCCATTGAGGAATCGCTGATTTCATTTCTGGTCCCTTGTGAAAGTGACGCGTGTATGTAGAAGGAAATGGGGAGAGACCAGCAGAAGCAAAGATGATAAAGGGTTTGGAATGCAGAGCAGGCTGGAAGAGAGTGAAGGGAAGAAGAGAGAGGTACATTTAGTCGGGAAGGGGGGGGGTGAGATTAAGACGGTGGGATAAGCATCTTCAGATATGTAAGAGTCTGCCAGTTACAGAAATTCTCTCTTGCTGCCACTGATGTTTTTGCAATTTTGATTCATCCTATTCCATTCTTATATACCCTACAGTGAGAGTGGGGGACCTTTTCCCCCTGTTGAGGACCGCTTCTCCGTGGGGACAATCTGTTGGAGGCTACATCCCAACTATGGGCACGACCCCTTTCTTTCCCTCTTTCTTCCTCCCATTTATCTCACATTCCGCCCTCCTCTTTCTCCTAACTGAACTGATGGCTTTGCAAGTCCCCTACTTGCCTGTTTAAATTTACAGGTGTCTCATAGGAATTCCTCATAGGGAGGACCTACAAAACTCCAACCCTTTTGGATGGCAGTCCTACAAGAAATATGCAAAACAACTGCACAGGTGTTAGAAACCACCCCATAAGTAACAGATGATACACCAGTGATACACTGGGCAATGGATATAGAGCATAACATTGAATCGGCAGCATGGGAAAGGTTATGGGATGTTTATTTTGAAATTTACAGTGTGCTATGTGATAAAAGAAAATTATATGAAAATGATGTGTAGATGGTGTCTGACTCCTAGTAAATTAGCAAAAATATATAAGTCGGAATCGGATACCTGTTGGAAATGTAAAGAGAAGGAGGGTAATTTTTATTCCATATGTGGTGGTCATGTAAGGTAGCAAAAGCTTTCTGGGAAATGATTTATAATGAATTGAAAAAAAATGTTGAAGATAAACCTTTGTTGTTGTTTTTTAAAAAAAAACCCCAGAAGCATTTCTTTTAGGAATACTTGGTGGAGAGGTACCTAAAGAATAGAAAAAATTATTTATGTATGCTACTACAGATGGATGCCCAAATGATTTATTATGCCCAGAGATGGAAAGAAGAAACAGTTCCGACAAAGGAGGACTGGCAAACAAAATTGATGGCATATGCAGAGAAGGCGAAGCTTATGGGAAGAATAAGAAACCAAGAAGATAGACTTTTATGGAAAATTTATTGATTAATTGAAAATACCGGTACATTGTAAACAACTTAAAATATAAGCAGGACTGATATTAGGGTTGCCATGTTCTCAAAAGTGAAAATCCAGACAAAGGTGTTGAGCTTTTTTTTGAGAAAATCTCCCTCCCAAAATACGTTTCTGGGCTTTTCTTGATTTTTTTTGACCATTAAAAAAAACAAATCACTCTACGTACATTTGGGTTTTCCCAGTTTCTTCAGCTGCCCAGACACTATTTTGCAGCCTGATTCCTCATGCAGTAAGAAATAATAAAATGAGAACATATGGGAAAATTCATAAACAGGTTTGAATTGGATATGCTGCAGTAAAAAAGATATAAACTAAGTAAATGGAGAAAGGAGGGGAGGGAAGTTGAAAGAAATGTAGACTAATTTTGTTGGGATTTTTGCTTAAAATATTTGTAAAATGTGAACATGAAAAATGAACCGGCCCTACTGAATATTTTCCAAGACAGGAATGCTCACTCACACTATAAAGAGCTCATAACCCACCTACTCTCAGCAGCCAGAAGCATCATAGCTGGAGCCTGGAGAGACCTGTTGATTTATGGACCGCTCTGCCACAAGGTACTGTAATGGCAAATGCCTTTCAGCTGCACAGATTCATGGCGAACGATCCCTTTGCCAGTCAGTGGCCATAAGGCATAATGGCTAAATGGAAACTCTTTAAGTTCATGGCAATACACAATGGGAAAAAGGCTTTATTGCCAAGGATGGGGAAGCTGTGAGCTGTGAGCCTCTTGGTCCTGTTGGCATCTCAGTTCCCAACAAATCCCAGCCACAACAGCCAGTGGGCAGGAATGGCCCAACCACATCTGGAATGGCAGGCTGCAGTTTATCCCTCACGGAGCTACAGTTCCCAGCATCCTTAACAAACTACTTGGAGGGAAGCTTTAAATGTATGGGGCGGATGTGACCTAGGATGCAAAGGTGCAAAAATGCGAAGAAAGCAGCTTACTGTACAAAGGTAATATTTGCATTCATAGCTCTAACTCCCAGTTGCCTCTGGCCTTGCCCACCACTGGCACGTGGCCCCTGGAAAGTTGCCCATAAGGGAATGTGGCCCTCACCATGCTATGACATAGTTTTTTGGGGGTGGGAGCTTGATGTGCCAACCAGTGTCTGCATGCATTTCTTTTACCAAGTTGTGTTTTCTGTCTCCTCATTTGGATAAGACTTATGTTTTCTGAAGTAAGAAAACTTCCCTCTACTCTGCTGCTTAACCTCACTGGCATCCTCTTGGCCCTTTTGGGTACCTTCTAGCAGAGCTTCTCTTCCTGTTGTGGTTTTGAATCATGCCAAGCATTCTGGAGAGATTTGATCCTCTTGACTCTCCTCTTTTTGAAGTCAAACGTGACTTGCGTAGGACTCTCTTGGCAATGGTCTGTTCAAGAAATCTGTTGAAAAATAAAAACCTACTATCTAGTTTGGAAAAGGGCCTGTCCATTTGTTCCCTATAGGATCCAGCCGCTTCTGGAGATATCGCCGCCAAACATGGCACCAGGGTTCCTGAGGTGGGAGCAGGGGAACTCATCGACGTTGGATGCCAGCTGCCATTTTGAACCAAGACGGCGGACCAGAATGTGACTTTGGCGTGACTTTACACCATCTTTGGCGGGAGGGGTCCGAACTAAAACAAAAAACGCTATCCATTAAAAAAAACACCTTTGGTTTCTAAACATAATTGTTTAACGCCGGTAACTCCCAACCTAGTAAAAAAAATATAATGATGTTGATGATGCAAGGCGGTGGTAAAAGGAGAGGCAGTTTGCACATGCTCAGAGGCGCTCTTGCTATGTGCAATCCTCCCCGCCGTAAAGCTGAGCGTCGGTGTGTGTTTGTGCGGGGGGAACAGGTGTCTGGGTACACATCGAAGCTTAGGTACACAGATGCGCGCGCGCGCGCGCAATCCCGCTCCTCGCGGGCCGCCGGAGTGAGTCCGGATTGCAGCGAGCCTCATCAAGATTCTGTGCGCGCCGGCGAAGCGCTGCAGCGCATGCCAATGCGCCTCTCTCCTCTCCCTCCTCCGACGCCGACGCCGCGCTCCCCTCCCCAAGTCAACCACCCCCTCCCAGCAGTGGGAGCCTGATGAGAGGGAGAGAGAGAGAGAAAGGCAGTGCTGCCGCCGGCCAACGCCCCTCCCAGCCTCGACACCCCCAAAGGGACACCCCCCCAGCTTAGCCACCTCCGCTTCCGCGCATCGCCCACCCCCTCTCTCCACGGGGGTGTAGCTGGATAACGGGAGGGCGGAAGGAGAAGGGAGAAGCGTTTTGGCTGCTGCGGCTTTGGCAGCCAACAGATCGCAGCCTCTGGCCTCCCCCGCCTGGCTTTGGGGGGTGGGTGGTAACCGGGGGGGGGAGGAGGAGGAGGGGGCCAACCGGAGAGATCTCGTTCCTCCCCATCACCACCCCCCAGGAGGATCATCCAGACGTGGACCGCGGATCTTCGCCCCTCCACTTCGCTTGCCTCCGCCGCCGCCGAATGATTGAAGAATCGTAGAAAGAGAGGGGGGGTGCGCTGCGTCTCTCCCAATTTGCAGAAGGAGGCTCGACGTTTGCTCACAGAATCCGGAGTTGGGGGGGGTGAGCCAGAAGAAGACAGCGTTCGATTACAGAGGAGGGGGTCCGGGAAGGGGGTCCTACCCCCCATCCCACCCCCCGAAAAGGGGGTGCTGCATCCTGGAGAGACGGACATGGGGAGTTTCCTATTTTATGGGCAGTTCTCCCCCCCTGGACAGGAGGGGGCCTGCGAGGCTTTGACTCCTGAGACATCTGATTAGCCCCCCCCCCTTCCTCCAACAACCCCACACGACCCTGAACTTGCTGTGCACCACGGTTTGGCTGCAAGGGGCTGGGGGGGCCAGGCCCCCTGGGAGCAAAGGACCCCTCTTGTCTCACTCTCTTCCCCCCCCAACCCACCCATTTTCTTCTCTTGAGCCTTGCGGTACTGGGGCTGTTTTCTGGATGGAGAGGTGATCCGAGAGTTCTCCAAGGATACTCCGTGGAAGGAGCCGAGAGGAGAGTGTGCGCTTTTATTTTCCAGAGAAATATATATAAAATATATATTAAAGAAAGGGGTTTGGGAGAACGGCACCGCGGTTGCCTCTCCCCAAGGAAGACCACAGAGAAAAGTGGGCCTCCCCGCTCTCGAAGAGGGGGAGCTGCAAGGAGGCAAGAGGCTGGGGGGCGCAGTTCACGGATTCCGTAAGTGGGGAGCACTTCGCTCTTACATTTCTTGGGGGGGGGATGTGGGGTGGGCGAAAGAGGGTGCCTCTGTGTTTGTTGTCCCCCTTTCCTCGCTCGCTTGGATGTGGCCTCCGTCCAAGGGCCCTACAGGCATATGTGAGGGTGATGGGGGGGGGGGAATTGGTGGGTCTTGGTGGGGCAGAGATCAGAAGGGGGTGTTTGGATTTGAGGCTGGTGGGTGGGTGGGCGGTGGGTTGCCTTTCAGATGCTGTGTTTGGGCTGAGTGGTTGGGTGGCTCGATGGAGACGTATGACTAGAAGGTGGCGGAACTGAGTGAAATGGGTTTTTGGGGTGAGTGGGTGGGGGTCGCGGAGCAGGAGGTGCCACACGAAGATGCAGTTTATCTTCCCATCTGCCCACCCTCCTGCACCATCCACCGCTTGCCATAGACCATGTCTTCCCCCCCCCATCTTGCCTCGCATCCCATCTCCCCACAAAAAGCCCCCCAATGAATTAATACATTTGAGCCCTACGCTCACGGTTGCTTTAGAAAAAGACTTATTTACAGCAGCCGAATACCCCAGGGCTCCCCCCTCCCCACTGTCTCTCCCTCGCCTTCCTAGGCTTTCTGGCTCCCTCAATCTAGGCCAGAGAGCTCTTTTGGTCTCCCAGTTGGCCTAGGTTGTTTCTGTTAGCCAGGCCCATCAGCCGAGGCCACAGCCCTCCCTTCTCCTTTAATGGATGGGGTGGTGCAGGTGGGCGCAACTGAGATGGGTGGTGGTGGCATCGGACAAATCCAGGGGCTTTTCCAGCCCTGTGGCTCTCTCGGTTGGAGAGCAGAGATCTGGGGACAGATAGCTAAGAAGGAATACATGTGTCGGAGATGGGTTTAAGCCTGCACAAGTTTCTAGCCCACATTGTGTATGTGTTCATTAGTGCACTTGCTCACAACTGGCTGCTGCACCAATCTTTTGTGGCATATTGGTGGTCTAAGGAGGGGGGGGGGAGAAAGGAAGGGCCAACTGTTTCAGGATACAAAGGCCCAGTTGCCTCTAGGCCATTCTTACTTGCCACGGACTGCGCAAAGTCTGCCTGCACATGTCTCTTTCACTCCCTGTAGAATTTTTAAGAAACACGTTTCTCGTTCTGTCACCTTTCCTGGCTCTTCTGCAAGCCTCTCTTTGTGTGTCAGCACAGAACCACCAGAAGCTTCCCAGCTTTGCCCACCATGCATTGCTCTGGTAATTCTTACAACAGCCCTGAAAGGTAGGCCTCTGTTGCTATGATTTCTAGGTCCATTGTTCTCAAGTTAGACTTTAGGTCCGCATACATTCCCTGCTCTGCTTCCAGCTCCTTTACTCCAATCAGTTCACCCCTTGTTTCCTTCATCCCTAGGGAGGTCTCCTGAGGTCTCTCCATCTTCTGACGTCTTCTTTTGCATCCTCTCAAGCCTCTTTGCCACAGTCCCAATCCTTCTGCCCAGGACACCTGCTTGGGCAACTCTCGCGTTCAAACCCCCCCACCTCGTTCCATAAGACTGGATTCTCCCTGGTATCTTCAGCTCCCCCTCCCCAGGCTCCCACAACCCCCACCTTCCTCTCCGAATCTTCCCCATGCAAAACATAGGAAGGCTTTTGAGACGTACGAAGTGGCCCACCATCAGGCCAGGCTATTTGTCCACCTAACCCAGTGCTGCCTGCTCTGACTGGCAGTCGCACTCTCGTGTCTCAGGCAGAGGTCTTTCCCACTGTGGGCTGCCCGATCCCTTTCTAACTGGAGATACTGGGGATTGAACCCCTGGACCTTGTTCCTGTGTAGAGCGCTGAGTTATGGTCCCACCCTCAAACTCCCATCCAACATTGATCTCCCTGTTGCTTCTTGGGTCCCTCCTTGCAGGCTTCCCACTGGGACACCTGGTTGGCCACTGTGAGGACAGGGTGCCTGATCCTGCAGGGATCTTCTGCATTGCTCCTTACAAACCCACCTACATGTCTGGAAGCAGCAATGACCAAGGATGGGGTATCATTAAAGACTGTGTGGAAGAGGGGAATTCAGCAACTCTTCTGCCCCGCTTGCTGAAATTCTCTCTCTTGCACAACTGCTGTAGGTACAGTTGGGAACCTTCTCCTCCTCTGTCCATCCTAATAGGGGCCCCATTTCTTCCCAATCTTCCACCTACACCTCTCCCCAAACCGAACCATTAGGAAGCACCCCCAGCAACCTCTCTCCTGCCATCAGTTAGCTTGCATACCTGCCTTGTATCTCACTATTGCAACCTCCTGCATAAGCTCCCTGCTTCCTCCTCCAGTCATGGCCATGTTTCCTTCATCCAGGATGCACCTCCTTGCTCCTAACCCAACCCGCTTTGGTTGGTTCTTTGTTGTCATCCCAGCCTGCCTCCATTTTTCCACCTCCAATCTGCCCCTGCCCCTATGCAAGCCACTATCTCTTCCTCCTGTGGTCCCCTTTGCTCTTTCCCCTTCATACTTCCATCCTCCTTGTTTGCTCCTTGGATGTAACCCTTGCCCCTCTCTCTCTGTGTGTGATGATGTGACCACTCTCTCTCACCTGACTCCCTCTCTTTGAATCTCACACCCAACACCCTTTGCTTTCCATTAAGAGCCGGCTCTACCATTGCTTAGCAGGGTGAAGTGGCCCAACTCAGGTAGCCAAATTTATTTGGTGGAGGTTGGTGGGAAGAGCAGCTAATTGTAAACGACTTAGTTGGCGCCCACCATGGTCAACCGATGAGGCTTTCTTATTTGGATCTCATCCGGCTTCCGCACGGTGCCCTGTGCCCTCTTTTCCTTCTCTCCAATGGCCGCCCCCTTCTCCTCTCCTGACCAGCTGGGAATTTTGGAACCCCTGTGCCCTCTTTCCACCTGGTTTCCTCCCCGCCGGAGCCTGTGAGCCCCTGCCCCTTTCTGTCTTGGGTTCGCAGCAGCCTAGCTGAGCAGCTGTGGAGGCCGCGGGTGGCGGTTGGTGAGGAGAGGGGTAGAGCTCTGCCCCTGCCAGCCCCAGTTAGCATCTCCCCACCCCCCTGGCAGCTTCACCAAGCTCCGTGGCAAGAGACGGAAACGGATCCGAGACAGGGACCCAATTGCTGTGACAGCCACAGCAGATTTGCCGAGGCCTGGGTGTCGCAGCCTTCCTGGGGCTTCGGTGGAGTGTGTGTGTGTGTGTGGGGGAGAAATGGGGTGGGGGGCCAGGGAGGTGCACTGGTTTGTGTCTCTCTGTGTGTTTAACGTCTCTCTGTGTGGCTCAGGAAGCGAAAGGGAAAGGAGAGTGGCATTTCTGGGTGCCAGGGAGCTCAGAAAGGTCTTATTTCTTCATCCAAGCTTTTGTTGCTGTGTTTGCTGGGAGCTGTTTTATTCAGGGGGAGTTTTCCTGGGGAAGAAGGGATGGGAAGTAGCAAGGAAGATGCAAGCGTCTGAGGCCGGAGGGTACCAGCGTTGAGCTCTGGGTCCTCAGCAACGACTTGGCTGTTTGCTTGCAGTCTGTTGTGGCACCTGCTTAGGAAATGTGCACGTTTCGTGGCCTGCCTGTCTCCATGACCGCATTCACACGCTCCGTTTGAAGCGCTTTAAACCATCATGGCTTCCCCCAAAGAATTCTGGGAGCTGCAGGTCCCAGAGTGGAATAATGATCATTCCCTCTCCACAGGGAACTCTGGGGATTGTAGCTCTGTTAGCGGGGTAGTGCGGTCTCCCGACAACTCTCGGCACCCGTAACAAACTACAGTTCCCAGAATTCATTGGGAGGGGGAGCCACAACTGTTCAAAGTGGTACCACAGTGGTTAAAATGTTTGGTGTGGCCGTGGTTCAAGAGTTGGAATCCTTTTCCCCAGTTTAGGACTGGAGTGTGGAAAGTCTGGCCCTCCAGAGATGCTGCTGGACTACAACTCCCATCATCCCCAGCCGTCGTGGCCAATGCCACCTGCGAGGCCACAGCATTCCCCACTCTTCTCCGTGGGTCTAGGCTGGGCCTGCGGGATTTGTGGCTCTACACTTCACCAGCAGCGGAGAAACATCTCTGCTTTGCTTTCTGCCCAAGATTGCAAAGATGGGGTGGTGTTGTTGAGCAACAACAAATCAGGGGGTGGGGGCTGCAGTTCAGCTTAGTGGGTCATGTTCGGCAAGCACAGCTGGTGGGCAAAGGGATGCTTGTCACTTTGGACACTGGTGGCGATTTTAGGACCCACCACAATAGGAGATCAACATGTGTGCTGTGCTGTGAAAGTGATGCAGAACATCTCCCTGGAATGCTACGTGGGCTCCATTTCTTTCTCGACCGCCTCCTTCTGAATCCCTATTCCCAGACTGCAGGTTTTTATCTAAGAAGTATACCCCTCAGCCCCCATTGCAAAAATACCAAAGTCTAAGCACTGACATCTCTGCATGGGGCTCTGTTTATGCCTTGTTATTCTTGTCCCTCTCCTTTTGTTTTGTCTCCCACGGCCAATGTTTAGACTGTAAGCTGCTTGGGGCACAGACTGATCTGCCTGCTGCCCTCAAGTACATTGATGGTTCTAGAGAGGAATAATAATAATAATAATAATAGTAATAATAATAATAATAATAATAATAATAATAATAATAATAATAATAATGTGGTACCTCAGGTTACATACGTTTCAAGTTAAGAACTCCGCTAACCCAGAAATAATGCTTCAGGTTAAGAACTTTGCTTCAGGATAAGAACAGAAATTGTGCTCTGGCGGCGCAGCGGCAGCGGGAGGCCCCATTAGCTAAAGTGGTGCTTCAGGTTAAGAACAGTTTCAGGTTAAGAACGGACCTCCGGAACGAATTAAGTACTTAACCCGAGGTACCACTGTAATAATAATAATAAGGAATACCATTACAATTTGGGTGCATGGGGACTGTTTTTAATTGGTTCCTTGCCTTTGGCGAATTCATTGGGTGCAGACCTGTTTTATTTTTGTTTAGTTCTGCCATTGCTTTATCCCTGTGTTGGCACCATAAGCTTGGGGAGGGGTGTGTGTTCTTGGGCACGGCATCCCCAGTCATTCCTCTTAACTTGAAAGAGTTTGAGGCCTGCAGTTGTCCTCTGGTTTTGTCCTACTGAGAATAAGCCCAACTCCTTTTCTTCTTACGCATGCAGTAAAATGTGTTGGGAATGAGGTGGTAGAGTCCTTGAATGGGAGAGGACTTACCACTTCAGGCTGCAGGTAGCAATTGCTTCCCTAAATGGTGGAAAAATTCCCTACCAAAAAAACCCCCAAAACCCTAAAGCAAAACATCAGATTGTTCTATTTAATAAGCCTTAACAGTTTAAAAGGCGGAAGGTAAGTTTCCCCCAACCTGGTGTCCTCCAAAGGATTTGGACCACAACTCCCATCATCCCCTGCCAGCGTAGCTGAGAGTTGTAGTCCAAAACTCCCAGAAGTTGGGGGAGGCTAAGTAGGAGTTCAGAAATGTAACATTTCTATGCACTGATAAAAAATTCAGACTTAACAAGTGGAAAATCTAGAGTGGTGGTCTTCAGCTTCTCCAGACATGAGGCCCACCTCTGATTCCTAACCTGCAATGTGGGACCCGCTTTCCCACATTCTCTTTTGATTTATACTTACTATAATATGCTAATGAGGCATATTATTGAATCTTAAAATGGCAATTCACAGAGCAATGGACACAGTGGTATATTAGCATTACTACTAAATGAAAACCAGCAAGAAATTAACTTCCCCCTGATTCCAACCCTATTGCAGGAAGTGGAGTGAGGCTGATGTTTTGATCCCTGCTTCTTCTAGGTAAAGGTAAAGGGACCCTTGACCATTAGGTCCAGTCGTGTCCGACTCTGGGGTTGCGGCGCTCATCTCGCTTTATTGGCCGAGAGCCGGTGTACAGCTTCCGGGTCATGTGGCCAGCATGACTAAGCTGCTTCTGGCAAACCAGAGCAGCGCATGGAAACGCCGTTTACCTTCCCGCCTGGAGCGGTACCTATTTATCTACTTGCACTTTGACGTGCTTTCGAACTGCTAGGTTGGCAGGAGCAGGGACCGAGCAACGGGAACTCACCCTGTCGCGGGGATTCGAACCGCCGACCTTGTGATCAGCGGGACGTTCCGGGATCAAATCAGAAAACCGGATGGCTTCTGTAAATCTGGGTCTGTCCCTAGAAAATAGGGGCACTTGGAGGGCCTGTAAATTCTCATATGCTGCAGCTACCGGTAGACTTCTGTGGTCACTTCCTGGTTCCCCCTGTTGCTGCCATGATGTCAACTGGTAGGCAACCAAGCTACCTGCAGAAGGAGACACTTCGGCATTCCAATCCCCAAAGTACTTCCATTCTGGGAGAACTCTAGAAAGCCACCGAGACAGACTGGAAAGCAACCAGAGTGTCCCTTGTTCCATTGAAAAGCTCCCTCACTAAAGACGTAGCTCTAGGAAGGTGGGGCATGTGGTTGGCCAGAAATGCTGTTTTTATTGAAAAAAAGGCTCCTGACTATCTCTTGGCCCATCGTGAAAATGAGTGTCTTGTCCGAAGAAGATGCTCTAGCCCAGAAACTGCATGAAATGCTCCTTTGGTTTGGTCAGCCTTAGCTTGGAATCCAACATGGCAGCATCAGCCGTTGCCGTGACCCATCTGCAGTGGCCTCACTTCCTCCCTGTGAGTCTTGACCAACTGGTGGAAGACCTCTGATACTGAACAGAACAATCCATCAATTTATTGCAGGCAGTACACCAGACACTTTAAAAAGCATGCTGTGCAGGGAAATTTCACAGCAACACAGGTTGAGAACAGTTGTGTAAAGCTTTGATAATGTTGAGTGAGGCCCTGAAGATTGTTCTTCCAGGTTCAGGCGTGAATTTGCTCACTTCTTCTCAGTGCTACAGATAGTAAGCAACACCTCTGCCAGTGATACTGTTGGGATTTTATCCTCCATTAGATATTTAACATACAGTTGAACTGACCTTCCCGGTAGTTTGGTCAGCAAAAGGCGAATCCATCCATCGATTCATCCATTGATTGATTAAGCAATCAGTTAATTAATTAACTGAAGGGGAGAACCATGTATGCCACTTTGAGCTTCCTTGAAGAAAAAGGTGAGATAGAAATGCAGTAAGTAAATAAGCAAGTAATATAATAAACTGTATACTGCTGAACTCCAGCACAGAAAATACAGAATGGAAGGGCACAGAAAGTATTGTCTTTTTATAATATCGTGGTTATGATTTGATAGACGGGGTGCAGCAGAAGCGGAGAAACAGCAACACCATGGGAAAAGGGGTGGAAAGTCAACAAAATTAAGAGAAAAGATGAAATTGTGTTTTGGCTATATATGCTAAAAATGTTGAAACTGAATCCTATATAATAAAGTGCCTGTGTCCGTGCGTACGTTCCGTGTGTCAGTGGAAATGCGCTACTGCGCATGTCCCACACGGAGGCAGGGATTGGAGCGGGCGGAGAGGGGGCGTGTCGGAGAGGGCGGCCGTGCGCAGGCGCGTCGTCAGTTGCCTCAGTGCCGCCGCCTCGCACGGACATGGGGAGGATGGCTTGCTTCCGAGTGTGCACGCGGAGGATCGGGCCGCCCGCCGCCCGCTGGGTCCCCAGAAGAGCGCGCTGCCGGGGTGCCCCTGTCCGCCTGCGCTCACCCGCTGCCGCCGCCTCCGAGGCTGCCGAGGCCCACTGCTCGGGCTCCGGCTCGGGCTGCTGTTCCGGCGCCCCTCCGCGAGTCGCCCCCTCCCGCAGGCGCCACTGCTCCCCGCCCCGCTGCTCCCCGCTCGGCTCCTCTGGCCGCTGCTTCTTCTCCTCCCGCGCAGCCCCTATGTTCTAGCGCCCGTTATTAACGGGCTAAATTCAACTAGTAAAATATAAAGGAAGGAAGGAAGGAAGGAAGGGAGAGAAAGAAAGAAAGAAAGAAAGAAAGAAAGAAAGAAAGAAAGAAAGAAAGAAAGAAGGTTATTTATCACTAGGGAGGTGAAATCCCTGTCACACTTCATGTGTGACACCCCCCCATTAGCTATGAGATGGTGGATTGGAAATAGTGGACGGTTTAAGGGACATGTTTACTTCCTGCAGTGGTGGTTTGCGGTATACCATGGAAAACGAGAGGGCCGGCTGGTCATTTTGGGATAGTTCTTACTTCCTGATTTGCCAAGATGCAGACTGTAGAACAGGATTGTGCTCAGATGGCATATTGAGCTGGGCATGCAGACTGGAGCAGATCATGCGTTGATGCTTGCTTGAAGACTTGCGTGTGATTTCTTGGTTTCTAACATTTATTTTTCCCTCGGGGGCAGCGGCTGGATGTAGTGGAATTGATGGGTGCTGCCGCCTTGATGCTGCGAAGCTCCCGGAGAAGGGAGTTGTCATAGAGAGCTCTGGGCTTCCTGTTCAAATACTGTATCTGTGGCAGAGGAAATCAGATTGCATTTCTCCAGTACTGGCATTTTTAGGGTGCCAACTTGACTTGCAACAGGGCTAGCTTTTTAATACCAGGCATCTGTGCTTGGACTGGAATATTTGTTTAAAGAGAGAGCTTCTGAGCATGTGCAGAATGGCCTCTCACTGCAAACTGGGCCACAGTCGAAGCACATCTGAACTTTCATATTTCCCCTCCTTTGGCCACTTTGTCCTCTGTGCCCAACATATCAGTCAACAGGAATGCTCTGTCCCTCCTCTGCCAGCTTGCATGCAATTCCTTGTTGCCTGTGGCTACTAGGCTAGAGTGCTTTATCCATCCATCCATTCATTTTTTTGTGTAATATATCTATGTCTTGCCTTTCTTCCGAGCTGGAATTGCAGGCGGCTTACAACATTTAAAAACGTACATATAAATTATAAAAATGCAAACTAGTTAGAAACAAAACTTAAAACACATCAGAACACATTTAGAACCAGCAATTGAAATCCAGTTTGCCTCTAGAGCAGCCCTGATTCTTAGTTTCCAAAGGTCTTGTCTGAACAGGAAGGATAACAAAGTGGGAGCCAGTCTAACCTCTCTTGGGAGCGAATGCCGCAGTATGGGAACGGCCACCGAAAAGGCTGGTTCTCATGTCATCACCAGCCGGGCTTCTGATGTTGAAGGGACCGAGAGGAGGTGCACACCCGGGCATCTTAGCACTAGGGCAGGTTCATATAAGGAGGTACAATCTTTCAGGTAGCCAGGGTCCAAGCCGTATATGCAGAACTGACCTCAATGATTTGGCTTTCAGGCTCCCTGATCTAGTGACTGGGTAAGGTAAAGGGACCCCTGACCATTAGGTCCAGTCGTGACCGACTCTGGGGTTGCGGCGCTCATCTCGCATTATTGGCTGAGGGAGCCGGCGTACAGCTTCCGGGTCATGTGGCCAGCATGACTAAGCTGCATCTGGCGAACCAGAGCAGTGCACGGAAACGCCGTTTACCTTCCCACCAGAGCGGTACCTATTTATCTACTTGCACTTTGACGTGCTTTCGAACTGCTAGGTTGGCAGGAAGTGACTGGGTAGAAACTGCTATTGTTTACAACAGGAGTTTCATTGCCGTTGAGGTGGCATACCTGTATAAATGCCTAAGGAGTAAACCCTGCACAAATCTGGAGCTAAGGTGGTTGGATGGCACCTTGTACACCTCCTTCCTGCAACTCCTGCAGCCAAGCTGGGGCCAAATGTATTTGCTCTGCTTTCCTTTGGACCACATCAGTGAGGCTGAGAGGGGGGCCTTGCCATCTGGGCAGCCCAGGACCTCCATGCACACTGCCCAAGCTTGCACCCCGAGGAGGTCACTTTGGCACTGCTAACGCAGAGGTTCAACTTCACCCCCGGAAGCGCACTCCATTGTCTCTCAAGACAGATGGCTGCCAACACTTTATCTGACTCAATATAAGGCAGCTTCTGTAGCTTGAGAACCCCACTTCCAAACTGAAGTGGTAAAGGGCGCGCGGGGGGGGGGTGTCTTCAAGGAAAGCATGTTTTACAGGAGTTGGGATATTAGTCTGCTTTGATCATTTGCAAGACTTCAGCCCTTCTGTAAGCGCAGGAGCTGAGGAGAGCAGCATGGGCAAAGTGGTCTCGGCTGTTGCTTGATAACTGAACTCCTAGGACCGGGAGATCTTTATAAACCATTATATGTAGATATACACATGCCGAGTTCGATGATCTGTCTGCTGAGCCTGTACGTAAGTAAAGCCCCTACGTTGCAGGGTGAAGGTTAAAGATGCTTGTTGGGTCCGGGAAGGGTAAAGGCCACAGGTCTAGGGAATGAGTCCGCGCAGGGGGACGAAGCCACTGCCAGCATCTCCGTAAGCTGATTATCTGCGCAGCCTTCTCCTTGCTGGGATTGCAGCTGGGAGCGCAGGAGGCCTTTGATCCCATTAAACTCTTACCAGGGCTTTGCCCACAGCTAATCGGGGACTTCCCGCTAAGAACCGCTGTAATACAACTTACCTCCTAACATTTGACGGAGGAAACGAGCCAGGTTTAGGGTCTCTTTTTCTCGCCACCAGTTCAGTGTGGGCTGGGCAGGCCTTCTAGATTGTTGAGAAAAAAAAAAGGAATCTAGCGCATGACCCGTAGCTGTGGCTTGCAAGGGACTGAACTGATGTGGTTAAGTTTTGCAGCTGCCATGGCGAAACGGTCCCTCGGCTGAGTAGCACAGGGAATCGGCGATGATCCAGGGGTTCAGTCCAGTTCCCCATATCAGTATAAACCCACCCATGCTTTACATTGGCTCCCAGTACATTTCTGAGCACAATTCAAAGTGTTGGTGCTGACCTTTAAACCCTAAATGGCCTCGGTCCAGTATACCTGAAGGAGCGTCTCCACCCTCATCGTTTCGCCCGGACACTGAGGTCCAGCTCCGAGGGCCTTCTGGCGGTTCCCTCGCTGCGAGAAGCCAAGTTACAGGGAACCAGGCGGAGGGCCTTCTCGGTAGTGGCACCCGCCCTGTGGAACGCCCTCCCAGCAGATGTCAAGGAGAAAAACAACTACCAGACTTTTAGAAGACATCTGAAGGCAGCCCTGTTTAGGGAAGCTTTTAATGTTTAACAGACCATTGTATTTTAATATTTTGTTGGAAGCCGTCCAGAGTGGCTGGGGAAACCCAGCCAGATGGGCAGGGTATAAATAATAAATTATTATTATTATTATTATTATTTTATGCACCTCACTTGCTTTCTGTCCCCCTCCCCCAAGTGTGATATGGGTAAAGGGTACTTGAACCTTCTCCTTGGTGCCTGGGCATAGTTGGGCAGCTGCCCCCCCGAAAAACCAAGTAAATAAATAAAAATACTTCACTAAAAGCACAGTAAAACTTGTCTGCCATTACTGATCTTGTCCCTGAGGAACCCCCAGTATGAACCCAGGGATTTCCCCGAACGCCATTTGAGAAAACCACTGGGGTGGAGCGTCTTATTACCTAAGATGTGCCCACGAAACAAGACAAGGCATAAATCTGGGAGTCTGCTCTTTATGGGTGCCCACAGAGCACATAATTCAGACACAAGCTAGAGGGCATCTTATTTGTGGCTATAGCTGTGCTGTTGTGACCAGCTTGGGGCTTCAGCACTCGGTCATCATGTTTGTGAGATAATCCTCATGTGTGCCCAGAACCGTTTTTCAGAGACATAGAGGCAGCATGATAGAAGTATTGCTGCCTGCGGATGCACAAATTCATTTTCCTCCCGGTCCCACTGCAATCCCCGGTCAAAGGAGCTTTGAATATCTCTTCCCTTACTTTCTATAATTCATTCTGCTTCTAGACACAGCTCAGCAAGGCACGGAAGCTCTGCTCAAGTCCTCCTCTCTTGGAAACCCTACCGGATTCCTCTGGCTTTTAACAAATGTCACACGATATATCGCTCACAAGCTTTCGAAGCAACTTTCATAACCATAAGGCAGGTGTGGGGAGCCTGTGGGGAACTTCCCGAAGTTGCTGGACTACAATTCCCATCAGCTCCAGCAAGCATGGTCAGGGATGATGGGAGTTGTAGTCCAACAGCGCCCAAAGGGCTTAGGTTCTCCATCTGTGGGCTAGGGACTAGGACTGGACGATATAGTGATATAGCATCCAAAACCGGTTTTAAGTCCATATCGTGATATCGGTTTCATAATTTTTGACCTGGCAATATATTGCGAATCATGGTGTGTGTGTGTGTGTGTGTGTGTGCTATGCAAAAATCACGATACGAGAAAAACCATGAAGCTTGCCAATGCCTCTATGTAGCTCCATCCCTATTTCAGACATTGTGATAGATCGGTATACAATGGAACCTCGGTTCAGTGACTTTCTTTCAGTTTGACCTACTTTGCTGGGTGGTTGTTAGAGTAAAGGTAAAGGGACCCCTGACCATTAGGTCCAGTCGTGTCCGACTCTGGGGTTGCGGCGCTCATCTCGCATTATTGGCCGAGGGAGCCGGCGTACAGCTTCCGAGTCATGTGGCCAGTATGACAAAGCCGCTTCTGGCGAACAAGAGCAGCGCACGGAAACGCCGTTTACCTTACCGCCGGAGCGGTACCTATTTATCTACTTGCACTTTGATGTGCTTTCGAACTGCTAGGTGGGCAGGAGCTGGGACCGAGCAACAGGAGCTCACCCCGTCGCAGGGATTCGAACTGCCGACCTTCTGATCAGCAAGCCCTAGGCTCTGTGGTTTAACCCACAGTGCCACCTGGGTCCCTGGTTGTAGAGTAGTCAGATGTTAAAAAGAAAGAAAAGGATGGGGTCCCTGCACTTTTAAGGGTTGTATGGGGGAACGAGGGGGTGCACCATTTTATATTATGTCTCAGGCAGCAAAATGTCTTGGGCCTCAGAATGCGTTGCGGAATCCTCAATAGTGCAAAGTTTCCTCAGCAGACAGACCAGTGTCCATGAAAGTGGATAGTCTGAAAAACCAGTATTCTACCAAAGGAGATAGGCATACCGCAGGCTGTGTACGCACTATTCATTAAAAGCACATTCAAAGGACGTTCTTTCCCTCAAAGAATTCTGGGCAATGTAGTTTTGCCCCTCACAGAGTTAGAATTCCCAGCAAACCCTTAGCAAACCATAATGTTCAGAAATCCGTGAAGGAAATAATGTGCTTTGAATGTACTTTAAAGGTACCGTGTGTGCACAGCCTAAGTCTCCGAAGGCTCTGTCAAATTGTAGACAATGTCTTTTTGGTTGGGGTGCCTCTTCAGGATGGTTAAAAAAAAAAAAAAGCTTTTTTATTATTAAATTTCAAGTATAAGCAACATAAACAACTCCCACCCCCGCAGATGAGTGCAACATATTGTGTCTGTATTGAAAGCACTTCCAATCAAAATGTCCATCACATTTAAGTGTCTTTCCATAGATAGCTGTGAGATGCCGGCATTTCCTTTTGTCACGGCATATCTAATAAAACTGAGCCAAACAGCACAAAACTTGTTGGACCTATTTCTTTGTTCTTGTGATTTGTGGGTTAATTTTTCCACGAGCACCCGGTCCAATAATTGCAGAGAAACCTAAGTTTCCATTAAGTTTGGGTTTTACGTAATAGATACATGACAGAAAGTTTATAAAAATTATTCGTGAAATAGAGGAAGTCGAAAAATAGAGGGGGGGATTATTATTCTCTTATAGCTCTAGAACTCATGGACATCCAGGTGAAGCTGGATGTGGAAAGGTTCTGGACCAAAATATTATAAATTGTTGATATACGGCCTTTATCCAAAGAATCTGTGGAGTAAAATCATATTTTTACACCTTCTTTGAAACACTCTGCTCCTGTAGTTTTGCTAGCCTGTTGTTTATGCTGAAAAATTATTTTGTTGCCTGGTAGAGAGCTTTCTAATTCTTCCAGGCTTTCTGTTTGTTTGTTTGTTTGTTAACCTTTTAAAGAAGCTTTAGAAGTTCTCTGTCAGCTGTGGGTTGTTGTTGTTGTTGTTGTTGTTGTTGTTGTTGTTGTTTTTGTCGTCTCTTTGTTGTTGCTTTATTTTCCCGTTTGTTAATTATGCAGGGACATCTTGTATTGTTTTTCCCTCTTTTCGGGTCCTACCTTGGGAAGACCTGGGCACCCAAAGCAGAAATAGATAGAAAGAGTTGATGGGGGGGGGCGGCAGAGAGGAAGGTGGGTGAACAATAGGAGAATTTAAGCCGCGTATTATAAATAGAAAAAAAATGTCAGAGAACCCTAATTCATTCCCACCTACTCACATTAAACAGCAGCTCCTCGCTTTATTTATTGCTCTATCGCCCCTCCTTTATCTCGTTCGTAAGCTGAAGGCCTGTTATCTTGTCTCCTACAAAAACCTTCTTGTGGGCAACAAAATCTTTATGCACAACATATTTATCTCTTTGTGTATTTGTGTGTATATCTGCTCTGCCCTCCTGTGGGCCATTTAATATAATCAAGACGTAAAGCTTCCTTTGGACTGTACTATTTTGGGCTGCAAGTGTGCTGTTATGTTTGGGGTGGGGGTCCATTTTTAAATAATCCCTCATGGGCGGGAAGAATCCTCCCTAGCAGGTCACGGAGAAGCTAAGTCTCACCTTTCTGCCTAACATGCTCGTTTTGCACATATGCAGAGACTTCTGTTTTTTATTTTTTTGAAGGGGGGAATGGAGCATTGCAATATCCCTTACCTGCCGCTTGTCCTGGGATAAAGTGGACCACTTGGTGCTTTCTGAATTTACACCCTGAACCTGAGCAATCGAATGCTCAGTCCCTTACATCAGTGTTTCTCAACTTTGGGTCCCCAGATGTTGTTGGACTACAACTCCCATCATCCCTGACCACTGGTCCTGCTAGCTATGGATGATGGGAGTTGTAGTCCAACAACATCTGGGGACCCAAGGTTGAGAAACACTGCCTTACATGACTAAACCCCTCTATTTAGGCATGGAGAAGTTCTTCAACCTCAGTTACCTGCTTAAGTGGGAACAAATATAGAAAATTCACGGGGTTGTGGGAGGACAAATTAAATATTGCGGAAAGCAATTTGTGCGTTGAAAGTGCTGTGTAAAACTTTAATCAACGAGATGCCGAAAGTTGTACTGGTTGCCTTGGGGGAGAGCCAGCGGGAGGAACAGCATAATCTTTTTTGGTGTTTTTTTTTTTTGGGGGGTGGATGCTCAGTGGGCACAAACCCAGCTTATCCCCCTCTGTCTCCCACCTTTTCCAGAAGACAACAGGCTGGGCAGAAAGGTTGTGTTAGGACAGTCGTATTTTCATCAGAGAACTGTTGGAGGATATGTACCAGGGCTTTTTCAATGGCACGTCCCCATTCATGGAATGGTCTGCCTGGTGGTTTCCTCTCTATTGACTTTCAGTAGAAACCTAAAAACATTGTTTACCTAGGTATTTGGTGGCCAAAAGACCCTGTTCCTGGCAACTAGAGAACACTGACTGATATAATGTTTTTAGCTGTCTTTAGAATGTTTTTAACGGGTTTTTATTTTTATTTAGTTTTAAAATTATTATTGATGTTATGACTGCCCTGGGTTCTTTCAGGAGGAAAGGCGGGATATAAATTGAGTAAAGAAATAGTAATAAATGTATATCTTACAGCAGGCATAGGCAAACTCGGCCCTCCAGATGCTTTGGGACTACAACTCCCATCATCCCTAGCTAATAGGACCAGTGGACAGGGGTGATGGGAGTTGTAGTCCCAAAACATCTGGAGGGCCGAGTTTGCCTATGCCTGTCTTACAGGCTGCCCTCAGGCACGAAACTAGCCAACTGCCTCAGGTGTGGCAAAGGATGCTATCCCACCACTAGTCCTGAATAAGATTTGACTTCTGTACATAGAATGGGGAAGGAAGCCATCTTTCCCTTTGCATCAGGTGGCAAAATGTCCTGGGTCTGGCCCCGAGTCTGGGCTATTTTCTTCCTGTGGACGACATTCTGGCAGAGCTCTTGTGCAATTCAACACCTGTATAACCAGCAAAGAGTTAAGCGTGGGGGCTTTTCTCGCCGCGGCCTTTCCCTGCCAGTCGAAGCTTCGCTTGTTGAATGTTCTGTTCGTCCCACAGCTGCCAAAGTCGCAGGAGCCCTGCCAGAAGAGAAGTTGGCAACCTTGCATGCCCACCTGCTATCCCTTCAGTGCCGTCCTGGTGTCCTGCAATGAACCCAGCAAACCTATAGTCTTCGTCCGTCTTCACAGCCTCGGCTTGGATGTCTCCTGGGAAGCCTTCTTGCTAGGTTTTCTAACAGCACTTTAAACTGTAGCTTGTCTGTTGTTGTTGTTTTTTTATAAAAAGGGATGAAATGCTGTAATTTAAAGCCCTTTAAGGCCGGCGTATCAATTTACATCACAATGAAAGCTGCCTAGGTCAAGAAAACAAACAATCGAGCCTTTCCCACTAGGCCAACCCTGCTGTGAAGGAACACGAAGGCAGTGATATGATTAATACAACAACAGCAGACCTGATTCTGCCTCCACCGCCATCCCATATTAATCTTTTTACTGGCTCCGCTGGGGTTATCCGTTTATCAGCCAACCAACCCGCCTGTAGCGGCACCGTCTAACTAAGGCTACATTCACATCATACATTAGAGCACTTTAAACAGGCATGGCTTCTCCCAAAGGATTCTGGGAGCTGTAGTTTGTTAAGGGTGCTGAGAGTTGTTAGGAGACCTCGGAGAGCTACAGTTCCCAGAGTGGCTTAGTAGTCAATCGCTCTTCACAGGGAACTCTGGAAATTGTGACTCTAGGAGCAGAACCGGGATCTCCTAGCAGCTCTCAGCAAACCACAGATCCCAGAATTCTTTGGGGGAAGCCATTTTGGAAAGGGTGAACAAGGAAGCCTTGCTTTTTCAATGTGAACTGAACTTAATTTCTCCTAGGCACAAGGTGGACACGAACAGGCCAGGTTCTGTCTGCGCTGTGGAGATGGGTAGCTGCTGGTCCGGTTGGTGAGCTGTGCCCTTCACTGCCAAACGCAGGGGTCATGGATACCACCGGGCAGCATAGGGCGAAGCTGAGCAGTGGGCAGCTATGCATCCATACGACAGCACTGACAGAACTGCCTCCTTCCTTGGCGGCTGCTTCACATCTCCCTCAGGCAAGGACGTGCTTCTCCAACTCTTCCCCCTCGCTGCTGCTCAGTGGCGGCGGCGACTGAGGACGCCTCGGGCCCAAGCCTCACCATTTGTGTTGGCAGCTCTAAAGAGAGAAACAGTCCCCAGATTGCAAATTTGGATGCCTGTACTCCAGATTCGTTGGGTCACCATCATTTGTACCAGGCTCTCTGCTCCTGTGCCTTTTTAACAGGAGCCTGAAAAGGACTGCTCCCTTTTCTCCAGACCATGCCCAGTGCCAAAATCAGCAGAGGGCATCCTCTTGGTTGTTTTACCTTCCTCAGAAGTTTATAGGCGGTGGATGAGAAGGCCTTCTTTGTGGCAGCCTCTAAGTTGTGGAACTCAGAGGTGCGTTTGGCTTCCTACAGTTTTTGGGGAATGCGGAAGACGCACCGCTTTCGACCCAGGGTTTTTGGCGCCTGAGATGTGTGTTTTCACCCTGTTCCCGGGACTGTCATCTGATTTAACTGTTTTTAATTCTGAATTTTAAATTGTTGTAACCTGCCCCCGGAACCTGCTGGCGATGGACGGGTAATAAATTTAATGATAATAATAAACAGAAATATTAATAAGATAAGCTTTCCCCAACCAGCATGGTGCTAAGGTTTCTTTGAAAATAATAATAATAATAATAATAATAATAATAATAATAATAATAATAATAAACACAGAATAATGCAATCAGGGCAATCATGCACACAAGTACAAATGTGGGGTACTACAAAGGATGGTATGGGTCCGGTACAGGTATAACTCACTGTATAAACAGTAAATTGTTTGGTGTGTCTTTCCAATCCACGTGTGCTGATATAACTAGCTAGAGGGTACCAAGTTATAGAAAATACATCATTTTTTGTATGCCCTAACTCCATTGTACCAATAATTCATTGAAAGTCTTTCTAGGACCTGCCACTTACCGGTACGTGCTATTTGCAATCAACAAGCTGCTAAGAGAAGTAATATTAGGTCTTTAAACAACATGTTATCATAGAATCATAGAGTTGGAAGAGACCACAAGGGCCATCCAGTCCAACCCCCTGCCAAGCAGGAAACACCATCAAAGCATTCCTGACAG